>OZ038381.1:126427141-127027141 GCA_964036045.1 Eutreptiella sp. 'Long Island Sound 2002' | reverse complement strand
GTCCCGAGATCTTGGCCGCTTCCACTCCCTTCCTCCGCGGTGCCGACCGTGTCCCCCTTGACCTCTCGGTGTTGGCGATCTTCCCGATGACCTCGACGTCCATGGCCCTGTCGATCATGCACGTGGGCCTCGTTCTTGGCGTTGAGCTTCAGCTCCACCGTGATGTACTTCACGATCTTGTCCAGGCTCATGCGGGCGAAGATGACCTGCATCCTCAGCCGCTCTCCGCGTCTCCACTCTGTGTTGTTGAGGCGCATCAGCCTTTGCCCCACGGTGTCGCCAAATACCTCCACGTAGACGGCGTTCTTCAACCCAAACATTCGGCCCGGCTCGCCGAGGTTTCGCCGGAAAAACTCCATTATTCCGGCGTGGGTGTCCTCCGATGCCATGATCCGTACGGCCACGCGCTTCTTTGCTCTCTTCTTCTCCTCATCCTCCACCCTTCTCTTTCAGTGGCCGGGGAGGACGTCCTTGAGCAGGTGTCGGATCTCGCTGGACTCATTCCAGTCCTCCACCAGCTTGAGGCTTCTTCGATACTTGCGGATGTACCGATTTCATTCCCGGACCCTCGATTCCCCGCGCTCGAGCGGCAGCGGAATGGACCACAAATCCTCCAACTTCTGGTTGGGGGCGTCCACTCGCTCCTCGTCCTCCAGCCACTGGAGGCAGGCCTGCTCGGTCTGGATCAATCCCTCGCGGATCTGATCCCTGAGCTCCTCCTTCGGGTCCTGCGCCAGCCTGTGTGGGAATGTCCGGTATACCCACTTGTCCCTTGGGGCTCCCTTCATCTCGCCGACGACCTCCTCGGCAAAGTCCTCCCAATCCAGGATGAAGTCATCCAGGTTGGAGGGGTTGCCATCGTAATAGTGGATTTTGATTCCCCTTGGGTCGTCAATCCTGATGGCGTCTCCGACGTCCGCAGCCACCACTCCACCGAGACGGATACCACCTGTGGCCGGGGGGTGTGAGTACACTCCCCGTACATCTCTCTCCTCCATGGTGTGCGGTCCAGTTGGGCCTGAACCCATGGGGTTTGGGATGCGGGAAGGACTTGCTCCACCGGCTGTCCATATCACCGTAGTGGGGTCCTTCACCCACAGGTTTCCGCCTGGATGGCCTCGACCATGTCCGTCGGCTCTTCCCATGGTTCGCCCCTGCATGGTCTAGATCTCCTCTTCCGCATAAACTGCATGGGCAGTTGTAGCGATCTGTTGATCATGGGTGGCATGGGAGATCTGTACCGTCAGGCTCCTCAGGTCCGTGGTTGCGTGCTCTTCCCGCATGGACCCAGCCGGTGCCGTATGCTCCCCGAGCATTATGGATTCGCTGAACATGGGAACAAACGGCAGTGCACCCAGGTCAACACCCGGAGGCGCGTAAGGTGCCTCTGCAGGGCCGCCCATGGGTTTCCCCATGGTGCTCCTGAGGGTCTCAACCCGCTCAACCAACTCTGCCGTTGCCGGCCTTGCCGGGAGCTCCGGACCCGAGGCGAGGGGTGGTAACTCCTCTAGCCTTTTCAGGCGTCCCGACATGTCCTCCACCAGGTGGAGGAGGCTGTCCACCACTCGCTGCTGCTTCCGCAGGGCCATCTCCAGCTTCTCCCGGTACCGGTCCTGCTCCGCTCGCAGCTCCGCCATGTCTCTCTCAGCTTCCGACTGGTCATCCAGGATCCCTGCCATGTCCTCCTCTAGGCCGTCCTTCTGGTTGTCCAGGCGGTCGAGGTGCTGCACGATGGCGTCCATCCCCATCTTTGGGTACTTGCCGATGAGGAAGGATACGTGCTCGCAGTGGCACTCAAGGTGCTTTCCACCTCATCCGGCGCATTCCACGGTTCCCGGCGTCTCGGACTCCTCCGCCATGGGTGTGTCGCCCATGCTATCCCGCTTGGGCTCCGTGTGCAGGGCCACTGGCGCCGTTCTGGCTCTGGTAGGCCTCTCTAACGCCTCGGCGTCATGCTCCAGGCTGGGTTCTGGGGCCGTGTGCGCCCTTGTGGGCGGTCTGGCCATCTCCTCCGACTCCGAAGGGAAAGTGGTCCGATAGCCATCGGAATGCCCCTCGGAATCTGCAGTTGACCACAGCCTGACCGGGCTGGGATCCGTCTCCATTGCTCTGGCTTCCCCCACGCGTTTTGGTCACCCGCGCTTCCGGTAACGCTGGGCCCTGCCGTTGCTGCCAGTCTCCTCCAACTCCTCCGGAGCAGAGCGGAGATTGCAAGCCCTGCGGCAATGCCTTTCACACATGGAGGCCAGGTCCTCCATGTCTAGCCCATGTCCTGCAAGGGTTCTCCGTTCTGAGCATCTTCGCTCTTCTCGGGCTTCCAAGTCCGGCGTCGACTCCACGGACTCCACAATCTGCACCCGGGGCGTCCTTGTGCAGGGCTCATGAGGGCCGTGGTCCCCGGTGCGGCGGTAGGGGGCAGGTACTCCTCTGCTACCATAAAGAAGGTCCCTACCAGGACCGGCCCCTGCTGTACCCCTTCATCCATTTCCTGTCACTCCTATGGTCTTGCTTCTCACCAGGTTCTGCATGATCTTGCCCTATCCTGCACAATTTCCCACAAAAAATAGTAAAATATGGCTCCATCAAACAAATCCTGATCCTTGCAATAACCAACTCCCAAGTACAATAGCTCCAATCCAAATTATTCACACTGAGGGCTTTCAAGGGTGTTTGAGGTCCCGCGTTGACACTCAACAACTCCTTTCAACACGCCAGTCGTCTCACGGTGCACAGGGAGACAAGGGCGTTGGGCATGTACATAGAATTGCACCAAAATCGATAAAGAAGCCCTGAAATTGGCATATGAACACAAATCAAGCAAAATTGGGGAAAGATGGAAACATACACAATCACAGCCATAAACCCCTCATTCCCTGGACTCGGGACCTTCCCTTGACTCGCCAACATGATGCCCTGAACCAAGTCAAATAAGATGGCTAAATGCCATGTGTCAAAAGTCACTACACAAACCCCAAAAATGTGTTATCTCCCAAGCCTCTAAATTGTAGCCCAATAGGGGAGGTGGCGTGTCATGGCCTAGAGTGGCACTCAGGACCATGCCCTACCCTGACATAACTTTGGTTGGACTTGGAGTCGATTGGGCTTGAGGAATTGCCCAATCAAGATGACCTCACAACATAGCAAAATTAGGCAAATCACACAATAGTGCCCAAAATTCAATTATATACTCAAAAATGCATACAGCAAGTATTCAAGTGCTCCATGCATGTGTCAAACCGGAGAGTAATATACAAGGGTGATATAGACCAAAGGTCCATGCCCAAGAATATCCCAACATTAGCTCCCAAACCTCTCCGGATATATGCATGCCATGCTTCACAACTCACGAATTTGAGACCTAATTTCGTGAGGCCCTGTGTGCCACGCCAAAGTGACCACGTGATCCGGCATATGGTGAGGTGCAACACCGAAGCATATGCCAACATATAAGCAACGTACCATAGTTCACAGATCTCTAGGCACTTTACTGTTAGCCGACCAGTTGAGCACATAAAATACAAAAATGAGCATAAAATGAGGTCAAAAACATGCAAATAATACCAAATTCAAGATAATCACAATAGTATATAACTTGGCTCACTTATGGTATCAACATATGGTTCAGAGTCCAATTGCTTGGGACCATTTGCAAACAATCCCCCCACTTGGATCCCCACATGGACGCATAGGGACACCTTCGAACCTCCTCCAGACACGCACCATGAAAATTAGAAAATTGATAGTGGCGCCTGTGGGTCGATCCGTAAGCCTTCCCACATGCACTATATGTGTGGTAGACTTAGTCTAGCGCTATGGAGCTCACCATTGAGACATGGGCGAAGCCCTTGCCACGTACGACTCCACATATCTTCCTATAAACGGAGATGTATAACATGGGCGTGAGCATATTGAAGCACATACCATCCATGTAACACATACCCTTGATAGTGGCTCCCACCATGGTATGCCATGCCCCTCCATGGACATAACTTCACGTTAAGAATACGTAGGAACCCAAAGAAAAGTTTCTATGCAACACCAACACTCATGCGGTACACTCGAAGGTCGCATTAAAATATTCGGTTGCATTGTCCAAGAGTTATAAAACACTTTCTACCCTCTTGACCATTCTCCCTTGCTACACCGGGCATGTGTACACATCAAGGACGCTCCCCAAATTAAGTTGAGACCAAGGCGATTCCAGCCCATATCTCAAAATTGGAATTCCTCGCAGTGAGCCGGAGATATGATGTTTCAAAGTGGCCTCCGGAATCAATTTTGTTTTGCCTATATCTCCAAGAAAAATGAAGGAGACAACAAAAGGAAGGTTGATTCGTGATCGGGGAAAAATGTAGGACCACTGAAAATTCATCATAGCAAGTGCGGCGACCTCGAAGTCGAAAATCCAATTCTGAATGTCTGAAAAAATCGGATTAATTTTTCGAGTGTATAACATGAAAATTGCGGAAGCAACGAACCGTTTTCTGATGAGAATTGACCCTTCATCGGGGTTTCCGCTAAAACATCTGGAAATAACAGTTAATCAATCAGTTACCGCAAAATCGCGAGCCAACTGACAGTCGCCGATACATTGACAATCAGAACGGATAGCTGACAAATTACGGAAACATTATGATAAAAAAACCCTGTTGATTCCTGATACTTTGATATATAAATCTGAGCCGGCGGCGCCTCGGTATTGAATATGGCCGGTCATAGCTGGAATGGCCAAGCCTATCACACTATCACATCAGGTTAGGTCAGGTGGATGGGAGGGTATGATATCAGCCAACGGCGGCTTGCCGGCCCATAGATACACACCCCAAGTGACCCAAAGATGACGACGGGGGTCCGAACCGGCTTCACCAGGCCTACTATATGACGGCAGACCCTTGGCCGCTGGCCGTCCTGCTACACACCATCAGCACCCCAAGCAAACGGCAGGAGCAAGGATGGGACAACCCCCCCACGCTGGTCTGGCGCCCCGACCAGGAGGAACATCTACGGGCCGCGTGGCAAGGTGACGCCATCCGGACCACGGAGGTCACGGACATCCACGCCAGGCCCATCACGCACGCCCGCCCGGCAGCCTACCTCGGGCTGGCGCAACGAGGACATCAGAACCAGAGGTGGGTGGTCTGCATGTTCAGCCCGCCGGACGCGCACATCCCCGTCTGCGATCCCGAACGCCCGTCGGGGCCTGAAGCCGTGATCCGCGTGGCGGACTGCGCCCGCGTGATCGTCAAAGCGCTGCGGGAGGGCGAACACCACGCCCTCCTGCTCCAAGCTCGCCTAAAGGACAATGCCAGGGCGGCGAAACCGGGACTGTGGTCAGCGGCGGCGCTCCCCGCCGACCTAGAGCTCCAGCTGGCGGTCCAGACCACGGTACACCACTGGCTCTAGGCCTTCCACGACCTATGGTGGAGAGGCAAGCCTGACCGCCAAATCGGCGCCACACACTGGCAAGAGTGGCTGCAGGCGGATGCGCAGCGCGACACTGTCCGGGGTCTCGGACCCGCGCCCGCGGCAAGGGCCCTCGACGCGTCGGAACGCGGCCGCGCGCTGGCGCCGCACTTGGTCCCGCTGGCCAACCTACCCTTCGAACCGGCGCCAGAGGGCGCCACCCGCAAGTCGGTGCTGCTTCCTCCGGCAAGGGGGGCCACGGAACCCACGAAGTGCCCCCTATGTGCAGACAAGTTCTACACAACTCACCCACTCACCCACTCACCCACTCACACGTTCACCCACTCACCCACTCACCCACTCACCCACTCACCCACTCACCCACTCACCCACTCACCCACTCACCCACTCACCCACTCACGCACTCACCCACTCACCCACTCACCTACTCACCCAATCACCAACTCACCCACTCACCCACTCACCCACTCACCCACTCACCCACTCACCCACTCACCCACTCACCCACTCACCCACTCACCCCCTCACCCACTCACCCACTCACCCACTCACCCACTCACCCACTCACCCACTCACCCACTCACCCACTCACACGTTCACCCACTCACTCACTCACCCACTCACTCACTCACCCACTCACCCACTCACCCACTCACCCACTCACCCACTCACCCACTCACCCACTCACCCACTCACCATCTCACCCACTCACCCACTCCCCCACTCACCCACTCACCCACTCACCCACTCACCCACTCACCCACTCACCCACTCACCCACTCACCCACTCATCCACCCACCCACTCACCCACTCACCCACTCACCCACTCATCCACTCACCCACTCACCCACTCACCCACTCACCCACTCACCCACTCACCCACTCACCCACTCACCCACTCACCCACTCACCCACTCACCCACTCACCCACTCACCCACTCACCCACTCACCCACTCACCCACTCACCCACTCACCCACTCGCCCACTCACCCACTCACCCACTCACCCACTCACCCACTCACCCACTCACCCACTCAAGCACTCACCCACTCAAGCACTCACCCACTCACCCACTCACCCACTCACCCACTCACCCACTCACCCACTCACCCACTCACCCACTCACCCACTCACCCACTCACCCACTCACCCACTCACCCACTCACCCACTCACCCACTCACCCACTCACCCACTCACCCACTCACCCACTCACCCACTCAACCACTCACCCACTCACCCACTCACCCACTCACCCACTCACCCACTCACCCACTCACCCACTCACCCACTCACCCACTCACCCACTCACCCACTCACCCACTCACCCACTCACCCACTCACCCACTCACCCACTCACCCACTCACCCACTCACCCACTCACCCACTCACCCACTCACCCACTCACCCACTCACCCACCACCCACTCACCCACTCACCCACTCACCCACTCACCCACTCACCCACTCACCCACTCACCCACTCACCCACTCACCCACTCACCCACTCACCCACTCACCCACTCACCCACTCACCCACTCACCAACTCGCTCACTCACCCACTCACCCACTCACCCACTCACCCACTCACCCACTCACCCACTCACCCACTCACCCACTCACCCACTCACCCACTCACCCACTCACCCACTCACCCACTCACCCACTCAACCACTCACCCACTCACCCACTCACCCACTCGCCCACTCGCCCACTCCACCACTCCACCACTCCACCACTCCACCACTCCACCACTCCACCACTCCACCACTCCACCACTCCACCACTCCACCACTCCACCACTCCACCACTCCACCACTCCACCACTCCGCCACTCCGCCACTCCGCCACTCCGCCACTCCGCCACTCCACCACTCCATCACTCCACCACTCCACCACTCCACCACTCCACCACTCCACCACTCCACCACTCCACCACTCCACCACTCCGGAGAGGCCGAAAGAGCGGACTAACACGGACGGAGACTCGAATGCAAACGCCAGGGGCGCCACGAGGACGAGAAGGCGGCGGCAGGAAAAAGCAGGAGGGCAGACACGGAGAGCATGCACTAGTACAAGCGAGGATGAGGGAGGGGGATAGGTAGCATGCGAGGAGCACACAGCGAGCACGCGCACCGGTGAACAGGAGCCAGGAGGCCCACGACGCCGCACATACAACACCGCACACAAAGCGTGCACACCGGTGAACAGGAGCCAAGGGGCCCATGACACCGTACACACGACACAGCGCACCGAGGCAGGCACACCGGTGAACAGGAGCCAAGCGGCCCAGGACGCCGCGCACGCAACAACACACAACGATCGTGCACACCGGAAAACAGGGACCAAGCGGCCCAGGACACAGCACCCGCAACACCACACACAGAGCGTGCACGCCGGTGAGCAGGAGCCAGGAGGCCCAGGAAACCGTGCACGCAACACCACACACAGGGCGTGCACAGCGGTGAACAGGAGCCAGGAGGCCCAGGAAGCCGTACACGCAACACCACACACGGAGCGAGCACACCGGTGAACAGGAGCCAGGGGGCCCAGGACACCGAACACGCAACAGGCCGGGGCCGCGGCACTGGGGAAGGCGGCGGGAAGGGAGCGACCCGTGCTAGGCGCACGAAACGGTCCCCGGATGGATGAGGATCCAGAGGGCCCGCGCCACAGGGTTGCTGGCGGCCTGGTGGGGTATAAACACGGGATGAGGGATGGGATGGGGCCGCAAGACAGCCCAGGGGATTAGGCCGGGAAGGGAGCGACCCGTGCTAAGCGCACGAAAGCACCCCGGAAGGAAGAGGCCCCAGTGGGCCAGCGCCACAGGGTAGCAGGCGACCCGGTGGGGTATAAACACGGGATGAAGGGACAAGGGGACGGGGCGGGGAAGGGCGTGTGGCTAGGGCCGCACAACGGCCCGACGGGGTAGGGAGTCCATGGGACGCAGGGAACGGGCCGGGGCCGGGATGAGGCAAAGGGGAATGGGACATGGGAAGGGCAGGGAGGCCGAAAGCGCCAAGCAGCAGCCCCATGGGATTGGGAAACCGGTCGCCATGGAATGGTGAACCATGGGCCAACCATGGGGAGCCTGGCCGCGGGAAGTCGGGAAAATGCCCTGAACTCCGGGACGGCCGTGAGGTGTCCGCAGGGGTGAGGGTTGACCTTGAGATCCCCGGGTCAATGGCCTGAGTACACGTAGGTTCACGCGTGAGCGGGACCAGGCGGAAAGTGGAAAGGGTCGCCCCCTGGCCTTCAGCCGTGGATGGACGACAACCAAGTGCATCCGGGAGCCGAGTGGGTACTCCAGCCCGTGATGGGTGGGGAGTGGTGGAATGTGGTTGACAGAGAGAAATGCTCCGCTGTCGGCGAGGGCTATCCACAGGAAACCCGCCTGCAGGCGCCCAATAGGCTGTGCTAGGGGGGGAAGGCCGGGGGATCCTTCGAAGGGTGACCGGAAGGAGCTGAAACCGTGAGGGCAGCGACGGAAGGGAGCCTACCACCGGTCATGCCCCAAGGGAACCTGGTTGAAGTTCTCGGCCGTGAGGTGAGACAGGGGTCGCCAGGGGAACTGATGGTGGAGAGCACTCCTTCCCGCCAGAGGCGGCCACCATGTAAAACAGAGAAGGAGATGTCAGATGAGGCTGCGGACGCGGCCGCCCTTACTTACTCACTTACTCTACACAAGCGGGGCGATGCTGGAACACCTGGCATGCCACGCGGTGCACGCCGCCGCCCCGGCGGAAGACAAGGAGGCGGCCTCCCATATCCTCTATGGATGGGCACGGAGGTCCCCGTGGCACGCCCCGTACGCCCAGCGCCCCCCCCCCCCAGGCGGCCGGCCACGTGGCGGCCCCGGGTGAGGAGGAGGAGGCGGCCGACGCGGCCCCGGTGGCCGGCGGTGCGACCCACTAGGGGTCCATCCCCGCGGGACTGGCCCCCTTGCGGGCCCCCCTAGGAGCGAGCTCCCCACACCCCATGCCCCCCGGCACACCCCGGGGACCTGGCGGCCCCAGCGGACCCCACGGCGATGCCGGTGAGGGACAGCTGACTCCAGGAGGACGCAGTGGGCGGCGCCCTCTGACTCCTCTCCTGGAACCTGCGCAACGGCCTCGTCCCACCGGACCGGTCCCTCCTGGACACACTCCGACGGCACCGGGGGCCGGCGGCCTGTACCGATAAGGAGCACCTCATCACCGGCATGCTACCCCGGGAGGGGAGCTTTGCCATCATGCTCCAGGAGACAGGGATCGCTATCCGGGCACACAAGATGCACGTGGCCGCGGCGCTTCGGGACAAGGGGTACACCCCCTTCTTTAGCAGCCGACTGCCGGAGACGGGGTCCACCTCCACCTCGAGAGGGGGAGGCCTCCTCACTGCCGTCAGCAGCAAGTACGTGGCCCAGCACGAGTTGCTCAGTTTCACGGAACTCGTCCCCGGGAAGACCGCGGCCCTTGAGATCCGCACGGAAAAGGGTGGCCTCACCCTCATCAACGTCCACCGACCGCAGGCAGGCTCCTCCCCATGCGCGGGAAGGGCGGCGTTATGGGCCGACATACAAATATATGCCACGGCGCGCAGCTTCGGCGGGAGGCACCCGGAGGTCATTGCCGGCGACACCAACATCTACATCGACGCCACCACCAACCCGGCCACTGAGCACTTCCGCGCGGGCTTGGAGCCCTGCGGGTTCTAGAGGGCCACGGCAGGCCGCGAGGAGGACATGACCTCCACGCTCCACCCGTCCGGGCACCGGGTGGACACCTTCCTAGTCAACGAGCGCTCCTGCCGTGGTCCCTGCGGGAGAGCGTCTGGGCCCGCGGCATGGCGCACCCCCACGTGATCGGGTCGGACCAGCTCCTGGTCCGCCTGGCCCTGCCGGGCCTCCTCGACGCGGCAGGGCACGCGGCGGTGCCCACCCCCTACAGCCACATGGAGGGCCGCCTCCGCCCGTACGACGCCGAGGCCGCGCCCGTCCAGCGCTGCTCGTGGGCAGCGGTCACCGCCCCACATGACGAGCCTTCTCTGGCGCCCTGGCTGGGCCCCGTTGAGCAGCACGCCTACGGGTCCATGCCCGCAGCCGCTGTGGACAAGGTGTTCGAACACCTCCACGCGGCGCATGACGCCCTGGCGCACACGGTGGGTCGCCGACAACCGTCCCCGGTGGGGTCAGACCCAGCGGGATGAGACCCCCCTGAGAGCGGGAGGCGGCTGCAGGCGGCGATCCTCCGCTGGAACGCCCTGGCAGCGTGCGCGTCGGCGGCGTACCAGGCAAACACGGCCCGACATGGCATCCACTCCGAGGCTGCACTCCGGCTCACGGAGGCGCTACGGGGTGCATCGCCAATGTTCCGGCTGGCCACGCAGAGCCAGCTACAGAAGGAGCTGGAGAAGTAGGCAGCCGCTCTCGAAGAGGACATCCGCCAGCTGCGCGCGCTCCTAGCCGCCGACCGCAAGCGCGCCATCAAGGACTTCCGGCGCCGCCACGCCCAGGACATCGCCCAGCGGTGGAAGGCCGTGAGAAGGGCCATCGAGGTGGAGGCCCCGGGCCCCTCGGGCCTCTGGAACGTGCGGGTCCCCAACACCGAAACGCTCCTGACAGAGGCCCACGACGTGATGTCCGCGGTTCGCGCCTTCTGGCGGGAGCTGTACGACAAGCGCCCGGTGGACATCCCTGGCTTCCAGGCGGTCCTCGGCCGCTTCGTGCCCCGGGTCCCTAAGGGGGCATGGGCCTAGGTCCAGCAGTACTCCATGCAGGACCTGCGGTCCGCGCTGGACAGGGGCAATGGTAAGGCCCCGGGCCCCAACCACGTGGAGGCCCGCTTCGTCAACGCCCTCCCGGCCCCCGTCCAGTGGCTCCTCGTCCACTCCTACCGGGCCATCGTGCGCGGCGCCCCACCGTTGATGCGCTGGAGAGATGCGCACATCTGGCTGAGCCCCAAGGTACCGGGCTCCGCCAAGCTGGATGACTACCAGCCCATAGCCCTGGGCCAACTGGACATGAAGGTGCTCACGGGCCACCTCACCCAGCGGATCACGCAGGTGCTCACGCGGCACGGCGTAGTCAGCGAATGGCAGCGGGGGGCCCTCCCCGGCTCCAACACCGGCCCCCCCCTGTTCATGGCGCAGCGGCAGGTCCAGCGGGGAGGGCCCAAATACGTCTTCTCCTTTGACACCGCCCCGCACGGCGCACTCCACCTCATCCTGCGCCACCTCTCCGTGCCGTCAGAGGTCATTGAGCTCCTTCTCTTCCTCCAGACGGCGGCCCTACTGCGCATCGCCACGGCACACGGGCTGACACAGCCAGTCCACATGCTGCGCGGCGTCCGGCAGGCCATTGGGACATCCCCCATTGGGAAATGCCCCACTGAGAAATCCCCCATTAGGAAATGCCCCATTGGGAGATCCCCGGTTGGGAAATCCTGCATTGGGATATCCCCCATTGGGAAATCCCCCATTGGGAAATCCTTTATTGGCAAATCAACCATTGGGACATCCCCCTTGGGTAATCCCTTGTTGGGAAATTCCCCGTTGGGAAATCTCCCGTTGGGAAATGCCCCATCCGGAAATCCCACATTGGGAAATGCCCCATTGCAACATCCCCCATTTGAAAATGCCCCATTGGGAAATGCCCCACCGGGCAATAGGCGCACACTTTCTTGCAAATGTCCTTCACTTCGGGGATGACGAACCGCGCTTGAAGGGACTGTCCAAGCTTTGTGGCTCCGGCATGCAAGTTGGTGGTCTTGTGCCATTGTGACACCAGTCGCTCGGAAATGTCTTTCGGCATAAGTAGACGGCCGGCTTTAAGAATCTTGTGCCCATGTACAGTCACATCCTTGGGCCACCGGTCGTCGTCTTCCTCCCCTCCATCAGGAGCGAAAAGACCACCAAATTACAGGGCATTCGGCATAGGTGGGCCCCCAATCCTGCGTCAAGACATCATTGTCGGCTGTGAAGACAGGCGGGACGCGCGGTGCCGATGGGCGAGGAATGGGGGAGACAGAGGCAGCCATCGAGCGAATCATGTGTGCCGTGGGAGCCCTCTTGCTCTGAGCCACGAAGCACTTAACAACAGGGTCGATGACCCCTTCTTCCCATTGCCTTTCGAAGACAATTAATCGCTTAGCCAGTTCCGTTTCCTTTGCATCGCCGTGTACCGAGACATCTTGGAGGGCACGGCCAGCAGGGTAGACCCAGCGACTCAGCACATCAGCCATGGTGTCATCCTTCCCACGGACATACACAACGCTGAGATCGAACTTGCTGAAGGTCTCATGCCAACGAGCGACACGGGCGGCCGGTCCAGAGGGGGTGTCGACACACTGTGTGTGCCACTTCCTCAGAGATTGGTGGTCCGTGCTGACGCAGACGGGCTGCAACCCAATGTGGCCAACCCATTTGCAGAGGGTGCTCACAATTGCATCGGCTTCCTTGGTCCTGGGGGTCCATGATTTCCCCTGGGAGGGGGTAAGGACACGGGACCAAACCGCACCGGGGTAATGATTCTCCTTTTCGTCAGTCTGTTCCAAAATGGCACCCATGGGGTAGTCGCTGGCGTCCTTTCGGATGACGAATAGCTTGTCGGGGTTCACCGGGAAGAGAGCAAGAGGCTTGAGCAGCTCCCGCTTGAGGTCCTCGAAGGCAGTTTCTCGTTCTGGCGTCCAATGCAGGGGGTGATTAATGCCCTTTCGCGGATCCGACTTGGAGAGTTGGAGCATGGAGTAAAGGGGGGCCGCATGGTGAGCATAGAGACGGACGAATTCCTGGTAGTAGTTGCCAAAACCGAGGAATGCCCTAAGCTCTGAGACCCTGCAGGGCTTGTCCAACTTCTCCAGGCATGCCATCTTCCCACGGGTGGGTCGCTTGACGCGATAACCCACCACATGGCCAGCAAACTCCACTTGCTTGACGAACATGTTGGGTTTGAGGTTTGAGGTTTGATTTTGCGGGTACTAGACGCCTTTCAGCCCCGGGGGGCCACCTGGTCGGGCCAGGTGATATCATCCCCACCAGGTCCTAGTGAGGGGCCCTCCAAGACGCACCTCCTGCCTCGTGGCGGAGTCCCCCGGGTTCACAGGGCTCGGAGCCCCGTCCCTCCCCGCCTTCCCCATTTCGCCACTCCCCGGTCAGTGCATCAATTTGCAGCCGTGGCTGCGGGCGCTTACCCACTGCGTCGCCCCCCTAATGCGTGGTCGCCCGGGGCGCCGGCGCTGCCGAGCCCGTGCTACTGGCTTGTCGCCAGTGGGACCCCCTTGGGCTGGCGCGGTGGCTGCCTAGCCTAGGGGTTGGGGCGTTGCGCAGTGCGCCACTACGGCCTTGGCGGGTGCAGTGCCCCGTCCGTGTGTGCGCGGCGCTCGCGGCCGGTTCAGGGGGCTCGGGCCGGTGCCTGGTGTTGTGTCTCCCCTGTTTCCCCCTTCCCGCCCCGCGTGTCCCGCGCTGTGTGTGGCGGGCTGTCCCGTCCGGGTGTCCCTTATCCTCGCTCGCTAGTACGCCATTCCACGCGGTCTGTGCGTTCCGCGAGCTCGGTCCCGTTGCCCTTCTGGTAGTCCCCGCGTGCCCTTGGTGTGTGTGTGCGCTCGCGCTCTCGCGTTGTCCGCTTCCCCCCCACCTCACCCCGGGTGGTGTGGCGTGCGCACCTCGCGTGGTTCTGGCGCTAGGCGCTGATAGGGCCGTTCCACGCGGTCCGTGCCCCTCCGCGTGTCCTGCCCCGGTCCCGTGCTCTGTCTGGCGTGCTTGGGGGGTTCCCCCCTACCTGGCTTGGGGTTGCGCGCCCCCCGTGGGGTGGGTCTGCGCCTCCGGGGCGTTCCTGTGCCGGGGGGTGGGGTGGGGTGGGGGGGGGGGGGGGGCGTGCGCCGCACCCCCCGATTGTACGGCCGGGGGGGCCAGTGTGGCGGGGGGTCGCTCTGCCTCGTTCCATCCCTCTGCCTTCCCTGGGCAGGCAACAAAGCGGGTGTCACTGGCGTCGTTCTGGTCATGGAGGGCGTGGCCCCCATACCGCTCCGGTTCGTGCTCGCCTGCCTTCTCTGGGCATGGTCTGTGCGGCGTCCTGGCGCATTGGCGCGGGCTCGCGTGCTCCCCGCGGTTCCCGTGGGAGCCGGCGGCTGGGGCGGGGGGGCGGGTCGTGCTCCGGTCCCTCTCAGGGGCGCTGCGGTCCCGTCGGGGGGGGGGGGGGCATCCCCTCTGCCCCGGGGGGCCGGGGGCCGGCGCTCCCGCGGCTTGCGGGCTGGCGGGGGGGGGGGGGGGGGCGCGCCGCGGCCCCCTGCTTCCCTTCTGGGGGGCGGCCCGCGGTTCCCTACCGTGCCCCTCCTCTCGTCGTCGGCGCATTCCCCCCCGGCGTGCGCGTTCCGTCGGGGTCGTGGGGCCGCCCCGTGCAGCGGGTGCGGCCTGCCTGGCGAGGGGGGGGGGGGGGGGAGGCCCGTGGATCGCTCCCCTGGGGGCCCCTTCAGACTCGAACCCTCCCCCTGCCCTCCCTGAGTGGGCAAATTTGTGGGTTGCACGATGCTCTGGTCTTGGGGGGCGCGGCCCCCATACTGTTCCGGTGCGCCGCCGCGTGTCGCCCCCGGGCGTGGTCCGCGCGCCGCTCCGGCGCGCTGGTGCGGGCTCGCCTATCGGCCGCGACCCCCGCGGGATCAGGCGGCTGGGGGCGCCTGGGGCGCGCGGTGTGCTGGTCCAGCTGGGCGCCCCCTTCTGCGTCGTGGTCCCTTCTTGGAAAGGGGGGGCGTCCCTTCGGCTCCGGGGGGGTGGGGGGCCGGCGCTCCTGCGGCCCTCGAGCCGGGGGGGGAAGCGGGGGGGGGGGGGAGGGGGGGCTGCTCCGCCGCCCCCCGCCCCCCCGCCCCGCCGGGCGTCGGCCTGCCATCCATCCCCCCAGGGTATACTCGTGCTGTGGGCGTTGCCGGGCGGCCATGGGCGTCGGGTGCGGCTCGGTCGGCCGCCAATGGGTCTGTGCGGCGGGGGGGTGGGGAGGGAGGGGGGGAGTGTCTGTCGGTAGCCGGTAGGGCGGGAGCGTGAGGGCGGTTCATCGGGGGCGCTCGCCGCGGCCGCGGTGCCCCCCCCCCCCCCCCCCCCCGGGGTGCAGCGGCCTCCCCGAGGGGTGCAGGGCCGCTGTCTCTCCGGTCCACCCCCGTCCGCTCTTGGGCCTGAGGGGGGGGGGGGGGGAGGGGGGGGGCCTCTGGTCCCCTGGCGCCGCCCCCCCAACGGCCGCGGGGGGGCGGCCTGGCGGTTCCGGCCACGGGGGGCCAGCCGTGCTTGGGGGTTACACTCTTCCCCCGCCCCTCTCTACCTTGCGAGAGCCGGACCCGCGCACAGGCCCTCGCCGGGGTCCCCTGCTCCCCCCGCCGTCGCCGCGCGGCGCTGGCCGGCTGGGGGCGGCCGTGAGGGTCAGCGGTCAGCGGTTAGTGGGCTGCGGGGCAGTGGGTTCCCCCCCGCGCTCGTTGTCTCCGCTCCCCCTCCCACGGGAGGTGGCGTGCGCCCCTTCGTCGCGCCGTATTGTGGGGGGGGCGCCGGTCGGGGGGCCCAGCTCCGCCGGGGGGGGCGTCTCACGGCACTATCCCCCCCCCACTCTCTCGCGCCCGCCGTCCGGGCCGTCACCTGCGCCGCCGCTTGTGTGGGGGCTCGGCCTGTGGCGGTGGCGGGTTCCGCCGGCGGTAGCGCCAGTGGGTGAGGGCGTTGCGCAAGGCCCGGGGGAGCCAGTTGTTGGCGTCCGCATCCGTGATGCGGAGCACTGCCCCCTCCTCCAGGAAGGCCGGCCACGTCGGCCCCCTGTCGGGCCACGCCACCTGAATCACTGACCAGGGGACCCTCTCGTGGTCCCCTTGGGCCGCACGCAACCCCGGGGGTACCTCCCGGTTCCCTCCGTCCCTCCGGAGGAGCACGGCATCGAAAGGCCGGTTCCTCATCCCCCTGGTGGTCCCCGAGCAGGCCCAACTCAAACACCCGTACACCTCCACCACCAGGGGGAGGGTCTCCTCCCCCAGAGGGTCCGGGAACGTGCCCCAGTCCCGGTCCCAGGGCCGGGCCCTGCCTGGCCCTCGCGCCGGCTCCCCCTGCGGCCCCTGTGCCTGCGGCGCCGGCGCCGCGTCCCGCCCCCCCCCCCCCCCGCCGAGGCCATCCGCGCCGGCTCCGCTCTCGGCGCGGGGGGGGCTGGCTGGTGCTGGGGTCGTGGGGGCTGGGGGGCGATGAGTTTTCCGGCGTCGGGGTCGATGTTGTAGAAATGGGCGTGGTGGTGGTCGTGGTGGTGGGTGTGGTGCGCCGGCATTTGTTGGATGCCGGGGGGGATGCACCGCACCGGCTGCACGTCCGGCTGCGGGGGCGCCCCACCCCCCGCCCCCCTCCCTTCGTTCCGCCCTCCCCCCCGGGCTCCCATGCCCTGTCCTGTCTGTCCCCGGGGGTCCTTGGCGCCCTTGCCTTTGCGCTTTGGTCCCTTGCCGGCCCCCACGCCTCTGTCCCCCTGTCCGCGCCGTGGGTCCCGCCCCCTGTCACCCATGCCCTGGCCTGCACTGCTAGCACCCGTGCCCTTCCTGTGCCCGTGTCCATGCCCTTGGCCGCGCCCGCGCTCGCCCGCTGTCCCTCGTTCCGCTCCATGCGTCCCGTGGCCGCCTGCCTGGGCGCCCTGCCCGCGCCCCTGCGCGCCCTGTTCGTGCCCTGGCCCCTTCCCGGCTCCCTGCCCTGTGTCGCGCCGTCCGCTGCCCGCGCTCTGCCCCCCTCCGCGGCTGCTTGCCTCGGCGCCCCGTCTGCGTTGGCGCCCCTGCTCCACGCCGCGTGCGCCCTGGCCCGCCCCCTGCGCGTGCCCCTGGGCACTTCCCCTGTTGCCTCCTGTCCCCCGCTTTGCGCTCCCATGGCCGGCGCGCTGCCCTGCCTGCGCGCCGTCCCCCCCTTCCTCGATCACGCGCCGGGCGTCTTGCTGCCTCTGCAGCTGCGGCAGCGTGACGCCCGGCGGCGAACACGCGGGGGTCGGGGGGCGGACGTGCCGCGTCCGCCCCTCAGGGAAGGGCTTGGGAGGGAACGGCTAGGGGGGGCCGGTGTGGGTGTGGGTGGGGTTGGTGTGGGCGCGGTCCTTCGCGCCCTCCCTGCCCACTGCTGCTGCTGCGGCGGCCGCCGGCGAGGCGCCCGTGGCCCGCGCGGGGCCCGTCCCCCGCACCGGTGGCGTGCTGGGGGCCGCGGCTTGTTCGACCGAGGCGGTGGCGCGGCTCGCCGGGGCCGCGGTTGCAACCCCTCGCGCACCCTCCCCGCTCTCTTCCGCGGCTGCGGCAGCCCTCGGTGATGCGCCCGGTTCCTGCGCCGGGACACCCCCCGTGTCGGCGGCGTGCTGGGGGCCGCGGTCGGGGCCGCGGCGTGGCTTGCCGGGGCTGCAGTCTCCGCCCCCCCTCCCGTCTGGGGTCCCCTCCCGGGGCGGGGCTGCAGGGCTTGTTGCTTGGGCGGCGGGGGCGGTCACCTCGGCCGTCTCGAGCTCCTGGGTCGACGGCCCTACCAGCGCCGGCAGCCCGACCAGCACCGCCGCCTCCGCCAGCCTCCGCTCCTCGCGCTCCGCGGGGGTCTCCCCCGCCCACTCCGGGGAGACGGGGGAGCGGGAGCGGGACCTGCGGTGGTGGCGGTCGTCCCGCTAGGGGGAGTCTGACATCACTGTTATCCTGGTAGGCATGTGTGGTGGCAGGTGCGCCCTGCCCACTACCTCCTAGTGCTTCAGTGTCGTGCCGTGGGCAGTGCTGTGCAGTGCTCCGCGGGGGGAAGGGGGGGAGGGGGTGGGGGGCAGGCAGCGGCGTCAGCCCCGCACGGGCGGGGGCCGGTGGCCATGCATCGGCACTGGGAGGGGAGGCGGGGGAGCCACGCGGCCCACGCATCGCGCCACAGCTCCCAGTCTGGGGCGGGGCTCAGGGCGCACGGCCCCCGGGGGTCGTCGGGTGGCGCCGGGGGGAGCCGCACTAGGTGGACCCCCGTAACGGCGGTGACCCCCTGCGCACGCAGGAAGGTGTGTACCCCTTCCCGCGCCGCGGGCGCCGGGAGGGGGGGGCGGGGCGCGGGTGCCGCCCCATAGAGGTGGGTGGGGGTGATCCCCAGGACCCGTTCCGGGTCCCCTCGGGTCGCGACGACGAGGAGGAGCAGGGGGGTGCCCGGGCGCTCTTGCCAGAGGACCTGCCCCCTGTGGTGGGCACCCCTGGTCCTGGAGAGGGGGGGGGACAGGTCTGGGTCGGCCCAGCCGCGGGGCGCGTGCGTCGCCGGCTGGAGGGCGGGGCACCAGGTGGGCTCCCTGGGGAACGCCTCGCACATTATGGCGTACGGGGGGGTCGGCTTGGCGCCGTCGTACACCGGGTTGGTCGGCCGGGGGCGGGCGGGCGCCTCGTCCGCGCCCTCCACGAACACCGTGATTTCGCCCACCCCCAGGTCCTCATCCGGTGGGTGTAGGAGGTGGAGCGCCGCATCCAGCTCGGACACTCCCCCCGGGTATGTGGCCCGCGCCTGGTTCAGGTACGGGGCTGTGTCCCCGGAGCAGCACGTCCTGGGGGCGTGCAGCAGGGCTGGGGCGCTGCTGCGGAGGGACATGGCAGACCCCGCTCCCGCCAGCCGCAGGGCGTCCCCCATGGACAGGGGCCGGCCCGACCGGTTGGACTCAGGCCACTCCATCCAGTGCCCGTAGAGGGCCGCCTCCGGGCTGATGAGCCCCGTCTGGACAGCGTTCACGATCCGGTGCATCGCCGGGAGTAGCGTAGGGGCCCCTGCTCTGTTCATGGCGCGGACAGCCGGGAGGGCAGTCTCGGTGAGCAAAGCCCCCGCACTGCCCGTCGGGTCACGTCGTGCGGCAACGTGCGCCTCGTGCGCCTCCGTCACCGCGTCCGCCACCAGGCCCCGGAGGGCCGCCTCCTGCGCTTGGCGGCGGGCCCTGGCGTGTCCCGGCCCCTTCCCCCGTTGGCGAGGCATGGTACTGCGGGTTCTGCAAAATGTGGCGGCGGGTGGGGGTCAGGGCGCAAACACGTGCAACAGGTGCGCAACGGACATGGGGTCCCGCAGGTGCACGTGGATCCACAGGAGGGCAGCGCCCGCGGGGCCCGCGCGTTCGTGTGAGGGGACGTGTGCCCCCTCGATGCGCTGGTGCAAGGCCTCCTCCCCCGTGCGCCTGTGCGGGCCCGCGTGAGGTTCGGGCCAGGGGTACACAGCCACCAGGGAGCACTGCGCGCACCTGTTGGCGCCTGTCGACGCTGCGAAGGACACCGTGTCGCTTCCCCCGCTGAGCAGGCAGGTGTGTGGGAGGTGGGAACGGCGGCGACCAAGGGCCGAGATGGCGGAGCCAGAGGTCGTCCCACCTCTGTCGGAGGGGGTCTCGGAGCTCCAGCAGGCGGGCGCGGACGCGGCGCCGGTAGTCCCTGCCAAGCGTCTTCCGCTGGACCTCCCGCCACATATCGTCGGGGAGAATCCCCTGGTCGTGGAAGGCGGCGATGAGGTCGTCCCACGCCGGGCGGGGGTGCCCCTGGGGGGGGTTGCCATATACACGTGGCGCCCGGTGAGGTGGGGCGCCAGCACATCCCACTGGCGCACGTCCGCGGCGTCCCGGTGGAGGAGGGCCAGTAGGTTGCCGTCCGCGACTGCCTCCCACTCCACCCGCAGCTCGTCGCAGCTGTCCAGCTCCTGGCGCAGCGCGGCTGCAAGGTCGGTGGGGAGCATGAGGAGTAAGGGCCCCCGGGCGTCGCCCAGCCGGAAGAGGGCGTCGTCGTATACCGGCCTCCCAGTTTTGAAGTGCGCCACGGCGAGCCGAGCGGCCCCGTCCTTCGGGGGGTGCCACCGGATGGTGGCCGTGCCGTGTCCCCATTGGTGTATCTCCGTAGCCCGGAGCACGTTGGCGGCGTGAAGGACGATGCGGGGGGGGACGGGCGCCCTGATGAGCGAGGACACATCCCCAGTCCATCCTGTTTGCGGCCCCGGGGCCGCTTGCAGCCATTCCTTCGTTGCCGCGTCCCACGGGTGGTCAGGTCCCGCCCCGAGGATCATGGTGGGCCCCGGCCGGGTGTGCGGCCCCCACCCCTCGAGCGGGGCGCGGGTGCCGCCCCATAGAGGTGGGTGGGGGTGATCCCCAGGACCCGTTCCGGGTCCCCTCGGGTCGCGACGACGAGGAGGAGCAGGGGGGTGCCCGGGTGCTCTTGCCAGAGGACCTGCCCCCTGTGGTGGGCACCCCTGGTATTGGAGAGGGGGGGGAAAGGTCTGGGTCGGCCCAGCCGCGGGGCGCGTGCGTCGCCAGCGGGAGGGCGGGGCACCAGGTGGGCTCCCTGGGGAACGCCTCGCACATTATGGCGTACGGCGGGGTCGGCCTGGCGCTGTCGTACACCGGGTTGGTCGGCCGGGGGCGGGCGGGCGCCTCGTCCGCGCCCTCCACGAACACCGTGATTTCGCCCACCCCCAGGTCCTCATCCGGTGGGTGTAGGAGGTGGAGCGCCGCATCCAGCTCGGACACTCCCCCCGGGTATGTGGCCCGCTCCTGGTTCAGGTACGGAGCTGTGTCCCCGGGGCAGCGCGTCCTGGGGGCGTGCAGCAGGGCTGGGGCGCTGCTGCGGAGGGACATGGCAGACCCCGCTCCCGCCAGCCGGAGGGCGTCCCCCATGGACAGGGGCCGGCCCGACCGGTTGGACTCACGCCACTCCATCCAGTGCCCGTAGAGGGCCGCCTCCGGGCTGATGAGCCCCGTCTGGACGGCGTTCACGATCCGGTGCATCGCCGGGAGTAGCGTAGGGGCCCCTGCTCTGTTCAGGGCGCGGACAGCCGGGAGGGCAGTCTCGGTGAGGAAAGCCCCCGCACTGCCCGTCCGGTCTCGTCGTGCGGCAGCGTGCGCCTCTTGCGCCTCCGTCACCGCGTCCGCCACCAGGCCCCGGAGGGCCGCCTCCTGCGCTTGGCGGCGGGCCCTGGCGTGTCCCGGCCCCTTCCCCCGTCGGCGAGGCATGGTACTGCGGATTGTGCAAAATGTGGCGGCGGGTGGGGGTCAGGGCGCGAACACGTGCGACAGGTGCGCAACGAACATGGGGTCCCGCAGGTGCACGTGGATCCACAGGAGGGCAGCGCCCGCGGGGCCCGCGCGTTCGTGTGAGGGGACGTGTGCCCCCTCGATGCGCTGGTGCAAGGCCTCCTCCCCCGTGCGCCTGTGCGGGCCCGCGTGAGGTTCGGGCCAGGGGTACACAGCCACCGGGGAGCACTGCGCGCACCTGTTGGCGCCTGTCGGCGCTGCGAAGGACACCGTGTCGCATCCCCCGCAGAGCCGGCAGGTGTGTGGGAGGCTGGAGGGCGGCGACCAAGGGCCAAGATGGCGGAGCCATAGGTCGTCCCACCTCTGTCGGAGGGGGTCCCGGAGCTCCAGCAGGCGGGCGCGGACGCGGCGCCGGTAGTCCCTGCCAAGCGTCTTCCGCTGCACCTCCCGCCACGTATCGTCGGGGAGAATCCCGTGTTTCGTGGAAGGCGGCGATGAGGTCGTCCCACGCCGGGCGGGGGTGCCCCTGGGGGGGGTTGCCATATACACGTGGCGCCCGGTGAGGTGGGGCGCCAGCACATCCCACTGGCGCCCGTCCGCGGCGTCCCGGTGGAGGAGGGCCAGTAGGTTGCCGTCCGCGACTGCCTCCCACTCCACCCGCAGCTCGTCGCAGCTGTCCAGCTCCTGGCGCAGCGCGGCTGCAAGGTCGGTGGGGAGCATGAGGAGTAAGGGCCCCCGGGCGTCGCCCAGCCGGAACAGGGCGTCGTCGTATACCGGCCTCCCAGTTTTGAAGTGCGCCACGGCGAGCCGGGCGGCCCCGTCCTCCGGGGGGTGCCAAAGGGTGGTGGCCGTGCCGTGTCCCCATTGGTGTATCTCCGTAGCCCGGAGCACGTTGGCGGCGTGAAGGACGATGCGGGGGGGGACGGGCGCACTCATGAGCGAGGACACATCCCCAGTCCATCCTGTTTGCGGCCCCGGGGCCGCTTGCAGCCATTCCCTCGTTGCCGCGTCCCACGGGTGGTCAGGTCCCGCCCCGAGGATCATGGTGGGCCTCGGCCTGGTGAGCGGCCCCCACCCCTCGAGCGGGATGGCGGCGTATCGTTGCGCAGGGGTCTCCGGGGCGCGCGTGGCGGCGCACCACCGGCCCCACTCGCGTGCCCACTCCTCACTCACTACGCGTGCCTCCCCCGCGGTCATGGAGCCGCGCCCAATGATCCACGGTGGGAAGAGAGCGTCATGCAGATGCCTCGAGAAACCCCGCGGCAGGTCCCAGTACGGGTGGGGGTCCTCTTGTGGCGGGCACTCCAGAGTGCCGTTCACAACATGGAGGGAGGCTACGAAGTCCTTGCCAGGGCGCGGGGGAGGGGGGGGGCAGTTGCCCTCTGCCGCGGTGAGCCATCGGTGTACCCGGGCCGCCGCGCTCAGGGGCTCGCGGAGGAGTTGCTCCAGCCGGTGGTTGCGAAGCTCCCATGGGAAGTCTCCTAGCCGGAGCATGTGGTGGAGGAAATCGTCCACGGAGGTCCCTCCCGGCGGGTCGTAGCGGGCTATGGCGCGGAGCTGCGCCTCTGCCTCTTCGGGCACCAGTCCAGAGCAGAAGACCTCCGTCCACGCGGCGCCCGCGGGGCGCCACGAGGCCACCCACAGGACTTTGTCCCCGGGTCGGAGGTGGCGGGCCGCCTCGTGCACCCCCTGGCGGTAGTGGGGCCAGAGGAGCCGTGAGTGGGCGCACCCCATGTGCATGTGCACCGGGGTCTCCTCCGGGCCGCCGCATGGGAGGCACGGTTGTGGGAGGACGGCAACGCCGGAGAGTTGCTCCTTACGGGCGCAGAGCCTGCGCTGCACCGGCATGTGGCCGTCTCTGGCCCGCAGCGCCCGGTGGTTGGTTGCCACCGCGGTGAGGTCCCGGGCGTGGGAATAGGCTGTGGCGTGGGCCGCGCCGAGAGGTGTGTGCCCTCGGTGCGTCAGCGCATGGTCCGTCTGCGCTCGCTGCGCGACCTCGCCGAGCGTCCGCATCGTGGGGGGCCGTAGGTCGAGGTGGCCGTCGTGACCGGCGACAGGGAGTTGGGCATGGTTAGGGCCCGGGGGCGTGTTCTGCAGGACGGTGTCCTGGGACGCGGCCCAGTCCGCCTTGTGCAGTAGGGTGTCACTGTGGTGCGAGGTGGCTCGGACATACCAGAACGGGTGACTGGCGTGTCGCCCTCGCGCGCGCAGGCCGTCCCGGAGCCATCGTAGGGGCATCTGGTTGACTACCTTCGCCGCGCCCGCGGGGACCCCCGTAGCCCGCTCGCGATCCGCGTGTCGCAGGAGGTGGAGGATGACTTCGGCGTCCACCGTATGGACCCACGGTCGGTGGGCGCCGTATTGCAGGGGGAGGGAGGCGGCTACCCCCCCCCTGTCGGGCACCGTGCCCGAGATGGCCACCGCCGGCGTCCGGGTGAGGTCAGCGGCGAGAGCCACGCTGGTGGCGTGTTTGCAGGGTCCGCCCCCTGATGCATCGGAGGTGTGGCCCCAGGTCTCCGGGATCCAGTAGTACCCGTCAGGGCTGAGCCACCCCGCGTTGAGGTCGGCGGAGTGCCGGAGGGGGTCAGGGTGGCCGGGGGTCAGTTGGTCCACGCTCAGCGCCTTGGTGTCGCCGGGGCGGACCGCCGGGTAGTCGTGCAGCCGGATTTCCGCTTTGGCGATCGTGCTTGCCCGGGACCGGAGCGCCGTCACGTGTTCCTTGAGCCACGCCGGGCTTCCGCGCTGGTGCACCACCAGGTGTCCCGTACCCTCCGGCTGGTCTTCCGGCGCGTGCACCGCCATGTTTGGGTCGTGCGGCACCTCCCTGGCTACGAGCAGGGCGGTGCCGCGGGGGAGCCCACGGGGCCTGGGCTGGCCTGCCCCCACCTGCACTACCACCCACTTGGCCTGGAGGTGCGCTTGCTCCGCCGCGCGGGTGCATTGGTCGTCCGTGGTCACCAACCACACCGGCGTCGGCGCGTGGGGCCGGGGGCACAGGGGCTCGGGCCACGCCACATCCGAGTTAGGCTCTCGGTGCTCGCTTTCCGCGAGTACATCGTGGAGGATGTACATGAGGGCCGCCGGCGGGTGGTACGCCGCCCCCGGCGTGGGGGGGGATAGGCAGCCCCGGCGGCGGTAGCCCCCGACGTGAAGGTGCAGGCCGTCCGGGGTCACCCGTGAGCCAGTGTGGGCGTCCTGCTTAGCCCTTGTGGGGTGGACGAGTCTCAGGCGGGGGTGCCGCGTGCCGGTGGTGTGCAAGAGGTGGACCAAGGCGTCGCGCCAGCCGGGATGGTTGGTGGGCTCCTGCTCGCGGCGGCAATAGTGGAGGTGTTCATCAGCTCATTGGCTGCCGCATTCCCGCACCGCCGTCGGCCACGGGTCGTCGTTGTCGGGGAAGGGGTGGTGTGGCCCGTGGTGCCCATGGCACGGCGTTGTGTGCGGCACCGTCAGGCGGCACGTGTCGCGGTGTCGTAGTTTGGCGGTGCGCAGCGTGACGATGTTGCCCGGTGGGGACTGTAGTTGGACGTGGGCCGCCTTGGGGCACGCGATGGGGTCGTAGAGCCCCACCCCCTAAAGAAGGTCCCTACCAGGACCGGCCCTTGCTGTACCCCTTCCACCATTTCGTGTCACTCCTATGGTCTTGCTTCTCACTACGTTCTGCATGATCTTGCCCTATCCTGCACAATTTCCCACAAAAAATAGTAAAATATGGCTCCTTCACACCAATTCTGATCCCTTGCAATAACCAACTCCCAAGTACGATAGATGAAATCCCCATAATCCACACTGAGGGCTTCCAAGGGTGTTTGAGGTCCCGCGTTGACACTCAACAACTCCTTTCAACACGCCGGTCGTCTCACGGTGCACACGGAGACACGGGCGTTGGGCATGTACATAGAATTGCACCAAAATCAATAAAGAAGCCCTGAAATTGGCATATGAACACAAATCAAGCATAATTGGGGAAAGATGGAAACATACACAATCACAGCCATAGACCCCTCATTCCCTGGACTCAAGACCTTCCCTTGACTCACCAACATGATGCCCCGAACCAAGTCAAATAAGATGGCTAAATGCCATGTGTCAAAAGTCAGTACACAAACCCCAAAAATGTGTTCACTCCCAAGCCTCTAAATCCTAGCCCAATAGGGGGGGTGGCGTGTCATGGCTTAGAGTGGCACTCAGGACCGTGCCCTACCCTGACCTAACTTTGGTTGGACTTGGAGTCGATTGGGCTTGGAGAATTGCCCCATGAAGATGACCTCACAGCATAGCAAAATTAGGCAAATCACACCATAGTGCCCAAAATTCTATTATATACTCAAAAATGCATACGGCAAGTATTCAAATACTCCATGCATGTGTCAAACCGGAGAGTAATATACAAGGGTGATATAGACCAAAGGTCCATGCCCAAGAATATCCCAACATTGGCTCCCAAACCCCTCCGGATATATACATGCCATGCTTCACAAGTCAACTCACGAATTGGAGACCTAATTTTGTGACGCCTCGTGTGCCACGCCAAAGTGACCACGTGATCCGGCATATGGTGAGGTGCAACACCGAAGCATATGCCAACATATAAGCAACATACCATAGTTCACGGACCTCTAGGCACTTTACTGTTAGCGGACCAGTTGAGCACGTAAAATACAAAAATGAGCATAAAATGAGGTCAAAAACATGCAAATAATGCCAAATTCAAAGTAATCACAATAGTATATAACTTCGCTCACCCATGGTTTCAACATATGGTTCAACACACTATTGCTTGGAACAATTTGTGAACAATCCCCCCACTTGGATCCCCAAATGGACGCATGAAGACACCTCCGAACCTCCTCTCGACATGCACCATGAAAATGGGAAAATTGGAAATGGCGCCTATGGGTCGCTCAGTAAGGCTTCCCACGTGCACTATATGTGCAGTAGACTTAGTCTAGCGCTATGGAGCTCACCATATGGACATGGGAAAAGCCATTGCCATGTATGACTCCATATATCATCCTACACACGGAGATATATAACATGGGCGTGAGCATAGCGAAGCACATACCATCCATATAACACATACCCTTAAAAGTGGCTCCCAACATGGTATGCCATGCCCCTCCATGGACATAACTTCACGTTAAAAATACGTAGGACCCCAAGGAAAGTTTCTATGCAATGCCAACACTCATGCGGTACACTCGAAAGGTGCATTAAAATATTCGGTATCATGGTCCAAGAGTTGTAAAGCACTTTGTACCCTCTTGACCATGATCCTTTGATACCACGGGCAGGTGTGCATACCAAGGGCGTCTGACGCTCCCTAAATTAAGTTGAGACCAAGGCAGTTCCAACCCAAGTCTCAAAACTGGGATTCCTCGCAGTGAGCCGGAGATATGATGTCTCGAAGTGGCCCGACGAATCAATTTTGTTTCGCCTATATCTCCAAGAAAAATGAAGGAGAGAACAAAAGGAACGTTGATTCGTGTAGAGGGGAACATGTAGGACCACTCCAAATTCATCATATCCAGTGCGGCGACCTCGAGGTTGAAAATCCGATTCTGAATGTCTGAAAAAATCGGATGAATTTTGCGAGTGTATAACATGAAAATTGCGGACGCAACGAGCCCTTTTCTGATGAAATCTGACCCTTCATCGGGGTTTCCGCTAAAATATCTGGAAATAACAGTTAACCAATCGGTTACCACAAAATCGCGAGCCAACTGACAGTCGCCGATACATTGACAATCAGAACGGATAGCTGAAAAATTACAGAAACATTATGATAAAAAAACCCTGTTGATTCCTGATATTTTGATATATAAATCTCAGCTGGCGGCGCCTCGGTATTGAATGTGGCCGCTCATAGCTGGAATGGCCAAGCCTATCACACTATTACATCAGGTTAGGTCAGGTGGATGGGAGAGTATGATATCAGCCAATGGCGGCTTGCCGGCCCATAGATACACACCCCAAGTGACCCAAAGATGGCCACGGGGGTCCGAACCGGCTTCACCCCCCTTCTCAGAGCGTTGTATCTGCTCGGAAGTCATTGAAGAGAGGACGGGAGGACCCCAATGGGCTCCAACCCCCCCCCCCCCCCATGTCGCAAGGACACATGGAGGCCCCACATACGGCGTAGGCGTCCCCCATGCCCCATGGGAGGGGTGAGGACACTCATAATTGGTGCCCTACGCCATATACGCCACAGTGAAATATGTATGTGGAGACCGAGTGAAGGGGGTATATGGCCAATCAAGGCCCAAAAATCCCCGGATGAACGCCCTCACCCGTCTCCCAAGCACAGAGACAAACATAAATGCCAAGGAGGATCTATTACGGTGCTTTAGCAGCCACCAAATGGACCAAAACGTCCTTGACATCCAAAGAAATGTTCTTTTTCTTCAGATAATCCATCCAGGCCGTGGTATACCTCAGCACGAAACTGCTCGGAGGCTCCCACGAATCTCTGGATGCGGCAAATCCCTTCCAACGGACCTTATATAGCCTCCCCCCGGGCGTCCCCGGGTCTGGCTTGTCCATCAGGATCTTCTCGGCGGTGAAGTCGTTGTCCTCGCCCTCGTCATCCGAGTCCACATCGCCGGCTGTGAACTCGAAGGTGACGGGACGTCCGCTGGGGTCTGGTGCTCGGGGACAAAGCGGGGTGTGGTTGCGGTCAAGGATCTTGTTATCCCCCACACAAACAGCATACACATCTTGCCCTACCTTCCGAACGATTACCCCCGGCACATACCAAGACGCCTGCCGATGCCTGGACAGGACATCCTTGTGGTGCCGCTCCACCCATACGGTGTCTCCGAGAGCATATTTCTGGACTTTTCCCTGCTTGAAGTACTTGGCCCTCTTCTCATGCTCGTCCTGAAGTGCTTTGCACACCTTGGCCGCCGTGTCGTCTGCCTCATCTATCATAGCACTCGCATCCCGGGCTACCTTGCCATGGTTCAACCACGGGAGAGTGCGTGACACTCGATCCCGTAGGAACAGGATACGATGGGGCGACAGTCCAGGGGGCCCCAGAAGGTCGTGGTACGCCTGGAGAACTCTCCACAGCGAATTATACCAATTCCGGCCCGGTTCGTCAATGTGCAACTGGCGGAACGTCTCGAACATCTGTCGGCCGGCCACCTCAGCCCGGCCATTCGACCGGCTGTGGTATGCCACGGTCTTGGCGTGCCAAATCCCCATGTGCTTGCACATCGTCTTGAACCACGTCCCCACAAATTGACTGCCCCGATCGCTGCAGATGACAGCCGGGACATCATAAATCGTCAGCCAATGCCTGATCATGGCGTTGGCGACGGTCTTGGCCTGCAGACCCACTCCATGCTTGTCCTTCTTGTCCTTCTTCTTGGACTTCTTGCCAGGGACCGCCACGATATACCCGTCATGCCTATCCACCGCCAGGATGACACAGTCGTAGGTCTCTCCTTCCACGATGACCTCAGGCATGGCGAATACATCCATGGCCACAGACCGCATAGGGGCCTCCGGTATAGCCGTATACACCGGGTTGCCAGCAGTGGAGTGGTTGGGACTCTTCGTCGCCCGACACACGGCGCAGTCGCTGCAGTACTTCTCCAGGATGGCGTAGTACCCCGGTGGGAACTTGAAGCGCCACTCCAGGTCCTGCTGCATCTTGTCCCGACCAGGATGCATGAGCTGGGCGTTATGCCAGTGGTCAATGAGCTCCTCCATTCGGTTCTCAGGGACCAATAGCTTGTCCTTGAGGAATAATTTATCCCCATCCTCGGTCAAGCCCTCAGGCCAGTCGTCGTCCGACGGGGCGCTCACGGCATTCCAGTACCTGCTCCAGTGTTCGGATGCCGCATAGTCATCCGACCAGTCTTCTGTGAGCACCGACCTGACTAGCTCTACGGGGGCCACCATCCATTGCTCGAGGGTTTCCTGAGCGCACAAACAATGGCGTACGTCTCCTTCTCCCTCGCGGTCCAGGTTCGACGTTGGCCCTCGGCCAGGATCCGGCTCCAAAACGCCACGGGTACGTGCGACCCGTCGTCCCGGACCTGCTCCAGGACTGCCCCTACAGCATAGTCCGAGGCGTCTGTCCGTAGCACGAACCACTTGTCCGGGGCCACCAGGAATAGCCCCAGCTGCCCCAGGAGTCGCTCCTTCAGGCGGCTGAACGCATCTTCGGCCTCAGGGGTCCAGGCAAGCTTCTTCTTGCTCCCCTTCCGGCCATCGAACTTGCCCACCTGCAACATCTTGTGCAGCGGGCCCGATAGTTCCGCATACATCCGGACATAGCCCGAATAGTAATTGCAGAACCCCATGATGAATCGGAGTTCGCTGATGGTCTGGGGCTTCTCCCAGTGGTGCAGGGACACCAGCTTCCCAGGCATGGGACGGCGTTGCCCGTGACCAACCACGTGACCCGCAAACTCCACTTCCCTCACGAAGAGTGAGGCTTTGGTGGGCTTGCACACCATGTTGTGCTTGTCCAGCGCGCTGAGCACTCGGCGCAGATCCTTCTCATGTGCTTCGATGAGCTTGTCCTCAGTCATGTCTTCCGTGCCGGATCCGATGATGATGTCATCCACAAAGGGGTCGGCACAGTCCTGGACAGGACCAATTAGGTCCTCCATCATGCGCTGAAAAGCGGCGTTGCCATTCTTGGCGTTCATAGGCACCACTTTCCACTGCATGGGCCCCAGCGGCGTCGACATCGCTGTGCAGGGCCTGGAGTCCGGGTGTAGCGGCATCTGGTGATAGCCGTGTTTCAGGTCTAACACCGTGAAGATCCGCTTTTTTTGTTGTTTTTGGAGGATGGTGTCGATCAGAGGAAGCGAGTACCAGTCGTGCTCGGTTTGCTCGTTCAAACCCCTGTAATCAACCACCAACCTCCACTCGCCCTTCTCTTTCTTGGGCACGATAAAGTCTGGGCTGGCCCACTCACTGTCGGAGGGTTCGATCCAGCCCCGCTCAATAAACTCGGCCAACAACTTCTTCATGGCCTCGGCCTGATCGCCCTGAAGTTGGTACTCCCGATGACGATAGATCTTGGGGTTCGGCTTCAGCTTGATCCTCGCTGTGCCAAACCTCCCACGATCTGGAGGGTTTATGTTGGCGACGCCACTGAATAGCCGCGGATAGGCATTTATCAGCCTCTCCTTCAGCTCGGCGACCTTCGGGTTCTCCTGGGCCTCTTCAGCCGCTTGCTTCGGTATCGATACAACCGACCGCAGTGCGGTATAGGCCTCTTCCGGGTCCGAGTCCGACTTCTCCTCGTCCGATATGCCGTCTTCATTGTCGTGGGGCGCGCTTCCCACGGATAATCTTCAGAAATTTGCGGCATCAGCCGGGTTCTTGTCGCTACCGGCCCCCATTCTTGGAAACTCCCACGTCGGCGGGTCCGACCCAACCGGACCATCATATTGGTCCGCGATGTGATCCATGACCCTCGCCACGAACTCATCCTTCTCGTACTTGCCGGTGACCAACATCTTGTCATCCCACCAATGCGGAGATGTGACCATGGCCCGCCCCTTCTTGGCTTCCACACATACTTGCATCCCCATCCGCATGTAGTTGACGACGTGGTCGATCTCGGCGTGGGACAGGACGTCAATGCCATCCATTGGCTGATCCGTCCCCTCCTTGGGCTCAAACATGACCCGCATGGGCACCGCCTCAACTCTACGGATGAATGCTTCATCACCCGTGGGCTGGGCTTGCGCCCCATCCACCAGGAAAGCCTTGGTACCCCACGTTTGACCCGGGGAGGGCATTCATTAACCCCTTGCGTCCATGAACAACTCCTACTCTGGCCCAAATGACATCTCGTTCAGGGTGATGGAATCCAGCGTCGACTTGAGACCTTCCAGCGGACATGGGGTGTATCCTATGCCTGTTTTGACCAGGATCCCCTTCCCCCTATCCGCGACGATCTTCTCCACCGTACGTCTGGTATTTTCCAGGGAGCCATGCCAATACATTGGGCCCCCACTCCTTCAAACCCCAATGCCTGTGCCAGGCTGAGTCTCCTCGATGCCAATGCCTCCTACACTTCCTCAAAAGTCGGGCATCCCGGGAAGCGAAGACGTCCGTCTCCGGCCATTCGGCACCCAGCGTCTGAATCATCCTGGCATACACCTGCGGCGCCATTCCATACTCTGTGAGCTGAACTCCGCGGTCTCCTCTGGACTTGGCACCCACAGCTTGCACCCCGTGGACGATCCGATCCTCTTCCTCAGCATTCCATTGGGATGATCCGCATGCATAGTCCGTGGACAGCCATGTAAGGCATTCATCATCCTCCCGGACCAGCGTTGCACGATGGGGAAGGGCTCCAATGGTGTTTCCCACCATGAAGTCATACCGCATGATCATATCCCAATCTGTAATGTCGGCCAAAAAGAAGTTCCCGGATAGAGTGCTTCTCTTCGCCAAATCAGGGCGGTTCAAGCGCTCATGCTCCCAGAATTCCATACTGATAGCGGCCTCATGGGTGCCACCACCCATAATCTCCCCATTGGCCACCTTCAGGCGTACCGGTCTACGGCTGGGCTGCAGGGATTCCTCCTTGAACAACCCTCTCCGGACCAGGCTCACCTGGGCACCGGTATCCACCAAAACATCCACCACCAACTCCTCTTGTCCGCACCGTACACGCACCTTCAAGTGCAGCTGCGGCTCGTCACCCTGCGGTGTATGGACGACTCTCACGGCATGCAGCTCTAGCACATCCGGGTGCATCAGGACTTCGAGGGTATGGTCACGGATGGTGTAGATCTTGGGCTGGTCGTGCCCGTCCACGGGGCTCTCCGTGGTCGCTCCTTCTTTCTTGCCACGTCCCTTGCCCACATACACTTCCCTTGGCAGGGCGCTCCAGGGGTTGGGAGTGACGAAACTCAGTGGTTTTGGCTCTTTTGGAGCCTTCTTCGGCACCCGATGTGCCCTCGCTTTCTCTACGATTCCACTGATTTTCCGAGGAGAGGCCTCCGGGGTCCCACTCCCGTGGGGGCTCCTCTAGACGTGGCCTGCCGCAGCTCCCTCCTGCTGCGATCCGCCCAGACTTTGTCCGGCACGTTGCTGGGCTTTGAGTTCCTCCAACGTCCTCAACATGTCCTTAGCAACCTCCTCGATCGACCTCACGCGTCGGTCTAGGCCGGGTCCTCCACCATAGCCTTTTCCTCCGCCTTTCCCTTGGCCCTTTCCTTGGCCTTTTCCACCGTCTCCGCCCTTAGCCTTCCAATCGGCAATTTGTTGCTCCTTGGGTTTCTTGTCGGGATGGACGGCGAAGTAGGTCTTCTTATCATCCTCATATACCTTGCAATGCCGGTGGTCATGTGCATGGTTGTTCCCCTTGCCGTAGCAGACCCAGCAACTGTCGTGCTGTGATCTGTACTCGCGGATTGAGAGCGGCGGGTTCCCGATCCTCCGCGGTTCCTTGCGGTTCTTGTTGACCCTTGGGTCCAGGCGGTTCCACCTGGACCTGTCCTGCCCATGCTCCTTCATATTGCGCGCTACAAACGCGAAGAAGTGGGCTTCTTCATGATCTTCTCGGGTGGTCGCGGTCCAGAGATCTTGGCCGCTTCCACTCCCTTCTTCCGCGGTGCCGACCGTGTTCTCCTTGACCTCTCGGTGTTGGCGATCTTCCCGATGACCTCGATGTCCATGGCCCTGTCGATCCTGCACGTGGGCCTCGTTCTTGGCGTTGAGCTTCAGCTCCACCATGATGTACTTCACGATCTTGTCCAGGCTCATGCGGGCGAAGATGACCTGCATCCTCGGCGGCTCACCGCGCCTGCACTCCGCGTTGTTGAGGCGCGTTAGCCTTTGCCCCATGGTGTCGCCGAATACCTCCACATAGACGGCGTTCTTCAACCCCAACATTTGGCCGGGCTCCCCGAGGTTTCGCCAGAAAAACTCCATTATTCCGGCGTGGGTGGCCTCCGATGCCATGATCCGTACGGCCACGCGCTTCTTTGCTCTCTTCTTCTCCTCGTCCTCCACCCTTTTCTTCCAGTGGCCGGGGAGGACGTCCTTGAGCAGGTGTCGGATCTCGCTGGACTCATTCCAGTCGTCCACCAGCTTGAGGCTTCTTCGGTACTTGCGGATGTACCGATTCCATTCCCGGACCCGCAACTCCCCGCGCTCCAGCGGCAGCGGAATGGACCACAAATCCTCCAACTTCTGGTTGGGGGCGTCCACTCGCTCCTCGTCCTCCAGCCACTGGAGGCAGGCCTGCTCCGTCTGGATCAATCCCTCGCGGATCTGATCCCTGGGCTCCTCCTTCGGGTCCTGCGCCAGCCTGTGTGGGAATGTCCGACATACCCACTTGTCCCTTGGCGCTCCCTTTCAACTCGCCGACGACCTCCTCGGCGAAGTCCTCCCAATCCAGGATGAAGTCATCCAGGTTGGAGGGGTTGCCATCGTAGTAGGGGATTTTGATTCCCTTGAGGTCGTCAATCCTGATGGCGTCTACGATGTCCGCAGCCACCACTCCACCGAGACGGATACCACCTGTGGCCGGGGGGTGTGAGTACACTCCCCGTACATCCCTCTCCTCCATGGTGTGCGGCCCAGTTGGGTCTGAACGCATGGGGTTTGGGATGCGGGAAGGACTTGCTCCACCGGCTGTCCATATCACCGTAGTGGGGTCCTTCACCCACAGGTTTCCGCCTGGATGGCCTCGACCATGTCCGTCGGCCCCTCCCATGGTTCGCCTCTGCATGGTCTGGATCTCCTCTTCCGCATAAACTGCATGGGCAGTCATAGCGGTCGGTGGATCCTGGGCGGCATGGGACATCTGTACCGTCAGGCTCCTCAGGTCCGTGGTTGCGTGCTCTTCCCGCATGGACCCAGCCGGTGCCGTATGCTCCCCGAGCATTATGGATTCGCTGAACATGGGAACAAGCGGCAGCGCACCCGGGTCAACACGCGGAGGCGCGTAAGGTGCCTCTGGAGGGCCGCCCATGGGTTTCTCCATGGCGCTCCTGAGGGTCTTAACCCGCTCCACCAGCTCTGCCGTTGCCGGCCTTGCCGGGAGCTCCGGACCCGAGGCGAGAGGTTGTAACTCCTCTAGCCTTTTCATGCGTCCCGACATGTCCTCCACCAGGTGGTGGAGGCTGTCCACCACTCGCTGCTGCTTCTGCAGGGCCATCTCCAGCTTCTCCCGGTACCGGTCCTGCTCCGCTCGCAGCTCCGCCATGTCTCTCTCCGCTTCCGACTGGTCATCCAGGATCCCCGCGATGTCCTCCTCTGGGCCGTCCTTCTGGTTGTCCAGGCGGTCGAGGTGCTGCACAATGGCGTCCATCCCCATCTTTGGGTACTTGCCGATGAGGAAGGATACGTGCTCGCAGTGGCACTCAACGTGCTTTCCATCTGATCCGGTGCATCCCACGGGTCCCGGCGCCTCGGATTCCTCCGCCATGGGTGTGTCGCCCATGTTATCCCGCTTTGGCTCCGTGTGCCGGGCCACAGGCGCCGTTCTGGCTCGGGTAGGCCTCTCCAACGCCCCGGCGTCATGCTCCAGGCTGGGTTATGGGGCCGTGTGCGCCCTTGTGGGCGGTCTGGCCATCTCCTCCGACTCCGAAGGGAAAGCGGTTCGATAGCCATCGGAATGCCCCTTGGAATCCGCAGCTGACCACAGCCTGACCGGGCTGGGATCCGTCTCCATCGCCCTGGCTTCCACCGCGGGTTTTGGGGACCCGCGCTTCCGGTAACGCCGGGCCCTGCCGTTGCTGCCAGTCTCCTCCAACTCCTCCGCAGCAGAGCGGAGATTGCAAGCCTTGCGGCATTGCCTTTCACACATGGAGGCCAGGTCCTCCATGTCTAGCCCATGTCCTACAAGGGCTCTCCGTCCTGAGCATCTTCGCTCTTCTCGGGCTTCCAAGTCCGGCGTGGACTCCACGGACTCCACGATCTGCACCCGGGGCGTCCTTGGGCAGGGCTCATGAGGGCCCAAGTCCCCGGTGCGGCGGTAGGGGGCACGTAATCCTCTGCTGCCATAAAGAAGGTCCCTACCAGGACCGGCCCCTGCTGTACCCCTTCCACCATTTCCTGTCACTCCTATGGTCTTGCTTCTCACCAGGTTCTGCATGATCTTGCCCTATCCTGCACAATTTCCCACAAGAAATAGTAAAATATGGCCCCTTCACACAAATCCTGATCCCTTGCAATAACCAACTCCCAAGTAAAATAGATCAAATCCAAATAATCCACACTGAGGGCTTCCAAGGGTGTTTGAGGTCCCGCGTTGACAATCAACAACTCCTTTCAACACGCCGGTCGTCTCACGGTGCACACGGAGACACGGGCCTTGGGCATGTACATAGAATTGCACCAAAATCAATAAAGAAGCCCTGAAATTGGCATATGAACACAAATCAAGCAAAATTGAAGAAAGATGGAAACATACACAATCACAGCCATAGACCCCTCATTCCCTGGACTCGGGACCTTCCCTTGACTCACCAACATGATGCCCTGAACCAAGTCAAATAAGATGGCTAAATGCCATGTGTCAAAAGTCAGTACACAAACCCCAAAAATGTGTTCACTCCCAAGCCTCTAAATCCTAGCCCAATAGGGGAGGTGGCGCGTCATGGCCTAGAGTGGCACTCAGGACCGTGCCCTACCCTAACATAACTTTGGTTGGACTTGGAGTCGATTGGGCTTGGAGAATTGCCCCATGAGGATGACCTCACAGCATAGCAAAATTAGGCAAATCACACCATAGTGCCCAAAATTCAATTATATACTCAAAAATGCATACAGCAAGTATTCAACTACTCCATGCATGTGTCAAACCGGAAAGTAAGGTACAAGGGTGATATAGACCAAAGGTCCATGCCCAAGAATATTTCAACATTGGCTCCCAAACCCCTCCGGATATATACATGCCATGCTTCACAAGTCAACTCACGAATATGAGACCTAATTTTGTGAGGCCTCGTGTGCCACGCCAAAGTGACCACGTGATCCGGCATATGGAGAGGTGCAACACCGAAGCATATGCCAACATATAAGCAACATACCATAGTTCACAGATCTCTAGGCACTTTACTGTTAGCCGACCATGTGAGCACATAAAATACAAAAATGAGCATAAAGAGAGGTCAAAAACATGCAAATATTGCCAAATTCAAAGTAATCACAATAGTATATAACTTCGCTCACCCATGGTATCAACATATGGTTCAACACACTACTGCTTGGAACCATTTGTGAACAATCCCCCCACTTGGATCCCCAAATGGACGCATGAAGACACCTTCGAACCTCCTCTCGACATGCACCATGAAAATGGGAAAATTGGAAATGGCGCCTATGGGTCGCTCAGTAAGGCTTCCCACGTGCACTATATGTGCGGTAGACTTAGTCTAGCGCTATGGAGCTCACCATTGGGACATGGGCGAAGCCCTTGCCATGTATGACTCCACATATCATCCTACACACGGAGATCTATAACATGGGCGTGAGCATAGCGAAGCACATACCATCCATATAACACATACCCTTAAAGGTGGCCCCCACCATGGTATGCCATGCCCCTCCATGGACATAACTTCACGTTAAAAATACGTAGGAACCCAAGGAAAGTTTCTATGCAACACCAACACTCATGCGGTACACTCGAAAGTTGCATTAAAATATTCGGTATCATGGTCCAAGAGTTGTAAAGCACTTTCTACCCTCTTGACCATGATCTTTTGATACCACGGGCAGGTGTGCATACCAAGGGCGTTTGACGCTCCCTAAATTAAGTTGAGACCAAGGCAGTTCCAACCCGAGTCTCAAAACTGCAATGCCTCGCAGTGAGCCGGAGATATGATGTTTCAAAGTGGCCCCACGAATCAATTTTGTTTCGCCTATATCTCCAAGAAAAATGAAGGAGAGAACAAAAGGAGCGTTGATTCGTGTAGAGGGGAACATGTAGGACCAATCCAAATTCATCATATCCAGTGCGGCGACCTCGAAGTCGAAAATCCGATTCTGAATGTCTGAAAAAATCGGATTAATTTTGCGAGTGTATAACATGAAAATTGCGGAAGCAACGAACCCTTTTCTGATGAAGTCTGACCCTTCATCGGGGTTTTCCGCTTAAATATCTGGAAATAACAGTTAACCAATCGGTTACCGCAAAATCGCGAGCCAACTGACAGTCGCCGATACATTGACAATCAGAACGGAAATGGTAAGGTCGACAACCAGGCAGTACACCAGCGCACAACGCACCTACCAGCCCTCCAGATCCCTGACCTCGGCCGAAACCACACACACCTCCAACACATACCCCCCGTACCCGAGCCCCATCAGACCCCGGACTGGGTACCAGAGGACGCCCCCTATTCCTCCCACGACAGAGCATACCACTACCCCAACCCCATCCGACATCTCGCCCGCGTGCTCGGCGACGCAGACAGCCGGGCGCACATCCAGGAGCTCCAGGACAGGATGCAAATCCCCCTCTACCACTCAGCGCTGCACCCAGCAAACGTCCCAGCCCACCTCCAAAAACGACGCATCCAGCTCCTGAGGGAGCAACTACCATTCCTCACCAGGGTCGCCAGATGGCTCGCCCGCAAACACATCCACGTCCCCGAAGAACACACCTGTTGCCCGTGCGACCACACCACCCCGGAGGACTGGGAACACTTCAAGAAATGCCCCCTCCATACAGGCAGGGACACGCTAGTGGGCTGGTCCCCTGCGGAAACCGTACGACAACACAAAGGATGGCCAGCCCACAGCCACGCACACCAGGCCACCGAACACCTCTTCCGGGATCCCCTGGTCAAAGAAGCCACCATGAGAGGGGCGGTGACACAGGCCCTGCACCGACACCTCACCAAACACACGGAAAGCCCCATGGAGGCAGCAGCGCACCTCCAGCTAGAGGCAGTCCGCAGATCAGCGGCCCAAATGGTACACCTCAAACACCTCCTGTTAACACACGCGGAGCAACTCACCGACCCCACCGCCAGGGAACACATGCAGCGTCTCATCCATTACCATGCCGTGCATGACCTGGATCCACTAACCCACTCCGCGCCCCGCACGCGCCCCCCATCTCCATCCGCAGGCCTCCAAGACACCACCACAGCGCCCAGAGGCCCATCTCTCACCCGAGAAGCCACCCGGCACCGCCCACCCCGGCCGAGCCCAACCAGGGCCAACCATACGTCGACGTCGACGCGCAAGACCCCGGCAGCCTATCCAGCCCACCCCCCCCGGACCCGGGGCACCCCCCCCTCACACCGGCCACCATCCGCGACGCCGACCTCCTCCGAGCAACCCTCCAAGGCAGGGCCCCGACCACCCCCCTGGGCTGGTACCGCCTACAAGACGACTGGACCAAGCTCACCGTCAAAGCCCTCCGGGACCTGACCACCCCAGGCAGCGGGCTCCACGAGGCCATCGTAGACCTCGTACTCTGGCGAGCCCGCAAACACACCCAGGGCCAGCACGTCTGGATCCCCCCCATCGAGTGGGGCCAGGCCCTGACGCACGACACCGGCATCAACGTCACGCGTCGAGGGACCGTACGCCTACGACAGGCCCCAGCGGAGACGGACCACCCAGCGGACCCGAACCGCCCGGAGCAGTGGGAACAGGCCACCGCGCCAACCCGCGACACTGCCCTCCGCGCCGCCGGCCTCCGCACCCTAGAAGACGACCTCCCCCCCCCACCTACGAACAGTGACAACCCCCCGCCGGAGGTCTGGGTTACAGTGCTCGAGCGCGGGCACTACTACGTGATAGCCGCTACGGCTACGTCCCCCGGCCCGCAATGGCTCGTCAAAGGGACAGACACCATGTTCGCCCCAGGGACCGCCCCACCAGGGGCAGTAGGGGACCCCAACCCCCAGCACAGGGTCCTCAGGGGCGTCCTCCAGCCAGGGGACAAGCCCCCAGCCCGCGCCCTGGCCCAAATCACCTCAGGGAAGGCGGGCTACCACCTGGGAGAGGCCATGCTTTGCCTGACCCACTTGATCCAGCGCCACTGGCCACCCACGGGGACCGTGCCCTGGGTTTGGGCAATCCCCACCGCCCACACACAGGTCGAAGCGGGCCTGGACACGCGACCAAACCCCCCCCTCAGACCGCAGCAATCCCTCACCTGCGGGTACCACGCCATCCACAGGGTGCTCAACCGCGTGGGTCTTAGCCCAAAGCTAGCATACCCCCTTCCCACCACTGACCAAGAGGTCCACCAGATACGCAAGCTCGTCTGCGAAATCCTTGCCGCGGCAGCAGAAGACGGCAAGCTTCTCCTCCAAACCGCCCGGCCTACAACTGGCCACGCAAGCGCGCCGCAGCGAGCGGACACATACACCGACACAGCACACCCCACCGCACAATCCCCGCCCATGCCCCTCCCCTCTCGCTGCTCACCCGGAGACCCACACACGCCCACCATCGCGCGCACCCCCGGGCCCCGCGACACGGGCCTCCCCCACCCGCCCGAAAACCAGCACATGCCCGCCACACACCCACCCGCCGGACACCCCTCACCACCCCCCACACTTAACAACCCACACACACCCGCCGAGAGGAGCCCCGCGCCCCGCGGCACGCCCACCCTACCCAGTGGCCCGCCCACGCCCCCCGCACACACCCCAGAAGACCCAGGCCCACCCCCCCCCGGCCCCTGAATGCAGCCCAAGCGAACTGTTCCCCCCCGCGGACGCCAACCCACACAACCTCGCACATTGCAGGACCCGGGCCCAGCCAAGCCCAGAAGGAGAAGGCCACAGCCCCCCGCCTCCCTCCCCCGCCGCTGCCGACCAGATCGGCCCGCCGGGCCGCCAGGTCACGACCGGGCCCACCCAGCCGCCCGCCCCCAACCTACAGCCCGAGGACATGCCCTCCATCCTCCCCGCCGTGGCCGCAGCAGAAGCCGCCGCCCGCAAGCCCGCCCGCGTCACAGCCCAACCCGCGTCCACCACCTCCTCCTCATCCTCAGCCTCGTCCACCCTCTCCACCTCATCCTCCGACCCCCCCCTCCCCGCCGCCCTCATCCTCAAGGCCACGGCAAAAGCCAAAGCCGCGGCCCCACGCACCGGCCCCCCGACCCCCACACAGGCGACTCCGGCACCCCGGCAACGCACCGGGAAGACCCCCGACCCGACATCGGCGCCCTCACACCTCCGGACAGAGGTCCTCCTCAACCTGGAACCGGACCCCAACCCCAAACCCGACCCCAAACCCAAGCCGGCGCCCACGCGAGCACACACAACACCACAAACGCAACGACACAAACCCAACCGAAGCCACCCCAACCCGGACCCTCACCCAAGCCAGGACCCCCCACCCACCACAACCCACGCCCCCCTCCCACCGGCACCAGCCACCACCACAGAGGCGGCCACCCAACACGACCCCGTCCAAGCCCTCGTCCGCATCCCCGTCACCAAGCGCCCCGTCATCCATCCCCCGCAAACCACCACCACCGCCGGCCAAACCAACCCAGGGACGTGGGACCCCTCGACCACGGTCACCGTCAAGCTCGGCCCCCAACCCGCCCCCCCTGCCCACCACATAGTGCAGCCCCAGGGGCTGCCCACGATGCCCAACCCCCCACCCCCACAAGGGGGACCGGAAAACCCACAAGGGGTCCATGGGCCGTACTGGCAACACCAACCCCAGCACTACCAACACCACCACCACCAGCGGCCACACCACCACCACCACCAACACGACCCCACCACTACCACTGCCCACCACCCTACCCCACCGGGCCACAACCCCCCGTGCACGAACAGCACCAGCAAATGGGATGGCAGCCACCGAGCGCTCCACCCGCATACCCCACCTACCGCCAGGGGCCACCCCCCCCGTACCAGCCACCCCCCCCGTACCAGCCACCCCCCCCGTACCAGGAACCGTATCCGTATCCCCCCGGCCACCACGTCCACGCCGAAGGGACCCCCCCGGCCCGACCCCACCAAGGACAGTCACTCGACCCATACCACCAGCCGCTGCCGCCACCACACCCCTACGTGGCGGATCCATGGACGACGGGGGACCTCCCCCCCCCCCCCCCCAGTACCAGGCGGCACCACGTGAAGCCCCCCGGGACCCGCCGACGCCTCCTGACTGGCCCGACTCGAGCGATGAGGCCCGGTCCCGCAAACGGCGGCGCTCCCGCTCCCCCCCCCGCACGGCACACTCGCCCACGGCGCCCACACTCCCCACACCGCCACCGCGCCTCAACCACCCACTCGCGCCGCTCCCGCTCCCCCAGGTGCCACCACAACCACCCAATAACCCCGCTCCCGCCGCTCCCGCTCCCCCGGGCGCCACCACGAGCGCCACCGCCGCCCCATGTCCACCTCTCCCTCCCCCCTCCGGCCATACAAGACCCCCACCCCCAGCCCCCGCCACCACCGCTCCCGCTCCCCCCGACGCCGCCAGGCACGCCACCGCCGCCCCACGTCCACCTCCCCCTCCCCCCACAGGCCCCGCCGGGCTCCCCGTTCCCCCCGCCGCCCATACCCATCCACCACCCCCAGCCCCCGCCACCACCACTCCCGCTCCCCGGGACGCCACCAAGCGCGCCACCGCCGCCCCATGTCCACATCCCCCTCCCGTTCCCCCCTCCACCCGTACCCGTCCTCCACCCCGAGCCCCCGCCACCGCCGCTCCCGCTCCCCCAGGCACCGGCATCCCCGCCACCACCGCAGGCCCACGTCCTCCCCCCGCCGCTCCAGGACCCCGGGCACGGACCCCTCCCCCCCCCAGGCCCCCGCCCACCTCGCCTGGTGGTCTGCCCCTGCTTTGCAGGAGCTCCGCCGCTGGGTGAAGTGGGCCGGGGGAGCGGGAAGGCACGATGGGGTGCACATGGTGCATACCTTCGAGGAGGTGCGCACCCGCACCCCCGCCGACCCCAACGAGGCCGCCCCGGAGGCCATCATGCCACAAGCCGCATGGGAGGCCCTCCTCCGCGATGCGGTCCAGGGCCTCCGCCCCCCCTACACCCCCCAAGCCCTCCGCCAGTGGCTCCAGGCCACCCGACCCCAGGCCTGGGCCGTCGGCGCCCCCTCCCCACCCCGCCCCTCCCGCCACCACCACACCAGGAAGGGGGAGGACAAGGGCAAGGGGAGGGCAAGGGACACCAAGGGGCACTCGTGCAAGAGGGCACGGAGGGGCCCCAAGTGAGGGCAGGCACTCACAGGGACAGCACCCCGGAAGAGACACCACATGGGGGCAGGAAACCACCCAAGAACCAGGAAGGGGCGGGAGCGGGGACCAAGGCACGGAGGAAAAGGGCACCACGGCAAACGCCACGACCCACACCCAGGAAGGGCATACGACAACGGGGGGACCAGCGCCGCCCCACCCCCACCGAACACCCCACGACTCCCGGGGGCGCAACCCCAAACACACCCCGCCGAAGCAAGCATCGGACGCCGTACGGATCACACCAGCGCACACCCACCAGCCACCGGAAACCACACGGGGAATGGAGGGCACACCTACACGGGGGGAACGGGCCACACCCACCGAGGAAGCCGCAGGGAACGCCACCGCACGGCGCACCACCACGCCCTCACCGCGGGGCGACGACCCCGGCCGCCACAAGGGCCACCTCACAAGCACCGGAAGAGGACAAAGGCACGGCCACAGCGACCAGGACTAGGGACCGAAACCCCCCGAGGACACGGGACCAAGGCACAGGCCCCCAGGGAGGGCAACCCCACGGACCGTCACGCGATCGATCTACCCGACCCACCAGCCCGAGCGGCACGCCCAAGCCCCCACAGCACGGACCCAGCGAGACACCCACACCTAACCGCACCCCCCAGCCACCAGCCAGCCACACTCCGGCCCGCACTCCGCACCATGACACAGGCCAGGCTGACCTCCACTGACCCACCGCGGCACAACGCGAGACCACGGCACACCGCACCACGGCGCGCCACAGTGCAACGCGCCACAGCACGGCGCGACGCGACGCGGCACAGAGCGGCACAACACGACACAACTGACCCTAACCTGAAGGACTAACCGAAGCAAGCCACGCACACCCCGGAAGGCGCCGCACCAGCACGCCACACACCAGCACCGCAGGCCACGCACGGGGCCACAGCGCGCCCGGCAACAACGGTGGCGGACCACCCAGAAAGTTAAAACCGGCACCGCAGAGGGGAAAGGACACGAACAACCCCAGCCCCCTAACCCAGAGCCACAAGCAGCCGCCTGGCGCAGCCGCCCAGCCCGCAGAGCCAGGACCTAACCCGGCAAGAAGGGGCGCCGAGCCCACCGTGTACATAGCCCACCCGACCCATGGGGCCGGAAACAGCCAAACAGAACGCAACCGCCAACCGCAGCCCGGAAGACAACAATGAAAGCGGGCCAGTGCGTGCGCCAGCCAGGGAAGGCAGAGGGAGGAACAGGCAGCCCCCCCCCCAAAAAAAAGAAAAAAAACAGAGGGGGGAGGTGGGGGGGAGGCGCGAAAACAGCCCACAGCCACCAAACCGCCCGCCAACACCACCAGAGGCGGCCAAACCCCCGCCCCCTAGAAGGCACCGAAGACAGGACCCCCGAAGAGGCACGGGGGGACCACCCAGCCAAAACCGGCAACACCAAGCCAGGAACAGCGGCCCATCAGGAAAAGGGACACCGAAACATGCAGACACACACCACGAGAAAAAAAAAAAAAAGAGCCAGCAGCCCAGCCCGAAAGAAAGGGGATGGGGGGACAGGGACCACAAGGCCCGGGACAGGGACACCCAGCAAAAAAAAAAAAAAAGCACAAAAAACACACACCGACAACTCAGCCACGAAGGGCTGGGCACAGCCGAGACCCGGGCCCAAAACGCACGCCCACACCGCACGCCGGAACCGGAAACGGCGGGGGGCAAGCGGGGCGCGCACGAAACCACACACGTCCCATAAGCAGGCCGAAACCGAACCCCAACCACGAACACCACAAACAGCCGACACTAGAGGGACAACACCACAAACGGTGCCCAAACACACCCACCCAAGACCCCAGCCAGGACTGGCGGGGTTAACAAAACCCACACCCAACCGCAAACCGGACCCAAACACAAACGCCGCACAACAGTAGGAAACCCAGTGCCCACAGCCCGGGCACTGAGGCAGCCCGTGCCATGCACGTGACCCGGCCAAACGAGATCCGGAGACCGGGGGTAAGGCTGCATCCTAAGGCCTGCGCTGCTTTGGGACTCGAGGCGGAGCGTGCGACACCCAAGCGCCTCGGAACCCTGGTACCAAGAACGTGCATGCATGCCTTGGGAACGGGAAGCGCCAGGAAGTCCGGTGAACCTCTAGGGATCCTTTCAAAGGAGGGGACGTGCGCAAGCACAGGGGCACATCCTCCCGGCGAGACAAGCACGTCACGCTGGCGGCGATCAGCCCTCCCGGTGTTGCCCGGGGCCGCTTTGTTGGGGGCCAACAGTCAGGTCTAGCGGGATGTAAGCCGCCTCCCCTCTTCACGCGCGGAGCCTCTTCCTGTTTGTCACAGGGGCGACGCCAGGGGGAACCATGGGGCGCCTCTCCACGACCGAGTGCACCTACCTACCCTACCTACCTTGACAATAAGAACGGATAGCTGAAAAATTACAGAAACATTATGATAAAAAAACCCTGTTGATTCCTGATATTTTGATATATAAATCTCAGCCGGCGGCGCCTCGGTATTGAATGTGGCCGCTCATAGCTGGAATGGCCAAGCCTATCACACTATCACATCAGGTTAGGTCAGGTGGATCGGAGAGTATGATATCAGCCAATGGCGGCTTGCCGGCCCATAGATACACACCCCAAGTGACCCAAAGATGGCCACGGGGGTCCGAACCGGCTTCACCCCAGGGCGGCCAGGGCCCGGGGTATGCGGTGGACCCAGTCTCCTCCCGCTAGGGTTGCGAATTCCGGGAAGGGGTAGTGCACCTCGGGGCATATTCCGTGCGCGCCGGCTATTTCCCAGAACATCTTGGTGACCTCGGCGCGCACGGAGGCCAAGCGGTGGTGGACGAGTGTGCCAACGAGGGCCACCGCTGCCTGCTGGCACCGTGTTAGCAACCGTGTGAGCCCCAGGGTCCGGTCATCCTGAAGGCTGTCCCGCGAGGCGTCGAAGGCGTACCGCGCCCTGTCTTTTGCGACCTGGACCGTAATGTGGTCCAGGTGGCGCGTGGTGTCAGAGTCGTCGGCGATGAAAGGGGCGACGTACTGTGTCAGCCCCCCGAGGATTGCCAGGATGACGTCCTGCACCACTTTCTGTGGCGCGAGGGTGTTGAGGCACCAGGGGTGCACCGCCGCCAGGCGCAGCCGGTGCTTGCGCTGCAAGGAGAACTCCCCGTCCGGCTGTAGCTGGAGTCCCAGGTAGGGGACGGAGTCCCCCGCTGGTACCCAGTGCCATGGGTTTTCCAGGTGGGGACAGAGGCGCAGCTGCAGGCCCGGGACCCCCTCCGTGGTGGCCATGGCGCACTTGCGGGGGTCCAGCTCCATGCCCATCATCTGCAGGTACGCTGCCACCGCCTCCACGCCCTCGACGAAATGCTGCAGCGTGTGGGCCACTACCAGCAGGTCGTCGTTGTAGGCTTGGATGAGGCCCCGTTCGGCCTCTCCCGGCGGGCGCAGGCGGTGTCCCTGCGCCCTGAGCAGGGGCTCCAGGAGGAGCGCGTACGGCAGCGGGCTCTCGGGGTTGCCCTGCCGGACGCCGCGCAGCATGTGGAAGGGCTGCGTTAGCCCGTGCGCGGTGACGATGCGCAGCATGGCGCATGTGTGGAGGAAGAGCAGGAGGTCGATGACCTCCGGCGGCACCGAGAGGTGGCGCAGGATGAGGTGGAGGGCGCCGTGCGGGGCGGTGTCGAAGGCCTTGCGGGCGTCGAAGGAGAAAACGTAGTTGGGCCTTCCCCGCTGGAGCTGCCGCTGCGCCATGAACAGTGGGGGGCCTGTGTTGGAGCCAGGGAGGGCCCCTTGCTGCCAATCGCTGACCACTTCGTGCCGTGTAAGCACTTCCGTGATGCGCTGGGTTAGGGGGCCCGTGAGCAGCTTCATGTCCAGCTGGCCCAGGGCTATGGGTCTGTAGTCGTCTAGTCTGGCGGAGCCCGGTACCTTGGGGCTGACCCAGATGTGCGCGTCCCTCCAGTGCATCGGTGGCGGGGCGCCGCGGAGGATGGCCCGGTAGGAGTGCACCAGGAGCCACTGGACGGGTGCCGGGAGGGCCTTGATGAAACGGGCCTCCACGTGGTTGGGACCCGGGGCGTTGCCATCGGCCTTGTCCAGGGCGGACTGGAGGTCCTGCATGGAATACTGCTGGACCTGTGTCCAGGCCCCCTCAGGGACCCGGGGGACATGGCGGCTGAGGACCGCTTGGAAGCCTGGGAGGTCCACCGGGCGTTTGTCATACAGTTCCCGCCAGAAGGCGCGAACCACAAACATCACGTCGTGGGCCTCCGTGAGGAGCGTTTGGGTGTTGGGGACCCGCACGTTCCAGAGGCCTGACGGGCCCGGGGCCTCTACCTCTATGGCCCCCCGCACGGCTTTCCACCGCTGGGCGATGTCGGGGGCGTGGCGGCGCCAGAGTTCCTTGATGGCGTGTTTGCGGTCTGCCGCCAGGAGTGTGCGGAGTTGGCGGATGTCCTCTTCGAGGGCGGCTGCCTGCCTCTCCAGCTCCTCCTGTAGCTGGCCCTGTGTGGCCGGGCGGAACCTGGGCGACGCACCCCGCAGCTCCTCCGCGAGCCGGAGGGCCGCCTCGGACCGGATGCCATGCCGTGCCGCGTTCGCCTGGTACGCCGCCGGCGCGCACGCTGCTAGGGTGTCATAGCGGAGGACCGCCGCTTGGAGCCGTGTCCCGCTCTCCGAAGGGTCCCCCCCCGCCGGGTGCGTCCCCGCCGGGGACGGCTGCCGGCGTCCCACTACACGCGCTAGGGCGTCATGCGCCGCGTTGAGGTGTTCGAACACCTTGGCCACTGCGGCCGCGGGCATGGACCTGTAGGCGTGCTGCTCTGCGGGACCAAGCCATGGCGCCAGGGAGGGCTCATCCTGCGCGGCGGTGACCGCCGCCCACAGGCAGTGTTGGACGGGCGCGGCCTCAGCGTCGTATGGGAGGAAGCGGCCTTCCGTGTTGCTCTAGGGGGTGGGCATCGTCGCGCGCCCCGCCGCGGTGAGGAGGCCCGGCAGGGCCAGGCGGACCGGGAGGTGGTCCGAACCGATCACCTGGGGTTGTGCCATGCCGCGAGCCCAGACGCTCTCCCACAGGGACCACGGCAGGCCGGGCTCATTGACCAGGAAGGTGTCCACTCTGTGCCGGGACGGGTGGAGCGTGGGGGTCATGTCCTCCTCGCCGCCTGCCGTGGCCCTCCGGAAACCGCAGGCCTCCCAGCCCGCGCGGAAGTGCTCCGTGGCCGGGTTGGAGGTGGCATCCATGTAGACGTTGGTGTCACCCGCGATGACCACCGGGTGTCTCCCACCGAGGCTGCGTGCCGTGGCATACATTTGTATGTCGGCCCAGAACGCCGCCCGTCCCGCCCGAGGGGAGCAGCCTGCCTGTGGCCCGTGGACGTTGATGAGGGTGAGGCCTCCCCCGTCCGTGCGGATCTCCAGGGCCGCGGCCTTCCCGGGGACGATTTCCGTGAAACTGAGCACCTCGTGCTCTGCCACGTACTTACTGCTGACCGCGGTGAGGTGGCCTCCCAATCTCGAGGTGGAGGCGGCTCCCGTCTCCGCCAGCCGGCTGCTGAAGAAGGGGGTGTACCCCTTGTCCCGGAGCGCCGCGGCCACGTGCATCTCCTGCGCCCGGGTGGCGATCCCTGTTTCCTGGAGCATGATGACAAAGCCCCCCTCTCGGGGTAGCATGCCGGTGATGAGGTGCTCCTTGTCGGTACAGGCCGCCGGTCCCCGGCGCCGCCCGAGTGTGTCCCGGAGGGACCGGTCTGGCGGGACGAGGCCGTTGCGCAGGTTCCACGAGAGGAGCCATAGGGCGTCGTCCGCCGTGTCCTCCTGGAGTCAGCCGTCCCGCATCAGCGTCTCCGCTGGGTCCACTAGGGCAGCCAGGGCCCCCGGGTGCGCCGGGGCCATGGGGTGCGGGGAGCCCGTTCCCAGCAGGGGCCGGCAGGGGGGCCAGGGGGGCCAGTCCCGCGGGGATGGGCCCTTGTCGGGCCGCACCGCCGGTCCCCGGGGCCGCTCCGGGCGCCTCCTCATCGCCGTTTGTGTGGTCGGCCGCCTGGGGTGGGGGGCGCCGGGCGTACGGGGCGTGCCACGGGGACCTCTGTGCCCTCCCCTGGAGGATGTTGGAGGCCGCCTCCTTGTCGTCCACCGGGGCTGCAGCGTGCACTGCGTGCCACGCCAGGTGTTCCAGCATTGCCTCGCTTGTGTAGTACTTGTCTGCACACAGGGGGCATTTCGTTGGTTCCGTGGCCCCTCGCGCCGGGGGGAGCGGCACCGACTTTCGGATGGCGCCCTCTGTCGCTGGTTCGAAGGGCACGTTGGCCAGTGGAACTGTGTGTGGCGCCAACGCGCGGCCCGGGGGTGCCACATCGAGGGCTCGTGTCGCGGGCGCGGGCCCGAGAGTCCAGACGGCATCGCGCTGCGCGTCTGCCTGCAGCCACGCTTGCCAGTGCGTGGCGCCGATTTGGCGGTCGGGTTTGCTCCTCCATCGCAGGTCGTGGAAGGCTTCTAGCCAGTGGTACACTGTGGTCGGGACCGCCAGCTGGAGCTCGAGGTCGGCCGGGTGCGCCGCTGCCGGCCACACTCCCGGCCCCGCTGCCCGGGCGTTGTCCTTCAGCCGGACCTGGAGCAGAAGGGCATGGTGGATGGTGTTCGCCCTCCCGCAGCGCCTTGACGATCATGCGGGTACAGTCCGCCACGCGGGCCATGGCTTCGGGCCCCAGCAGGCGCTCGGGGTAGCAGACGACGATGTGCGCGTCCGCCGGGCTGAACATGCAGACCACCCACTGCGGGTTCTGCTGTCCCCGTTGGGCCACCGCCAGGGTAGCCGCCGGGCGGGCGTGCGTTATCGGCCCCGCGTGGAGGTCCGGGACGTCCGTGGCCCTGATGGCGTCTCCCTGCCACGCGGCCCGTAGATGCTCCTCCTGGTCGGGGCTCCAGACTAGCGCGGGGGGGGTTGACCCATCCCGGTTCGTGCCTCTTGTTGGGGGCGCCGACTGTGTGTAGCAGGACTGCTAGCGGCCAGGGGTCCGCCAACATATAGTAGGCCTGGGTGGGCCCCTGCTGCCAGTCGACATGGGGCAGGGGTGGGAATGCCCCTTGCCTGGCGGTGCAGTGCCAGACAGTCCAGCGGCCCCCGGTCAGGACGTGCGACCGGTACGCTCCGGCGTGGCCGTGTAGTATGGCCTGGTAGCCTGCTGTCTGCAGCACCAGTGCCTCTGCTTGCCGAGGCCCGGGAGGGGATGTGCCGTCGCCTGCATCCCTGACGCGGGTGCGCCCGCGGAGTGTGGCGTGCCACGGCTGGGGTGCATCACGCTGCGGCCCTTGTATGCTGTCCGCGATCTGCGCCGGGCCGTGGTGGTGGACGAAACTCTCCCCACCGTCTGCCAGCAGCGTCGCCGCGACGACGTATAGCTGCTCCGCCCTGAAGGGTGCCGTCGGCGTGTGCGTCGTGGCCGGCTGGCGGGGCTGCGTGTTGTGGCAGGGGTTGTGGGGCAGTAGTTGCGCTGGCCATGCTGCCACAGGACCCATGGTGACGGTCGCGACCGCGGACGCCAGCGCCATGCGGTCCGCTGGCCTGTACGGCCTGAGTCCCGTGGTATCCCGGGCGAGGTGCCTGCAGGCCGCCGTCCAGGCCACCGCTCCGCAGTTCGTGCAGTCCGGTTCGGCCCCATCCGCGCCGCTGCTTCCCCTTTGCTGTACCGTGGTGGCTGTGTCGAGCAGGGGGCCCTGCTGCAGCGCCTCCGGGCCCTGCCCCGGCGGGAGGGCGGGCGGGGCCGGTTGCAGGAAGCTCTGCGCGCCCCGGCGCTCCGGGTGCGTGTGGTACGGGTTTTGCCGGCGGTGCTCCGGGGCCGCCCGGGGCACGAAAAGTAGTTGATGTAGGTACCAGTGGCCTTGTGCGGTGGACAGGTTGCGGAGCGTTAGCCACCGTTCCAACACACCCCCCGGGTGCGCGGCCTCGACGCGGCGCTGCAAACCCAGGCGGCCCGGGCGGTCCGACGTGCCCGCGGGTGGGATGTCGATCTGCGGGTAGAGCACCCGTAGTGGCTCCGGCGCCAGGTCTAGCACCTCGTCAGTGAGTTGCTCCGTGAGGGCCAACGCGCTGTGCAGGGTGTGGCGGACCCCGGGTGTGGGGGCCGTGAGCTGTTCGAGCACCGGCCCTGGCGGGTACCGTGCACCCGGGTTCGTTAGCCACTCCCTGGTGTGGCCCAGCATGGCCCTCCATACGTCCCTCGTAAGGGCGTGTTGGGGGGCCAAGGAGGGGACCGCCCGTAGGAGGCGGTGGCACGCCGGCGGCGATCGCATGGGTTGCGGGGCGGCCGCAGCGATCCACCTGCACGCCGTGCCGGGCACGATCGCCCCCCATTCCACGGTCCCCATGCCCTCGGCGTGGAGCAGCGCCTGGCCCTGGACCAGGGGGAAATACGGGCTCGGGCGCCCGTCTTCTTCCCTCCACCGTACCCAGGCCGCCCCCGCCTGTAGGCTGCGGAGCAGGGCCACGCCGGGGAGGAGTGGCTGCGAGAAAGCCCCCTTGACGGCCTGCCTGGCATGGGCCAGGGTGCCCACGGGCAAGTACCACAGTAAGAGGACCCAGGGGCCCGGCAGCAGTTGCGCCCCCCCCGCGTCCCACCGCCACTCGGAGTCTGGCGGGGCGGCCGGGACCGTGCCTTTGGGTCCTCTGCACGAAGTGGCGTGCCCTCTTGTCGGGCTGCCGCTGGAGGGTTGCCGCGAGGCTGCACCCCTCTGCCGCGGGTGCCACTGGGAGGCCGCCCCGGGGCCTGCACCAGGGGAAATCCTGGCTGGCCGGCCACGTGTGGAGGTCCCGGGCGATTTCCTCCGCGGTTCCTGTGGGGGCGTCCTCCGGTGCCAGATGCCACATTACTGCGAGTACCGCCCATGTGGAGAAGGGCCACGCCCGTGGGGGGGTGTACACCTGGATGGTCCACTGTGGGGGCGCCCGCCGCACGCGGGATGCGTGGAGCACTCCTCGGACCATGTCCGCCGCCAGGACCAGCACCATTCCTGAGGGCTCCACGATGATCCCCTCCGCGCGTCCGCGGTGGCGGCCCCGGGTGTGCAAGGCCACTTCCGCTTGGCCCGTGTGGGCGACTCGGTCGACGGCCTCCTGGATGTTCACGCTGCCGCGCGCAGTCTCATCCAGGATACAGCCCTGCGCCACCCGGTAGCGTAGGACGGCGCGTGCAGCCGCGTGTCCCACCGCGGGCAGCGCTCCGTCAGCGGGCCCGGGCTGGGGGTGCTGCTTGGGGCACCAACCTTCCCCGGTGCAGTGGCCCCGTTCCCACGCGGGGCAGAGGGTGGGCACGCTGCCCGCCGGCGGCGCAGGTTCCGCGGGCGTGCTGCCCGTGGAGGGCTCCGGGATTTCCTCCAGGCCGGAGTCCGCGCCCGCGTCCTCTTGTGGGGGGTCTCCTTCGCCGCCTCTGAGTCCCTGCGCCCTGATGACCTCGTGCGCCGCGTCCAGCGTCGGAGATCGGGGGCGTGTTTTGCGTGGGGCCACGGGTTCCGCCATTGTTGTGTCGCTGTGCCTAAGAGCGGGGGACGGGGCGCGGATTTCCCGTGGCTGGCGCACGTGCTGTGGGCGCTGCGGGTTGGGGAGCTCGTACGCTGTTTCCGCGGGCCGGCGTTCGTTTGTGCGCGTGGGCATTAGGTGCTCTCCCCCCGCCGTCCGTGGTGACCCCGTCCCGGGGGCCGCCGGGGCCCGCTGTCCACGTGCTGTGGGCATGAGTGTGCGGGTGTGGGGGCCCGGCGCTGTCCCCTTGGCCTGCATGCCCTGTGGGGGCTGCGTACTGCGGGGGTGGTGGGGGGCCGTCCCCGGGGGGGGTGGCCTGCCACCGTTGCGAGGGGCGTCTGGTGTCATGCGCTGTCCCTCCCCCAGCCGCCCGTCCTCCGGGGCGGGCAGCCGGGGTTCCGCGACCCGTGTGTCCCGGGTGCGGTCGGTGTGGGCGTGGGGACCAGGCACCCAGCACCGGCCCCACATCGTGCGCCCTTGCGGGCCGGCGTTGCTCGCGGCGGTGGTGGCGGAAGTGCGTCCCCGGGGGGATGCCTTCCACTGTTGTGGGGGGCGTCTGAGGTCAGGCGCCCCCCCTCCCCCGACTGCCCGCCCTCCGGGCGGGCTGTTAAGGTCCGCCACCCACGTGCTGTGGGCGCGGGTGTGCAGGTGTGGGGGCCCAGCACTGTTCCCTTGGCTTGCACGCCCTGCGGGGGCTGTGTGCCGCGGGGTCGGTGGGGGGCCGTCCCCGGGGGGGGTGGCCCGCCACCGTTGTGAGGGGCGTCTGGTGTCAGGCGTTCCCTCTCTCCCGACTGCCCGCCCACTGGGCGGACTGTTGGGGTCCGCCACCCACGTGCTGTGGGCGCGGGTGTGCGGGTGTGGGGGCCCGGCGCTGTCCCCTTGGCCTGCATGCCCTGTGGGGGCTGCGTACTGCGGGGGTGGTGGGGGGCCGTCCCCGGGGGGGGGTGGCCTGCCACCGTTGCGAGGGGCGTCTGGTGTCATGCGCTGTCCCTCCCCCAGCCGCCCGTCCTCCAGGGCGGGCAGCCGGGGTTCCGCGACCCGTGTGTCCCGGGTGCGGTCGGTGTGGGCGTGGGGACCAAGCACCCAGCACCGGCCCCACATCGTGCGCCCTTGCGGGCCGGCGTTGCTCGCGGCGGTGGTGGCGGAAGTGCGTCCCCGGGGGGATGCCTTCCATTGTTGTGGGGGGCGTCTGAGGTCAGGCGCCCCCCCTCCCCCGACTGCCCGCCCTCCGGGCGGGCTGTTGGGGTCCGCCACCCACGTGCTGTGGGCGCGTGTGTGCAAGTGTGGGGGCCCAGCACTGTTCCCTTGGCTTGCACGCCCTGCGGGGGCTGCGTGCCGCGGGGTCGGTGGGGGGCCGTCCCCGGGGGGTGTGGCCCGCCACCGTTGTGAGGGGCGTCTGGTGTCAGGCGTTCCCTCTCTCCCGACTGCCCGCCCACTGGGCGGACTGTTGGGGTCCGCCACCCACGTGCTGTGGGCGCGGGTGTGCGGGTGTGGGGGCCCGGCACTGTCCCCTTGGCCTGCATGCCCCGGGGGGGGTGGCCTGCTACCGTTGCGAGGGGCGTCTGGTGTCAGGCGCTGTCCCTCCCCCAGCCGCCTGTCCTCTGGGGCGGGTGGCCGGGGTTCCGCGACCTGTGTGTCCCGGGTGCGGTCGGTGCGGGCGTTGGGACCCAGCACCGGCCCCACAGCGTGTGCCTTTGCGGGCCGGCGTTGCCCGCTGCGGTGGTGGCGGAAGGGCGTCTCCGGGGGGGGTGCCTCCCACAGTTGTGAGGGGCGTCTGATGTCAGGCGCTCCCCCTCCCCCGACTGCCAGCCCACTGGGCGGGCTGTTGGGGTCCGCCACCCACGTGCTGTGGGCGCGGGCGTATGGGTGTGGGGGCCCAACACTGTCCCCTTGGCCTGCATGTCCCTTGAGGGCTGCGTGCCGCGGGGGTGGTGGGGGGCCGTCCCCGGGGAGAGTGGTTTGCCACCGTTGTGAGGGGCGTCTGGTGTCAGGCGCTGTCCCTCCCCCAGCCGCCCGTCCTCTGGGGCGGGCGGCCGGGGTTCCGCGACCCATGTGTCCCGGGTGCGGTCGGTGCGGGCGTGGGGACCCAGCACCGGCCCCACAGCGGGCCGGCGTTGCTCGCTGTGGTGGTGGCGGAGGGGCGTCCCCGGGGGGGGTGCCTTCCACCGTCATGAGGGGCGTCTGAGGTCAGGCGCTCCCCCTCCCCCGACTGCCCGCCCACTGGGCGGGCTGTTGGGGTCCGCCACCCACGTGCTGTGTGCGCGGGTGTGTGGGTGTGGGAGCCTAACACTGTCCCCTTGGCCTGCATGCCCTGTGGGGGCTGCGTGCCGCGGGGGTGGTGGGGGGCCGTCCCCGGGGGGGGTGGCCAGCCACCGTTGTCAGGGGCGTCTGGTCTCAGGCTCTGTCCTTCCCCCAGCCGCCCATCCTCTGGAGCGGGCAGCCGGGGTTCCAGAACCCCTGTGCCCCGGGTGCGGTCGGTGCGGGCGTGGGGACCCAGCACCGGCCCCACAGCGTGCGCCCTTGCAGGCCGGCGTTGCTCGCTGTGGGGGTGGCGGAAGGGCGTCCCCAAGGGGGGTGCCTTCCACCGTTGTGAGGGGCGTCTGAGGCCACGCGCTCCCCCTCCCCCGACTGCCCGCCCACTGGGCGGGCTGTTGGGGTCCGCCACCCACGTGCTGTGGGCGCGGGTGTGTGGGTGTGGGGGCCCAACACTGGTCTCCTTGGCCTGCATGCCCTGTGGGGGCTGCGTGCCGCGGGGGTGGTGGGGGGCCGTCCCCGGGGGGGCTTGCCTGCCACCGTTGTGAGGGGCGTCTGGTGTAAGGCGCTGTCCCTCCTCCGGCCGCCCGTCCTCTGGGGCGGGCAGCCGGGGTTCCGCGACAGGTGTGTCCCGGGTGTGGTCGGTGCGGGCGTGGGAACCCAGCACCGGCCCCATAGCATCCGCCCTGGCGGGCCGGCGTTGCTCGCTGTGGGGGTGGCGGAGGGGCGTCCCCGGGGGGGTGCCTTCCACCGTTGTGAGGGGCGTCTGAGGCCAGGCGCTCCCCCTTCCCCGACTGCCCGCCCTCTGGGCGGGCTGTTGGGGTCCACGGCCCACGTGCTGTGGGCGCGGGTGTGTGGGTGTGGGGGCCCAACACTTGTCCCCTTGGCCTGCGTGCCCTGTGGGGGCTGCGTGCCGCAGGGATGGTGGGGGGCCGTCCCCGAGGGGGGTGGCCTGCCACCGTTGTGAGGGGCGTCTGGTGTCAGGCGCTATCCCTCCCCCAACCGCCCGTCCTCTGGGGCGGGCAGCCGGGGTTCCGCGACCCGTGTGTCCCGGGTGCGGTCGGTGCAGGCGTGCAGACCCAGCACCGGCCCCACAGCGTGCGCCCTTCTGGGCCGGCGTTGCTCGCTGTGGGGGTGAAAGAGGGGCGTCCCCGGGGGGGGTGCCTTCCACCGTTGTGAGGGGCGTCTGAGGTCAGCCGCTTCCCCTCTGCGGTCAGCCCGCCCACTGGGCGGGCTGTTGCGGTCCGCCACCCACGTGCTGTGGGCGCGGGTGTGTGTGGGTGTGGGGGCCCAACACTGTCCCCTTGGCCTGCATGCCCTGTGGGGGCCGCGTGCTGCGGGGGTGGTGGGGGGCCGTCCCCGGGAGGGGGTGGCCCGCCACCGTCGTGAGGGGCGTCTGGTGTCAGGTGCTGTCTCTCCCCCGGCCGCCCGTCCTCTTGGGCGGGCAGCCGGGGTTCCGCGACCCATGTGTCCCGGGTGCGGTCGGTGCGGGCGTGGGGACCCAGCACCGGCCCCACAGCGTGCGGCCTTACGGGCCGGCGTTGCTCGCTGTGGGGGTGGCGGAAGGGCGTCCCCGGGGGGGTGCCTTCCACCGTTGTGAGGGGCGTCGGAGGTGAGGCGCCCCCCCTCCCCCGACTGCCCGCCCACTGGGCGGGCTGTTGGTGTCCGCCACCCACGTGCTGTGGGCGCAGGAGTGTGGGTGTGGGGGCCCAACACTGGTCCCCTTGGCCTGCATGCCATGTGGGGGCTGCGTGCCGCGGGGGTGGTGGGGGGCCGTCCCCGGGGGGGGTGGCCTGCCACCGTTGTGAGGGGCGTCTGGTGTCAGGCGCTGTCCCTCCCCCAGCCGCCTGTCCTCTGGGGCGGGCAGCCGGGATTCCGCGACCCGTGTGTCCCGGGTGCGGTCGGTGCGGGCGTGGGGACCCAGCACCGGCCCCACAGCGTGTGCCCTTGCGGGCCGGCGTTGCTCGCTGTGGTGGTGGCGGAAGGGCGTCCCCAGGGGGGGTGCCTTGGACCGTTGTGAGGGGCGTCTGAGGCCAGGCGCTCCCCCTCCTCCGACTGCCCGCCCTCTGGGCGCGCTGTTGGGGTCCGCCACCCACGTGCTGTGGGCGCGAGTGCGTGGCCGTGGGGGCCCAACACTGGTCCCCTTGGCCTGCGTGCCCTGTGGGGGCTGCGTGCCGCCGGGGTGGTGGGGGGCCGTCCCCAGGGGGGGTGGCCTGCCACCGTTGTGAGGGGCGTCTAGTGTCAGGCGCTGTCCCTCCCCAAGCCGCCCGTCCTCTGGGGCGGGCAGCCGGGGTTCCGCGACCCGTGTGTCCCGGGTGCGGTCGGTGCGGGCGTGGGAAACCAGCACCGGCCCCACAGCGTGCGCCCTTGTGGGACGGCGTTGCTCGCTGTGGGGGTAGCGGAGGGGCGTCCCCGGGGGGGGTGCCTTCCACTGTTGTGAGGGGCGTCTGAGGTCAGGCGCTCCCCCTCCCCTGACTGCCCGCCCTCTGGGCGGGCTGTTGGGGTCCACGGCCCACGTGCTGTGGGCGCGGGTGTGTGGGTGTGGGGGCCCAACACTGGTCCCCTTGGCCTGCGTGCCCTGTGGGGGCTGCGTGCCGCGGGGATGGTGGGGGGCCGTCCCCGAGGGGGGTGGCCTGCCACCGTTGTGAGGGGCGTCTGGTGTCAGGCGCTATCCCTGCCCCAGCCGCCCGTCCTCTGGGGCGGGCAGCCGGGGTTCCGCGACCCGTGTGTCCCGGGTGCGGTCGGTGCGGGCGTGCAGACCCAGCACCGGCCCCACAGCGTGCGCCCTTCTGGGCCGGCGTTGCTCGCTGTGGGGGTGAAGGAGGGGCGTCCCCGGGGGGGGTGCCTTCCACCGTTGTGAGGGGCGTCTGAGGTCAGCCGCTTCCCCTCTGCGGACAGCCCGCCCACTGGGCGGGCTGTTGCGGTCCGCCACCCACGTGCTGTGGGCGCGGGTGTGTGTGGGTGTGGGGGCCCAACACTGTCTTCTTGGCCTGCATGCCCTGTGGGGGCCGCGTGCTGCGGGGGTGGTGGGGGGCCGTCCCCGGGGGGGGGTGGCCCGCCACCGTCGTGAGGGGCGTCTGGTGTCAGGTGCTGTCTCTCCCCCGGCCGCCCGTCCTCTTGGGCGGGCAGCCGGGGTTCCGCGACCCCTGTGTCCCGGGTGCGGTCGGTGCGGGCGTGGGGACCGAGCACCGGCCCCACAGCGTGCGGCCTTACGGGCCGGCGTTGCTCGCTGTGGGGGTGGCGGAAGGGCGTCCCCGGGGGGGGTGCCTTCCACCGTTGTGAGGGGCGTCTGAGGTGAGGCGCTCCCCCTCCCCTGACTGCCCGCCCACTGGGCGGGCTGTTGGGGTCCGCCACCCACGTGCTGTGGGCGCGGGAGTGTGGGTGTGGGGGCCCAACACTGGTCCCCTTGGCCTGCATGCCATGTGGGGGCTGCGTGCCGCGGGGGTGGTGGGGGGCCGTCCCCGGGGGGGGTGGCCTGCCACCGTTGTGAGGGGCGTCTGGTGTCAGGCGCTGTCCCTCCCCCAGCCGCCTGTCCTCTGGGGCGGGCAGCCGGGATTCCGTGACCCGTGTGTCCCGGGTGCGGTCGGTGCGGGCGTGGGGACCCAGCACCGGCCCCACAGCCTGTGCCCTTGCGGGCCGGCGTTGCTCGCTGTGGTGGTGGCGGAAGGGCGTCCCCGGGGGGCCCGCCTTGGACCGTTGTGAGGGGCGTCTGAGGCCAGGCGCTCCCCCTCCCCCGACTGCCCGCCCTCTGGGCGCGCTGTTGGGGTCCGCCACCCACGTGCTGTGGGCGCGAGTGCGTGGCCGTGGGGGCCCAATACTGGTCCCCTTGGCCTGCGTGCCCTGTGGGGGCTGCGTGCCGCCTGGGTGGTGGGGGGCCGTCCCCGGGGGGGGTGGCCTGCCACCGTTGTGAGGGGCGTCTAGTGTCAGGCGCTGTCCCTCCCCAAGCCGCCCGTCCTCTGGGGCGGGCAGCCGGGGTTCCGCGACCCGTGTGTCCCGGGTGCGGTCGGTGCGGGCGTGGGAAACCAGCACCGGCCCCACAGCGTGCGCCCTTGTGGGCCGGCGTTGCTCGCTGTGGGGGTGGCGGAGGGGCGTCCCCGGGGGGGGTGCCTTCCACTGTTGTGAGGGGCGTCTGAGGTCAGGCGCTCCCCCTCCCCCGACTGCCCGCCCACTGGGCGGGCTGTTGGGGTCCGCCACCCACGTGCTGTGGGCGCGGTTGTGTGTGGGTGTGGGGGCCCAACACTGTCCCCTTGGCCTGCATGCCCTGTGGGGGCCGCGTGCCGCGAGGGTGGTGGGGGGCCATCCCCGGGGGGGGTGGCCTGCCACCGTCGTGAGGGGCGTCTGGTGTCAGGCGCTGTCCCTCCCCCAGCCGCCCGTCCTCTGGGGCGGGCAGCCGGGGTTCCGCGACCCGTGTGTCCCGGGTGCGGTGGGTGCAGGCGTGGGGACCCAGCACCGGCCCCACAGCGTGCGCCCTTGCGGGCCGGCGTTGCTCGCTGTGGGGGTGGCGGAAGGGCGTCCCCGGGGGGGGTGCCTTCCGCTGTTGTGAGGGGCGTCGGAGGCCAGGTGCTCCCCCTCCCCCGACTGCCCGCCCTCTGGGCGGGCTGTTGGGGTCCGCCACCCACGTGCTGTGGGCGCGAGTGCGTGGGTGTGGGGGCCCAACACTGGTCCCCTTGGCCAGTGTGTCCTGTGGGGGCTGCGTGCCGCAGGGTTGGTGGGGGGCCGTCCCCGGGGGGGGTGGCCTGCCACTGTTGTGAGGGGCGTCTGGTGTCAGGCGCTGTCCCTCCCCCAGCCGCCCGTCCTATGGGGCGGGCAGCCGGGGTTCCGCGACCCGTGTGTCCCGGGTGCGGTCGGTGCGGGCGTGGGGACCCAGCACCGGCCCACAGCGTGTGCCCTTGCGGGCCGGCGTTGCTCGCTTTGGGGTTGGCGGAGGGGCATCCCCGGGGGGGGTGCCTTCCACCGTTGTGAGGGGCGTCTGAGGTCAGGCGCTCCCCCTCCCCTGACTGCCCGCCCACTGGGCGGGCTGTTGGGGTCCGCAACCCATGTGCTGTGGGCGCAGGTATGTGGGTGTGGGGGCCCGACACTGTCCCCTTGGCCTGCATGCCCTGTGGGGGCTGCGTGCCGCGGGAGTGGTGGGGGGCCGTCCCCGGGGGGGGTGGCCTGCGACCGTCGTCAGGGGGGTCTGCTGTCAGGCGCTGTCCCTCCCCCGGCCGCCCGTCCTCTTGGGCGGGCAGCCGGGGTTTCGCAACCCGTGTGTCCCGGGTGCGGTCGGTGCGGGCGTGGGGACCCAGCACCGGCCCCACAGCGTGCGCCCTTGCGGGCCGGCGTTGCTCGCTGTGGGGGTGAAGGAGGGGCGTCCCCGGGGGGGGTGCCTTCCACCATTGTGAGGGGCGTCTGGGGTCAGGCGCTTCCCCTCCCCCGGCTGCCCTCCCTCTGGGCAGGCTGTTGGGGTCCGCCACCCACGTGCTGTGGGCGCGGGGCGGGTGTGCGGGTATGGAGGCCCTGCACCGGCCCCGTGGCCCGCGTGCCCTCGGGGGGGTTGCGCGCCACGGGGGTGGCGGGGGGCGTCTGGGTTCAGGCGCCCCCCCTTCCCTGCTGCCCGCCCTCTGGGCGGGCTGCCGGGGCCTGCTAGCCACGTGCCGTGGGTGCGGCTGAGGGTGTGTGCGGTGTGTGTGGTGCCTGTGCGTGCCGCGGTGCTGGGTGTTGCCCTTCGCCTGTCCCTCTGGTGCCCCCCTCTCTGGTGCTTTGTTGCGGTGTTGTGCTCCCCGTGTGCTTGCCGTGCCCCCTTCCCTCCGCGCGTCCCTTTCCTCTGCCCTCCGTTGGCCCGACCTCCTCCCTGGCTTGCACTTTTTCCCTGCCTCCGCCCTGGTGTGTGTCTCGGCTATTCACTCGTTCGTTTGTGGACTCTTTGTATTTTGCGACGCCCAAGAGTAGGCGTGTTTGCTTAGTGCATTCGTGTCATGCTACTTATTCGTTTTGTCATGGACTCTTTGTTTTTAGCGACGCCCAGGAGTAAGCGTGTCTTAATGCATGCATGGCGGCATATGCTATTTACCCGTTGGTTTGTGGACTCTTTGTTTTTAGTGACGCCCAAGAGTAAGCGTGTCTTAATGCATGCATGGCGGCTTTTGCTATTTACCCGTTGGCTTGTGGACTCTTTGTATTTTGCGACGCCCAAGAGTAGGCGTGTTTGCTTAATGCATTCATGACATGCTACTTATTCGTTATGTCATGGACTCTTTGTTTTTAGTGACGCCCAAGAGTATGCGTGTCTACATGCATGCATGGCGGCATATGCTATTTGCTCGTTGGTTTGTGGACGCCCTTCTCCCTGGCATGCACTTTTTCCCTGCCTCCGCCCTGGTGTGTGTCTCTGTCTTTCTCTTCGCCGGCTTTTTCTCTCGTTGCGCCCTGTGAGACAAAAGGAAGGATGGGGGTATGTGGGCCTTCGGCGGCTCGGTGCGGTCGTCGTGCATTGTTGGCACCACGTTCGTTGCGGCGTCGCGGCGTATAACATACCTGCCTTCGCACTTGTGTCTATGTGTGTGCGCACGCTCCTCCCCCTTCGCGCCATACCATGGTGTGCTTATGTCTCTCTCCCCGTACCCACACCTTTTCTTGTGTTGTTTGTCGTGGTGCCGTTGTACTCCCTTCGTTGGTCTCGGTTGCGGGCCGGGCGCTCGTTACTCCTCTCGTGTGCGCAGCGTGGCACAACATGGTAACATACTTGCGTGGCTCCCTCCTTTCCCTCCTTATCTTTTCGTGTGATGCGTGTCTTGTCGCCGTTATGCTCCTTGCGTGGGTGTAACATACTTACCTCACCCACATCTTTGCGTGTTTCGTATGTCGTGGCGTCGTTGTACTCCCTATGCAAATTGGCGTGCGGCGGCGGGGGTTTTGTCGTGTCATGGCATCTTGCCATTGCCATCCTCGGTTGGTCTCATTCTCTTGCGGTGGTGTGGTATGTAACCTACTTTTGCCTCGTACGTGTTCCCCCCTCTCCTATTTCGTACCGTGTTGTGCTTGTTACGGCGTATTTTAGCGTGCGTTGTGTGGCTTTCCTCACCGTGGTGCGGTTCATATCCTACTTGCACTCGACACGGCTCCACACACCTCTTTGGCCACCTTTGTTCGTTGTCCTTCCCGTGTGCGCGGCATGACATGTAACATACTTGCGTGGCTACCTCCTTACCCACCTCGTTTCATGTTTTGCGTGTTCCGGCACCGTCGTACCCCCTATGGGAGTGGGCGTGCGGGGGCGGTGGTTTTGCATGTATGTGTGCATACTTGCGGTATGCCTCCACCGTGGCGCGGTTTGTAACATACACTTGCTCCCTCCTTGCCTACATCTTACCGTACTGTGCTTGTTACGGCGTTATGTAGCGTTGCGTAGCATATAACATACTCGTTTTTCGGCGGCCGGTGGCGTTGTTGTTGTTTGTGTGTGTTATTCTTGCACCCGGCACGGCTCCACCTCTTTGGTCACACCTTTGTTCGTTGTCCTTCCCGTGTGCGCGGCATGACATGTAACATACTTGTGTGGCTCCCTTTTTACCCACATCTTTTCGTGTTTTGCGTGTTACGGCGCCGTCGTACTCCCTATGCAAGTGGGCTTGCGAGGGCGGGGGTTTTGCATGTATGTATGCATGGTCCCATACTTGCGGTACATCTCCACCGTGGTGCGGTTTGTAACATGCTTGCTCTCTCCTTGCCTACATCGTACCGTGTTGTGCTTGCTACGGCGTTATTTAGCGTTGCGCGGCATATAACATACTTGTTTTTCGGCGGCCGGTGGCGTTGTTTTTGTTTGTGTGTGTTTTGTTTTGGGGCGCGCACAAGTCCCTAGCGCCTAGGGCACGCACTTTGCTAGGTGTTTTGGGGCAAGCAACGCTCAGCTTCTGCGCCGTCCCGACTCTATTGTTCTTCTTTTTTTGTGAGTGCCCTAAATTTTGCGACCTCGCCAAACAGCGGCGTAAATTTTTTGGGGGGTTTCTGAGGTCGGAAAAGACGATTTTTCGCTTCATTTTTTCTGGCTGTGCGTCCTTTTCTTGGTTTTTTATTTTTCGTCTGCTGCGAGCGGGCGGTTCCATGATTCGACGAACATATTGGCCTTGTCGGCTGAGACGGCAAGCTTCTTCTCCCTGGGGCGCTGCAGTACGACCCATAGGTGCTTGACATGGTTCTGCACGGCCCTTTCGCAGGATGCACCACCTGAACTCATGATGATGTCGTTCACGAATGGCCTGGCAAAGTCGCGGTAATCCTTCACGACGTCGTCAAGGAGGCGTTGAAAGGCGGCATTGCCATTTTTCACCCCTATTGCCACTTGTAGGTGCCGAATGGCATAGACATCGTCGTGCAGTCCCGCGTGTGTTTCGCCAAGTACATTTGGTGGTAGCCATGCTTCAAATCCAGCACACTAAACACGCGTTTTTGCACTTGGTCCTGCAAAATGTCGTTGATCAAGGGGATGCCATACGAGTCCATCAGTCATGGAGTTCAATCGTCACTAATCCACCCCGACTCGCCAAGATCCTATGGTCTTTTTGGGGACAATGAATGTCGGCGACCCCCATTCCGAATTCGAGTGGGCTATCTAGCCACGCCCCAGGAACTGGTCGATGATCGCCTTCAACGCTTCCAACCTATCGCTAGTGAGGGCGAGTTCCTTTGGCGGAACGGCTTGTGGTCCTTGACCAACTTGATGACCGCCTCACTGACCGCACAGCGCTCCTTCCCAGGGGGGTTTTTTGCAGGCGTAGCGCCAATCACGTCCCCGAACTCAGTCTTCACCATTTCCTCCAGTTTCTGAAGCGCCGGATCTGCCTTTGCCTTTGACCGGGCTTGAGTAGGCACCTGGACCACCGAGGCAATACGTGGCTCGGGGATGGACTGGTCGTTCCCGTCCTTTCAGTCACTCACAGACACGATGATCGAGCAAGGTCTCTCAGCAAGCGTTGGTGGTACCAATTGTTCCGTAACGCAGAACCATGCCTGCCTCGGCCGCCGAACCATGTATTTTGTAGAGATTCGCGACAGCAATTGATCAATGCATTGATTGCGAATCGGCCTGCACTTGCGGCGATTCTTTTCTATTATCTTACCACAGGCGCCCGTCGTCGTGGTCGCAAATGACGGCGTCGCCTGTGCCGCGACTCTGATAAGCCAAATTTTTAAAGCAATTTTTCAAGAAATTAACGGCGTACCACACTTCGAGTGTTCCGCAACTTTATTCTGTATTTTTTGACACAGGTCGCCGATTTTTTCCGTGAAGAAAAATTTCGATATGCGCTTCCATCCCCCGCCCAATAACAAGGGATTTGCGCGTTCAAGCTCCCAAGGGCGGGCTAATGTGCCTCATAGGCACTGTTGATGAGGGTTTAGCCCCATCAACCTCATACTGGGGCCATTAGATCCCAACTCAATATGCCCAAAGGGTTATACATTTTTGGTGTTTTCCAAAAAATTGAGCAATCTCATGTACTTGGCGACCAGGTACATGTAAAATTACGTTGAGTTGGTATAACTTCCCTCTTTGCACGCCTTCATGCCCGGGTCATATCACTTGACTTCCCCGGAGCGTGCATATATGTCCCTTGCAACCCACTTGCCCACATTGTGTGCTTGCATGCCAAAAATGAACTTTTCGAAATGAGGTCAATTTCCAAACCAAGCGCTTGCATGTGTGTTCAAGGACCAACGTTCCATAACAATATAGGCATACTTTGGTCCTAGGCCACTAGGTTGGGTATATAAGGCTTGGGTAGGGTTGTCGGTCAAATATGGCTCATTTCATGTGCCCATTTGGCGGGTGTACCACGCCGAGACAAACCCGCCAATGGACCCCATATTAAGCGGAGCCCTTCTTCCTAACCCAAATCAACACTCGAAAGCCTAACCTTCGCCCAAAAGTCCATGGAGAGGACACCTGAAGCGATGCGAGGCAAGCAAGCTGTGCGTCTTGTATTTTCCCATTTTTCCACGTGCCCACGTGGTGAGCAGGGCATGTAAGCTACCATTGCACCCCACGTGGAGCCCAAGTGTGCAAGTGAAGGTCTATGGTGCTGAGACATAGTGTGTGAAGGGAATTGCCGCTACTCAATTCAAGCCGGAGATATTATAATACATTTCTGGGGATTTCAAGTTCATTTTTCGTCTTTTTTCATGGGTTTTACCATTTTTGGGCCGTCATAATGTCAAGTGGCGATCTTTTATCTCAATGCTGCGCTCAATGGACATCATGATCCAAGTATGTTTAGAAAGTACATACTCGGGTGCCAAGAAGTTCTCTTGGGCTTCCCACAACAAGGCCATCTTGTGGGCGACTTGGGGCAATCCCAAATCATGGGCTCACTTTGCGACCCCGCCATTTCCAAATTGAGGGGTGTTTGGTTGACGTCGAAAAGAAATGTTGGACACATCGGACTTGGTTCCAATCCTAGCGCATATGTTGGTCCAAGTCGGACATGTACCCTATTTGCCCCCACCATGAGTGTGCGCATTTTCGGGCATTTTGTGCCATTTTCCGTATTTTTGGCCAGGCGTGCACCATGTTCAGCCCCCCCCGTGCACGCCGGACACATGGACCAATGGATCATGTATGGTGTGTTGCTTATGCATATTGATCCCCATGACTCACATGCCACATAGGTGGACTGAAGCCCACACTCACAGTGAGCTAGCCAAAGGTGAGTGTGGCCAATTTTGCCATTTTGGCACTTGTGGCGTCAATTTAGGCCAACAAGATGCCGTGGCCTATGGAGATTAATAAAAATTAACTACGTGTGGGCCCACATTGGACTCCTCTTGGGTCCCACACCGAACGTTGAGTCCCGTCTCCAAGCCACCATGGAGATATACCCCTCAGGATACTTTCATTTTTGGCTCATTTTTGGGTATGTCAAATCACCTCTTTCGGGACCCCAATTTCAGCCCTCCATGTGGTCAATTGGCGACCCCATATCTTTCTGCCCATGAGGAGCCGGACGTAAGTCTTACAATTAGATATAAGTCGTAGGTCCCACCTCCTATCCCATGAGCCATGGGTTCAGCCTTGGCTGCCCGATTGACCCATGGGAATTACCTCAATTTTGCCTATTTTTACCATTTTTGCACCCGGATTTGGGTGTCACCAACCGTTGAAACGGCTTGAGAGTCGGAGTAGCGATGGGTACACGGACTCAAGCAACCTTCCTCCTTCCATGCATCCCAATCCTAACCTTTCTTGCCATGTGTGCTTGGTGACCCACTGTGATTCATTTGTCACATAGGGTCCCCTGCCTTGTTGCCTTTCTCATGTTGATTGCCCCAATCACCATCCCCATCATTGCCTTGTACATCCGCCACTGAGTACCCTCCACACACACACACCCAAGTGATCCTCATCGACTTGTTGCAGCTTGCTCGGGTGACTGTCCAAGGGTGTGCAGGATTTTTAGGACGGGGTTGTCCTTTTCTGACGCAGTGAGGAAAACCCAAGGGAAACCCAGCAAAGGGCCACAACATGCCAATGGCAGCCAAGCAACCAAAGACCGATCCAACAGAACCTGCGTCATGGTAGCAGGGGAGGCTCTGGAACCACTGGCCTTACCCATGAGGCGCTGAGGCGTTACAACCAGCTGGCCTTCCTGCAACAGGAGGTCGCCACGGAGGACCTGGCCAACATTGCGTTGCCTACGCTCGACCCCGAGGTGAACGTAGACATCTTGCGCCGATCCATGTTGGGATCCGATGACTTCGAGTCAGTGATATCACCCTCGGTGGCCGCAGCGCACGAGGGACCCAAGCCCGAGGGCGCCCTCGTGGTAGTAGGGGACCCCAGAAACGACGACGAGGACAGGGTGCAGAAACTGCAGAGGTTCATCGTCGCCGAGCGGGTTCGGCGCGAGAAGGGGGAGGCCTTGAGGATCCGCCTGGAGGCCGGGCTGAAGGACACACTGGAAGTCATCGAGACGCATGGCCACAACAACCAGAGGGTGAAGGCCCCCAAGTCCCTGGACTCCATTGAGGAGGTCTTGTGCAGGATTGCCGCCTGCGAGTCAGCGTGCAGGGATGCACAGGGCCGAAGTCCCACCTGCCACTTGAGGCAGCGGTTGGACCGGCTCAGCTCAGAGCCCGCGAGGCTTACTGCATCGGCCAGTGAAGCGCGACTGCCGGTGCAACCAAAACCGGCAACGGGTGAGGAGTCCATGGCTGTGGACGACGGCGTCTTTCGCCGGTTCGCTGCCCCAAAGCACGTTGAAAACATGATGTGCGACAAGGAGGTTGAGCCGCGAGCACGCCCAGATCCAGTCCACCAAGCCCACCATGGGTTTGAGGTTTGAGGTTTGACTTTTCGGGTACTAGGCGGTCTTTGGCCCCGGGGGGCCACCTCGTCAGGCCAGGTGATATCCTCCCCACCGGGACCTAGTGGGGGGCCCTTCGTGACTCACCTCCTTCCTGGTGGCGGAGTCCCCTGGGTTCACGGGGCTCGGAGCCCTGTCCCTCCCCGGCTTCCCCTTTTCGCCACTCCCCGGTCAGTGTGTCACTTAGCAACCGTAGTTGGAGGCGCTTACCCACTACGCCGCCCCCCTAATGCGTGGTCGCCCGGGGTGCCGGCGCCGCTGGGGCCGTGCTACTGGCTTGTCACCAGTGGGACCCCCTTGGGCTGGCGCGGAGGCTGCCTAGCCGTGGGGCTGGTACGTGTACTGTGTGCCACTACTGCCTTGGCGGGTGCAGCGCCCTGCAGTCGTGTGTGCGCGGCGCTGGCGGCAGGTCTGGGGGGTCGCCGCCGGTGCCGGTTCCCGCGTCTCTCCCGTGCCCCCCTCCCGTTCCCCCGCGCTCCCCGCGTTGTCCGTGGTGGGTCTTTCCATCCGGGTGTCCCTTATCCTCGCCCGCCGGTACGCCATTGCATGCGGTCTGTGCGTTCCGCGGGCTCAGTCCGGTTGCCCCTCAGGTTTGCCCCGCGTGCCCTTTGCGTGTGTGTCCGCTCGCGCTCCCGCGGCGTCCGCGCCCTTCCCCCCTTCCCGGGTCGGTGTGGCGTGCGCACCTCGCGTGGTTCCGGTGCAGGGCGCCGGGTGGGCCGTTCCATGCGGTTCGTGCCCCTCCACGTTTCCTGCCCCAGTCCCATGCGCCGTGTAGCTAGTTCGGGGGGGGCGACCCAGTCCCTTTCCCCCCGTGCCTGGCTCTGGATCGTGTGCCCCCTCGTGGGCGGGCTTGTGCGTCCGGGGCGGTCCGGCGCCGGGGGGGTGGGTGGGGTGGGGGGGGGGGCGGTCTGTGTACCCTCGGGGGCGTGGTTGGGGGGGCCCGGGGGGCGGGGGACAGGGGGTCGCTGTGCCTCGGTCTGTCCCTCGGCCTCCCTTGGGCGGGCACCAAAGCGGGCTTCTTCGGCGTCGCTCAGTCCATGGAGGGTGTGGTCTCCATACTGCTCCGGTTCGTGTCCGTGCGCTGCCGCCCGGATGCGGTTCGCGGGGTGCCCTTGCGCGCCGGCGCCGGACTGCAGGCATGTCGAGGTTGCTGTGGAAGTGGGCGGGTGACGGGTTGGGAGCGCGCGGCGTATGGGCCTAGCGGCGCTCCTCCCCGGGTGCCGCGGCCCTCTCGGAGGGGGGGGGGGGGGGAGGGGGAGGGGGGCTCCCCTGGTCCGGCGGGGGGGGTACAGGGCCGACGTCCCCTAGGCCGGCCTCCAGCATTCCGCGGCCTTGGGGGGGTGAGAGGGGGGAGAGGGGGGGGGCGTCGCGCCGGGGTTCTCCGTCGGTCCCCTGGTTCTTTTCCCCGGTGGCTGCGGGGGTAGGCTTGAAGGTCCCGGACGAGACCCCTCCTACGGCCGCTTGTGTGGCGCCGAGCGTCACGCCCTGCAACGTGCTCGGCCGGGGCTGCTTGGCGTCCCTGGGTGCTGGGCGCGGCCTGGGGAGTTAGCTGCTGGCGGGTCAGTACCTGCCGTCACACTCGCCCATGTGCCGTGCGGGCGGCCGGGGGGGGGGGGGTGTGCCGCCCTCCCTCGGGGGCGTGGCTGGGGGGCCCCGTGGGGCGGGGGGCGGGGGGTCGCTCTGCCTCGGTCCGTCCCTCTGCCTCTCTTGGGCGGGCACCAAAGCGGGCTTTATCGGCGTCGCTCAGTCCATGGAGGGTGTGGTCTGCATACTGCTCCGGTTCACGTCCGCGCGCCGCCACCCATATGCGGTCCACGGGGTGCCCTTGCGTGCCGGCGCTGGACTGCAGGCCTGTCGAGGTCACTGTGGGAGTGGGCGGGTGACGATTCGGGGGCGCGCGACGTATGGGCCTAGTGGCGCTCCTCCCCGGGTGCCGCGGCCATCTCGGGGGGGGGGGGGGGGCTCCCCTGGCCCGGCGGGGGGGGTACAGGGCCGACGTCCTCTTGGCCGGCCTCCGGCATTCCGTGGGCTGGGGGGGGGGGGGGGGAGAGGGGGGGGGTCGCGCCGGGGCCCCCCGTCGCCCCCCTTCGGTCCCCTGGTTCTCTTCTTCGGCGGCTGCGGGGGGTGGCTTGAAGGTCCCGGCCCAGGCCCCCCCTACGGCCGGCAGTGTAGCGCCGCGCGCCCCTCCCTGCAACGTGTTCGGCCGGGGCTGTTTGGCGTCCGTGGGCGCCGGGCGCGGCCCGTGGGGTTAGCTGCTGGCGGGTCAGTCCCTGCCGTCACGCCCGCCCATGCGCCGTGCGGGTGGCCGGGGGAGGGGGGGACGGGGGGGCTGGGCCCCGGTTCTGGGGGTTGGCACCCGGCGGGGGGGCACCTCAAGCCGCTGGCCCGCACTCTCCTCCCGCCCTCCTTCCGGCCACTGGGCGCCAGGCTAACGTTTGAGCCTTCGCCCACGGTCCCCCTGCTCCCCGCGTCGCCGCCGCCTCGTCACGCGGCACTGGTGGGGGGGGGGGGTCCGGCGGGCGCTGGGGGCGGCGGCCCGGGTGAGCCGTTAGTGGTCAGTGGTCAGGGGGTCAGTGGGGCTCCCCTGCAGCGCGCGTCCGCGTGCCCCGGGCCGTTGGCGCACGCCCACCGCTCGCGCGCCCGTGGCCTCCGCCGTCTCCACGACCGGGGCAGACGCGTGTCCTCCGGCTGCGTGGACGGCGGGGGGGGTTGGGGGGGGGCGCTCGGGGTCGGGGGTCCTGGGCCTGCCGGTGGGGTGCCCTGGGCCGTCGGTCCGCTCCCATCCCCCCTTGTGTGTTGCCTGGGGTCCGAGGCCCGGCTTGCTCGGCGTCGGGCCATTGCCGTTGGGTGTGGCCGTCACCTGCGCCTCCGCTTGCGTGGGGGCTGGGGCCGCGGCGGCGGGTTCCTCAGGCGGTAGCGCGAGTGGTTGAGGTCGGTGCGCAGGACCCGGGGTAGCCAGTTATTGGCCTCCGCGTCCGTGACACGGAGCACCGCTCCCCCTTCCAGGAAAGCCGGCCATGTCGGCCCCAGGTCGGGCCATCCCGCCCGGATCACGGGCCGGAGGACCCTTTCGTGGTCCTCCCGGGCCACCTCCCCCCCCCCCCGGGGCTACTTCCCGGTTCCCCCCGTCCCTCCGGAGGAGCACGGCGTCTAGGGGCCGGTTCCTCGGCCCCCTGGTGGTCCCTGAGGTGGCCCAGCTCAGCCACCCATACACGTCCATCACCAGGGGGAGGTTCTCGCCCCCCAGGGGGTCGGGGATCGCGTCCCATTCCCGGGCCCAATCGCCCCAGGCCCCCTCTGCCCCCCGTGCCGGCTCCGCTCGCAGCTCCTGCGCTTGCTGCGCCGGTGCCGCTCCGGACCCCCGCGCCGCCGGGGCAGCGGCCATCCGCGCCGGTTCCGCCCGCGGCTCCCGTGCCGCGGGGGCGGGGCCGTGCGGGGCGTCCCCATGCGGGTGGGGGGCCGGCTAGTAGGGGGGCCGGGCGGGTTTGGGAGGATCAGGTCCCCCATGTCGGGGTCGATGTTGTAGATGGGCTGGTGGTGGTGGTGGGCGTGGTGCGCCGGCATCTGCTGGATACTAGGGGGGGATGCACCGCACCGCTTGGACGTCCGGCTGCGGGGGCGCCCCTCGCCCCTTTCCTTGTCGTGCGCCTTGCCCTTCCCCCCCCGCCCCCGTGCCCCGTCCTGGCTGCCCCCTGGGGCCCACGTCACCCTTCCCCTCTTTGCCCCTGGGCCCCCTCCCTGCCCCCTGCCCGTGGTTCGGGCGCGCTCCCTCCCCTCTGCCCTCTGGCCCGTGTGGCGTGTCCCTACCTCTGTCACCCGCGCCCTTGCCTTTTCCGCTGGCGCCCGCGTCCTTCCCGAGCCCTTGCCCGTGTCCTTTGTCGTGCCCTGCGTCCCTCCGTCCGCTGCCTGCATCCTGGCCCGCCCTGGGCCCGTCCTCCCCCGCTCCTGCTGGCCTTGGTGCCCTGCCCGTGCCCTTGCGTGCGCCCTCTGGCCCTGCCGCTCGCGCCTGCGTCCTTCCCGTGCCCTTGCCCGTGTCCTTCCGCCGTGCCCTGTGTTTCTCTGTCCGCTGCCCGCGCCCTGGCCCGCCCCGTGTGCCCGTCCTCCCCCGCTGCTGCTGGCCGTGGTGCCCTGCCCGTGTCCTTGCCCTCTCTCTTCGCCGCGTGCCCTCTGGCCCGTCCGCTGCGTCCGTCCCGTGGCGATCCCTCTATCGCCTTCCGCCCCTCGCCCCACATTCCCGTGCCCGGCATCCCGCCCCGCCCGTTCGCCGTCTCCCCCCTCCTGGACCACGTGCCGGGCGTCCCGCTGCCGCTGCAGCTGCGGCAGCGTGATGCCCGGCGGCGTACGCTTGGGCGCCGGGGGGCGGACGGGCCGCGGCCTCCCCTCGGGGAAGGCGGCCTTGGGCGGGTACGGCTTGGGGGGGCTGGTGTGGGTGTGGCTGGGCTTGGTGTAGGCGCGGTACTTGACGCCCTCCCTGCCCTCCACCGCGGCTGCGGTGGTCCCCAGCGAGGCGCTCGGGGCCCGCGTGGGGCCCGTCCCCCGCGCCGGCGGCGTGCCGGGGGCCGCAGCGTGGCCGGCCGGGGCCGTGGTCGCAGCCCCTTGCGCATCCGGGGCCCCCTCCGGGGGCGGGGCGGCAGGGGCCGCGGCCTGAGTGGCTGGGGCGGCCTCCCCGGCCGGCACGGGCACCTGGGCCGGCGGCTCGGGGGCGTGGGGGCCGCTTGGAGCTGCTCGGCCGGCGGCCTGACCGGTACCGCGGCCTCCGCCAGCCGCCGCTCCTCGCGCTCCGCGACGGTTTCCCCCGCGCATCCCGGGGAGACGGGGGAGCGGGAGCAGGACCGGCGGTGGTGGCGGTCGTCCCGCTGGGGGGAGCCATCGGAGTCCCACATCGCTGTTATCCTGGTAGGCATGCGTGGCTGCAGGCGCGCTCGTCCCACTACCTCCTAGTGCATCAGTGGCGTGCCGTGGGTAGTGGTGTGTGTTGCAGTGAGGGGGGGGAGGGGGGGGGGGTGGTGGTGCCGATGGTTCCGGGCGGTCGGGGGTCGGCGGCCATCCACCGGCACTGGGGCGGAAGGCGGGTGAGCCACTCGGCCCACTCGCCGCGCCACAGCTCCCAGTCTTGGGTGGGGCTCAGGGCCCTGGGCCCCCGGGGGTCGTTGGGTGGTCCCGGGGGGAGCCGCACAAGGTGGACCCCCGTAACGGCGGTGACCTCCTGTGTTCGCAGGTAGGCGTGCACCCCGTCCCGCGCCTCGGGCGCCGGGAGGGGGGGGCGGGGCACGGACGCTGCCCCGTGGAGGTGGGTGGGGGTGACCCTCAGGTGCCGCTCCGGGTCCCAGCGGGTCGTGACGACGAGCACAAGCAGGGGGGTGCCCGGGCGCACTTGCTAGAGGACCTGCCCTCTGTGGTGGGCACCCCTGGTCTTGGACAGGGGGCAGGACAGGCGCGGGTCGGCCCAGCCGCGGGGCGCGTGAGTGGCCGGCGGGAGGGCGGGGCTCCAGGTGGGCCCTCTGGGGAACGCCTCGCACACGACGGCGTACGGGGGGGTTGGCTTGGTCCGTTGTACACTGGGTTGGTCGGGCGGGGGCGGCTGGGCGTCTCGCCCGCGCCTTCCACAAATATCGTGACTTCGCCCACTTGTAAGTCCTCGTCCGGCAGATGTAGGAGCGCGGGCGTCCAATTCGGACACTCCCGCCGGGTACGTGACCCGCGCCTGGTTCAGGTACGGGGCCGCGTCCATGGGGTGGCGCGTCCCCAGGGCGTGCAGCAGGGCCGGGGCGCTGGTGTGGAGGGAGGTGGCCGACCCTTCGCCCGTTAGCCGCAGCGTGTCCCCCACGACAGGGGCCGGCCCGACCGGTTGGACGTGCGCCACTCCATCCAGTACCCGTAGAGGGCTGCTTTGGGGCCTACGAGCCCCGGCCGGACGGCGTTCACTTTCCGGTGCATCGCCGGGAGCAGCGCAGGGGCTCCCGCTCCGTTCAAAGCGCGGACGACCGGGAGGGCGGCCTCGCCTAGGAAGGTCCTCGTGCTGCCCGCCGGGTCGTGCCCGGCGGCAGCGTGCGCCGCGTGCGCCTCCGTCACCGCGCCCGCTACCAGGCTCCGGACGAGCGCCTCCTGCGCCCGGCGGCGGGCTCTGGCATGCTCGGGCCCGTTCCCCCTTCGGCGGGGCATTGTGCTGTGAGCTCTGCAAGGCGTGGTGTCAGGTGGGGGTCAAGGCGCGAACACGTGCGACAGGTGCGTGACGGACGTGGGGTCCCTCAGGTGCAAGTGGATCCACAGGAGGGCGGCACCCGCGGGGCCCGCTTGACCGTGCGAGGGGGTTTGCGTGTCCGCGATGCGTCGGTGCAATACCTCCTCCTCCTTGCGCCTGCGCGGGCCCGCGGGCGGCTCGGGCCAGGGGCACGCGGCCACCTGGGAGCACTGCGCGCACCTGTTGGCGCCTGTCGGCGTGGCGGAGGTCACCATGGCAGGTGTATAGGGGGTGGGAGTCCGGTGACCAGGGGTCGAGGCGTCGTAGCCAGAGGTCGTCCCACCTTTGGCGAAGCGGGTCCCCGAGTTCCAGCAGGCGGGCGCGGACAGGCGTCGGTAGTCCCTACCGAGCGTTTTCTGTCGGACCGCTTGCCACATGTCGCCGGGGAGGATCCTGTGGTCGTGGAAGGCCGCGATGAGGTCATCCCACGCCGGGCGGGGGTGTCCCTGGGGGGGGGGGGGGTCGTTATATACTTGTGGCGCCCGGTGAGGTGGGGCACAAGTGCGTCCCAGCGGCACCCGTCCGCGGTGTCCCGGTGGAGGAGGGACAGCAGGGTGCCGTCCGCGACCGCCTCCGGGCCCACCCTCAGCCCGTTGAAGCCGTCCAGCTCCCGGCGTAGCGCGGCGGCGAGGTTGGTGGGGAGCATGAGGAGTAGGGGCCCTCGAACGTCGCTCAGCCGGGACAGGGTGTCATCGTACGTAGGCCCCCCGTCTTTGAAATGCGACACAGTGAGCCGGGTGCTCCTCTCCTCCGGGGGGAGCTGCCGGACGGTGGCCGCGTCCCACCCCGATGTGTGTATCTCCGTGGCTTGGAGCATGTTGGCGGCGTGGAGCACGAGGCGGGGGGGGGGGGGTGCCCGGATGAGCGAGGACACATCGCCACTCCACCCCGCGTGGGGCTCCGGCGCCGCCCGTAGCCTTTCCGTGGCCGCCGCGTACCACGGGCGTTCAGGGCCCGCCCCGCGAATCATTGTGGGCCGCGGCCGGGTGTGCGGCCCCCACCCCTCGAGTGGGACGGCGGCGTACTGCGGTGCGGGGGTCCCGGGCGCGCGCGTTGTGGCGCACCACCGGCTCCATTCGCGCGCCCCCTCCGCGCCCACAATGTGGGCCTCCCACGCAGTCATGGAATTGTGTCCGATGATCCACGGCGGGAAGAGAGCGCCTCGCACGTGCTTTGAGAAACCCCCAAGCAGGTCCCGGTAAAGGTGGGGGTCCTCCTGCGAAGGCCATTCCAAGGTGCCGTTCACGATGCGGAGGGAGGCCACGAAGTCCCTGCCAGGGCGCGGGGGGGGGGGGAGGCATTCGCCTTGCGCCGCAGTGAGCCATCGGTGCACCCGGGCCGCCGCGCTGCGGGGCGCGCGGAGGAGTTGCTCCAGCCGGTGGTTGCGGAGCTCCCACACGAAGTCCCCTAGCCGGAGCATGTGTTGGAGGAACTCGTCTACGAAGGTCCCTCCCGGCGGGTCGTAGCGGGTAATCGCGCGGAGCTGCGCTTACGCCGCTTCGGGCACCAGCCCTGAGCAGAAGACCTCCGTCCACTCGGCACCGGCGGAGCGCCACGAAGCCACCCACAGCCCCTTGTCCCCGGGCGGGAGGTGTCGGGGCTCCTCTTGCACAGCCTGGCGGTAGTGGGGCCACAAAAGCCACGAGTGGGCGCAGCCCACATGCATGTGCACCGGGGTCTCTTCCTGACCGCCGCAAAGGAGGCACGGCTGCGGGAAGATGGCGACGCCGGAGAGCCGCTCCTTCCGGATGCGGAGCCTGCGTTGCACCGGCGTGTGGCCGTCTCTGGCCCGCAGCGCCCGGTGGTTGGTGGCCGCGACGGTGAGGTCCCGAGTGTGGACGTAGGCCGTGGCGTGGGCCGCACCCAAGCGTGTGTGTCCCCGGTGCGTCAGCGCATGGTCGAGCTATGCATGTTGTGCGACCGTGCTGAGCGTCTGCATGGTCGGGGGCCGCAGGTCGAGGTGGCCGTCATGACCGGCGATGATGAGCTGGGCGTGGCTGGGACCCGGCGGCGTGTTCTGCAGGATGGTGTCCTGGGACGCCGCCCAGTCCGCCTTGTGCAGCAGCGCGTCGCTGTGGTGGGAGGTGGCCCGGGCAAACCAAAATGGGTGTTCGGTGTGGTGCCCGCGCACGCGCGGGCTGTCCTGAAGCCATCGCAGGGGCATCTGGTTGACCGCCTTCGCCGCGCCCGCGGGGACCCCGGTGGCCCGCTCGCTATCCGGGTGCCGCAGAAGGTGGAGGCTGACTTCGGCGTCCACCGTATGGACCCACGGTCTGTGGATGCCGTACTGCAGGGGGAGGGAGGCGGCCACGCCCTCCCCGTCGGGTACTGTGCCCGAGATGGCCACTGCCCACGTGCGGGTGAGGTGGGCAGCGAGGGCGATGCTGGTGGCGTGCCTGCAGGGCCCGCCCCCCGATGCGTCGGAGGACGTGTGGCCCCAGGCCTCCGGGATCCAGTAGTAGTACCCGGTGGGGCTGAGACACCCCGCGTTGAGGGCGGCGGAGTGCCACCTGACGTCGGGGTGGCTGGGGGTCAACTGGTCCACGTTCAGCGCCCGAGTGTCGTCAGGGCGGATTGCCGGGTGGTTGTGGAGTCGGATCTCAGCTCCGGCGATCGTGCTCGCCCAGGACCGGAGCGCCGTGATGTGCTCCCTGACCCACGCCGCGCCTCCGCGTTGGTGCACCACCAGGTGTCCTGCGTCATCCGGCTGGTCCTCCGGCGTGTCCACCGCCATGTGCGGGTCGTGTGGCACCGCTGTAGCCACTAGCAGGGTGGTGCCGCGGGATAGCCCACGGGGCCTAGGCTAGCCCTCTCCCACCTGCACTATCACCCACTCGGTCCGGAGGTGCGCCTGCTCCGTCGCCCGGGCACATTGGTCGTCTCTGGTTACCAGCCACACCGGTGTCGGTGCGTGGGGCCGTGGGCGTAGGGGCTCGGGCCACGCCACGTCCGCATTGGGTGCCTGGTGCTCGCCGTCCGCGAGCACGTCGCGGAGGATGTACGGGAGGGCCGCCGGCGGGTGGTATGCCGCCCCCTGCGTGGGGGGGGATAGGCTGCTCTGACGGCGGTAGCCCCCGACGTAAAGGTGCAGGCCGTCCGAGGTCGCCAGTGGGCCAGTGTGGGCGTCCTGCTTAGCCCTCGTGGGGTGGATGAGCCTCAGGCGGGGGTCCCGCGTGCCGGTGGTGTGGAACAAGTGGACCAGGGCGTCGCGCCATCCGGGGTGGTCGGTGGGCCCCTGCTCGCGACGGCACTAGTGCAGGTGCTCGTCGGCGCACCGGTTGAGGCACTCCCGCACCGCCGCTGGCCATGGGTTGTCGTTGTCGGGGAAGGGGTGGTGCGGCCCGTGGTGCCCGTGTCAGGGCGTCGTGTGTGGCACCGTTAGGCGGCACGTGTCGCGGTGCCGCAGGTTGGCGGTACGCAGCGTGACGACGTTGCCCGGGGGGGACTGCCGCTGGACGTGGGCCGCCCTGGGGCACGCGATGGGGTTGTAGAGCCCCACCCCCAAAGCGGCCAGGGCCCGGGGTACGCGATTGACCTAGTCGCCCCCCGCCACGGCTGCGAATTCCGGAACGGGATAGTGCACCTCGGGGCAGATGCCATGCGCGCCGGCGATGTCTCAGAACATCCTGGTGGCCTCGGCGCGCACAGAGGCCGAGCGGTGGTGGATGAGCGTGCCTACGAGGGCCACGGTCGCCTATTGGCACCTTGTTGGCACCTGCGTGAGCGCCAGGGTCCGGTCGTCCTGTAGGCTGTCCCGCGAGGCGTTGAAGGCGTACCGCGCCCGGTCCTTTGCGACCTGGATCGTGATGTGGTCCAGGTGGCGCGCGGTGTCGGAGTCGTCGGCGATGAAGGGGGCAACATACTGTGTCACACCCCCCTGGATCGCCAAGATGACGTCTTGCACCACTTTCGGCGGCGCGAGGATGTTGAGGCACCAGTGGTGCACCGCCGCCAGGCGCAGCCTCTGTTTGCGCTGCAGTGAGAACTCCCCGTCCGGCTGCAGCTGGAGTACCAGGTAGGGGACGGAGTCCGCCGCCGGTACCCAGTGCCATGGGTTGTCCAGGTGTGGGCAGAGGCGCAGCTGCAAGCCCGGGACCCCCTCTGTGGTGGCGATGGCGCACTTGCGGGGGTTCAGCTCCATGCTCATCATCCCGAGGTACGCGGCCACCGCCTCCACGCCCTCGACGAAGTGCTGCAGCGTGTGGGCCATCACGGGCAGGTCGTCAATATAGGCCTGGATGAGGCTCCTTTCGGCCTCTCCAGGGTGGCGCATGCGGTGCCCCTGGGCCCGGAGTAGGGGCTCCAAGAGGAGCGCATACAGCAGGGGGCTTTCGGGGTTGAGATTTCCCAATGGGGGATTGCCCAATGGGGGATTTCGCATCGGGGCATTTGGGAACGGGGCGTCTTCGGATGGGGGATTTCCCAATGGGAAATTTCCCAATGGGGGATGCGCCAATGGGGGGTTTCCCAATGGGGGATTTCCCCATGGAGCATTTCCAAACGGGGGATTTCCCAATGGGGGATTTCCCAATGGGGGATTTCCAATTGGAGGATTTCCCAATTATGCATTTCCCAATGGGGGATTTCGCAACGGGGCATTTAGCAACGCCACATCTCCCAATCAGCGATTTCCCAATGGGGGACGTCCGCAAGGGGGACTTCGCAACGGGGCATTTGGCAAGGGGGCATTTCCCAATGGGGGATTTGCCAATGGGGGATTTCCCAATGGTGCACCTCGCAATGGGGATTTGCCAATGGGCGATTTCGCAATGGGAGACTTCCCAATGAGTGATTTTCCAATGGGGATTTCCCATTGGCGGATTTCCCAATGGGGGATGTCCCGTTGGGGGTCGTCCCAACGGGGGATTTCGCAATGGGGGATTTCGCAATGGGGAATTTCGCATGGGGGCATTCGGCAACGGGGCATTTCCCAATGGGAGATTTTCCAATCTGGCATTTCCCATTGGGGGACTTCCCAATGTGGGATGTCCCGTTGGGCGATGTCACGATGGGGCATTTTCCAAGGGGATTTCCCATTGGGGGATATGCCAATGGGGGATTTCCTGGTGGGGGATTTGCCAACGGGGGATTTTCCAATGGGCGATTTTCCAATGGGGCATTTCGCATTGGGGGATTTCCGAATAAGGCATTTCCCAATGGGCCATTTCTAATTGGGGGATTTCCCAATGGGGCATTTCCTAATGGGGGATTTCCCAATGGGGCATTTCCCAACGGGGGATTTCCCAATGGGGGATTTCCCAACAGGGGATTTCCAAATGGGGAATGTCGCAATGGTTGATTTGCCAATGAGGGATGTCCCAACGGCGCATTTCCCAATGCGGGATCTCCTAATGGAAGATTTTTCAATGGGGCATTTCCCAATGGGGCATTTCCCAATGGGGCATTACCCAACGGGGGATTTCGCAATGGGGGATTTCCCAATGGGGGATTTCCCGTTGGGGGATCTCCCAATGGGGGATTTGCCAATGGAGGATGTCCCAATGGAGGATTTCCCAATGGGGGATTTCGCAATGGGGGATTTCGCGTCGAGGCATTTGGCAACGGGGCATTTCCCAATGGGGGATTTGCCATCGGGGGATTTCCGAATGGGAGATGTCCCATTGGGGGATGTCCCAATGGGGGATTTCCCAATGGGGCATTTTCCAATGGGGGATTCGCCAATGGGGGATTGGCCAATGGGGGATTTGCCAATGAGGGGTTTCCCAATAGGGGATTTCCCAATGGGGGGTTTCCCAATGGGAGATTTCCCAATGGGGGATTTCCCAATGGGGGATTTGCCAATGAGGGGTTTCCCAATAGGGGATTTCCCAATGGGGGGTTTCCCAATGGGAGATTTCCCAATGGGGGATTTCCCAATGGGGGATTCCTAATGGGGCATTTCCCAAAGGGGGTTTTCCCAATAAGACATTTCCGAATGGGGGGTTTGTCAATGGGGGATTTACCAAAGGGGTATTTCCCAATGGGGCATTTCCCAATGGGGCATTTCCCGATTGGGGAATTTGCCAATGGGGCATTTCCCAATGGGGTATTTCACAATGGGCGATTTCCCAATTGGGGATTTCCCAATCCGGGACCTCCCAATGGAGCATTTCCCAATGGGGGATTTCCCAATGGGGCATTTTCCAACGGGGGGATTTGCCAATGAGGGATTTCCCAACGGGGGATTTCCCAATGGAGGGTTTTCCCGGTGGGGGATTTGCTAACGGGGCATTTCCCAATGGGGGAGTTCCCAATGGGGCATTTCCCAATGAAGCATTTCCTAATGGGGGGTTTGCCAATGGGGGATTTCCCAACGGGGTATTTCCGAATGGGGTATTTCCCAATGGGGGATTTCCCAATGCGGGATTTGCCAATGGGGCATTTCCCAATAGGGCATTTCCCAATGGGGCATTTCCCAACGGGGGATTTCTCAATAAGGCATTTCCCAATGGGGCATTTCCCAATGGGGCATTACCCAACGGGGGATTTCCCAATGGGGGATTTCCCAATGGGGCATTTCCCGTTGGGGGATCTCCCAATGGGGGATTTGCCAATGGGGAATTTCTGAATGGGGCATTTCCCAATGGAAGATTTCCCAATGGGGGATTTCCAAATGGGGGATTTCCCAATGCGGCATTTCCCAATGGGGGATTTCCCATTTGGGGATTTCCCAATGGGGGATGTCCCGTTGGAGGATGTCCCAATGGAGGATTTCCCAATGGGGAATTTCGCAATGGGGGATTTCGCGTCGGGGCATTGATCAATGGGGGATTTCCCAATGGGGCATTTCCCAATGGGGCATTTCCTAATGGGAGATTTCACAATGGGACATTTCCCAATGGGGGGTTTGCCAATGCGGCATCTCCCAATGAGGGATTTCCGAATGGGGCATTTCCCAATGGCACATCTCCCAATGGTGGATTTGCCAATGCGGCATTTCGCAATGGGGCATTTCCCAATGGGGAATTTCCCAATGGCACATTTCCCAATGGGGCATTAATCAATGGGGGATTGCCCAATGGAGCATTGATCAATGGGGGATTTGCCAATGGGGGATTCCCCAATGGGGCATTTCCCAATGGGGGATTTCCCAATGGTACATTTCGCAATCGGAGATTTCCCAATGGGGGATTTCCCAATGGGGGATTTCCCAATGAAGCATTTCACAATGGGAGCTTTCCCAATGGGGGATTTCCCAAGGGGGGATTCCCCAATGGGGCATTTCCCACTGGGGGATTTCCCAATGGGACATTTCGCAATCGGAGATTTCCCAATGGGGGATTTCCCAATGGGGGATTTCCCAATGAAGCATTTCACAATGGGAGATTTCCCAATGGGGGATTTCCCAAGGGGGGATTCCCCAATGGGGCATTTCCCAATGGGGCATTTCCCAATGGGGGATTTCCCAATGGGACATTTCGCAATCGGAGATTTCCCAATGGGGCATTTCCCAATGGGGGATTTCCCAATAAAGCATTTCACAATGGGAGATTTCCCAACGAGGCATTTCCCAATGGGGGATTTCCCAATGGGGCATTTCCCAATGAGGCATTTCCCAATGGGGCATTTCCCAATGGGACAAATCCCAATGAAGCATTGGTCAATGGGGGATTTCCCAGTGGGTCATTCCCCAATGGGGCATTTCCCAATGGGGCACTTCCCAATGGAGGATGTCCCAATGGGGGATTTCCCAATGGGGCATTTCCCAATGGGGCATTTCCCAATGGGACAGTTCCCAATGAAGCATTGGTCAATGGGGGATTTCCCAATGGGCCATTGATCAACGGGGCATTTCCCAATGGGGGATTTCCCAATGGGGCATTTCCCAATGAAGCATTTCACAATGGGGCAGTTCCCAATGGGGCATTTCCCAATGGGGGAATTCCCAATGGGGGATTTCCCTTTGGGAGATTTCCCAACGGGGGATTTCCCAATGGGAGATTTCCCGATGGGGCATTTCCCATTGGGGCATTTCCCAATGGGGGATTTCCCAATGGGGCATTTCCCAAAGGGGTATTTCCGAATGGGGGATTTCCCAATGGGGCATTTCCCAATCGGGCATCTCCCAATAAGGAATTTCCCACTAGGGGATTTCCCAACGGGGGATTTCCCAATGCGGCATTTCCCAATGGGGCATTTCCCGAATGGGGGATTTCCCAATGGTTCATCTCCCAATGGGGGATTTCCCAATGGGTGATTTCCCAATGAAGCATTTCCCAATGGGTCATTTCCCAATGGGGGATTTCCCAAATGGGGGATTTCCCAATGGGGGATTTCCCAATGCGGCATCTCCCAATGAGGGATTTCCCAATGGGGAATTTCCCATTGGGGAATTTCCCAACGGGGGTTTTCCCAATGGGAAATCACCCGATGGGGGATTTCCCGATGGGGGATTTTCCGATGGGGGATTTCCCAATGGGGCATTTCACAATGGGGAATTTCCCAATGGGGGATTTGTCAATCGGGGATTTCCCATTGGGGGATTTCCCAATGGGGGTTTTGCCGAATGGGGGATTTCCCATTGGGGGATTTCCCAATGGGGGATTTCCCAATGGGGCATTTCCCGATGGGTGATTTCCCAATGGGGCATTTCCCAATGGGTGGTTTCCCAATGGGGTATTTCCCATTGGGGGATTACCGAAAAGGGCATTTCCCCACGGCGGATTTCCCGATGGGGGATTTCCAATGGGGGACTTCCCAATGGAGAATTTCCATTGGGGGATTTCCCAATGGGGATTTGCTAATGGGGGAATTCCCAATGGGGGATTTCCCAATGGGGGATTTCCCAATGGGGCATTTCCCAAAGGGGTATTTTCCAATGGGGCATTTCCCAATGCGGGATTGCCCAATGGGGGATTTCCCAATGGTGGATTTCCGAATGGGGGATTTCCCAATGGAGCATTTCACAATGGCGGATTTCCCAATGGGGGATTTGTCAATGGAGGATTTCCGATTTGGGGGATTTCCCAATGCGGAATCTCCCAATGGGGGATTTGCCAATGGGGGATTTCCAAATGGGGCATTTCCCGTTGGGGGATCTCCCAATGGGGGATTTGCCAATGGGGAATTTCCCAATGGGGCATTTCCCAATGGAAGATTTCCCAATGGGGGATTTCCAAATGGGGGATTTCCCAATGCGGCATTTCCCAATGGGGGATTTCCCATTTGGGGATTTCCCAATGGGGGATGTCCCGTTGGAGGATGTCCCAATGGAGGATTTCCCAATGGGGAATTTCGCAGTGGGGGATTTCGCGTCGGGGCATTGATCAATGGGGGATTTCCCAATGGGGCATTTCCCAATGGGACATTTCCTAATGGGAGATTTCACAATGGGACATTTCCCAATGGGGGGTTTGCCAATGCGGCATCTCCCAATGAGGGATTTCCCAATGGGGCATTTCCCAATGGCACATTTCCCAATGGTGGATTTGCCAATGCGGCATTTCGCAATGGGGCATTTCCCAATGGGGAATTTCCCAATGGCACATTTCCCAATGGGGCATTAATCAATGGGGGATTGCCCAATGGAGCATTGATCAATGGGGGATTTGCCAATGGGGGATTCCCCAATGGGGCATTTCCCAATGGGGGATTTCCCAATGGTACATTTCGCAATCGGAGATTTCCCAATGGGGGATTTCCCAATGGGGGATTTCCCAATGAAGCATTTCACAATGGGAGCTTTCCCAATGGGGGATTTCCCAAGGGGGGATTCCCCAATGGGGCATTTCCCAATGGGGGATTTCCCAATGGGACATTTCGCAATCGGAGATTTCCCAATGGGGGATTTCCCAATGGGGGATTTCCCAATGAAGCATTTCACAATGGGAGATTTCCCAATGGGGGATTTCCCAAGGGGGGATTCCCCGATGGGGCATTTCCCAATGGGGGATTTCCCAATGGGACATTTCGCAATCGGAGATTTCCCAATGGGGCATTTCCCAATGGGGGATTTCCCAATAAAGCATTTCACAATGGGAGATTTCCCAACGAGGCATTTCCCAATGGGGGATTTCCCAATGGGGCATTTCCCAATGAGGCATTTCCCAATGGGGCATTTCCCAATGGGACAAATCCCAATGAAGCATTGGTCAATGGGGGATTTCCCAGTGGGTCATTCCCCAATGGGGCATTTCCCAATGGGGCACTTCCCAATGGAGGATGTCCCAATGGGGGATTTCCCAATGGGGCATTTCCCAATGGGGCATTTCCCAATGGGACAGTTCCCAATGAAGCATTGGTCAATGGGGGATTTCCCAATGGGCCATTGATCAACGGGGCATTTCCCAATGGGGGATTTCCCAATGGGGCATTTCCCAATGAAGCATTTCACAATGGGGCAGTTCCCAATGGGGCATTTCCCAATGGGGGAATTCCCAATGGGGGATTTCCCTTTGGGAGATTTCCCAACGGGGGATTTCCCAATGGGAGATTTCCCGATGGGGCATTTCCCATTGGGGCATTTCCCAATGGGGGATTTCCCAATGGGGCATTTCCCAAAAGGGTATTTCCGATTGGGGGATTTCCCAATGGGGCATTTCCCAATCGGGCATCTCCCAATAAGGAATTTCCCACTAGGGGATTTCCCAACGGGGGATTTCCCAATGCGGCATTTCCCAATGGGGCATTTCCCGAATGGGGGATTTCCCAATGGTTCATCTCCCAATGGGGGATTTCCCAATGGGTGATTTCCCAATGAAGCATTTCCCAATGGGTCATTTCCCAATGGGGGATTTCCCAAATGGGGGATTTCCCAATGGGGGATTTCCCAATGCGGCATCTCCCAATGAGGGATTTCCCAATGGGGAATTTCCCATTGGGGAATTTCCCAACGGGGGTTTTCCCAATGGGAAATCACCCGATGGGGGATTTCCCGATGGGGGATTTTCCGATGGGGGATTTCCCAATGGGGCATTTCACAATGGGGAATTTCCCAATGGGGGATTTGTCAATCGGGGATTTCCCATTGGGGGATTTCCCAATGGGGGTTTTGCCGAATGGGGGATTTCCCATTGGGGGATTTCCCAATGGGGGATTTCCCAATGGGGCATTTCCCGATGGGTGATTTCCCAATGGGGCATTTCCCAATGGGTGGTTTCCCAATGGGGTATTTCCCATTGGGGGATTACCGAAAAGGGCATTTCCCCACGGCGGATTTCCCGATGGGGGATTTCCAATGGGGGACTTCCCAATGGAGAATTTCCATTGGGGGATTTCCCAATGGGGATTTGCTAATGGGGGATTTCCCAATGGGGGATTTCCCAATGGGGGATTTCCCAATGGGGCATTTCCCAAAGGGGTATTTCCCAATGGGGCATTTCCCAATGCGGGATTGCCCAATGGGGGATTTCCCAATGGTGGATTTCCGAATGGGGGATTTCCCAATGGAGCATTTCACAATGGCGGATTTCCCAATGGGGGATTTGTCAATGGAGGATTTCCGATTTGGGGGATTTCCCAATGCGGAATCTCCCAATGGGGGATTCGCCATTGGGGGATTTCCCAATGGGGGAATTTTCAATGCGGGATTTCCCAATGGGGCATTTCCCAATGGGGGATTTCCCGATGGGGTATTTACCATTGGGGGTTTTCCCAATGGGGCATTTCCCAATGGAGGATTTCCGAACCGGGGATCAGCCAATGGGAGATTTCCCATTGGGGCATTTCCCAATGGGGGATTTGCCAAAGGGGGATTTCCCAATGGGGAATGTCCCAATGGGGTATTTCCCAATGAAGGATTTGCCAATGGGAGATTTCCCAATGGGGGATTTGCCAATGGCGGATTTCCCAATGGGGGATTTCCCAATGGGGAATTCCCCATTGGGGCATTTCCCAATGGGGGATTTCACATTGGGGGATTTCCCATTGGGAGATTTCCCAATGTGGCATTTCCCAATGGGGGAGTTCCCAACCGGGCATTTCCCAATGGGGGATTTCCCAATGGGGGATTTCCCAATGGTGCATTTCCCAATGGGGCATTTCCCAATGGGGGTTTCCCCAATGGTACATTTCCCAATGGGGATTTCCCAACGGTGCATTTCCCAATGGGGGAATTCCCAATGGGGGATTTCTCAATGGTGCATTTCCCAATGGGGGATTTCCCAACAGTGCATTTCCCAATGGGGGATTTCCAATTGGGGGATTTCCCAATGCGGCATCTCCCAATGGGGGATTTCCCAATGGGGCATCTCCCAATGGGGGATTTTCCAATGGGGGATTTCCCAATGGGGAATTTCCCAATGGAGGATTTGTCAATGTGGGATTTCCCATTGGGGAATTTCCCAATAGGGGACTTCCCAATGGGGGATTTCCGGATGAAGCATTTCCCAATGGGGGATTTCGCATTGGGGGATTTCCCAATGCGGCATCTCCCAAAGGAGGATTTGCCAATGGGAGATTCCCCATTGGGGGATTTCCCAATGGGGCGTTTCGCAATGGGGCATTTCCCAATGGTGGATTTCCCAATGGTGCATTTCCCAATGGGGGAGGTTCCAATGGGGCATTTCCCAATGGGGGATTTCCCAATGGGGCATTTCCCAATGGGGGATGACCCAATGAAGCATCTCCCAATGGTGGATTTCCCATTGGGGGATTTCCTAATGCGGCATCTCCCAATGGGGGATTTCCCAATGGGATTTCCCAATGGGGGATTTCCCAATGGGGGATTTCCCAATGGGGGATTTCCAATGGGGGATTTCCCAATGGAGGATTTCGCAACCGGGGATTAGCCAATGGGAGATTTCCCATTGGGGCATTTCCCAATTGGTGATTTGCCAAAGGGGGGTTTCCCAATGGGGGATGTCCCAATGGGGTATTTCCCAATGAAGGATTTGCCAATGGGAGATTTCCCAATGGGGGATTTCCCAATGGCGGATTTCCCAATGGGGGATTTCCCAATGGGGGATTCCCCATTGGGGCATTTCCCAATGGGGGATTTCACATTGGGGGATTTCCCATTGGGAGATTTCCCAATGTGGCATTTCCCAATTGGGGAGTTCCCAACCGGGCATTTCCCAATGGGGGATTTCCCAATGGGGTATTTCCCAATGGTGCATTTCCCAATGGGGCATTTCCGAATGGGGGTTTTCCCAATGGTACATTTCCCAATGGGGTATTTCCCAACGGTGCATTTCCCAATGGGGGAATTCCCAATGGGGGATTTCTCAATGGTGCATTTCCCAATGGGGGATTTCCCAACGGTGCATTTCCCAATGGGGGATTTCCAATTGGGGGATTTCCCAATGCGGCATCTCCCAATGGGGGATTTCCCAATGGGGCATCTCCCAATGGGGGATTTTCCAATGGGGGATTTCCCAATGGGGAATTTCCCAATGGAGGATTTGTCAATGTGGGATTTCCCATTGGGGAATTTCCCAATAGGGGACTTCCCAATGGGGGATTTCCGGATGAAGCATTTCCCAATGGGGGATTTCGCATTGGGGGATTTCCCAATGCGGCATCTCCCAAAGGAGGATTTGCCAATGGGAGATTCCCCATTGGGGGATTTCCCAATGGGGCGTTTCGCAATGGGGCATTTCCCAATGGTGGATTTCCCAATGGTGCATTTCCCAATGGGGGAGGTTCCAATGGGGCATTTCCCAATGGGGGATTTCCCAATGGGGCATTTCCCAATGGGGGATGACCCAATGAAGCATCTCCCAATGGTGGATTTCCCATTGGGGGATTTCCTAATGCGGCATCTCCCAATGGGGGATTTCCCAATGGGATTTCCCAATGGGGGATTTCCCAATGGGGGATTTCCCAATGGGGGATTTCCAATGGGGGATTTCCCAATGGAGGATTTCGCAACCGGGGATTAGCCAATGGGAGATTTCCCATTGGGGCATTTCCCAATTGGTGATTTGCCAAAGGGGGGTTTCCCAATGGGGGATGTCCCAATGGGGTATTTCCCAATGAAGGATTTGCCAATGGGAGATTTCCCAATGGGGGATTTCCCAATGGCGGATTTCCCAATGGGGGATTTCCCAATGGGGGATTCCCCATTGGGGCATTTCCCAATGGGGGATTTCACATTGGGGGATTTCCCATTGGGAGATTTCCCAATGTGGCATTTCCCAATTGGGGAGTTCCCAACCGGGCATTTCCCAATGGGTGATTTCCCAATGGGGTATTTCCCAATGGTGCATTTCCCAATGGGGCATTTCCCAATGGGGGTTTTCCCAATGGTACATTTCCCAATGGGGTATTTCCCAACGGTGCATTTCCCAATGGGGGATTTCCCAATGGGGGATTTCTCAATGGTGCATTTCCCAATGGGGGATTTCCCAACGGTGCATTTCCCAATGGGGGATTTCCAATTGGGGGATTTCCCAATGCGGCATCTCCCAATGGGGGATTTCCCAATGGGGCATCTCCCAATGGGGGATTTTCCAATGGGGGATTTCCCAATGGGGAATTTCCCAATGGAGGATTTGTCAATGTGGGATTTCCCATTGGGGAATTTCCCAATAGGGGACTTCCCAATGGGGGATTTCCGGATGAAGCATTTCCCAATGGGGGATTTCGCATTGGGGGATTTCCCAATGCGGCATCTCCCAAAGGAGGATTTGCCAATTGGGGATTCCCCATTGGGGGATTTCCCAATGGGGCGTTTCGCAATGGGGCATTTCCCAATGGTGGATTTCCCAATGGTGCATTTCCCAATGGGGGAGGTTCCAATGGGGCATTTCCCAATGGGGGATTTCCCAATGGGGCATTTCCCAATGGGGGATGACCCAATGAAGCATCTCCCAATGGTGGATTTCCCATTGGGGGATTTCCCAATGCGGCATCTCCCAATGGGGGATTTCCCAATGGGATTTCCCAATGGGGGATTTCCCAATGGGGGATTTCCCAATGGGGGATTTCCAATGGGGGATTCTCAATGGAGGATTTCGCAACCGGGGATTAGCCAATGGGAGATTTCCCATTGGGGCATTTCCCAATTGGTGATTTGCCAAAGGGGGATTTCCCAATGGGGGATGTCCCAATGGGGTATTTCCCAATGGGGGATTTGCCAATGGGAGATTTCTTATCGGGGGATTTCCCAATGGGAGATTTCCCAATGGCGGATTTCCCAATGGGGGATTTCCCAATGGGGGATTTCCCAATGGGGGATTTCCGAATGGCGGATTTCCCAATGGGGGATTCCCCATTGGGAGATTTCCCAATGGAGCATTTCCCAATGGGGGAGTTCCCAATGGTGCATTTCCCAATGGGGCATTTCCCAATGGGGGATTTCCAATTGGGGGATTTCCCATTGGGAGATTTCCCAATGGGGGATTTCCCATTGGGGGATTTCCCATTGGGAGATTTCCCAATGGGGCATTTCCCAATGGGGGAGTTCCCAATGGTGCATTTCCCAATGGTGGATTTCCCATTGGGGGATTTCCCAATGCGGCATCTTCCAATGGGGGATTTCCCAATGGGATTTCCCAATGGGGGATTTCCCAATGGGGGATTTCCCAATGGGGGACTTCCCAATGGAGGATGTCCCAGTGAAGCATTTCCCATTGGGGGATTTGCCATTGGGGGATTTCCCAATGGGGCATTTCCCAATGGGGCATTTCCCAATGGGGGATTTCCAAATGGGGGATTTCCCAATGGGAAGTTTCCCAATGGGGGATTTCCGGATGAAGCATTTCCCAATGGGGGATTTCCCAATGGGGCATTTCCCAATGGGGCATTTCCCAATGGGGCATTTCCCAATGGGGGATTTCCCAATGGGGGATTTCCCATTGGGGGATTTCCCAATGGGGGATTTCCCAATGGGGCATGTCCCAATGGGGGATTTCCCAATGGGGGACTTTCCAATGGGGGATTTCCCATTGGGGGATTTCCCAATGGGTGATTTCCCAATGGGGGATTTCCCAATGGGGGATTTCCCAATGGGGGATTTCCCAATGGGGGATTTCCCAATGGGGCATTTCCCAATGGGGGATTTCCCAATGGGGCATGTCCCAATGGGGGATTTCCCAATGGGGGATTTCCCAATGGGGGATTTCCCAATGGGGCATTTCCCAATGGGGGATTTCCCAATGGGGCATGTCCCAATGGGGGATTTCACAATGGGGGATTTCCCAATGGGGGATTTCCCAATGGGGGATTTCCCAATGGGGGATTTCCCAATGGGGGATTTCCCAATGGGGGATTTCCCAATGGGGGATTTCCCATGAGAGGATTTCCCAATGGGGGATTTCCCATCGGGGGATTTCCCAATGGGGGATTCCCCAATGGGGCATTTCCCAATGGGGCATTTCCCAATGGGGCATTTCCCAATGGGGGATTTCCCTATGGGGGATTTCCCAATGGGGGATTTCCCAATGGGGGGTTTCCGGATGAAGCATTTCCCAATGGGGGATTTCCCAATGGGGGATTTCCCATTGGGGCATTTCCCAATGGGGCATTTCCCAATGGGGCATTTCCCAATTGGGGATTTCCCAATGGGGGATTTCCCAATGGGGGATTTCCCATTGGGGCATTTCCCAATGGGGCATTTCCCAATGGGGGATTTCCCAATGGGGGATTTCCCAATGGGGGATTTCCCCATGGGGGATTTCTGGATGAAGCATTTCCCAATGGGGGATTTCCCAATGGGTGATTTCCCAATGGGGGATTTCCGAATGGGGGATGTCCCAGTGAAGCATTTCCCATTGGGGGATTTCCCAATGGGTGATTTGCCAATGGAGCATTTCCCAATGGGGGATTTCCGGATGGGGGATTTCCCAATGGGTGATTTCCCAATGGGGGATTTCCGAATGGGGGATGTCCCAGTGAGGCATTTCCCATTGGGGGATTTCCGGATGAAGCATTTCTCAATGGGGGATTTCCCAACGGGGAATTTCCCAATGGGGGATTTCCCATTGGGGCATTTCCCATTGGGGGATTTCCCAATGGGTGATTTCCCAATGGGGCATTTCCCAATGGGGGATTTCCCAATGGGGGATTTCCCAATGGGAAATTTCCCAATGGGGGATTTCACAATGGAGGATTTCCCAATGGGGCATTTCCCAATGGGGGATTTCCCAATGGGGCATTTCCCAATGGAAGATTTCCCAATGGGCCATTTCCCAATGGGGCGGGGATTTCCCAACGGGGGATTTCCCAATGGGGGATTTCCCAATGGGGGATTTCCCAATGGGGCGGGGATTTCCCAATGGGGGATTTCCCAATGGGGGATTTCCCAATGGGGGATTTTCCAATGGGGGATTTTCCAATGGGGGGTCTTGGAACGGGGGATTTCCCAATGGGGGATTTCCCATTGGGGGATTTCCCAATGGGGGATCTGCCAATGGGCATTTCCCAATGGGGTATTTCGCAATGGGGGATTTCCTGATGGGGGATTTCCCAACGGGGCATATCCCAATGAGGGATTTCCCATTGGGGCACTTCCCAATTGGGGATTTCCGAACGGGGCATTTCCGAATGGGGCATTTCCCAATGGCGCATTTCCCAATGGGCAATTTCCCAATGGGGGATTTCCCAATGGGGGATTTCCCAATGGGGCATTTCCCAACGGGGGATTTCCGAATGGGGGATTTCCTAATGGCATATTTCCCAATGGGGCACTTCCCAATGGGGGATTTCCCAATGGGGCATTTCCCTATTGGGGATTTCCCAATGGGGGATTTTCCAATGGGGGATTTTCCAATGGGGGGTCTTGGAACGGGGGATTTCCCAATGGGGGATTTCCCATTGGGGGATTTCCCAATGGGGGATCTGCCAATGGGCATTTCCCAATGGGGTATTTCGCAATGGGGGATTTCCTGATGGGGGATTTCCCAACGGGGCATATCCCAATGTGGGATTTCCCATTGGGGGACTTCCCAATTGGGGATTTCCGGATGAAGCATTTCCCAATGGGGGATTTCCCATTGGGGGATTTCCCAATGCGGCATCTCCCAATGGGGGATTTTTCAATGGGGGATTTCCGATTGGGGGATTTCCCAAGGCGGTATCTCGCAATGGGGGATTTCCCAATGCGGTATCCCGTAATGGGGGATTTCCCAATGGGGGACTTGCCAATGGGGGATTTCCCAATGGGCATTTCCAACTGGGGCATTTCCGAATGGGGGATTTGCCAATGGGGGATTTCCCAATGGGGCATTTCCCAATGGGGCATTTCCCAATGGGGGATTTCCCAATGGGGCATTTCCCAACGGGGGATTTCCCAATGGGGGATTTCCTAATGGCATATTTCCCAATGGGGCATTTCCCAACGGGGGATTTACCATTGGGGGATTTCCCAATCGGGGATTTACCAACCGGGGATATCCCAATGGGGCATTCCCCAATTGGGGATTTCACATTGGGGTATTTCCCAATGGGGGATTTCCCAATGGGCCATTTCCCAATGGGCAATTTCCCAATGGGGAATTTCCAAATGGGGGATTTCCCAATGGGGCATTTCCCAATGGGGGATTTCCCAACGGGGGATGCCCTAATGGCGGCCACCGCCAGAACCGGGAGGCTGCGCAGAGGCTGTTGGAGGACCGGCAGCACCTCGCGAGGCCAGCCCATGATGCTCCCCACAGCCGGATGGTCCGCAAACACCTGGAGCCAATGATCGCCCTGGCCATCAGGGCCCCGCACCATGTTACCACGCACCGTGGCCCAGGACTGCGCCGACACCATGCGGGACGGCACCCGGAATGCAGGGTGATCCCGAGTCATCCAGGATTCGATCCACTGGCTGAAGGCTTGCGCCACCGCTGCCATCCAGTGGGGGAACAAGGACATGGCCTCCTCGTGCGCGATGTACGACTTGGACACCAATAGCGCGTGCAGCGGTGCCCTTTGAAAGGTTGCCTGCATGTTGTCGGGGAGGCCGTCGAACGGGTTCCACGGCGGATGCCGCCGGACCCTCCCTGCCGGCGGACAAGAGGGGGTGTCAACCCGCATGAACGCGTATACGGCTCTCCTTCGATCTTGCATCCCGATGGGGGATTTCCCAATGGGGGATTTCCCAATGGGGGATTTCCCAATGGGGGATTTCCCAATGGGGCATTTCCCAATGTGGGATTTCCCATTGGGGGACTTCCCAATGGAGGATGTCCCAGTGAAGCATTTCCCATTGGGGGATTTGCCATTGGGGGATTTCCCAATGGGGCATTTCCCAATGGGGCATTTCCCAATGGGGGATTTCCCATTGGGGGATTTCCCGATGGGAAATTTCCCAATGGGGGATTTCCGGATGAAGCATTTCCCAATGGGGGATTTCCCCATGGGGCATTTCCCAATGGGGCATTTCCCAATGGGGGACTTCCCAATGGGGGATTTCCCAATGGGGGATTTCCCAATGGGGGATTTCCCATTGGGGGATTTCCCAATGGGGGATTTCCCAATGGGGCATGTCCCAATGGGGGATTTCCCAATGGGGGATTTCCCAATGGGGGATTTCCCGATGGGGCATTTCCCAATTGGGGATTTCCCAATGGGGGATTTCCCAATGGGGGATTTCCCAATGGGGGATTTCCTAATGGGGAATGTTCCAAGGGGGCATTTCCCAATGGCGCATTTCCCAATGGGCAATTTCCCAATGGGGGATTTCCCAATGGGGGATTTCCCAATGGGGCATTTCCCAACGGGGGATTTCCCAATGGGGGATTTCCTAATGGCATATTCCCCAATGGGGCACTTCGTAATGGGGGATTTCCCAATGGGGCATTTCCCTATTGGGGATTTCCCAATTAGGGATTTTCCAATGGGGGATTTTCCAAAGGGGGGTCTTCGAACGGGGGATTTCCCAATGGGGGATTTCCCATTGGGGGATTTTCCAATGGGGGATCTGCCAATGGGCATTTCCCAATGGGGTATTTCGCAATGGGGGATTTCCTGATGGGGGATTTCCCAACGGGGCATATCCCAATGGGAGATTTCCCAATGGGGGATTTTTCAATGGGGGATTTCCGATTGGGGGATTTCCCAATGCGGTATCTCGCAATGGTGGATTTCCCAATGCGGTATCCCGTAAAGGGGGATTTCCCAATGGGGGATTTGCCAATGGGGGATTTCCCAATGGGCATTTCCAACTGGGGCATTTCCGAATGGGGGATTTGCCAATGGGGGATTTCCCAATCAGGCATTTCCCAATGGGACACGACCTGCACACCAATAGCGCGTGCAGCGGTGCCCTTTGAAAGGTTGCCTGCATGTTGTCGGGGAGGCCGTCGAACGGGTTCCACGGCGGATGCCGCCGGACCCTCCCTGCCGGCGGACAAAAGGGGGCGTCACCCCGCAAGAACACGTATACGGCTCTCCTTCGATCTTGCATCCCGATGGGGGATTTCCCAATGGGGCATTTCCCAATGGGGCATTTCCCAATGGTGGATTTCCCAATGGGGGATTTCCCGATGGGAAATTTCCCGATGGGGGATTTCCGGATGAAGCATTTCCCAATGGGGGATTTCCCAATGGGGCATTTCCCAATGGGGCATTTCCCAATGGGGGACTTCCCAATGGGGGATTTCCCAATGGGGGATTTCCCAATGGGGGATTTCCCATTGGGGGATTTCCCAATGGGGGATTTCCCAATGGGGCATGTCCCAATGGGGGATTTCCCAATGGGGGATTTCCCAATCGGGGATTTCCCAATGGGGCATTTCCCGATTGGGGATTCCCCAATGGGGGATTTCCCAATGGGGGATTTCCCAATGGGGGATTTCCCAATGGGGGATTTCCCAATGGGGCATGTCCCAATGAGGGATTTCCCAATGGGGGATTTCGCAATGGGGGATTTCCCAATGGGGGATTTCCCAATGGGGGATTTCCCATCGGGGGATTTCCCAATGGGGGATTTCCCATCGGGGGATTTCCCTATGGGGGATTTCCGGATGAAGCATTTCCCAATGGGGAATTTGCAATGGGGCATTTCCAAATGGGGGATTTCCCAATGGGGGATTTCCCAATGGGGGATTTCCCAATGGGGGATTTCCGGATGAAGCATTTCTCAATGGGGGATTTCCCAATGGGGCATTTCCCAATGGGGGATTTCCCAATGGGGGATTTCCCAATGGGGGATTTCCCAATGGGGGATTTCCCAATGGGGGATTTCCCATTGGGGGATTTCGCATTGGGGGATTTCCCAATGGGCGATTTCCGGATGAAGCATTTCCCAATGGGGCATTTCCCAATGGGGCATTTCCCAATGGGGGATTTCCCAATGGGGGATTTCCCAATGGGGGATTTCCGGATGAAGCATTTCCCAATGGGGCATTTCCCAATGGGGCATTTCCCAATGGGGGATTTCCCAATGGGGGATTTCCCAATGGGGGATGTCCCATTGGGGCATTCCCCAATGGGGCATTTCCCAATGTGGCATTTCCCAATGGGGGATTTCCCAATGGGGGATTTTCCAATGGGGGATTTCCCATTGGGGCATTTCCCAATGGGGCATTTCCCAATGGGGCATTTCCCAATGGGGGATTTCCCATTGGGGCATTTCCCAATGGGGCATTTCCCAATGGGGCATTTCCCAATGGGGGATTTCCCAATGGGGGATTTCCCAATGGGGGATTTCCCAATGGGGGATTTCCGGATGAAGCATTTCCCAATGGGGGATTTCCCAATGGGGGATTTCCCAATGGGGGATTTCCCAATGGGTGATTTACCATAGGGGATTTCCGAATGGGGGATGTCCCAGTGAAGCATTTCCCATTGGGGGATTTCCCAATGGGTGATTTCCCAGTGGGGGATTTCCCAATGGGGGATTTCCCAATGGGGGATTTCCGGATGGGGGATACCCCAATGGGTGATTTCCCAATGGGGGATTTCCGAATGGGGGATGTCCCAGTGAAGCATTTCCCAATGGGGGATTTCCCAATCGGGGATTTCCCAATGGGGCATTTCCCATTGGGGGATTTCCCAATGGGTGATTTCCCAATGGGGCATTTCCCAATGGGGGATTTCCCAATGGGGGATTTCCCAATGGGAAATTTCCCAATGGGGGATTTCCCAATGGAGGATTTCCCAATGGGGCATTTCCCAATTGGGGATTTCCCAACGGGGCATTTCCGAATGGGGCATTTGCAAATGGGGGATTTCCCAATGGTCCATTTCCCAATGGGGCAGTTCCCAATGGGGGATTTCCTAATGGGGAATGTTCCAAGGGGGCATTTCCCAATGGCGCATTTCCCAATGGGCAATTTCCCAATGGGGGATTTCCCAATGGGGGATTTCCCAATGGGGCATTTCCCAACGGGGGATTTCCCAATGGGGGATTTCCTAATGGCATATTTCCCAATGGGGGATTTCCCAATGGGGGATTTCCCAATGGGGCATTTCCCAATGGGGCATTTCCCTATTGGGGATTTCCCAATGGGGGATTTCCCAATGGGGGATTTTCCAATGGGGGGTCTTCGAACGGGGGATTTCCCAATGGGGGATTTCCCTTTGGGGGATTTCCCAATGGGGGATCTGCCAATGGGCATTTCCCAACGGGGTATTTCGCAATGGGGGATTTCCTGATGGGGGATTTCCCAACGGGGCATATCCCAATGGCAGATTTCCCTATGGGGGATTTTTCAATGGGGGATTTCCGATTGGGGGATTTCCCAATGCGGTATCTCGCAATGGGGGATTTCCCAATGCGGTATCTCGCAATGGGGGATTTCCCAATGCGGTATCTCGCAATGGGGCATTTCCGAATGGGGGATTTGCCAATGGGGGATTTCCCAATGGGGCATTTCCCAATGGGGCATTTCCCAATGGGGGATTTCCCAATGTAGGATTTCCCAATGGGGGATTTCCCAATGGGGCATTTCCTCATGGGGCATTTCCCAATGGGGCATTTCCCAACGGGGGATTTCCCATTGGGGGATTTCCCAATCGGGGATTTACCAATGGGGGATATCCCAATGGGGCATTCCCCAATTGGGGATTTCAAATTGGGGTATTTCCCAATGGGGGATTTCCCAATGGGGCATTTCCCAATGGGCAATTTCCCAATGGGGAATTTCCAAATGGGGGATTTCCCAATGGGGCATTTCCCAATGGGGGATTTCCCAACGGGGGATGCCCTAATGGCGGCCACCGCCAGAACCGGGAGGCTGCGCAGAGGCTGTTGGAGGACCGGCAGCACCTCGCGAGGCCAGCGCATGATGCTCCCCACAGCCGGATGGTCCGCAAACACCTGGAGCCAATGATCGCCCTGGCCATCAGCGCCCCGCACCATGGTACCACGCACCGTGGCCCAGGACTGCGCCGACACCATGCGGGACGGCACCCGGAATGCAGGGTGGTCCCGAGTCATCCAGGATTTGATCCACTGGCTGAAGGCCTGCGCCACCGCTGCCATGAAGTGGGGGAACAAGGACATGGCCTCCTCGTGCGCGATGTACGACCTGGACACCAATAGCGCGTGCAGCGGTGCCCTTTGAAAGGTTGCCTGCATGTTGTCGGCGAGGCCGTCGAACGGGTTCCACGGCGGATGCCGCCGGACCCTCCCTGCCGGCGGACAAAAGGGGGTGTCACCCCGCAGGAACGCGTATACGGCTCTCCTTCGATCTTGCATCCGTAGCTGCATGATCTTGGTGAGCCGATGGTTCCTGCAGGCATACACATCTTCCCCAACCTGGAGCATGTCCTCCACAAAGAGGTTGGCTTTCGCAGGGCCCCGGGACGACGCCGCCCGTACTGCTGCGAATAGCCGCTTCATGTCCCCGGGGACGACACTCGTCATCAGGGATTCCGTCCGGCCGCAGCCGTGCTCTTTCCACGCCAAGAACTCCACCGCTCTGTCCGTCAGGGGAAGGTCCGCAGTGAACTCCTCCACACGCCTGCACAGGAGCCGTGCCACCTCCTCGTCTCACGCACAAAGCAAGCGCATGTGGCCAATGTCCACCGTGGTGGCCGGGGTGAAAAAAATTACTTTTTCAAAAGGTGTTCCAAAACCACCTAGGATGATCAAACAAGTGTTTTTGGGCCGTTTTGAGCTGGTGGTGGCGCGTTTTGGGCCATGGAAAATCCCAAAATGCCTTGAAAATGGGCCGTTTTAGGACCAAAAAAAAGGGTCAAACATGAATCAAAAACATATTTTTTCAAAAGTGATCTTGGGCATTACGTGATGCTCAAACAAGTGTTTTCATCACAATTTGGGCCTGTGGTGATGCCTTTTGGCCCATGGAAACTCGCAAAATGCCTTGAAAAAGGGCCATTTTGGGACCAAAAGTGGGACAAAGTTTGGTCAAAAACGCGCCTTTCCAAAGGTGATCCAAGACCATTTGGGATGCTCAAGCAAGTGTTTTTAGCCCATTTTGAGCCCGTGGTGATGCGTTTTTGCCCATGAAAAGACCAGAAATGGCCTAAAAAGGGGCCCCTTTGGGAGCAAAAGTCAGTCAAAAGCGCGTTTTTCCAAAATTGAACTTGGTGCATTGGGGGTGCACAAACAAGGGTTTTGAGCCCATTTTGAGCACGTTTTGACCGAGGTTGACCCCTTCTGCCACATGTATGCACCAAGTTGTGCCCTTTGCACGCACCTTAAAGCCGTATGATGGAGCCACCTAGAGTGGGGTAGAGGGATGTAGGTTAGAGGATACATATAAATATATACATATATATATATATATATATATATATATATATATATATACCCTCTAATCTACACCCCTCTCCCCAAGTCTACGTGCCTCCACCATACGGCTGTAACGTACGTGCGAAGGGTACAACCTGGTGCATATGTGTGGCGGAAGGGGCTAAACTCAATCAAAACGGGCTCAAAGTCAGCTTAAAACACCTGTTTATGCACCCCCAAAGGTCCAAGGTCAGTTTCAAAAAAAAGCGCGTTTTGGACACATTGTTCGCCCAATTTTGCTCGCGAAACCGCCCCTTCTGAAAGCATATTGCGATATTCCGTGGGCCAAGAAGCGTCCCAATGGGCTCAAAATGGGGTAAAACCACTTGTTTGAGCATCCCAGATGGTCTAGGATCACTTTTGGGGAAATGCGTTTTTGATCCATTTTTGACCCATTTTTGGTGTTCAAACGGCCCAGTTTCAAGGGATTTTGGAATTTTCCAAGGCCCAAGACGCGTCACCACGAGCTCAAGAAGAGCTAAAAACAATTGTTTGAGCATCCCAAGTGGTGTAGGAACAACTTTGAAAAAAATCATTTCGCCCCGGGGACCGCAGTGGACCCACCGTTGGCCCCCGCCGTGCGCGGGCTGCACTACCCTCCGGCTCCACCAAATGACCACTGGTACGGGGGTCTAGGTGTGTCGTTGGGTGATTCTAAGGCTTGGAAACCACAAACAGTGGGGGGTTGCGGGTGGGCGAGCTGCCCTTGGAATTCGGTTTCGAGCCATGTAGCCCAAGATACGGCCGGATTTTGGTTTTGGGCGTGTTTGACACAAACAGCGCACAGGCAGCCCATTTTTGGCCATTTTTGGGCCGTTTTTCGGACATATCGTGGAACTCGAGGCCAAAAAGGCCTCTTGTTCACGGGGCAATCGAAGCGCACGTACAGTGCAGGAACCGTTTGCCTTCGTTTAGCCGTTGTCAGTGTTGAGAGCCCATAACCCCAACTCAAGGGACCTCGGGACAAAGCGTGGATTGCGAGTCCGCAACATCAAATCAAGGGGCCACACAACAAAGCGTGGATTGCAAGTCCCTAACCCCAACTCAAGGGACCACGCAACAAAGCGTTGACTGCGAGGCCAAAACCCGAATGGAAGGGGCCAAACAACAAAGTGTGTATTGAGAGTCGACAACCCCGACTCAATGGACCGCGCAATAAATCGTGGATTGCGAGTCCCCAACCCCTACTCAAGGAGCCAGACAACAAAGCGTGCACTGAGAGTCGATGACCCCAACTCAAGGGGCCACACAACAAAGCGGGGAATGCTAGTCCCCAACCCCCACTGAAGGGGCCACACAACAAGACGTGGACTGCAAGGCCCTAACCTCAACTCAAGGGACCACGCAACAAAGCGTTGACTGCGAGCCCGAAACCCCAACTCAGGGGGCCACACAAGGAAGCATGGATTGAGAGTCACTAACCCCAACTAAAGGGGCCGCGCAACAAAGCGTGCGTTGACATTCGGTAACCCAAACTCAAGGATCCACGCAACAAAGCGTGGATTCCAAGTCCCAAACCCCAACTCAAGGGGCCACGCAACAAAGCGTGGAATGCGAGTACCTAACCCCGACTCAAGGGGCCATACAACGAAGCGGGGAATGTGAGTCCCCAACCCCAACTCCAGCGTCCATGCAACAAGACGTGGATTGCAACTCCCTAACCCCAACTCAACGGGCCACGCAACAAAGCGTGGATTGCAAGTCCCTCACCCCAACTCAAGGGGCCACGCACAATTTTTTAATGGGGGATGTTCCAATGGGGCATTTCCCAATGGGGCATTTCCCAATGGGGCAATTTCCCAATGGGGGATTTCCCAATGGGGGATTTCCAAATGGGGCAGTTCCCAATGGGGGATTTCCCAATGGGGGATTTCCCACTGGGGCATTTCCCAATGGGGCATTTCCCAATGGAGGATTTCCCAATGGGGGATTTCCCGATGGGGCATTTCCCAATGGGGGATTTCCCAATGGGGGATTTCCCAATGGAACATTTTCCAATGGGGGATTTTGCAGTGGGGAATTTGCCAATGGGGGATTTGCCAATGGGGGATGTCCGATTGGGGGATTTCCAAATGGAGATTTCCCAATAGGGGATTTCCGATTGGGGGATTTCCCAATTCGGCGTCTCGCAATGGGGGATTTCCTAGTGGGAGATCTCCCAATAGGGGATTTCGCAATGGGGTGTTTCCCAATGGGGGATTTCCCAATGGGGGGTTTCCCAATGGGGGATTTCCGAATGGGGGCTTTCCTAATGGGGGATTTCCTAATGGGCGATGTTCCAATGGGGGATTTCCCATCGGGGCATCTCCCAATGGGGGATTTCCCAATGGGGGATTTCCCAATGGGATATTTCCCAATGGGGGATTTCCCAATGGGGGATTTCCCAATGGGGCATTTCGCATTGGGCGATTTCCCAATGGGGCATCTCCCGATGGGCAATTTCCCAATGGGGCATCCCCCAATGGGGGATTTCCCAATGGGGGATTTCCCAATGGGGCATTTCCCAATGGGGGATTTCCCATTGCGGGATTTCCCAATGGGGCATTTCCCGATGGGGGATTTCCCATTGGGGCATCTCCCAATGGGGGATTTCCCAATGGGGGATTTCCCAATGGGGGATTTCCCAATGGGGCATCCCCCAATGGGGGATTTCCGATTGGGGGATTTCCCAATGGGGCATTTCCCAATGGGGGATTTCCCAATGGGGGATTTCCCAATGGGGCATTTCCCAATGGGGGATTTCCCAATGGGGGATTTCCCAATGGGGGATTTCCCAATGGGGGATTTCCCAATGGGGGATTTCCCAATGGGGGATTTCCCATTGGGGGATTTCCCAATGGGGCATTTCCCAATGGGGGATTTCCCAATGGGGCATTTCCCAATGGGGGATTTCCCAATGGGGGATTTCCCAATGCGGCATTTCCCAATGGGGCATTTCCCAATGGGGCATTTCCCAATGGGGCATTTCCCAATGGGGGATTTCCCAATGGGGGATTTCCCATTGGGGGATTTCCCAATGGGGCATTTCCCAATGGGGGATTTCCCAATGGGGGATTTCCCAATGGGGGATTTCCGATTGGGGGATTTCCCAATGGGGGATTTCCCAGTGGGGGATTTCCCAATGGGGGATTTCCGGTTGGGGGATTTCCCAATGGGGCATTTCCCAATGGGGCATTTCCGAATAGGGCATTTCCCAACGGGGGATTTCCCATTGGGGGATTTGCCAATGGGGGATTTCCCAACGGGGGATGTCCCAATGGGGCATTTCCCAATTGGGGATTTCCCATTGGTGTATTACCCAATGGGGATTTTCCAATGGGGCATTTCCGAATGGGGATTTTCCAAATGGGGAAGTTCCAAATGGGGGATTGCTCAATGGGGGATTTCCCAATGGGGCATTTCCCAATGGGGGATTTCCCATTGGGAGATTGCCCAATGCGGCATCTCCCAGTGGGGGATTTGCCATTGGGGGATTTCCCATTGGGGGATTTCCCAATGGGGCGTCTGCCAATGGAGGATTTCCCAATGGGGGATTTTCCAATGGGGGATGTCCCAATGGGGGATTTGCCAATGCGGCATCTCGCAATGGGGGAATTCCTAGTGGGCGATTTCCCATTGGGGGATTTTCCAATGGGGGATTTCCGAATGGGGGATTTCCCAATGCATTATTTCCCAATGGGGGATTTCGCAATCGGGGATTTCCCATTGGGGCATTTCCAAATGGGCATTTCCCAAGGGGGGATTTCTCAATGGGGGATTTCCCAATTGAGGATTTCCCAATGGAAAATTTCCTAATGGGGGATTTCCCAATTGGGCATTTCCCGATGGGAGATTTCCCAATGGGCAATTTTCTAATGGGGGATTTCCGATTGGGGGATTTCCCAATGCGGTATCTCGCAATGCGGGATTTCCCAATGGGGGATTTGCCGATGGGGGATTTCCCATTGGGGACTTCCCAATGGTAGATTTTTCATTGGGGTATTTCCCAATGGGGCATTTCCCAATGGGGGATGTTCCAATGGGGCATTTCCCAATGGGGCATTTCCCAATGGGGGATTACCCATTGGGGGATTTTCAAATGCGACATCTCCCAATGGGGGATTTCCCAATGGGGCATTTCCCGATGGGGCATTTCCCAAAGGGGGATCCCCCATTGGGGGATTTCCCAATGGGACATTTCCCAATGAGGGATTTCCCAATGGGGCATTCCCCAATTGGGGATTTCCCATTGGTGTATTACCCAATGGGGGATTTCCCAATGGGGCATTTCCCAATGGGGAATTTGCCAATGGGGAATTTCCAAATGGGGGGTTTCGCAATGGGGGATTTCCCAACAAGGCATTTCGCAATGGGGATTTCCCCCCGGGGGATTTCCTAATGGGGGATTTTTTAATGGGCCATTTCCCAATGGGGCATTTCCCAATGGGGCATTTCCCAATGGGGCATTTCCCAATGGGGCATTTCCCAATGGGGGATTTCCCAATGGGGCATTTCCCAATTAGGGATTTCCGATTGGGGGATTCGCCAATGGGAGATTTCCCAATGGGCAATTTTTTAATGGGGGATTTTCGATTGGGCGATTTCCGCAATGCGGTATCTCGCAATGAGGGATTTCCCAATGGGGGATTTCCCACTGGGGGATTTCCCAATGGGCGGTTCCAAATGGGGCATTTCGGAATGGGGGATTTGCCGATGGGAGATTTCCCAATGGGGCATTTCCCAATGGGGCATTCCCCAATGGGGCATTTCCCAATGGGGGATTTCCCAATGGGGGATTTCCCACTGGGGGGTTTCCCAATGTAGGATTTCCCAAGGGGGGATTCCCTAACGGGGGATGTTCCAATGGGGCATTTTCCAATGGGGGATTTCCCAATGGGGCATTTCCCAATTGGGCATTTCCCAATAGGGCATTTCCCAACGGGGGATTTCCCACTGGGGGATTTCCCAATGGGGGATTTCCCAACGGGGGATATCCCAATGGGGGATTCCCCAATTGGGGATTTCCCATTGGTGTATTACCCAATGGGGATTTCTCAATGGGGCATTTCCCAATGGGGGATTACCCATTGGGGGATTTTCCAATGCGACATCTCCCAATGGGGGATTTCCCAATGGGGCATTTCCCAATGGGGCATTTCCCAAAGCGGGATTTCCCATTAAGGGATTTCCCAATGGGGCATTTCCCAATGGGGGATTTCCCAATGGGGCATTCCCCAATTGGGGATTTCCCATTGGTGTATTACCCAATGGGGGATTTCCCAATGGGGTATTTCCCATTTGGGAATTTCCCAATGGGGAATTTCCAAATGGGGGGTTTCGCAATGGGGGATTTCCCAACAAGGCATTTCGCAATGGGGGATTTCCCAACGGGGGATTTCCTAATGGGGGATTTTTTAATGGAAGATGTTCCAATGGGGCAGTTCCCAATGGGGCATTTCCCAATGGGCGATTTCCCAATGTCGGATTTCCCAATGGGGGTTTTCCAAATGGGGCATTTCCCAACGGGGAATTTCCCAATGGGGGATTTCCCAATGGGGGATTTCCCAATGGGGGATTTCCCAATGGGGGATTTCCGGTTGGGGGATTTCCCAATGGGGCATTTCCCAATGGGGCATTTCGCAATAGGGCATTTCCCAACGGGGGATTTCCCATTGGGGGATTTGCCAATGGGGGATTTCCCAACGGGGGATGTCCCAATGGGGCATTCCCCAATTGGGGATTTCCCATTGGTGTATTACCCAATGGGGATTTCCCAATGGGGCATTTCCGAATGGGGATTTTCCAAATGGGGAAGTTCCAAATGGCGGATTGCTCAATGGGGGATTTCCCAATGGGGCATTTCCCAATGGGGGATTTCCCATTGGGAGATTGCCCACTGCGGCATCTCCCAGTGGGGGATTTGCCATTGGGGGATTTCCCATTGGGGGATTTCCCAATGGGGCGTCTGCCAATGGAGGATTTCCCAATGGGGGATTTTCCAATGGGGGATGTCCCAATCGGGGATTTGCCAATGCGGCATCTCGCAATGGGGGATTTCCTAATGGGGGATTTCCCATTGGGGGATTTTCCAATGGGGGATTTCCGAATGGGGGATTTCCCAATGCATTATTTCCCAATGGGGGATTTCGCAATGGGGGATTTCCCATTGGGGCATTTCCAAATGGGCATTTCCCAAGGGGGGATTTCTCAATGGGGGATTTCCCAATTGAGGATTTCCCAATGGGGAATTTCCCAATGGGCGATTTCCCAATTGGGCATTTCCCGATGGGAGATTTCCCAATGGGCAATTTTCTAATGGGGGATTTCCGATTGGGGGATTTCCCAATGCGGTATCTCGCAATGCAGGATTTCCCAATGGGGGATTTGCCGATGGGGGATTTCCCATTGGGGACTTCCCAATGGTAGATTTTTCATTGGGGTATTTCCCAATGGGGCATTTCCCAATGGGGGATGTTCCAATGGGGCATTTCCGAATGGGGGATTACCCATTGGGGGATTTTCAAATGCGACATCTCCCAATGGGGGATTTCCCAATGGGGCATTTCCCGATGGGGCATTTCCCAAAGGGGGATTTCCCATTGGGGGATTTCCCAATGGGGCATTTCCCAATGGGGGATTTCCCAATGGGGCATTCCCCAATTGGGGATTTCCCATTGGTGTATTACCCAATGGGGGATTTCCCAATGGGGCATTTCCCAATGGGGAATTTCCCAATGGGGAATTTCTGAATGGGGGGTTTCGCAATGGGGGATTTCCCAACAAGGCATTTCGCAATGGGGATTTCCCCCCTGGGGGATTTCCTAATGGGGGATTTTTTAATGGGCCATTTCCCAATGGGGCATTTCCCAATGGGGCATTTCCCAATGGGGCATTTCCCAATGGGGCATTTCCCAATGGGGGATTTCCCAATGGGGCATTTCCCAATGGGGCATTTCCGATTGGGGGATTTCCGAATGGGGGATTTCCCAATGGGGCATTTCCCAATTAGGGACTTCCGATTGGGGGATTCGCCAATGGGAGATTTCCCAATGGGCAATTTTTTAATGGGGGATTTTCGATTGGGCGATTTCCGCAATGCGGTATCTCGCAATGAGGGATTTCCCAATGGGGGATTTCCCACTGGGGGATTTCCCAATGGGCGGTTCCAAATGGGGCATTTCGGAATGGGGGATTTGCCGATGGGAGATTTCCCAATGGGGCATTTCCCAATGGGGCATTCCCCAATGGGGCATTTCCCAATGGGGGATTTCCCAATGGGGGATTTTTCACTGGGGGGTTTCCCAATGTAGGATTTCCCAAGGGGGGATTCCCTAACGGGGGATGTTCCAATGGGGCATTTTCCAATGGGGGATTTCCCAATGGGGCATTTCCCAATTGGGCATTTCCCAATGGGGCATTTCCCAACGGGGGATTTCCCACTGGGGGATTTCCCAATGGGGGATTTCCCAACGGGGGATATCCCAATGGGGCATTCCCCAATTGGGGATTTCCCATTGGTGTATTACCAAATGGGGATTTCCCAATGTGGCATTTCCGAATGGGGAATTTCCAAATGGGGAATTTCCAAATGGGGGATTGCTCAATGGGGGATTTCCCATTGGGAGATTTCCCAATGCGGCATCTCCCAGTGGGGGATTTGCCATTGGGGGATTTCCCATTGGGGGATTTCCCAATGGGGCGTCTGCCCATGGGGGATTTCCCAATGGGGGATTTTCCAATGGGGGATGTCCCAATGGGGGATTTCCCAATGCGGCATCTCGCAATGGGGGATTTCCTAGTGGGCGATTTCCCATTGGGGGATTTTCCAATGGGGGATTTCCGAATGGGGGATTTCCCAATGGGGGATTTCCCAATGGGGGATTTCGCAATGGGGGATTTCCCATTGGGGCATTTCCAAATGGGCATCTCCCAATGGGGGATTTCTCAATGAGGGATTTCCCAATTGAGGATTTCCCAATGGGGAATTTCCCAATGGGGGATTTCCCAATGGGGCATTTCCCGATGGGAGATTTCCCAATGGGCAATTTTCTAACCGGGGATTTCCGATTGGGGGATTTCCCAATGTGGTATCTCGCAATGCAGGATTTCCCAATGGGGGATTTGCCGATGGGGGATTTCCCAATGGGGGATTTTCTAATAGGGGATTTCCCATTGGGGACTTCCCAATGGTAGATTTTTCATTGGGGTATTTCCCAATGGGGCATTTCCCAATGGGGAATGTTCCAATGGGGCATTTCCCAATGGGGCATTTCCCAATGGGGCATTTCCCAATGGGGGATTACCCATTGGGGGATTTTCCAATGCGACATCTCCCAATGGGGGATTTCCCAATGGGGCATTTCCCAATGGGGCATTTCCCAAAGGGGGATTTCCCATTGGGGGATTTCCCAATGGGGCATTTCCCAATGGGGGATTTCCCAATCGGGCATTCCCCAATTGGGGATTTCCCATTGGTGTATTACCCAATGGGGGATTTCCCAATGGGGCATTTCCCAATGGGGAATTTCCCAATGGGGAATTTCCAAATGGGGGGTTTCGCAATGGGGGATTTCCCAACAAGGCATTTCGCAATGGGGGATTTCCCAACGGGGGATGTCCTAATGGGGGATTTTTTAATGGAAGATGTTCCAATGGGGCAATTCCCAATCGGGCATTTCCCAATGGGCGATTTCCCAATGTCGGATTTCCCAATGGGGGTTTTCCAAATGGGGCATTTCCCAACGGGGGATTTCCCAATGGGGGGTTTCCCAATGGGGCATTTCCCATTGGGGCATTTCCCATTGGGGGATTTCCCAATGGGGGATTTCCCAATGGGGCATTTCCCAATGGGGGATTTCCCAATGGGGGATTTCCCATTGGGGAATTTCCCAATGCGGCATCTCCCAGTGGGATATTTGCCAATGTTGGATTTCCCATTGGGGGATTTCCCAATGGGGCGTTTGCCAATGGGGGATTTCCCAATCGGGGATTTTCCAATGGGGGATGTCCCATTGGGGGATTTCCAAATGGAGATTTCCCAATGGGGGATTTCCGATTGGAGGATTTCCCAATGCGGCATCTCGCAATGGGGGATTTCCTAGTGGGGGATTTCCCATTGGGGGATTTCCCAATGGGGGATTTCGCAATGAGGGATTTCCCACTGGGGGATTTCCCAATTGAGGATTTCCCAACGGGGCCTTTCCGAATGGGGCATTTCCCAATTGGGCAATGCCCAATGGGGCATTTCCCAATGGGGGATTTCCCAATGGGGCATTTCCCAATGGGGCATTTCCCAATGGGGGATTTCCCATTGGGGGATTTCCCATTGGGGGATTTCCCAATGGGGGATTTCCCAATCGGGAATTTCCCAATTTTTTAATGGGGGATTTCCGATTGGGGGATTTCCCCAATGCGGTATCTCGCAATGGGGGATTTCCCAATGGGGGATTTCCCATTGGGGGGGTTCCCAATGGGGGAGGTTCCAATGGGGGATTTCCGATTGGGGGATTTTCCAATGCGGTATCTCGCAATGCAGGATTTCCCAATGGGGGATGTCCCATTGGGAGCATTTCCAAATGGAACATTTCGGAATGGGGGATGTGCCCATGGGGGATTTCCCAATGGGGGATTTTATAATGGGGCATTTCCCAATGGGGGATTTCCTAATGGGGGATTTCCCATTGGGGCATTTCCCAATGGCGGATTTCCCAATGGGGGATGTCCCAATGAAGCATTTCCCAATGGGGGATTTCGCAATGGGGCATTTCCCAACGGGGCATTTCCCAATGGGGGATTTCCCAACGGGGGATTTCCTAATGGGGCATTTTTTAATGGGGGATGTTCCAATGGGGCATTTCCCAATGGGGCATTTCCCAATGGTGGATTTCCCATTGGGGGATTTCCCAATGGGGCGTTTGCCTATGGGGGATTTCCCAATGGGGGATTTTCCAATGGGGGATGTCCCATTGGGGGATTTCCAAATGGAGATTTCCCAAGGGGGAATTTCCCAATGGGGGATTTCCGAATGGGGCGTTTCCAAATGGGGGATTTCCCAATGGGGCATTTCCCAATGGGGCATTTCCCAAATGGGGGATTTCCTAATGGGGGATGTTCCAATGGGACATTTCCCGATGGGGCATTTCCCAATGGGCGATTTCCCAATGGGGGATTTCCCAATGGGGGATTTCCCAATGGGGGATTTCCTAATGGCAGATTTCCCAATGGGGCATTTCCCAATGGGGGATTTCCCAATGGGGCATTTCCCAATGGGGCATTTCCCAACGGGGGATTTCCCAATGGGGGATTTCCCAATGGGGGATTTCCCAATGGGGGATTTACCGATGGGGGATTTCCCAATGGGGAATTTCCCAATGGGGCATTTCCCAATGGGAGATTTCCCAATGGGCAATTTTTTAATGGGGGAATTCCGATTGGGCAATTTCCCAATGCGGTATCTCACAATGGGGGATTTCCCAATGGGAGATTTCCCATTGGGGGATTTCCCAATGAGCATTTCCAAATGGGGCATTTCAGAATGGGGGATTTGCCAATGGGGGATTTCCCAATGGGGGATTTTATAATCGGGGATTTCCCAAGGGGCCTTTCCCCAATGGGGCATTTCCCAATGGGGGATTTCCCAATGGGGGATTTCCCATTGGGGCATTTCCCAATGGGGGATTTCCCAATGGGGGATGTCCCAATGAAGCATTTCCCAATGGGGGATTTCACATTGGGGGATTTTCCAATGCGGCATCTCCCAGTGGGGGATTCCCCAATGGGGCATTTCCCGATGGGAGGTTTCCCAATGGGGCATTTCCCAATGGGGGATTTCCCAATGGGGGATTTCCCACTGCGGCATTTCCCAATGGGGGGTTTCCCAATGGGGCATTTCCCAATGGGGGATTTCCCAATGGGGGATTTCCCAATGCGGCATTTCCCAATGGACCATTTCCCAATGGGGGATTTCCCAATGGGGCATTTCCCAATGGGGGGTTTCCCAATGGGGCATTTCCCAATGGGGGATTTTTCAATGGGGCATTTCCCAATGGGGGATTTCCCAATGGGGCATTTCCCAATGGGGGATTTCCCAACGGGGGATTTCCCAATGGGGGATTTCCCAATGGGGGATTTCCCAATGGGGGGTTTCCCAATGGGGCATTTCCCAATGGGGGATTTCCCAATGGGGGATTTCCGAATGGGGCATTTCCCAATGGGGCATTTCCCAATGGGGGATTTCCCAATGGGGCATTTCCCAATGGGGGATTTCCCAATGGGGCATTTCCCAATGGGGGATTTCCCAATGGGGGATTTCCCAATGCGGCATCTCCCAATGGGGGATTTCCCAATGGGGCATTTCCCAATGGGGGATTTCCCAATGGGGGATTTCCCAAAAGGGCCGTTTGCCAATGGGGGATTTCCCAATGGGGCATTTCCAAACGGGGGATTACCCATTGGGGGATTTCCCAATGGGGCGTTTGCCAATGGGGGATTTCCCAATGGGGGATTTTCCAGTGAAGAATTTCCCAATGGGGGGTTTGCCAATGGGGGATGTCCCATTGGGGGATTTCCAAATGGAGACTTCCCAATGCGGGATTTCCGATTGGGGGATTTCCCAATGCGGCATCTCGCAATGGGAAGTGGGGGATTTCCCATTGGGGGATTTTCCAATGGGGGATTTCCCAATGGGGGATTTCCCATTGGGGCATTTCCAAATGGGCATTTCCCAATGAGGGGTTTCCTAATGGGCGATGTTCCAATGGGGCATTTCCCACTGGCGCATTTCCGAATGGGGGATTTCCCATTGGGGCATCTCCCAATGGGGGATTTCCGAATGGGGGATTTCCCAATGGGATATTTCCCAATGGGGGATTTCCCAATGGGGGATTTCCCAATGGGGCATTTCGCATTGGGCGATTTCCCAATGGGGCATCTCCCGATGGGCAATTTCCCAATGGGGCATCCCCCAATGGGGGATTTCCCAATGGGGGATTTCCCAACGGGGCATTTCCCAATGGGGGATTTCCCATTGGGGGATTTCCCAATGGGGCATTTCCCGATGGGGGATTTCCCATTGGGGCATCTCCCAATGGGGGATTTCCAAATGGGGGATTTCCCAACGGGGGATTTCCCAATGGGGCATCCCCCAATGGGGGATTTCCCATTGGGGGATTTCCCAATGGGGCATTTCCCAATGGGGGATTTCCCAATTGGGGATTTCCCAATGCGGCATCTCCCAATGGGGGATTTCCCAATGTGGCATTTCCCAATGGGGTATTTCCCAATGGGGGATTTCGCAATGGGGGATTTCCCATTGGGGCATTTCCAAATGGGCATTTCCCAAGGGGGGATTTCTCAATGGGGGATTTCCCAATTGAGGATTTCCCAATGGGGAATTTCCCAATGGGGGATTTCACATTGGGGACTTCCCAATGGTAGATTTTTCATTGGGGTATTTCCCAATGGGGCATTTCCCAATGGGGGATGTTCCAATGGGGCATTTCCCAATGGGGCATTTCCCAATGGGGGATTACCCATTGGGGGATTTTCAAATGCGACATCTCCCAATGGGGGATTTCCCAATGGGGCATTTCCCGATGGGGCATTTCCCAAAGGGGGATTTCCCATTGGGGGATTTCCCAATGGGGCATTTTCCAATGGGGGATTTCCCAATGGGGCATTCCCCAATTGGGGATTTCCCATTGGTGTATTACCCAATGGGGGATTTCCCAATGGGGAATTTCCCAATGGGGAATTTCCAAATGGGGGGTTTCGCAATGGGGGATTTCCCAACAAGGCATTTCGCAATGGGGATTTCCCAACGGGGGATTTCCTAATGGGGGATTTTTTAATGGGGCATTTCCCAATGGGGCATTTCCCAATGGGGCATTTCCCAATGGGGCATTTCCCAATGGGGGATTTCCCAATGGGGCATTTCCCAATGGGGCATTTCCGATTGGGGGATTTCCCAATGGGGGATTTCCCAATGGGGCATTTCCCAATTAGGGATTTCCGATTGGGGGATTTGCCAATGGGAGATTTCCCAATGGGCAATTTTTTTAATGGGGGATTTTCGATTGGGCGATTTCCGCAATGCGGTATCTCGCAATGAGGGATTTCCCAATGGGGGATTTCCCACTGGGGGATTTCCCAATGGGCGGTTCCAAATGGGGCATTTCGGAATGGGGGATTTGCCGATGGGAGATTTCCCAATGGGGCATTTCCCAATGGGGCATTCCCCAATGGGGCATTTCCCAATGGGGGATTTCCCAATGGGGGATTTCCCACTGGGGGGTTTCCCAATGTAGGATTTCCCAAGGGGGGATTCCCTAACGGGGGATGTTCCAATGGGGCATTTTCCAATGGGGGATTTCCCAATGCAGCATTTCCCAATTGGGCATTTCCCAATAGGGCATTTCCCAACGGGGGATTTCCCACTGGGGGATTTCCCAATGGGGGATTTCCCAACGGGGGATGTCCCAATGGGGCATTCCCCAATTGGGGATTTCCCATTGGTGTATTACCCAATGGGGATTTCCCAATGTGGCATTTCCGAATGGGGAATTTCCAAATGGGGAATTTCCAAATGGGGGATTGCTCAATGGGGGATTTCCCATTGGGAGATTTCCCAATGCGGCATCTCCCAGTGGGGGATTTGCCATTGGGGGATTTCCCATTGGGGGATTTCCCAATGGGGCGTCTGCCCATGGAGGATTTCCCAATGGGGGATTTTCCAATGGGGGATGTCCCAATGGGGGATTTCCCAATGCGGCATCTCGCAATGGGGGATTTCCTAGTGGGCGATTTCCCATTGGGGGATTTTCCAATGGGGGATTTCCGAATGGGGGATTTCCCAATGGGGGATTTCCCAATGGGGGATTTCGCAATGGGGGATTTCCCATTGGGGCATTTCCAACTGGGCATCTCCCAATGGGGGATTTCTCAATGAGGGATTTCCCAATTGAGGATTTCCCAATGGGGAATTTCCCAATGGGGGATTTCCCAATGGGGCATTTCCCGATGGGAGATTTCCCAATGGGCAATTCTCTAATGGGGGATTTCCGATTGGGGGATTTCCCAATGTGGTATCTCGCAATGCACGATCCCCCAATGGGGGATTCGCCGATGGGGGATTTCCCAATGGGGGATTTTCTAATAGGGGATTTCCCATTGGGGACTTCCCAATGGTAGATTTTTCATTGGGGTATTTCCCAATGGGGCATTTCCCAATGGGGAATGTTCCAATGGGGCATTTCCCAATGGGGCATTTCCCAATGGGGCATTTCCCAATGGGGGATTACCCATTGGGGGATTTTCCAATGCGACATCTCCCAATGGGGGATTTCCCAATGGGGCATTTCCCAATGGGGCATTTCCCAAAGGGGGATTTCCCATTGGGGGATTTCCCAATGGGGCATTTCCCAATGGGGGATTTCCCAATGGGGCATTCCCCAATTGGGGATTTCCCATTGGTGTATTACCCAATGGGGGATTTTCCAATGGGGCATTTCCCAATGGGGAATTTCCCAATGGGGAATTTCCAAATGGGGGGTTTCGCAATGGGGGATTTCCCAACAAGGCATTTCGCAATGGGGGATTTCCCAACGGGGGATTTCCTAATGGGGGATTTTTTAATGGAAGATGTTCCAATGGGGCAGTTCCCAATGGGGCATTTCCCAATGGGCGATTTCCCAATGTCGGATTTCCCAATGGGGGTTTTCCCAATGGGGCATTTCCCAACGGGGGATTTCCCAATGGGGGATTTCCCAATGGGGCATTTCCCATTGGGGGATTTCCCAATGGGGGATTTCCCAATGGGGCATTTCCCAATGGGGGATTTCCCAATGGGGGATTTCCCAATGAAGCATTTCCCAATGGGGGATTTCCCAATGGGGCGTTTGCCAATGGGGGATTTCCCAATCGGGGATTTTCCAATGGGGGATGTCCCATTGGGGGATTTCCAAATGGAGATTTCCCAATGGGGGATTTCCGATTGGGGGATTTCCCAATGCGGCATCTCGCAATGGGGGATTTCCTAGTGGGGGATTTCCCATTGGGGGATTTCCCAATGGGGGATTTCCCAATGAGGGATTTCCCACTGGGGGATTTCCCAATTGAGGATTTCCCAACGGGGCATTTCCGAATGGGGCATTTCCCAATGGGGCAATGCCCAATGGGGCATTTCCCAATGGGGGATTTCCCAATGGGGCATTTCCCAATGGGGCATTTCCCAATGGGGGATGTCCCATTGGGGGATTTCCCATTGGGGGATTTCCCAATGGGGGATTTCCCAATTTTTTAATGGGGGATTTCCGATTGGGGGATTTCCCCAATGCGGTATCTCGCAATGGGGGATTTCCCAATGGGGGATTTCCCATTGGGGGGGTTCCCAATGGGGGAGGTTCCAATGGGGGATTTCCGATTGGGGGATTTTCCAATGCGGTATCTCGCAATGCAGGATTTCCCAATGGGGGATGTCCCATTGGGAGCATTTCCAAATGGGGCATTTCGGAATGGGGGATTTGCCCATGGGGGATTTCCCGATGGGGGATTTTATAATGGGGCATTTCCCAATGGGGGATTTCCCAATGGGGGATTTCCCATTGGGGCATTTCCCAATGGGGGATTTCCCAATGGGGGATGTCCCAATGAAGCATTTCCCAATGGGGGATTTCGCAATGGGGGATTTCCCAACGGGGCATTTCCCAATGGGGGATTTCCCAACGGGGGATTTCCTAATGGGGCATTTTTTAATGGGGGATGTTCCAATGGGGCATTTCCCAAAGCGGCATTTCCCAATGCAGCATTTCCCAATGGTGGATTTCCCATTGGGGGATTTCCCAATGGGGCGTTTGCCTATGTGGGATTTCCCAATGGGGGATTTTCCAATGGGGGATGTCCCATTGGGGGATTTCCAAATGGAGATTTCCCAAGGGGGGATTTCCCAATGGGGGATTTCCAAATGGGAATTTCCCAATGGGGGATTTCCCAATGCAGGATTTCCCAATTGAAGATTTCCCAACGGGGCATTTCCGAATGGGGCGTTTCCAAATGGGGGATTTCCCAATGGGGCATTTCCCAATGGGGCATTTCCCAAATCGGGGATTTCCTGATGGGAGATGTTCCAATGGGACATTTCCCGATGGGGCATTTCCCAATGGGCGATTTCCCAATGGGGGATTTCCCAATGGGGGATTTCCCAATGGGGGATTTCCTAATGGCAGATTTCCCAATGGGGCATTTCCCAATGGGGGATTTCCCAATGGGGGATTTCCCAATGGGGCATTTCCCAATGGGGCATTTCCCAATGGGGGATTTCCCAATGGGGGATTTCCCAATGGGGGATTTCCCAATGGGGGATTTACCGATGGGGGATTTCCCAATGGAGAATTTCCCAATGGGGCATTTCCCAATGGGAGATTTCCCAATGGGCAATTTTTTAATGGGGGATTTCCGATTGGGCAATTTCCCAATGCGGTATCTCACAATGGGGGATTTCCCAATGGGAGATTTCCCATTGGGGGATTTCCCAATGAGCATTTCCAAATGGGGCATTTCAGAATGGGGGATTTGCCAATGGGGGATTTCCCAATGAAGGATTTTATAATCGGGGATTTCCCAAGGGGCCTTTCCCCAATGGGGCATTTCCCAATGGGGGATTTCCCAATGGGGGATTTCCCATTGGGGCATTTCCCAATGGGGGATTTCCCAATGGGGGATGTCCCAATGAAGCATTTCCCAATGGGGGATTTCACATTGGGGGATTTTCCAATGCGGCATCTCCCAGTGGGGGATTTCCCAATGGGGCATTTCCCGATGGGAGGTTTCCCAATGGGGCATTTCCCAATGGGGGATTTCCCAATGGGGGATTTCCCAATGCGGCATCTCCCAATGGGGGATTTCCCAATGGGGGATTTCCCAATGGGGCATTTCCCAATGGGGGGTTTCCCAATGGGGCATTTTCCAATGGGGGATTTCCCAATGGGGGATTTCCCAATGCGGCATTTCCCAATGGACCATTTCCCAATCCGGGATTTCCCAATGGGGCATTTCCCAATGGGGGGTTTCCCAATGGGGCATTTCCCAATGCGGGATTTCCCAATGGGGCATTTCCCAATGGGGGATTGCCCAATGGGGCATTTCCCAATGGGGGATTTCCCAACGGGGGATTTCCCAATGGGGGATTTCCCAATGGGGGATTTCCCAATGGGGCATTTCCCAACGGGGCATTTCCCAATGGGGGATTTCCCAATGGGGGATTTCCCAACGGGGGATTTCCCAATGGGGCATTTCCCAATGGGGGGTTTCCCAATGGGGCATTTCCCAATGGGGGATTTCCCAATGGGGGATTTCCGAATGGGGGATTTCCCAATGGGGCATTTCCCAATGGGGCATTTCCCAATGGAGCATTTCCCAATGGGGGATTTCCCAATGGGGCATTTCCCAATGGGGGATTTCCCAATGGGGCATTTCCCAATGGGGGATTTCCCGTTGGGGGATTTCCCAATGCGGCATCTCCCAATGGGGGATTTCCCAATGGGGCATTTCCCAATGGGGGATTTCCCAATGGGGGATTTGCCAAAAGAGCCGTTTGCCAATGGGGGATTTCCCAATGGGGCATTTCCAAACGGGGGATTACCCATTGGGGGATTTCCCAATGGGGCGTTTGCCAATGGGGGATTTCCCAATGGGGGATTTTCCAGTGAAGAATTTCCCAATGGGGGGTTTGCCAATGGGAGATGTCCCATTGGGGGATTTCCAAATGGAGACTGCGGGATTTCCGATTGGGGGATTTCCCAATGCGGCATCTCGCAATGGGAAGTGGGGGATTTCCCATTGGGGGATTTTCCAATGGGGGATTTCCCAATGGGGGATTTCCCATTGGGGCATTTCCAAATGGGCATTTCCCAATGGGGGATTTCGCAACGGGGCATTTTCCTGATGGGGGATTTCCAAATGGGGCATCTCCGAATGGGGGATTTCCGAATCGGTGATTTCCCAATGGGGAATTTCCCAATGGCGCATTTCCCAATGGGGGATTTCCCATTGGGGCATTTGTCAAGTGGGGATTTCCCAATTAGGCATCTCCCAATGGGGGATTTCCCGATGGGGGATTTCCCAATGTGGCATTTCCCAATAGGGGATTTCCCAATGGGGGATTTCCCAACGGGGCATCTCCCAATTGGGTATTTCCCAATGGGGTATTTCCCAATGGGGCATTTCCCAATGGGGCATTTCCGAATGGGCAATTTTCCAATGCGGCATTTCCCAATGGGGGATTTCCCAATGGGGGATTTTGGGGATTTCCATACGGGGGATTTCCCCATGCGGCATCTACCAATGCGGAATTTCGCATTGGGGGATTTCCCAATTGGGGATTTCCCAATGGGAGATTTCCCAATGCGGCATTTCCCAATGGGGAATTTCCCAATGAGGGATTTGCCAATGGAAGATTTCCCGATGGGGGATTTGTCAATGGGAGATTTCCCATTGGGGGATTCCCCAATGAGGCATTTCGCCTTGGGCGATTTCCCAATGGGGCATTTCCCAATGAGGCACTTCCCGATGGGAAATTTCCCAATGGGGCATTTCCCAATGGGGGATTTCTCAATGGGGCATTTCCCAATGCGCGATTTCCCAATGGGGGATTTCCCAATGGGGCCTTTCCCAATGGGGGAGTTTCCAATGGGGGATTTCCCAATGGGGCATTTGTCAATGGGGAATGTCCCATTGGGTGATTTCCCAATGGGTGATTTCCCATTGGGGGATTTCGCAATGCGGCATCTCCCAATGGGGGATTTCCCAATGGGGGATTACCCATTTGGGGATTTCCCAATGGGGGATTTCCCAATGGGGGATGTCCAAATGGGGCCTTTCCCAATGGGAGATTTCCCAATGGGGCATTTCCCAATGGGGCATTTCCCATTGGGTGATTTCCCAATGCGCCATTTTCCAATGGGGCATTTCCCAATGAAGCATTTCCCAATGGGCCATTTCCCAATTGGGCATTTCCCAATGGGGCATTTCCCAATGGGGCATCTCCCAATGGGGGATTTCCCAACGGGGCATTTCCCAATCGGGGATTTCCCAATCGGGCATTTCCCAATGGGGGATTTCCCAATGGGGCATTTCCCAATGGGGCATTTCCCAATGGGGGATTTCGCAATGCGGCATCTCCCAATGGGGGATTTCCCAATGGATGATTTCCCAATGGGGGATGTCCAAATGGGAGATTTCCCAATGGGAGATTTCCCAATGCGGCATTGCCCAATGGGGGATTTTGCAATGGGGGATTTCCCCATGGGACATTTCCCAATGCGGCATTTCCAAATGGGGGGTTTCCCAATGGGGTATTTCCCAATGGGGGATTTCCCAATGTGGGGTTTGTCAATGGGAGATTCCCCAATGCGCCATTTCCCAATGGGGCATTTCCCATTGGGTGATTTCCCAATGCGCCATTTCCCAATGGGGCATTTGCCAATGGGGGATTTCCCAATGCGGCATCTCCCAATGGGGGATTTCCCGATGGGCCATTTCCCAACGGGGCATTTCCCAATGGGGGATTTCCCAATGGGGCGTTTCGCATTGGGCGATTTCCCACCCGGGCATATCCAAATCGGGGATTTCCCAATGCGGCATCTCCGAATGGGGAATTTCCGAATGGGGGATTTCCCAATGGGGCATTTCCCAATGGCGGATTTCCCAATGGGGGATTTCCCAATGGGGCATTTCCAAATCGAGGGTATCCCAATGGGGGATTTGCCAATGGGGCATTTGTCAATGGGGGATTTCCCAATGGGGAATGTCCCATTCGGTGATTTTCCAACGGGGGATTTCCCAATGAGGGATTTTCCATTGGGGGGTTTCCCAATGGGAGATTTCGAAATTGGAGATTTCCCAATGGGAGATTTTCCAATGCGGCGTTTCCCAATGGGGGTGTTCCCAATGGGGCATTTACCAATGGGGGATTTCCCAATGGGGGATTTCCCAATGGGGGATTTCCCAATGGGGCATTTCCCAATGGGGGATTTCCCAATGGGGCATTTGTCAATGGGGGATTTCCCAGTGCGGCATTTCCCAATGGGGCATTTCCCAATGGGGGATTTGCCAATGCGGGATCTCCCAATGGGGCATTTCCCAATGGGGGATTTCCCAATGGGGCATTTCCCAATGGGGCATTTCCCAATGGGGGATTTCCCAATGCGGCATTTCCTAATGGGGCATTTCCCAATGCGGCATCTCCCAATGGGGGATTTCCCAATGCGGCATTTCCCAATGCGGCATTTCCCAATGGGGGATTTCCCAATGGGGGATTTCCCAATGGGGGATTTCCCAATGGAGTATTTGTGTATGGGGGATTTCCTAATGGGGGATTTCCCAGTGCGGCGTTTCCAAATGGGGGATCTCCCAATGGGATATTTCACAATGGGGCATTTCCGAATGGGGCATTTGTCAATGGGGGATTTCCCATTGGCGGATTCCCCAATGGGGCATTTCCCATTGGGTGATTTTCCAATGGGGGATTTCCCAATGGGGCATTTCCCAATGGGGGAATTCCCAATGGGGGATTTCCCAATGCGGCATTTCCCAATGCGGCATTTCCCAATGGGGGATTTCCCAATGCGGCATCACCCAATGGGGGATTTCCCAATGTGGGATTTCCCAATGGGGCATTTCGCAATGAAGCATTTCCCAATGGGGCAGTTGGCAATGGGGCATTTCCCGATGGGGGATTTCCCAATGGGAAATTTCCCAATGGGGCATTTCCCGATGGGGCATTTCCCAATGGGGCATTTCCCAATGGGGGATTTCCCAATGCGGCATTTCCTAATGGGGCATTTCCCAATGCGGCATCTCCCAATGGGGGATTTCCCAATGGGGGATTTCCCAATGGGGCATTTCCCAATGGGGCATTTCCCAATGGGGCATTTCCCAATGGGGGATTTCCCAATGGGGGATTTCCCAATGGGGGATTTCCCAACGGGGCATTTCCCGATGGGGCATTTCCCAATGGGGGATTTCCCAATGGGGGATTTCCCAATGGGGCATTTCCCAATGGGGCATTTCCCAATGGGGCATTTCCCAGTGTGGGATTTCACAATGCGGCATCTCCCAATGGGGGATTTCCCAATGTGGGATTTCCCAATGGGGGATTTCCCAATGGGGCATTTCCCAATGGGGCATTTCCCAATGCGGCATCTCCCAATGGGGCATTTCCCAATGGGGGATTTCCCAATGCGGCATCTCCCAATGGGGGATTTCTCAATGGGGGATTTCCCAATGCGGCATCTCCCAATGGGGGATTTCCCAATGTGGGATTTCCCAATGGGGGATTTCCCAATGGGGGATTTCCCAATGGGGCATTTCCCAATGCGGCATCTCCCAATGGGGCATTTCCCAATGGGGGATTTCCCAATGCGGCATCTCCCAATGGGGCATTTCCCAATGGGGCATTTCCCATTGCGGCATCTCCCAATGGGGCATTTCCCAATGGGGGATTTCCCAATGCGGCATCTCCCAATGGGGCATTTCCCAATGGGGGATTTCCCAATGGGGCATTTCCCGATGGAGGATTTCCCAATGGGGGATTTCCCAATGGGGGATTTCCCAATGGGGCATTTCCCAATGGGGCATTTCCCAATGGGGCATTTCCCAATGCGGCATCTCCCAATGGGGCATTTCCCAATGGGGGATTTCCCAATGGGGCATTTCCCGATGGAGGATTTCCCAATGGGGGATTTCCCAATGGGGAATTTCCCAATGCGGCATTTCCCAATGGGGCATTTCCCAATGGGGCATTTCCCAATGGGGCATTTCCCAAAGCGGCATTTCCCAATGGGGCATTTCCCAATGGGGGATTTCCCAATGGGGCATTTCCCGATGAGGGATTTCCTAATCGGGCATTTCCCAATGCGGCATCTCCCAATGTGGGATTTCTCAATGGGGGATTTCCCAATGGGGCATTTCCCAATGGGGGATTTCCCAATGGGGCATTTCCCAATGGGGCATTTCCCAATGGGGCATTTCCCAATGCGGCATCTCCCAATGGGGCATTTCCCAATGGGGGATTTCCCAATGGGGCATTTCCCGATGGAGGATTTCCGAATGGGGGATTTCCCAATGGGGCATTTCCCAATGCGGCATTTCCCAATGGGGCATTTCCCAATGGGGCATTTCCCAATGGGGCATTTCCCAAAGCGGCATTTCCCAATGGGGCATTTCCCAATGGGGGATTTCCCAATGGGGCATTTCCCGATGGGGGATTTCCTAATCGGGCATTTCCCAATGCGGCATCTCCCAATGTGGGATTTCTCAATGGGGGATTTCCCAATGGGGCATTTCCCAATGGGGGATTTCCCAATGGGGCATTTCCCGATGGAGGATTTCCCAATGGGGCATTTCCCAATGGGGCATTTCCCAATGCGGCATCTCCCAATGGGGGATTTCCCAATGGGGGATTTTCCAATGCGGCATCTCCCAATGGGGGATTTCCCAATGGGGCATTTCCCAATGGGGCATTTCCCAACGCGGCATCTCCCAATGTGGCATTTCCCGATGGAGGATTTCCCAATGGGGCATTTCCCAATGCGGCATCTCCCAATGGGGGATTTCCCAATGGGGGATTTCCCAATGGGGCATTTCCCAATGGGGCATTTCCCAATGCGGCATCTCCCAATGGGGCATTTCCCAATGGGGCTTTATCAATGCGGCATATCCCAATGGGGGATTTCCCATTGGGGCATTTCCCAATGGGGGATTTCCCAATGGGGCATTTCCCAATGGAGGATTTCCCGATGGGGCATTTCCCTCCGCGGCATCTCCCAATGGGGGATTTCCCAATGGGGCATTTCCCAATGCGGCATCTCCCAATGGGGTATTTCCCAATGGGGCATTTCCCGATGGGGGATTTCGCAATGGGGTATTTCCCAATGGGAGATTTCCCAATGGGGCATTTCCCAATGGGGGATTTCCCAATGGGGCATTTCCCGATGGGGTATTTCCCAATGGGGCATTTCCCAATGGGGGATTTCCCAATGGGGCATTTCCCGATGGGGGATTTCCGAATGGGGCATTTCCCAATGCGGCATCTCCCAATGTGGGATTTCTCAATGGGGGATTTCCCAATGGGGCATTTTCCAATGGGGGATTTCCCAATGGGGCATTTCCCAATGGGGGATTTCCCAATGGGGGATTTCCCAATGCGGCATTTCCCAATGCGGCATTTCCCAATGGGGGATTTCCCAATGCGGCATCACCCAATGGGGGATTTCCCAATGTGGGATTTCCCAATGCGGCGCGGCATCTCCCAATGGGGGATTTCCCAATGGGGGATTTCCCAATGGGGCATTTCGCAATGAAGCATTTCCCAATGGGGCAGTTGGCAATGGGGCATTTCCCGATGGGGGATTTCCCAATGGGAAATTTCCCAATGGGGCATTTCCCGATGGGGCATTTCCCAATGGGGCATTTCCCAATGGGGGATTTCCCAATGGGGGATTTCCCAATGGGGCATTTACCAATGGGGGATTTCCCAATGGGGGATTTCCCGATGGGGGATTTCCCAATGGGGCATTTCCCAATGGGGGATTTCCCAATGGGGCATTTGTCAATGGGGGATTTCCCAGTGCGGCATTTCCCAATGGGGCATTTCCCAATGGGGGATTTGCCAATGCGGGATCTCCCAATGGGGCATTTCCCAATGGGGGATTTCCCAATGGGGCATTTCCCAATGGGGCATTTCCCAATGGGGGATTTCCCAATGCGGCATTTCCTAATGGGGCATTTCCCAATGCGGCATCTCCCAATGGGGGATTTCCCAATGCGGCATTTCCCAATGCGGCATTTCCCAATGGGGGATTTCCCAATGGGGGATTTCCCAATGGGGGATTTCCCAATGGAGTATTTGTGTATGGGGGATTTCCTAATGGGGGATTTTCCAGTGCGGCGTTTCCAAATGGGGGATCTCCCAATGGGATATTTCACAATGGGGCATTTCCGAATGGGGCATTTGTCAATGGGGGATTTCCCATTGGCGGATTCCCCAATGGGGCATTTCCCATTGGGTGATTTTCCAATGGGGGATTTCCCAATGGGGCATTTCCCAATGGGGGATTTCCCAATGGGGGATTTCCCAATGCGGCATTTCCCAATGCGGCATTTCCCAATGGGGGATTTCCCAATGCGGCATCACCCAATGGGGGATTTCCCAATGTGGGATTTCCCAATGGGGCATTTCGCAATGAAGCATTTCCCAATGGGGCAGTTGGCAATGGGGCATTTCCCGATGGGGGATTTCCCAATGGGAAATTTCCCAATGGGGCATTTCCCGATGGGGCATTTCCCAATGGGGCATTTCCCAATGGGGGATTTCCCAATGGGGGATTTCCCAATGGGGCATTTCCCAATGGGGCATTTCCCAATGGGGGATTTCCCAATGCGGCATTTCCTAATGGGGCATTTCCCAATGCGGCATCTCCCAATGGGGGATTTCTCAATGGGGGATTTCCCAATGGGGCATTTCCCAATGGGGCATTTCCCAATGGGGCATTTCCCAATGGGGGATTTCCCAATGGGGGATTTCCCAATGGGGGATTTCCCAATGGGGCATTTCCCAATGGGGCATTTCCCAATGGGGCATTTCCCAGTGTGGGATTTCACAATGCGGCATCTCCCAATGGGGGATTTCCCAATGTGGGATTTCCCAATGGGGGATTTCCCAATGGGGCATTTCCCAATGGGGCATTTCCCAATGCGGCATCTCCCAATGGGGCATTTCCCAATGGGGGATTTCCCAATGCGGCATCTCCCAATGGGGGATTTCTCAATGGGGGATTTCCCAATGGGCGATTTCCCAATGGGGGATTTCCCAATGTGGGATTTCCCAATGGGGGATTTCCCAATGGGGGATTTCCCAATGGGGCATTTCCCAATGCGGCATCTCCCAATGGGGCATTTCCCAATGGGGGATTTCCCAATGCGGCATCTCCCAATGGGGCATTTCCCAATGGGGCATTTCCCAATGCGGCATCTCCCAATGGGGCATTTCCCAATGGGGGATTTCCCAATGCGGCAACTCCCAATGGGGGATTTCCCAATGGGGGATTTCCCAATGGGGCATTTCCCAATGGGGCATTTCCCAATGGGGCATTTCCCAATGCGGCATCTCCCAATGGGGCATTTCCCAATGGGGGATTTCCCAATGGGGCATTTCCCGATGGAGGATTTCCCAATGGGGGATTTCCCAATGGGGAATTTCCCAATGCGGCATTTCCCAATGGGGCATTTCCCAATGGGGCATTTCCCAATGGGGCATTTCCCAAAGCGGCATTTCCCAATGGGGCATTTCCCAATGGGGGATTTCGCAATGGGGCATTTCCCGATGGGGGATTTCCTAATCGGGCATTTTCCAATGGGGCATTTCCCAATGGGGCATTTCCCAATGCGGCATCTCCCAATGGGGCATTTCCCAATGGGGGATTTCCCAATGGGGCATTTCCCGATGGAGGATTTCCCAATGGGGGATTTCCCAATGGGGCATTTCCCAATGCGGCATTTCCCAATGGGGCATTTCCCAATGGGGCATTTCCCAATGGGGCATTTCCCAAAGCGGCATTTCCCAATGGGGCATTTCCAAATGGGGGATTTCCCAATGGGGCATTTCCCGATGGGGGATTTCCTAATCGGGCATTTCCCAATGCGGCATCTCCCAATGTGGGATTTCTCAATGGGGGATTTCCCAATGGGGCATTTCCCAATGGGGGATTTCCCAATGGGGCATTTCCCAATGGGGGATTTCCCAATGGGGCATTTCCCGATGAAGGATTTCCCAATGGGGCATTTCCCAATGGGGCATTTCCCAATGCGGCATCTCCCAATGGGGGATTTCCCAATGGGGGATTTTCCAATGCGGCATCTCCCAATGGGGGATTTCCCAATGGGGCATTTCCCAATGGGGCATTTCCCAACGCGGCATCTCCCAATGTGGCATTTCCCGATGGAGGATTTCCCAATGGGGCATTTCCCAATGCGGCATCTCCCAATGGGGTATTTCCCAATGGGGCATTTCCCGATGGGGGATTTCGCAATGGGGTATTTCCCAATGGGAGATTTCCCAATGGGGCATTTCCCAATGGGGGATTTCCCAATGGGGCATTTCCCGATGGGGTATTTCCCAATGGGGCATTTCCCAATGGGGGATTTCCCAATGGGGCATTTCCCGATGGGGGATTTCCGAATGGGGCATTTCCCAATGCGGCATCTCCCAATGTGGGATTTCTCAATGGGGGATTTCCCAATGGGGCATTTTCCAATGGGGGATTTCCCAATGGGGCATTTCCCAATGGGGGATTTCCCAATGGGGGATTTCCCAATGCGGCATTTCCCAATGCGGCATTTCCCAATGGGGGATTTCCCAATGTGGCATCACCCAATGGGGGATTTCCCAATGTGGGATTTCCCAATGCGGCGCGGCATCTCCCAATGGGGGATTTCCCAATGGGGGATTTCCCAATGGGGCATTTCGCAATGAAGCATTTCCCAATGGGGCAGTTGGCAATGGGGCATTTCCCGATGGGGGATTTCCCAATGGGAAATTTCCCAATGGGGCATTTCCCGATGGGGCATTTCCCAATGGGGCATTTCCCAATGGGGGATTTCCCAATGGGGGATTTCCCAATGGGGCATTTCCCAATGGGGGATTTCCCAATGCGGCATTTCCCAATGGGGCATTTCCCAATGCGGCATCTCCCAATGGGGGATTTCCCAATGGGGGATTTCCCAATGGGGCATTTCCCAATGGGGCATTTCCCAATGGGGCATTTCCCAATGGGGGATTTCCCAATGGGGGATTTCCCAATGGGGGATTTCCCAACGGGGCATTTCCCGATGGGGCATTTCCCAATGGGGGATTTCCCAATGGGGGATTTCCCAATGGGGCATTTCCCAATGGGGCATTTCCCAATGGGGCATTTCCCAATGTGGGATTTCACAATGCGGCATCTCCCAAAGGGGGATTTCCCAATGTGGGATTTCCCAATGGGGGATTTCCCAATGGGGGATTTCCCAATGGGGCATTTCCCAATGGGGCATTTCCCAATGGGGCATGTCCCAATGGGGCATTTCCCAATGGGGGATTTCCCAATGCGGCATCTCCCAATGGGGGATTTCCCAATGGGGGATTTCCCAATGCGGCATCTCCCAATGGGGGATTTCCCAATGTGGGATTTCCCAATGGGGGATTTCCCAATGGGGGATTTCCCAATGGGGCATTTCCCAATGCGGCATCTCCCAATGGGGCATTTCCCAATGGGGGATTTCCCAATGCGGCATCTCCCAATGGGGCATTTCCCAATGGGGCATTTCCCAATGCGGCATCTCCCAATGGGGCATTTCCCAATGGGGGATTTCCCAATGCGGCAACTCCCAATGGGGGATTTCCCAATGGGGGATTTCCCAATGGGGCATTTCCCAATGGGGCATTTCCCAATGGGGCATTTCCCAATGCGGCATCTCCCAATGGGGCATTTCCCAATGGGGGATTTCCCAATGGGGCATTTCCCGATGGAGGATTTCCCAATGGGGGATTTCCCAATGGGGCATTTCCCAATGCGGCATTTCCCAATGGGGCATTTCCCAATGGGGCATTTCCCAATGGGGCATTTCCCAAAGCGGCATTTCCCAATGGGGCATTTCCCAATGGGGGATTTCCCAATGGGGCATTTCCCGATGGGGGATTTCCTAATCGGGCATTTCCCAATGCGGCATCTCCCAATGTGGGATTTCTCAATGGGGGATTTCCCAATGGGGCATTTCCCAATGGGGGATTTCCCAATGGGGCATTTCCCAATGGGGCATCTCCCAATGGGGCATTTCCCAATGGGGGATTTCCCAATGGGGCATTTCCCGATGGAGGATTTCCCAATGGGGCATTTCCCAATGGGGCATTTCCCAATGCGGCATCTCCCAATGGGGCATTTCCCAATGGGGCATTTCCCAATGGGGCATTTCCCAATGCGGCATCTCCCAATGGGGCATTTCCCAATGGGGGATTTCCCAATGGGGGATTTTCCAATGCGGCATCTCCCAATGGGGGATTTCCCAATGGGGCATTTCCCAATGGGGCATTTCCCAACGCGGCATCTCCCAATGTGGCATTTCCCGATGGAGGATTTCCCAATGGGGCATTTCCCAATGCGGCATCTCCCAATGGGGGATTTCCCAATGGGGGATTTCCCAATGGGGCATTTCCCAATGGGGCATTTCCCAATGCGGCATCTCCCAATGGGGCATTTCCCAATGGGGCTTTCCCAATGCGGCATATCCCAATGGGGGATTTCCCATTGGGGCATTTCCCAATGGGGGATTTCCCAATGGGGCATTTCCCAATGGAGGGTTTCCCGATGGGGCATTTCCCTCCGCGGCATCTCCCAATGGGGGATTTCCCAATGGGGCATTTCCCAATGCGGCATCTCCCAATGGGGTATTTCCCAATGGGGCATTTCCCGATGGGGGATTTCGCAATGGGGTATTTCCCAATGGGAGATTTCCCAATGGGGCATTTCCCAATGATGGATTTCCCAATGGGGCATTTCCCGATGGGGTATTTCCCAATGGGGCATTTCCCAATGGGGGATTTCCCAATGGGGCATTTCCCGATGGGGGATTTCCGAATGGGGCATTTCCCAATGCGGCATCTCCCAATGTGGGATTTCTCAATGGGGGATTTCCCAATGGGGCATTTCCCAACGGGGCATTTCCGAATGGGGCATTTCCCAATGCGGCATCTCCCAATGGGGCATTTCCCAATGGGGGATTTCCCAATGGGGCATTTCCCGATGGAGGATTTCCCAATGGGGCATTTCCCAATGGGGCATTTCCCAATGGGGCATTTCCCAATGGGGGATTTCCCAATGGGCGATTTCCCAATGGGGCATTTCCCAATGCGGCATCTCCCAATGGGGGATTTCCCAATGGGGGATTTTCCAATGCGGCATCTCCCAATGGGGGATTTCCCAATGGGGCATTTCCCAATGGGGCATTTCCCAATGCGGCATCTCCCAATGTGGCATTTCCCGATGGAGGATTTCCCAATGGGGCATTTCCCAATGCGGCATCTCCCAATGGGGGATTTCCCAATGGGGCATTTCCCAATGGGGGATTTCCCAATGGGGCATTTCCCAATGGGGCATTTCCCAATGGAGGATTTCCCAATGGGGCATTTCCCTCCGCGGCATCTCCCAATGGGGGATTTCCCAATGGGGCATTTCCCAATACGGCATCTCCCAATGGGGTATTTCCCAATGGGGCATTTCCCGATGGGGGATTTCCCAATGGGGTATTTCCCAATGGGAGATTTCCCAATGGGGCATTTCCCAATGGGGGTTTCCCAATGGGGCATTTCCCGATGGGGTATTTCCCAATGGGGCATTTCCCAATGGGGCATTTCCCAATGCGGCATCTCCCAATGGGGTATTTCCCAATGGGGCATTTCCCGATGGGGGATTTCCCAATGGGGTATTTCCCAATGGGAGATTTCCCAATGGGGCATTTCCCAATGGGGGATTTCCTAATCGGGCATTTCCCAATGCGGCATCTCCCAATGGGGCATTTCCCAATGGGGCATTTCCCAATGGGGGATTTCCCAATGGGGCATTTCCCGATGGGGTATTTCCCAATGGGGCATTTCCCAATGGAGGATTTCCCAATGGGGTATTTCCCAATGGGGCATTTCCCAATGGGGTATATCCCAATGGGGGATTTCCCAATGGGGCATTTCCCAATGGAGGATTTCCCAATGGGGCATTTCCCAATGCGGCATCTCCCAATGGGGGATTTCCCAATGGGGCATTTCCCAATGGGGAATTTCGCAATGCGGCATCTCCCAATGGGGCATTTCCCAATGCAGCATCTCCCAAGGGGGGATTTCCTAATGGGGTATTTCCCAATGCGGCTTCTCCCAATGGGGGATTTACCAATGGGGGATTTCCCAATGGGGGATTTCCCAATGGGGGATTTCCCAATGGGCGATTTCCCAATGGGGCATTTCCCAATGCGGCATCTCCCAATGGGGGATTTCCCAATGGGGGATTTTCCAATGCGGCATCTCCCAATGGGGGATTTCCCAATGGGGCATTTCCCAATGGGGCATTTCCCAATGCGGCATCTCCCAATGTGGCATTTCCCGATGGAGGATTTCCCAATGGGGCATTTCCCAATGCGGCATCTCCCAATGGGGGATTTCCCAATGGGGCATTTCCCAATGGGGGATTTCCCAATGGGGCATTTCCCAATGGGGCATTTCCCAATGGAGGATTTCCCAATGGGGCATTTCCCTCCGCGGCATCTCCCAATGGGGGATTTCCCAATGGGGCATTTCCCAATACGGCATCTCCCAATGGGGTATTTCCCAATGGGGCATTTCCCGATGGGGGATTTCCCAATGGGGTATTTCCCAATGGGAGATTTCCCAATGGGGCATTTCCCAATGGGGGATTTCCCAATGGGGCATTTCCCGATGGGGTATTTCCCAATGGGGCATTTCCCAATGGGGCATTTCCCAATGCGGCATCTCCCAATGGGGTATTTCCCAATGGGGCATTTCCCGATGGGGGATTTCCCAATGGGGTATTTCCCAATGGGAGATTTCCCAATGGGGCATTTCCCAATGGGGGATTTCCTAATCGGGCATTTCCCAATGCGGCATCTCCCAATGGGGCATTTCCCAATGGGGCATTTCCCAATGGGGGATTTCCCAATGGGGCATTTCCCGATGGGGTATTTCCCAATGGGGCATTTCCCAATGGAGGATTTCCCAATGGGGTATTTCCCAATGGGGCATTTCCCAATGGGGTATATCCCAATGGGGGATTTCCCAATGGGGCATTTCCCAATGGAGGATTTCCCAATGGGGCATTTCCCAATGCGGCATCTCCCAATGGGGGATTTCCCAATGGGGCATTTCCCAATGGGGAATTTCGCAATGCGGCATCTCCCAATGGGGCATTTCCCAATGCAGCATCTCCCAAGGGGGGATTTCCTAATGGGGTATTTCCCAATGCGGCTTCTCCCAATGGGGGATTTACCAATGGGGGATTTCCCAATGGGGGATTTCCCAATGGGGGATTTCCCAATGGGGCATGTCCCAATGGGGGATTTCCCAATGGCGCATTTCCCAATGGGGCATTTCCCAATGGGGGATTTCCCAATGGGGAATTTCCCAATGATGCATTTCCCAATGGGGCATGTCCCAATGGGGGATTTCCCAATGGGGCATCTCCCAATGTGGCATCTTCCAATGGGGGATTTCCCAATGCGGCATCTCCCAATGGGGTATTTCCCAATGCGGCATCTCCCAATGGGGGATTTCCCAATGGGAGATTTCCCAATGGGGGATTTCTCAATGGGGGATTTCCCAATGGGGCATTCCCCAATGGGGCATTTCCCAATGCTGCATTTCCCAATGGGGCATGTCCCGATGGGGGATTTCCCAATGGCGCATGTCCCAATGGGGCATTTCCCAATGGGGGATTTCCCAATGGCGAATTTCCCAATGCTGCATTTCCCAATGGGGCATGTCCCAACGGGGGATTTCCCAATGGGGGATTTCCCAATGGGGGATTTCCCAATCGGAGATTTCCCAATGGGGCATTTCCCAATGGGGTATTTCCCAATGGGGGATTTCCCAATGCAGCATTTCCCACTGGGGCATGTCCCAATGGCGAATTTCCCAAGGCGGCATCTCCCAATGGGGGATTTCCCAATGGGGCATTTCCCAATGCGGCATCTCCCAATGGGGGATTTCCCAATGGGGGATTTCCCAATGGGGCATTTCCCAATGAGGGATTTCCCAATAGGGGATTTCCCAATGGGGGATTTCCAAATGAGGAACTTCCCAATGGGGGATTTTCCAATGGGGGATTTCCCAATGGGGCATTTCCCAATGGGGGATTTCCCAATGAAGGATTTCCCAACGCGGCATCTCCCAATGGGGGATGTCCCAATGGGGCATTTCCCAATGGGGGATTTCCCAATGGGGAATTTCCCAATGGGGCCTGTCCCAATGGGGGATTTCCCAATGGGATTTCCCAATGGGGGATTTCCCAATGGGGGATTTCCCAATGGGGCATGTCCCAATGGGGGATTTCCCAATGGGGAATTTCCCAATGCTGCATTTCCCATTAGAGCATGTCCCAATGGGGGATTTCCCAATGGGGCATCTCCCAATGCGGCATCTCCAAATGGGGGATTTCCCAATGCGGCATTTGCCAATGGCGGATTTCCCAATGGGGGGTTTCCCTATCGGGGATTTCCCAATGGGGCATTTCTGAATGGGGGATTTCCCAATGGGGGATTTCCCAATGCGGCATTTCCCAATGGGGCATGTCCCAATGGGGGATTTCCCAATGGGGGATTTCCGAATGGGGGATTTCTCAATGGGGCATCTCCCATTGGGGGATTTCCCATTGGGGCATTTCCCAATGGGGCATGTTCCAATGGGGGATTTCCCAATGGGGGATTTCCCAATGGGGCATTTCCCAATGGGAGATTTCCCAATGGGGGATTTCCCAATGCTGCATGTCACAATGGGGGATTTCCTAATGGGGGATTTCCAAATGCGGCATTTGCCAATGGGGGATTTCCCAATGGGGGATTTCCCAATGCTGCATTTCCCATTGGGGCATGTCCCAATGGGGGATTTCCCAATGGGGCATCTCCCAATGGGGGATTTCCCAATGCGGCATCTCCCAATGGGGGATTTCCCAATGGGGGATTTTCCAATGGGGGATTTCCGAATGCGGCATCTCCCAATGGGGCATTTCCCAATGGGGGATTACCCAATGGGGGATTTCCCAATGGGGGATTTCCCAATGGGGGATTTCCCAATCGGGGATTTCCCAATGCGGCATCTCCCAATGGGGCATTTCCCAATGGGGGATTTCCCAATGGGGGATCTCCCAATGGGGGATTTCCCAATAGGGCATTTCCCAATGGGGGATTTCCCAATGGGGGATTTCCCAATGGAGGATTTCCCAATGGGGGATTTCCCGATGGGGGATTTCCCAATGCGGCATCTCCCAATGGGGCATTTCCCAATGGGGGATTTCCCAATGGGGGATTTCCCAATGGGGGATTTCCCAATGCGGCATCTCCCAATGGGACATTTCCCAATGGGGGATTTCCCAATGGGGGATTTCCCAATGGGGGATTTCCCAATGGGGGATGTCCCAATGGGGGATTTCCCAATGGGGGATTTCCCAATGGGGGATTTTCCAATGGGGCATGTCCCAATGGGGCATGTCCCAATGGGGCATGTCCCAATGGGGCATGTCCCAATGGGGCATGTCCCAATGGGGGATTTCCCAATGGGGGATCTCCCAATGGGGCATTTCCCAATGGGGGATTTCCCAATGCGGCATCTCCCAATGGGGCATTTCCCAATGGGGGATTTCCCAATGGGGGATTACCCAATGGGGGATTTCCCAATGGGGGATTTCCCAATGCGGCATCTCCCAATGGGGCATTTCCCAATGGGGGATTTACCAATGGGGGATTACCCAATGGGGGATTTCCCAATGGGGCATGTCCCAATGGGGCATGTCCCAATGGGGCATATCCCAATGGGGGATTTCCCAATGGGGGATCTCCCAATGGGGGATTTCCCAATGGGGCATTTCCCAATGGGGGATTTCCCAATGGGGGATTACCCAATCGGGCATTTCCCAATGGGGCATTTCCCAATGGGGGATTTCCCAATGGGGGATTTCCCAATGGGCCATTTCCCAATGGGGGATTTCCCAATGGGGGATTTCCCAATGAGGGATTTTCCAATGGGGGATTTCCCAATGGGAGGTTTCCCAATGAGGGATTTCCCAATGCGGCATCTCCCAATGCGGCATTTCCCAATGGGGGATTTCCCAATGGGGGATTTCCGAATGGGGAATTTCCCAACGGGGGATTTCCCAATGCGGCATCTCCCAATGGGGCATTTCCCAATGGGGGATTTCCCAATGGGGGATTTCCCAATGGGGCATGTCCCAATGCGGCATCTCCCAATGGGGGATTTCCCAATGGGGGATTTCCCAATGCGGCATCTCCCGATGGGGGATTTCCCAATGGAGGATTTCCCAATGGGGCATTTCCCAATGGGGGATTTCCCAATGGGGGATTTCCCAATGCGGCATTTCCCGATGGGGGATTTCCCAATGGGGGATTTCCCAATGGGGGATTTCCCAATGCGGCATCTCCCAATGGGAGATTTCCCAATGGGGGCTTTCCCAATGCGGCATTTCGCAATGGGGGATTTCCCAATGGGGGATTTCCCAATGCGGCATCTCCCAATGGGGGATTTCCCAATGGGGGATTTCCTAATGGGGCATTTCCCAATGGGGGATTTCCCAATGGGGCATGTCCCAATGGGGCATTTCCCAATGCGGCATTTCCCAATGGGGGATTTCCCAATGGGGGATTTCCCAATGCTGCATTTCCCATTGGGGCATGTCCCAATGGGGGACTTCCCAATGGGGCATCTCCCAATGGGGGATTTCCCAATGCGGCATCTCCCAATGGGGGATTTCCCAATGCAGGATTTCCCAATGGGGGATTTCCGAATGCGGCATCTCCCAATGGGGCATTTCCCAATGGGGGATTACCCAATGGGGGATTTCCCAATGGGGGATTTCCCAATTTGGGATTTCCCAATGCGGCATCTCCCAATGGGGCATTTCCCAATGGGGGATTTCCCAATGGGGGATCTCCCAATGGGGGATTTCCCAATAGGGCATTTCCCAATGGGTGATTTCCCAATGGGGGGTTTCCCAATGGAGGATTTCCCAATGGGGGATTTCCCAATGGGGGATTTCCCAATGCGGCATCTCCCAATGGGGCATTTCCCAATGGGGGATTTCCCAATGGGGGATTTCCCAATGGGGGATTTCCCAATGCGGCATCTCCCAATGGGGCATTTCCCAATGGGGGATTTCCCAATGGGGGATTTCCCAATGGGGGATTTCCCAATGGGGGATGTCCCAATGGGGGATTTCCCAATGGGGGATTTCCCAATGGGGGATTTTCCAATGGGGCATGTCCCAATGGGGCATGTCCCAATGGGGCATGTCCCAATGGGGCATTTCCCAATGGGGCATTTCCCAATGGGGTATTTCCAAATGGGGCAGTTCGCAATGGGGCATTTCCCAATGGGGCAGTGCCCAATGCGGGATTTCCCAATGGGGCATTTCCCAATGGGGTATTTCCCAATGGGGGATTCACCAACGGGGCATTTCCCAATGGGGCATTTCCCAATGGGGGATTTCCCAATGGGGGATTTCCCAATGGGGCATTTCCCAATGGGGGATTTCCCAATGCGGCATTTTCCAATGGGGGATTTTCCAATGGGGGATTTCCCAATGGGGCAGTTCCCAATGGATCATTTCGCAATGGGGGAGTTCCCAATGGGGCATTCCCCGATGGGGCATTTCCCAATGGGGGATTTCCTAAGGGGCCATTTCGCAATGGGGCATTTCGCAATGGGGGATTTCCCGATGGGGGATTTCCCAATGGGACATTTCCGAATTGGAGATTTCCCAATGTAGGATTTCCAAATGGGGCATTTCCCAATGGGGCATTTCCCAATGGGGGATTTCCCAATGGCCGATTTCCCAATGGGGCATTTCGCATTGGGGGATTTCTCGATGGGGGATTTCCCAAAGGGGCATTTCCCCATGGGCGATTCCCCAATGGGGCATTTCCCAATGGGGAATTTCCCAATGGGGGATATCCGAATGGGGGATTTCCGAACGGGGGATTTCACAATGGGGCATTTCCCAATGGGGCATTTCCCAATGGGGGATTTCCGAATGGGGCATTTCCCAATGGGGGATTTCCCAATGAAGGATTTTCAAATGGGGGATTTCCCAATGAGGTATTTCCCAATGGAGCATTTCCCAATGGGGGATTTTCAAATGGGGGATTTCCGATGGAGCATTTCCCAATGGGGCATTTCCAAATGCGGGATTTTGGAATGGGGGCATTTCCAATGGGGAATATCCCAATAGGGCATTTCCCAATGGTGCATTTCCCAACTGGGGATTTCCGAATGGGGCATTTCCCAATGGGGGATTTCCCAATGGGGGATTTCCCAATGGGGGACTTCCCAATGGGGCGTTTCCCAAAGGGGCAGTTCCGAATGGGGGATTTCCCAAAGGGGGACTCCTCAATGAAGCATTTTCCAATGGGGGATTTCCCAATGGGGGATCTCGAAATGCGGGATTTCCCAATGGAGCATTTCCCAATGGGGCATTTCCCAATGGGGCATTTCCCAATGGGGGATTTCCAAATAGGGCATTTCCCAATGGGGGATATCTCAATGGGGCATTTCCCAATGGGGCATTTTCCAATGGGGGATTTCCAAATGGGGGATTTCCCAATGGGGGATTTCTCAATGTGGCATTTCCCAATGGGAGATTTCCCAAGGCGGGATTTCCCAAAGGGGCATTTTCCAAAGGGGCATTTCCCAATGGGGCATTTCCCAATGGGGGATTTCCCAACGGAGGATTTTCTAAAGGGGCATTTTCCTATGGAGCATTTTCCAATTAGGGAATTCCCAATGCGGCATTCCCAACGGGGCATTTCCCAATGGGGGATATCCCAATGGGGCATTTCCCAATGGGGCATTTCCCAATGGGGGATTTCCCAATGGGGGATTTCCCAATGGGGCATTTCCCAATGGGGGATTTCCCCATGGGGGATTTGCCAATGGGGCATTTCCCAATGGGGAATATCCGAATGGGGAATTTCCCAATGGGGGATATCCGAATGGGGAATTTCCCAATGGGGCATTTCCCAATGGGGGTTTTCCAAATGGGGGATTTCCCAAAAGGGGATTTCACAGTGGGTGAATAAAAAATCGGGGATTTCCCGATGGAGGATTTCCTAATGGGGGATTTCCCAATAGTGCATTTCCCAATGGGGGATTTTGCAAAGCGGGATTTTCCTATGGGGCATTTTCCAATGGGGGATTTTCCAATGGGGGATTTTCAAATGGGGGATTTCCGAATGGTGCATTTCCCAATGGTGCATTTCCCAATGGGGCTTTTCCGAATGCGGGATTTTCGAATGGGGGGTTTTCCAATGGGGGATTTCCCAATGGGGGATTTCCCAATGGGGTGTTTCCCAATGGGGCAGTTCCGAATGGGGGATTTCCCAAAGGGGGACTTCTCAATGGGGGATTTCCCAATGGGGCATTTCCCAATGGGGCAGTTCCCAACGGGGGATTTCCCAATGTGGCATTTCCCAATGGGGCATTTCCCAATGGGGGACTTCCCAATGGGGCATTTCCCAATGGGGGATTTCCCAATGGGGGATTTCCCAACGGAGGATTTCCCAATGGGGCATTCCCCAATGGGGCATTTCCCAATGGGGCATTTCCCAATGGGGGATTTCTAATTTGGGATTTCCCAATGGGGCATTTCCCAATGGGGGATATTCCAATGGGGCATTTCCCAATGGGGCATTTCCCAATGGGGGATTTCCCAACGGGGAATTTCCCAACGGGGGATTTCGCAATGGGGCATTGGCCAATGGGGCATTTCCCAATGGGGCATTTCCGAATGAGGGATAATTCCCAAGGGGGCACTTCCCAATGGGGGATTTCCCAATGAAGCAATTCCCAATGGGGGATTTCCCAATGGGGGATTTCCCAACGGAGGATTTCCCAATGGGGCATTTCCCAATGGGGCATTTCCCAATGTGGCATTTCCCAATTGGGCATTTCCCGATCCGGCACTTCCCAGGGGGGGATTTCCCAATGGGGGATTTCCCAATGGGGCATTTCCCAATGGGGCAGTTCCCAACGGGGGATTTCCCAATGGGGCATTTCCGAATGGGGCATTTCCCAATGGGGCAGTTCCCAACGGGCGATTTCCCAATGGGGCATTTCCCAATGGGGCGTTTCCAATGGGGCATTTCCCAATGGAGCAGTTCCCAACGGCGGATTTCCCAATGGGTCATTTCCCAATGGGGGATTTTCCAATGGGGCATTTCCCAATGGGGCATTTCCCAATGGGGCAGTTGCCAACGGGGCATTTCCCAATGGGGCATTTCCCAATGGGGGATTTCCCAATGGGGCAGTTGCCAACGGGGGATTTCCCGATGGGGCATTTCCCAATGGGGCATTCCCCAATGGGGGATTTCCCAGAGGGGCATTTCCCAAGGGGGGATTTTCCAATGGGGCATTTCCCAATGGGGCAATTCCCAATGGGGCATTTCCCAATGGGGGGGCATTTCCCAATGGAGGACTTCCCAATGGGGCATTGGCCAATGGGGCATTTCCCAAAGAGGCATTTCCCAACGGGGGATGTCCCAATGGGGGATGTCCCAATGGGGCCTTCCCCAATGGGGGATTTCCCAACGGGACATTTCCCAATGGGGGATTTCCCAACGGGACATTTCCCAATGGGGGATTTCCCAATGGGGGATTTCCCAACGGAGGATTTCCCAATGGGGCATTTCCCAATGGGGCAGTTCCCAATGGGGCATTTCCCAATGGGGAAGTTCCAAATGGGGGATTTCCCAGAGGGGGATTTCTCAATGGGGCATTTCCAACTGGGGCATTTCCCAATGGGGCATTCCCAACGGGGCATTTCCCAATGGGGGACTTCCCAATAGGGCATTTCGCAATGGGGCATTTCCCAATTGGGCATTTCCCAATGTGCGATTTCCCAATGGGGCATTGGCCAATGGGGCATTTCCCAATGATGAATTTCCCAACGGGGATTTTCCAACGGGGCATTTCCCAATGGGGGATTTCCCAATGGGGCATTTCCAAATGGAGGATTTCCCAACGGGGGATTGACCAACGGAGGATTTCCCAATGGGCGATTTCCCAAGGGGGCATTTCCCAATGGGGGACTTCCCAATAGGGCATTTCCCAATGGGGCATTTCCCAATGGAGGATTACCCAATGGGACATTTCCCAATGGGGCATTTCCCAATGGGGCATTTCCCAATGGGACATTTCCCAATGGGGCATTTCCCAATGGGGCATTTCCCAATGGGGCAGTTTCCAATGGGGGATTTCCGAATGGGGTATTTCCCAATGGGGCATTTCCCAATGGGGCACTTCGCAATGCGGGATTTCCGAATGGGGCATTTCCCAATGGGGGATTTCCCAATGGGCCATTTCCCAATGGATCATTTCGCAATGGGCGATTTCCCAATGAGGCATTTCCGAATGGGCAATTTCCCAATGGGGCATTTCCCAATGGGAAATTTTCCAATGGTGCATTTCTCAATGGTGCATTTCCCAATGGGGCATTTCCCAATGGGGCAGTTCCGAATGGGGGATTTCCCAAAGGGGGATTTCTCAATGGGGCATTTCCCAAGGGGGCATTTCCCAATGGGGCATTTCCCAATGGCGGGTTTCCCAATGGGGCATTTCCCAATGGGGCAGTTCCGAATGGGGGATTTCCCAAAGGGGGATTTCTCAATGGGGGATTTCCCAATTGGGCATTTCCCAGTGGGGCAGTTCCCAATGGGGGATTTCCCAATTGGGGGATTTCCCAATGGGGGATTTCCCGATGGGGCATTTCCGAATGGGCGATTTCCCAATGGGTCATTCCCCAATGTGGGATTTTCCAATGGTGCATTTCCCAACGGGGCATTTCCCAATGGACGACTTCTCAATGGGGGATTTCCCAATGGGGGATTTCCCCATGGGGGATTTCGAAATGGGGGATTTCCCAAAGGGGCATTTCCCAATGGGGCGTCCCCCGATAGGGGATTTCCCAAAGGGGCATTTCCCAATGGGGCATTTCCCAATGGAGGACTTCTCAATGGGGCATTTCCCAATGGGGGATTTCCCGATGGGGTATTTCGAAATGGGGCATTTCCCAATGGGGCATTTCCCAATGGGGGATTTCCCAATGGGGGATTTCCCAATGGGCCATTTCCCAATGGATCATTTCGCAATGGGCGATTTCCCAATGAGGCATTTCCGAATGGGCAATTTCCCAATGGGGCATTTCCCAATGGGAAATTTTCCAATGGTGCATTTCTCAATGGTGCATTTCCCAATGCGGCATTTCCCAATGGGGCAGTTCCGAATGGGGGATTTCCCAAAGGGGGATTTCTCAATGGGGCATTTCCCAAGGGGGCATTTCCCAATGGGGCATTTCCCAATGGCGGGTTTCCCAATGGGGCATTTCCCAATGGGGCAGTTCCGAATGGGGGATTTCCCAAAGGGGGATTTCTCAATGCGGGATTTCCCAATTGGGCATTTCCCAACGGGGCACTTCCCAATGGGGGATTTCCCAATTGGGGGATTTCCCAATGGGGGATTTCCCGATGGGGCATTTCCGAATGGGCGATTTCCCAATGGGTCATTCCCCAATGTGGGATTTTCCAATGGTGCATTTCCCAACGGGGCATTTCCCAATGGACGACTTCTCAATGGGGGATTTCCCAATGGGGGATTTCCCCATGGGGGATTTCGAAATGGGGGATTCCCCAAAGGGGCATTTCCCAATGGGGCGTCCCCCGATGGGGGATTTCCCAAAGGGGCATTTCCCAATGGGGCATTTCCCAATGGAGGACTTCTCAATGGGGCATTTCCCAATGGGTGATTTCGAAATGGGGCATTTCCCAATGGGGCATTTCCCAATGGGGGATTTCCCAATGGGGCATTTCCCGATGGGGCATTTCCGAATGGGGCATTTCCGAATCGGGCATTCCCCAATGGGGGATTTCCCAATGGGGGATTTCCCAATGTGGGATTTCTGAATGGGGCATTTCCCAATGGGGGATTTCCGAATGGGGTATTTCCCAGTGGGGCATTTGCCAATGGGGGAGTTCCCAATGGGGGATTTCCCAACGGGGGATTTCCCAATGGGGCATTCCCTATTGGGGCATTTCCCAATGGGGGATTTCCCAATGGGGCATTTCCTAATGGGGGATTTCCGAGTGGGGCATTTCCCAATGGGGCATTTCCCAATGGGCCATTGCCGGTTGGGGCATTTCCCAATGGATCATTTCGCAATGAGGGATGCCCTAATGGACGATTTCCAAAAGGGGCATTCCGCAATGGGGGATTACCCAATGGGGCATTTCCCAATGGGGGATTTTCTAATGGGGGATTTCCCAATGGGGCATTTCCCAATGGGGCATTTCCCAATGGGGGATTTCTCGATGGGGCATTTCCCGATGGGGCATTGCTGAATGGGCCATTTCCCATTGGGGCATTTCCCAATGGGGCATTTCCCAATGGGGGATTTCCCAATGGGAGATTTCCCAATGGGGCATTTCCCAATGTGGGATTTCCCAATGTGGGATTTCCCAATGGCGCATTTCCCAATGGGGGACTTCCCAATAGGGCATTCCCCAATGGGGTATTTCCCAATGGGGGATTTCCCAATGGGGCATTTCCCAATGGGAGATTTCCCAATGGGGTATTTCCCAATGGCGCATTTCCCAATGGGGGATTTCCCAATGGGGGATTTCCCAATGGGGGATTTCCCAATAGGCGAATTCCCAATGGGGCATTTCCCAATGGCGCATTTCCCAATGGGGGATTTCCCAATGGGGCATTTCCCAATGGGGGATTTCCCAATGGGGCAGTTCCCAATGGGGCAGTTCCCCTATGCGGCATTTCCCAATGGGGGATTTCCCAATAGGGCATTCCCCAATGGGGTATTTCCCAATGGGGGATTTCCCAATGGGTCATTTCCCCATGGGAAGTTTCCCAAAAGGGCATTTCCCCATGGAACATTTCGAAATGGGGGATTTCCCAATGGGGGATTTCCCAATGGGGGATTTCCCAATGGGACATTTCCCAATGGGAAATTTCCCGATGGGGCATTTCCGAAAGGAGGATTTGCCAATGGGGGATTTCCCAATGGGGCATGTCCCAATGGGCGATTTCCCAATGGGGCATTTCCCGATGGGGGATTTCCCAATGGGGGAATTCCCAATGGGGCATTTCCCAATGGGGGATTTCCCAATGGTGGATTTCCCTATGAAGGATTTCGCAATGGGCCATTTCCCAATGGGGCATTTCCCAATGGGGGATTTCCCAATGGGGGCTTTCGGAATGTAGGATTTGTCAAGGGGGGATTTCCCAATGGTGCATTTCCCAATGAGGCATTTCCCAAAGGGGCATTTCCCAATGGGGCATTTCCCAATGGAGAATTTCCGAATGCAGCATTCCCCAATGGGGCATTTCCCATTGGAAGATTTCCCAATGGGGCATTTCCCTATGGGGGATTTCCCAATGGGAGATTCCCCAATGGGCCATTTCCCCATGGGGCAGTTCGCAATGGGGGATTTCCCAATGAGGCATTGCCCAATCGAGCATTTGCCAATGGGGGATTTCCCAATGGGGGATTTCCCAATGGGGCATTTCTTAATGCGGCATTCCCCTATGCGGCATTTCAGAATGGGGCATTTCTCAATGGGGCATTTCCCAATGGGCCATTTCCCAATGAAGGATTTCCCAATGGGCCGTTTCCAAATGGCGGATTTCGCAATGGCAGATTTCCCAACGGGGGATTTCCCAATGTAGGATTTCTCAAGGGGGCATTTCCCAATGGGGCACGTCCCAATGGGGCATTCCCCAATGGGGGATTTCCCAAAGGGCCATTTGCGAATGGAGCATTTCCCAATGGGAGATTTCGAAATGGGGGATTTTCTAATGGGGCATTTGCCAATGGGGGATTCCCCAATGGGGGATTTCCCAATGGGGCATTTCCCAATGGGGGATTTTCGAATGGGGGATTTCCCAATGGGGCATTTCCCAATGGGGCATTTCCCAATGGGGCATTTCCCAATGGGGCATTTCCCAATGGGGGATTTCCCAATGGGGCATTTCCCAATGGGGGATTTCCCAATGGGGCATTTCCCAATGGGGGATTTCCCAATGGGGTATTTCCCAATGGAAGATTTCCCAATGGACCATTTCCCAATGGGGAATTTCCCATTGCGGCATCTCCCAATGGGCGATTTCCCAATGAGGCATTTCCCAATGGGGGATTTCCCAATGGGGCATTTCCCAATGGGTCATTCCCCAATGGGGGATTTCCCAATGGGGCATTTCCCAATGGGGGATTTTCGAATGGGGGATTTCCCAATGGGGGATTTCCCAATGGGGCATTTCCCAATGGGGCATTTCCCAATGGGGCATTTGCCAATGGGGCATTTCCCAATGGGGCATTTCCCAATGGGGCATTTTCCAATGGGGCATTTCCCAATGGGGCATTTCCCAATGGGGGATTTTGCAATGGGGCATTTCCCAATGGGTCATTCCCCAATGGGGCATTTCCCAATGGGGGATTTCGCAATGGGGCATTTCCCAATGGGGCATTTCCGAATGGGGCATTTCCCAATGGGGCATTGCCCAAGGGGGGATTTCCCAATGGCCGTTTCCCATGAGGCATTTCCCCATGGGGGATTTCCCAATGGGGCATTTGCCGATGAAGGATTTCCCAATGGGGGATTTCCCAATGGGGCATTTCCCAATGAGGCATTTCCCAATGAAGCATTCCCCAATGGGGGATTTCCCAACGGGGGATTTCCCAATGGGGCATTCCCCAATGGGGGATTTCTCAAGGGGGGATTTCCCAATGGGGCATTTCCCAATGCGACATTTCCCAATGGGGCATTTCCAAATAGGGGATTTCCCAATGTGGGGTTTCCCAATGGGGCATTTCCCAATGGGGAATTTCCCAATGGGGCGGTTCCCAATGGGGGATTTCGAAATGGGGGATTTCCCGATCGGGCATTTCCCAATGGGGGATTTCCCAATGGGGGATTTCCCAATGGCCATTTCCCCATGAGGCATTTCCCAACGGGGGATTTTCCAATGGGGGATTCCCCAATGGTGCATTTCCCAATGGGGCATTCCCCTATGGGGCATTTCCCAATGGGGCATTTCTCAATGGGCCGTTTCCCAATGGGGGATTTCCCAATGTTGGATTTCTCAAGGGGGGATTTCCCAATAGGGGATTTCCCAATGGGGCATTTCCCAACGGGGCATTCCCCAACGGGGCATTTCCCAATGCGACATTTCCCAATGGGGCATTTCCCAATTGGGGATTTCCCAATGTAGGATTTCCCAATGGGGCATTTCCCAATGGGGGATTTCCCAACGGGGCATTCCCCAACAGGAGATTTCCCGAAGGGCCATTTCCCAATGGGGCATTTCCCAATGGGGGATTTCCCAATGGGCATTTCCCGATGGGGGATTTCGAAATGGGGGATTTCCTAATGGGGCATTTCCCAATGAAGGATTTCCCAGTGGGGCATTTCTCAATGGGGGATTTCGAAAAGGGGGATTTCCCAATGGGGGATTTCCCAATGGGGCATTTCACAATGGGGCAGTCCCCAATGGGGCATTTCCCAATGCGACATTTCCGAATGGGGCATTTCCAAATGGGGGATTTCCCAATGGGGCATTTCCCAATGGGGGATTTCCCTATGGGGCATTCCCCAATGGGGGATTTCCCAATGGGGGATTTCCCAATGGGGCGTTTCCCAATGGGGGATTTCCCAATGGGGGATTTCCCAATGGGGCATTTCCCGATGGGGCATTTCCCAATGCGACATTTCCCAAAGGGCCATTTCCCAATGGGACATTTCCCAATGGGGCATTTCCTAATGGGGGATTTCCCAATGGGGCATTTCCTAATGGGGGATTTCCCAATGGGTGATTTCCCAATGGGGCATTTCCCAATGGGGGATTTCCCAATGGGGGATTTCCCAATGGGGCATTTCCCCATGGGGGATTTCCCAATGGACCATTTCCCAATTGGGCATTTCCCAATGGAAGATTTCCCAATGGACCATTTCTGAATTGGTCATTTCCCGATGGGGCATTTCCGAACGGGGGATGTCCCAATGGGGCATTTCCCAATGGGGGATTTCCCTATAGGGCATTCCCCAATGGGCCATTTCCCAAAGGGCCATTTCCCAATGGGGCATTTCCCAATGGGGGATTTCCCAATGGGGGATTTCCCAATGGGGCATTTCCTAATGGGGGATTTCCCGATGGGGGATTTCCCAATGGGGCATTTCCCAATTAGAGATTTCCCAATGGGGGATTTCCCAATGGGGCATTTCCCAATGGGGGATTTCCCAATGGGGCATTTCCCAATGGGGGATTTCCCAATGGGGGATTTCCCACTGGGGGATTTCGCAATGGGACATTTCCAAATGGGGCATTTCCCAATAGGTGATTTCCCAATGGGGCATTTCCCAATAGAAGATTTCTCAATGGGCCATTTCCCAATGGGGCATTTCCCAATGGACCATTTCCCAATCGGGCATTTCCTGATGGGGCATTTCCCAATTGCGGCATTTCCCAATGGGGCATTTCCCAATGGAACGTTTCCCAATGGGGCATTTCCCAATTGGGGATTTCCCAATGGGGCATTTCCCAAAGGGGGATTTCAAAATGCGGGATTTCCCAATGGGGGATTTCCTAACGGGGGATTTCCCAATGGGGGATTTCTCAAGGGGGGATTTCTCAAGGGGGGATTTCCCAATGGGGGATTTCCCAATGGGGCATGTCACAATGGGGCAGTCCCCAATGGGGCATTTCCCAATGCGACATTTCCGAATGGGCCATTTCCAAATGGGGGATTTCCCAATGTGGGATTTCCCAATGGGGCATTTCCCAATGAGGGATTTCCCTATGGGGCATTCCCCAATAAGCCATTTCCCAAAGGGCCATTTCCCAATGGGGCATTTCCCAATGGGGGATTTCCCAATGGGGCATTTCCCAATGGGGGATTTCCCAATGGGGCATTTCCTAATGGGGGATTTCCCAATGGGGGATTTCCCAATGGGGCATTTCCCAATGGGGGATTTCCCTATGGGGCATTCCCCAATGGGGGATTTCCCAATGGGGGATTTCCCAATGGGGCATTTCCCAATGGGGTATTTCCCAATGGGGGATTTCCCAATGGGGCATTTCCCCATGGGGCATTTCCCAATGCGACATTTCCCAAAGGGCCATTTCCCAATGGGACATTTCCCAATGGGGCATTTCCTAATGGGGGATTTCCCAATGGGGCATTTCCTAATGGGGGATTTCCCAATGGGGGATTTCCCAATGGGGCATTTCCCAATGGGGGATTTCCCAATGGGGGATTTCCCAATGGGGCATTTCCCCATGGGGGATTTCCCAATGGACCATTTACCAATGGGGCATTTCCCAATGGAAGATTTCCTAATGGACCATTTCTGAATTGGTCATTTCCCAATGGGGCATTTCCCAATGGGGCATTTCCCAATGGACCATTTCCGAATTGGTCATTTCCCGATGGGGCATTTCCCAATGGGGGATTTCCCAATGGGGCATTTCCCAATGGGGCAGTCCCCAAAGGGGCATTTCCGATTGGGGCATTTCCCAATGGGGTATTTCCCAATGGGGGATTTCGCAATGGGACATTTCCAAATGGGGCATTTCCCAATAGGTGATTTCCCAATGGGGCATTTCCCAATAGAGAATTTCTCAATGGGCCATTTCCCAATGGGGCATTTCCCAATGGACCATTTCCCAATGGGGCATTTCCCCATGGGGCATTTCCAAATTAGGCATTTCCCAATGGGGCATTTCCGAATGGGGCATTTCCCAATTGCGGCATTTCCCAATGGGGCATTTCCCAATGGAAGATTTCCCAATGGACCATTTCTGAATTGGTCATTTCCCGATGGGGCATTTCCCAACGGGGGATGTCCCAATGGGGCATTTCCCAATGGGGGATTTCCCTATAGGGCATTCCCCAATGGGCCATTTCCGAAAGGGCCATTTCCCAATGGGGCATTTCCCAATGGGGGATTTCCCAATGGGGGATTTCCCAATGGAAGATTTCCCAATGGACCATTTCCGAATTGGTCATTACCCGATGGGGCATTTCCCAATGGGGGATTTCCCAATGGGGCATTTCCCAATGGGACATTTCCAAATGGGGCTTTTCCCAATAGGTGATTTCCCAATGGGGCATTTCCCAATAGAAGATTTCTCAATGGGCCATTTCCCAATCGGGCATTTCCCAATGGACCATTTCCCAATGGGGCATTTCCGAATGGGGCATTTCCCAATTGCGGCATTTCCCAATGGGGCATTTCCCAATGGAACGTTTCCCAATGGGGCATTTCCCAATTGGGGATTTCCCAATGGGGCATTTCCCAATGGGGGATTTCGAAATGCGGGATTTCCCAATGGGGGATTTCCTAACGGGGGATTTCCCAATGGGGGATTTCTCAAGGGGGGATTTCTCAAGGGGGGATTTCCCAATGGGGGATTTCCCAATGGGGCATGTCACATTGGGGCAGTCCCCAATGGGGCATTTCCCAATGCGACATTTCCGAATGGGGCATTTCCAAATGGGGGATTTCCCAATGTGGGATTTCCCAATGGGGCATTTCCCAATGGGGGATTTCCCTATGGGGCATTCCCCAATGGGCCATTTCCCAAAGGGCCATTTCCCAATGGGGCATTTCCCAATGGGGGATTTCCCAATGGGGCATTTCCCAATAGAAGATTTCTCAATGGGCCATTTCCCAATGGGGGATTTTCCAATGGGGGATTTCCCAATGGGGCATTTCCCAATGGGGCATTTCCCAATGGGGCATTTCCCAATTAGGCATTTCCCAATGGGGGATTTTCCAATGGGGGATTTCCCAATGGGGCATTTCCCAATGGGGCATTTCCCAATGGAACATTTCCCAATGGGGCATTCCCCAATTGGGGATTTCCCAATGGGCCATTTTCCAATGCAGCATTTCCCAATGGGAGATTTCCCAATGGGAGATTTCCCAATGGGGCATTTCCCAATGAGGGATTTCCCAATGGGGGATTTCCCAATGGGAGATTTCCGAATGGGGCATTTCCCAATGGGGCATTTCCTAATGGGGCATTTCCCAATCGGGCATTTCCCAATGGGGCATTTCCCATAGGGGGATTTCCCAATGAAGCATTTCCCAATGGGGGATTTCCCAATGGGGCATTACACAATGGGGCATTTCTCAATGGGGCATTTCCCAATGGAAGATTTCCCAATGCGGCATTCCCAATGGGGCATTTCCCAATGGGGTATGTCCCAATGGAGGATTTCCCAATGAAGCATTTCCCAATGGGGGAGTTCCCGATGGGGAATTTCCCAATGCGGCATTTTGCAATGCAGGAGTTCCCAATGAGGGATTTCCCAATGGGGGATTTCCCATTGCGGCATTCCCAATGGGGCATTTCCCAATGGGGTATTTCCAAGTGGAGGATTTCCCAAAGGGGCATTTCCCAATGGGGGAGTTCCCAATGGGGAATTTCCCAATCCGGCATTTCGCAATGCAGGAGTTCCCAATGGGGGATTTCCCAATGGGGGATTTCCCAATGGGGCATTTCCCAATGGGTGAGTTCCCAATGGAGCATTTCCCAATGGGGCATTTCCCAACAGAGCATTTCACAATGGGGCATTTCTCAATGGGGCATTTCCCCATGGGGCATTTCCCAATGGAAGATTTCCAAAGAGGGCATTTCAGAATGGGGCATTTCCCAATGGGGTACTTCCCAATGGAGGATTTCGCAATGGGGGATTTTCCAATGGGGCAGTCCCCAATGGGGGATTTCCCAATGGGGCATTTTCCAATGGGGCATTTCCCAATGGGGCATTTCCCAATGGGGGATTCCCAACTGGGGATTTCCCAATGCAGGATTCCCAATGGGGTATTTCCCAATGTGGGATTTCCTAATGGGGGAGTTCTCAATGGTGGATTTCCCAATGGGGGACTCTGCAATGGGGGATTTCCCGATGGGGGATTCACCAATGGGAATGGAGGATGTCCTCATGTGGGATTTCCCAATGGGGGAGTTCCCAATGTGGGATTTCCCGATGGGGGATTTCCCAATGGGGCATTTCCCGATGCAAGATTTCCCGATGGGGCATTTCGCAATGGGGCATTTCGCAATGGGGGATTTCGCAATGTGGGATTTCCCAATGGGAAATTTCCCAATGGGGCATTTCCCGATGCAGGATTTCCCAATGGGGCATTTCGCAATGGGGCATTTCGCAATGGGGGATTTCTTAATAGGGGATTCCCCAACGGGGAATTTCCCAATGAGAGATTTCCGAATGGGGGATTTCCCAATGGGGGATTTCCTAATGGGGCATTTTCCAATGGGGGATTTCCCAATGGGGGATTTCCCAATGGGGCATTTCCCATTGGGGCATTTCCTAATGGGGGATTTCCCAACGGGGCATTCCCCATTGGGGAATTTCCCAAAGGGGGATTTCCCAATGGGCGATTTCCCTATGGGGCATTTCCCAATGGGAAACTTCCCAATGGGGCATTTCCCAATGAGCCATTTCTCAATGGGCCATTTCCCAACGGGGGACTTCCAAATGGTGGCTTTCCTGATTGGGGGTTTCCCAACGGGCGATTTCCCAACGGTGGATTTCCCAATGGGGGATTTCCCAATGCAGCATTTCCCAATGGGGCATTTCCCAACGGGGGATTCCCCAATGGGGCATTTCCCAATGGGGAATTTCCCAATGGAGGATTTCCCAATGTGGGATTTCCCAATGGGGGATTTCCCGATGGGGGATTTCGCAATGGGGTATTCCCCAATGGGGGATTTCCCTATGGGGCATTTCCCAATCGGACATTTCCCAATGCGAGATTTCCCAATAGGAAATTTCCCAACGGGGGATTTCCCAATGGAGGATTTCGCAAGGGGGGATCTCCTAATGGGGGATTTCCCAATGGGGCATTTCCCAATGGGGCATTTCCGAATGGGGCATTCCCCAATGGGGCATTTCCTAATGGGAGATTTCCCAATTCGGCATTCCCCAATGGGTGACTTCCCAATTGGCGATTTTGCTATGGGCAGTTCCCAATGGGGGACTTCCCAATCGGGCATTTCCCAATGGGGCATTTCCCAATGGGGGATTTCCCCATGGGGGATTTCCCAATGGGGGATTTCCCAATGGGGCATTTCCCAATGGGGGATCTCCCAATGGGAGATTACCCAACGGGGGATTTCCCAATGGGGGATTTCGCGATGGGGGATTTCTCAATGGGGGATTGCATGATGGGGGATTTCCCGATGTGAGATTTCTCAATGGGGCTTGTCCCAATGGCGCATTTCCCAATGGGGGATTTCCGAACGGGGCATTTCCCAATGGGGGATTTCCCAATGGGGGATTTGCCAATGGGGGATTTCCGAATGTGGGATTTCCCAATGGGGCATTTCCCAATGGGGCATTTCCCAACGGGACATTTCCCCATGGGGGAGTCCCCAATGGGAGATTTGCCAATGGGGGATTTCCCAACGGGGCATTTCCCAACAGGGCATTTCCCAATGGGGGATTACTCAATGGGAGATTTCCGAACGGGGCATTTCCCAACGGGGAATTTCCCAATGGGGGATTTCCCACTAGGGGATTTCCCAACGGGGCATTTCCCAATGGGGCATTTCCCGATGGGCGAGTTCCCAACGTGGGATTTCCCAATGGGAGATTTCCCGATTGGGGAATTCTCAATGGGATTCCCAATGTGAGATTTCCCAATGGGAGATTTCCAATGGGGCATTTCGCAATGGGGCATTTCCCAATGGGGGATTTTCCAACGGGAGATTTCCGCATGGGGGATTTCCCAATGGGGCATTTCCCAATGGGGCATTTCTCAATGGGGTATTTCGCAATGGGGGATTTCCCAATGGGGGATTTCCCAATGGGGCATTTCCCGATGGGTCATTTCCCGATGGGCGCTTTCCCAACGGGGGATTTCCCAATGGGCGATTTCCCAATGTGAAATTTCCCGATGGGGGATTTCCCGATGGGGGGTTTCCGAAAGGGGGATTTCCCGATAGGGCATTTCACACTGGGGCATTTGTCAATGGGAGATTTTCGAACGGGGGATCTCCCGACGGGGGATTTCCCAATGCGGGATTTCCCAATGGGGGATTTCCCAACAGGGGATTTCCCAATGGGAGATTTCCCAATGGGGGATTGACCAATGGGGCATTTCCCAATGGGGCATTTCCCGATGGGCCATTTCCCACTGGCGGGTTTTCCCAATGGGGGATTTCCCAATGGGGGATTTCCCAATGGGGCATTTCCCAATGGGGGATTTCCCAATGCAGCATTTCCCAATGGGGTGTTTCCCAATGGGGGATTTCCCAATGGGGGATTTCCCAATGGGGCATTTCCCAATGGGGGATTTCCCAATGGGGGATTTCCCAATGGGGGATTTCCCAATGGGGGATTTCCCAATGGGGCATTTCCCAATGGGGCATTTCCCAATGGGGGATTTCCCAATGGGGGATTTCCCAATGGGGCATTTCCCAATGGGGCATTTCCCAATGGACCATTTCCCAATGCGGCATTTCCCAATGGACCATTTCCCAATGGGGCATTTCCCAATGGGGGATTTCCCAATGGGGCATTTGCCAATGGGGGATTTCCCAATGGGGCATTTGGCAATGGGGGATTTCCCAATGGGGGATTTCCCGATGGGGGATTTCGCGATGGGGGATTTCCCAATGGGGGATTTCCCAATGGGGGATTTCCCAACGGCGGATTTCCCAATGGGGCATTTGCCAATGGGGTATTTCCCATTGGGGGATTTCCCAATGGGGCATTTCCCAATGGGGCATTTCCCAATGGGGGATTTCCCAATGGGGGATTTCCCAATGGGGCATTTCCCATTGGGGGATTTCCCAATGGGGGATTTCCCAATGGGGCATTTCCCAATGGGGGATTTCCCAATGGGGCATTTCCCAATGGGGGATTTCCCAATGGGGGATTTCCCAATGGGGCATTTCCCAATGGGGCATTTCCCAATGGGGGATTTCCCAATGGGGCATTTCCGCATGGGGGATTTCCCAATGGAAGATTTCCCAATGGGGGATTTCCCAATAGGGCATTTCCCAATGGGGCATTTCCCAATGGGGGATTTCCCAATGGGGCATTTCCCAATGGGGGATTTCCCAATGGGGCATTTCCCAATGGGGCATTTCCCAATGGGGCATTTCCCAATGGACCATTTCCCAATGGGGCATTTCCCAATGGGGGATTTCCCAATGGCGCATTTCCCAATGGGGGATTTCCCAATGGGGCATTTCCCATTGGGGGATTTCCCAATGGGGGATTTCCCAATGGGGCATTTCCCATTGGGGGATTTCCCAATGGGGGATTTCCCAATGAGGCATTTCCCAATGGGGCATTTCCCAATGGGGGATTTCCCAATGGGGCATTTCCCAATGGGGCATTTCCCAATGGGGCATTTCCCAATGGGGGATTTCCCAATGGGGGATTTCCCAATGGGGCATTTCCCATTGGGGGATTTCCCAATGGGGGATTTCCCAATGGGGCATTTCCCAATGAGGGATTTCCCAATGGGGGATTTCCCAATGGGGGATTTCCCAATGGGGGATTTCCCAATGGGGCATTTCCCAATGGGGTATTTCCCATTGGGGGATTTCCCAATGGGGCATTTCCCAATGGGGGATTTCCCAATGGGGGATTTTCCAATGGGGGATTTCCCAATGGGGCATTTCCCAATGGGGCATTTCCCAATGGGGGATTTCCCAATGGGGGATTTCCCAATGGGGCATTTCCCAATGGGGCATTTCCCAATGGACCATTTCCCAATGCGGCATTTCCCAATGGACCATTTCCCAATGGGGCATTTCCCAATGGGGGATTTCCCAATGGGGCATTTCCCAATGGGGGATTTCCCAATGGGGCATTTCCCATTGGGGGATTTCCCATTGGGGGATTTCCCAATGGGGGATTTGCCAATGGGGTATTTCCCAATGGGTGATTTCCCAATGGGGCATTTCCCATTGGGGCATTTCCCAATGGGGTATTTCCCAATGGGGGATTTCCCAATGGGGGATTTCCCAATGGGGCATTTCCCATTGGGGCATTTGCGAACGGGGGATTTCCCAACGGGCGATTTCCCAATGGGGGATTTCCCAATGGGGGATTTCCCGATGGGGGATTTCCCAATGGGGGATTTCCCAATGGGGCATTTCCCGATGGGGCATTTCCCAGTGAAGCATTTCTCAATGGGGGATTTCCCAATGCCCCGTTCGGAAATCCCCCACTGGGAAATCCCCCAATGGCAAATCCCCCATTCGGGAATCCCCACTTGGAAATCACGCAAGTGCCCCATTGGGAGATTCTCCATTGGGATACCCCGTTGGGAAATCCCCCATACGGAGGTGCCCCATAGGGAAGTGCCCCATTGAAATGTCCCCAGTTGGGAAGTGCCCTATTCGGAAATCCCCCGTTTCGAAATCTCCCGTTGCAAAATCCGAAACGGGGAAATCCCCCATTGGTAATTCCCTCGTTGGGAAATCCCCTAGTGGAAAATCCTCGGTTGGTAATCCCTCGTTGGGAAATCCTCCGTTGAGGGGGGAATGTTTGCCCGGCGCGCGCCCGGCACGGTACTTTTCTATTAACTATCCCGACTTCAGCCCCAGATTTACCCTCCCATGGAGAAGCCCCCACAGTGAAGCCCCCATAGACCACATTGCACTGCACACCTTCCCGACAAAGCACGTTGCAAAATAAAGCAGGATCTATGAATTCAACCACTCCAACTATCATTTGTAGTGTAATTAACAAACAACATTGGTCCCACAAGTGTGGGTGTCAATACATTCATGACAATAGTGCTCCTTACACTCATCACAAACTGCGACGGTGGAGCGCCGTTGGCAACACAACACACACACTTCCGCCTCATCCTCTGCCTCCTCATCTTGCGTGGCGGCCGAGTTGCTTTGGTCAGTCCAAACCTGAGGCGGGACATGCTCCCATGGTCCGTAGGGGGGGTGACGGACTTGCCTCCGGATGCAAAACTGTGTGAAATGCAACAGAATGCGGACTGGCCGGTGCAACTCATTGGGGCCGCCACGCCAGATGTTCCTAACCAAACCCCAATGCCACGACCGAGCAAACGGCTCCTCAATGTGTGCCCTATACCATCCGCGCACGTCATTGTAACATTGTTGGCGGGCTGTCAAAGTGCCATTCTTTCTTCCAATGACTGGCACAATGACATGAATCCGGCCTTCATAAGCACCATCATGGCCCCCAACTTCAAAATCAGAGAAATCACCTCGGGTACGAGAAGGTCCATACCCATCCCAAATCAAAACATCTGCTGATGTCCCGGGGGCCAAGGCGTTGATCAAGGAGCTCGGGTGCCCGTACTTCATCCAAAATTCCTCCAATGTTTTTGCATCTGCACCCATCCGTGCAACTTGGGTACGCACACAGATGGACTTACACCGTTTCACCCACCATTGGACACCACCACTTTTGCCATCGTCGCAGACGGGGTGCAAAGGGTGTGCTGGATTCTTAGACACGGCGAGGAGATATTCCAAAATCTCATCCTCTGTCTTTTTGTTCTCCCTTGCAACCTCTTCCGCTGTGTACTCTCTTTCAGTGGAGGGTTCAACAAGGTTGGGCTGGGGCTTGGGTTTGCCTTTCGCGGACTTGGATTTGCGTTGAGGTTTGGGTTGGGGTTTGGGTTGAGGTTCATGTTGAAGTTTGGGTTGCGGTTTGGGTTGAGGTTTGGGTTGAGGTTTGGGTTGAGGTTTGGGTTGAGGTTTGGGCTGGGCTTCTAGATTGGAACTTGAGCTGGAACTAGAACTTGAGCTAGAACTAGAAACTGAATTGGAGGCAAGCATTCCAAACAACGTATGCTGAGTCCCTAACCTCGGGGGTCCCCAACAAAGGGGACAAAATTAGAAGTCAAAACCTACGCCGGCGGTCACCATGATGCACCACGCAACAAAGCGTGGATTCAAAGATTGTCCCGGTTTCCTTAATAGCACGGGAGGTTGGGGCCCAAAAGAGGGTGGAAATGCTACGGCACCCCTGCATTCTCGGGGGTCCCCAACAAAGGGGACAAAATCAGAAGTCAAAACCTACGCCGGGGGTCACCATGATGCACCACGCAACAAAGCGTGGATTCAAAGATTGTCCCGGTTTCCTCAATAGCACGGGAGGTTGGGGCCCAAAAGAGGGCGGAAATGCTACGTCACCCCTGCATTCTCGGGGGTCCCCAACAAACGAGACAAAATCAGAAGTCAAAACCTGCGCTAGGGGTCACCATGATGCTCCTAGTATCTCAAAGTGTGGGTCTCTAGTACAGCCAGGCGCCCAATTAGCTTGCACTGTGCAGAGTGCGCCCCCTTAGTGCACCCCCTAAAAGACCACTAGAGGGGCACGGGTCCAAAAATATGCCCGGCCGCGCCCGGCGCGCTAACGTTCCCCCGAGAACTCCCCCGTTGACAAATCCCCCATTGGGAAATCCACCGTTGGGAAATCCCCCATTGGGACGTCACCCGTTTGGAAGTACCCCGTTGGGAAATCCCCTGTTGACAAATCCCCCATTGGGAAATCCACCGTTGGGAAATCCCCCATTGGGACGTCACCCGTTGGGAAATCCCCCATTGGGAAATCCCCCGTTGGGAAATCCCCCGTTACTAAATCCGCTTTTGGGAAATCCCCCGTTGTGAAATCCCCCATTGGGAAATCCCCCGTTGGGAAAACACCCAGAAGCTGTTCAATTTCTAATTGAGGTCCCATTGTAAAAGGGAATATCGTAAGATTGGAAAGATAGTGGGTTGGGTTTTTTCCTTACAATGTGGTCCAAAGGGTTTGAAGGTTCAAGGGAGTTAATTTGGCCTATTTTGACCGTGAAAGTGTCACAAAGAAGGCATTTCAGATAGACACTTGTTGTTGAAAGGGGTTAAATCTCCATGAAAGCGTGGTTTGCCCAAACCTCTCCTGTAACCCTGCAACGTAGAATTGGCTATCTAAAAATATCTAAAAAAAATTGTAGGTCATTGTTCGCTGAAAATGGGTGCCATTGCGATCCGAAGGAGGGGGGGGGTTGCCACCGCTTTTAAGCCCCGCCTTAGGCTACAGCGGGCCATCCACCGGTGCCCTATCTGGCGGTACTCATGGTGAAGCTGCTCAATTTCTAATTGCGGCCCCACTCTGAAAGGGAATATCGTAACATTGGAAAGAGATTGGGTTGGAGTTTTTTCCTTAAAATGTGCTCCAAACAGTTTCAAGGTTCAGTGGTGTTAATTTGACCCATTTTGACCGTGAAATTTTCAGGAAGATGCCAGTTCGGATGGACACTTGATGTTGAAAGGCGTTACAGGTTGACGAAAGCGTCATTTGCCCAAAGCCTCCTGAAACCCTGCAACGTAGAATGGGTGCTTTCTCCAAGAACTGTAGGTCATTGTGTGCTGAGAATGGGTGCCATTGGGATCGGAGGGGGAGGGGAGGGGGGAGCTTGCCCCCACTTTTAAGCCCCGCCTTAGGGTGCAGCAGAGCCCTTCCCCAGTGCCCAATCCGGCGGTACCAGCGGCTGTCAATAGATTTATTAGATTCCAGATGGATGCGCATGATTGACAATCTGACAATCAGATCAGATGAATCACAGATCTATCTATCAAGGATGTGCAGATGCTGGCCATGGCCTTGCAACTTGGATGCGTATCAGCACAGAAAGCAGTGTAGCAGAGAGCTGGCAGCTGGTGCAGCACAGAAAGCAGTGTAGCAGAGAGCTGGCAGCTGGTGCGTATGATCACACGTAGGGCCTGACAATTAACAGAGTCTGCGTGATGAGGTGATTGACATGAAAAGCATCACTCTATGTGGCGACCTTAACTCAGCTGGGCCCATTCAAGGGCAGGAGATGGGTAGCATAGGTGAATGCACACCACAGGCAATGAATCATCATTGATGTTTCATTGTATTGGAGGCTTGGTTTCCAAATTGGGGGGTCGCTGTGTTCCCCCCAGCCCACCTGACCTTATTAGTTTGTGAGAGGAAAATTCCTAAAGGTTAGATCTTAGATATTGAATGGAAAAAAATCTGTCAGTCCTACGTCCTCAATGTTGGGGGACCAATAAAAATTTCGCAGCCCAAGTGAGACTACCTATGGGTTGCGGCCGTACACCATCGCACCGCTACCTTTCTTCCAAAGCCCAAGGGGGCGGGGTCGGGGGGGGGGGGGCATCTCCCCAGCTTACGCTTGCTCCTTGCCCAACAGGGAGCAGCGCCAGAGCATCGCCTCGCAGCTGGTGCGGCAGAGCCCAGCCTCGCAATTCAAGGGGTTGATCTTGACAGCAACGACTTGTACTTATACCAACCGAGCCTCTGCTATAACGAGCAGCTTGTGCACAGCCGCCATGCAAAAGGAAAGTACATCTACTACTACGAGCGCCAGCCGAACAAGAAGCACAAACATGTCCGCGGCTGGTGCCGACACCAGCGGCAAGCTGCACTGCAGTCAATGCGCTCTCCTCCACAATGTTGATAGGGTGAACACCTGCCCGCAGTTGCAGCAGATGCTGAATGGGCTTAGTGTCGTGGTTGCGGATGGCGGCAGCTAGCATGTGCGCTAGCTCTACATCAGCGGCCTGGGGTGCCTGTACTTCGCACCAGGAGGAGCGATATTCAGCATCATGCAGACAATTTCGGCAGTGAACCCTCCAACAGGAGGTATGGTATGGGTGTTGAAGGCTACACAGAGGCCACAGAGGCAACTGAGGCAACTCGGTGCAAATAGAAAACCCACCATCAACGGAAGCGCACCAGCGGCTTCTGTCAGTGTGTGCATCACCAGTGCTGGGTGTGCACCTTGCCAGGGGTAGTGCAGCCCGGCAGTGATGGGATATGCACGCCAGCGAGGCGCCACCCGGACATTGATGAGCAGCAGCACCCCCAGCACAGCGAGAACATCGGCAGCAGGTGTTAGCACGCGAAATACAGCGAGGGGGTGGATGGCACAGGGACCACACCAAAGGCACGCGCTGCTGCAAGAGATTGGGCATGGCACTAACTCCAACCCATGTGCATTCCGTCTTGAACGTCAGTCGCACCGCGCCCTTGTCCAGACTGCCGTGGTATTCGCACTCTGAAGTGTCCAAAGGAGTCGCGGAAGCAAATGTATTGGACTGGCACTTGACGATGGCAACGGACTGGCACTTGGACTGGCACTTGAAGATATTGATGTTGGGCTGGGGCTTGGGCTATTGCAAGGACTGGTGCTGGGGCTCTCAATCGAGGTCGGGCTTGGACATGGATAGCGTGGGCATCTTAACTCCGGGGCAGTCCAGACTGTCAGTGTGCCAATGGCCGTGCCAGTCGTGCTGTTTCGATTCCAATGTCTCAATACCAATTTCGTGCCGTCAGGAGTGAACTGTGGCCTGTGCTCCCATAATACCCAAGTCCATATTCAAACCATGACTCTGAAAGCCCAGAAGAAATGTCCCTAACGGTCACTTGGCTGTTGCTTGTGGTAACAACCGTGTTCCAATCCGGTGAGAGTGCCAGTGAATCTGCAGGTGACCCCAGCGTCACAAATGTACCAGCACTGACTGTCCACAGTAGCAGATTGTGCGAAAAGTCTGTCGAGAGGGCCCTCATACCATCCGGTGACATAACCACGCACAAACAAGGGCTGGATGCACCAGAGCACGTCTCAGCTGCGCCTGTATGTACAGTTGAGAGACATGGTGATGGATCAACATTGCTGCAGGATAGTATCTTCTTGCCGTCAGGTGACCAAGCAAGAAGAAAAAGCAACAACAAGCAACAACAAGCAACAAGCACTTCTCCTCACCGTTTTGGCCATTGCTCCGCCTCATCGCTCCGGGCTCTACTCTACTCTAGCCATCTTGGAGCCCAGGTGGTGGCCTTGCCAAATCCAAGTTTTGAGCCAAAAACTCACCGGTGGCGGCCCGGGGCGGGGGCGCCAAGTCGGGAGGTGCCCTCCCAAATCTGCGCAGTTTTGGGCGAGAAACAGCCATTTTTCGCCCAAAACAGCCCCAAAACCCGGGCGAAACGCCCAAACGAAGGGATACGGTGAGTACACTGCACGTGCGGCTTGCCTTCACCGTGTCAAAGAGCTCTCTAGTGCCCTTCAATTCCACGATATGTCCGAGAAACGGCCCAAACAGGCGCCAAAAAGCCCCAAAAATTGCGCAATGTGCACCAGCACCTGGAAACCAAGAACGGGCCGTATCTTGGGCTACGTGGCTCAAAACCGAATTCCGAGGGCACCTAGGCCACCCGCAACCCCCCACTTTTTATGGTTTCCAAGCCTTAGAATCGCCCAACGAGACACATAGACCCCCGTACCTGTGGTCACTTGGTGCAGCCGGAGGGCCGGCCAGCCCACGCAGAGTGGGTGCCAACGGTGGGTCCACCAGGGTCCCTAGGGCGAAAAAAATGATTTTTTCCAAAGTTGTTCCTAGACCACTTGGGTTGCTCAAACAAGTGTTTTTAGGCCGTTTTAAGCCCGTGGTGGCGCGTTTAGGGCCATGGAAAATCCCAAAATGCCTTGAAAATGGGCCGTTTCGGGACCACCAATGCGTCAAAAATGGGTCAAAAACGCGTTTCCCCAAAAATGATCCCCGACCATCTATGATGCTCAAACAAGTGGTTTTAGCCCATTTTGAGCCCGTGGCCACGGGTTTTGGGGCATGGAAAATCCCAAAATGCCTTGAAAATGGGCCATTTTGGGACCAAAAATGGGTCAAAAATGTATATATATATATATATATATATATATATATATATATATATATATATATATATATATATATATATCTCTTGGGGACATTCATAACATGCCAACGCGGAGCAAATTCGTGTTTTTTGAAGGTTTTCTCAATTTTTTGTCCAAAGCACCAAAATTTCATTCTGTAGGGGGGGGGGGGGGGTATGTGTATACTTTTTGAAATCTGTGAGAAAAGGCCGTTTCAGAAATGTATGGGTTAGGGGGGGGTAGCTGACCATATTTTTCAGTACCGAGGCCAAACTTTTCGGTCTTTCAGAGTTTTGACCCCAGGCTGCTGCAAAGCCGGCATGCAAACATGCACTGAATACGTCACACTCGCTTATTCCGAATCATCGTTGTCTTTTTCAGGCAGGGCTGGGACCCCATTTGGGCAGACATCACCATGCTTATTGTTTGGAACATATTTTTTCAGCTTTTGCCAATCCTGCAGCCTGCGACTCTTTACCGGTACCCACCCTGAATTTAGAGACATTGCCCAAAGACCATCTGTTGTGAGGTCGACATTCCGCTGTTTGGTGAGCCTGACCTAGGGGTCTTCTGGCGACTAACCCGCACCCAGGTAGCACCCCCAGAGTGTGCTCTTTTGCGAACCAAAGGTTGTTGCGGCGCATCTGGGGACGCAACAGCACGTGGCGTGAATTTGTTTCCGGACATGGTGGCTGTCTGTTGACAAAAACAGCCAGCAAATAACACAGGCACTGTCCAAAAAAGACAAAAATCTCAAACTTACTGTCAGTACAACATGCAGACCCAGACCCAGGGTGTTCCAAATAGCCCTTTTCAAGGGCTTTCCGAATATACCCCACATACCCCCCCCCTTTGGGACACTCAGCGGGCACAAACAAGGCAACAATCACGGCGATCCCTGAAAACGCTCCGTGTTGGCATATTCCTGTCCGTCCCCGAGAGATATATCCTCTAATCTACACCCCTCTCCTATACTCTACGTGGCTCCACTCTAAGGTACGTGCGAAGGGTACAACTTGGTGCATATACGTAGCGGAAGGAACTAAACTGGATCAAAACGGGCTCAAAATGGGCTCAAAAAACTTGTTTGTGCACCCCGAATGGTCCAAGATCACTGTTGGAAAAATGTATTTTTTACCAATTTTTCACCCATTTTTGCTCCCAAAACGGGCTCAAAATAGGGTAAAAACACTTGTTTAAGCATCCCTAATGGTCTACGATCACTTTTGGAAAAACGCGTTTTTGACCCATTTTGGACCCAATTATGGTCCCAGAACGGCCCATTTTCAAGGCATTTTGGCATTTTCAATGGCCCATAACGCGTCACCACGGGCTCAAAACGGCCTAAAAACGCTTGTTTGAGCATCCAAAGTGGTCTAGGAACAAGTTTGAAAAAAATGATTTTTTTCGCCCCGGGGACCCTGGTGGACCCACCGTTGGCCGCAACTGTGCGCGGGCTGGGCTGCCCTCTGGCTCCACCAAGTGACCACTGGTACGGGGGTCTACGTGTCTTGTTGGGCGATTCTGAGGCTTGGAAACCACAAAAAGTGGGGGGTTGCGGGTGGACTAGGTGCCCTCGGAATTCGGGTTTGAGCCACGTAGCCCAAGATACGGTCCTTGCTTGGTTTCGGGGGTCTGGTGCATATTGCGCCGTTTTTGGGGCTTTTTGGCACCTTTTTGGGCCGTTTCTCGGACATATCGTGGAGTTGAAGGGCACTAGAGGGCTGTTTGACACAATGAAGTCAAGCCGCACGTGGAGTGTGGCCACCGTTTTCCTTCGTTTGGCCGTTTTGACTAGGTTTGGGGGCCGTTTTGGGCCAAAAATGGCTGTTTTGGGGCACAAAACAGCGCAGATTTGGGAGGGCACCTCCCGACTTGGCGCCACCGCCCCGGGCCGCCACCGGTGAGTTTCTGGCTCAAAACTTGGATTTGGCAAGGCCACCACCTAGGCTCCAAGATGGCTACATGGGGAAAAGATCCGAAGCGCTGGGACGGAGCAATGGCCAAAACGGCAAGGAGACGTGTTGTTGTTGTTGTTGCTTGTTGCTTGTTGTTGCTTGTTGTTAGCTAAATTTAAGGGGAGAGGGGTGTAGTAATATATATATATATATATATACATATATATATATATATATATATATATACATATATATATATATATATATATATATGTATAAAAAGTGGGGGGTTGCGGGCGGACTAGGTGCCCTCGGAATTCGTTTTTGAGCCACGTAGCCCAAGATACCGCCCGTCCTTCGACACGAATATGGGAGATCTGTTTGTGTTTCTTAGTTCTGTGATGGCGCAAAATACGGGCATCCCAATTGGGGGATCGTGCTCGGCGCAGATTGCAAGCCTGGTTTTGATTTTTAGAGAGCTTCGCTCCCCACTGCCCCACATGCTTTCCGACGCTATGTGGATTAGGTATAGAGATAATTTTCTTTTCTTGATGTTTCAGTATCTTGACGAAAGCCAGAATGAACAGCTCATTACAGACCTGCAGAGTGCACTCTCTGCACTGACGTCCATGCAGATCACTGTAGAACAGAGAGCCTCAGCACTGAAGTTTCTGGAGTGCTGGTTGTCTGAGCCCAAGGGACCCTCACCTATTGGGTTACCTGATTTCGTAAACCTGAATACTGCAGACACCGTACCACAGACCAGGAAGCTGATGGATTCTACAGCCCCGACAGTCCAGTATATGCTAAATTCGCTCATTCCAAACTGGACTCGGAATGCACTGCACTACAGGCTGACTCCACAGCAGGCCACAACTAACCTGGAATACCTGCATAGTCTTTTCACACAGGTAGGGTACGCACCAGTGACATGGAAGCCGCTCCTCAGAAAGCAGGCACTGAAGTGGGGCGCCTGTCTGCCATCCAATTTGCATGCATGAGTTGCGGAGCCTTCTACCCCTGGGGTTTCTCCCCGGGGGTTCGCGGGGACATATTTTGCTTTGCTATGTTTCATATGTATCCAACCATTCTCGTTTTGTTTTCTTTGAAGTCTCAAATTATTTGCTTGTAGCCTAAAGCGATGTTTCGTCAATTTCGGCACCTGCTTGTGTCTGCTGCACAGAAACTTTGTTGTGGTCTTTCTTCTTGTGTCAACGTTTGCCCGTTCACCGAGGAGGATTTCCCCCACCAGTCGAAGTGCAGCACACATTTGAGAAACAATTCAATAGTCAGTTTTATATGTTCTTGGTTTCGGGGTGCTGGTGCACATTGCGCAGTTTTTGGGGCTTTTTGGCGCCTTTTTGGGCCGTTTCTCGGACGTATCGTGGAGTTAGAGGGCACCAAAGGTCTCTTGGTCACGAGAAAGTCAAGCCGCACGTGCAGCGTAGCAGCCGTTTGCCTTCGTTTGGCTGTTTTGAACCCTTACTAGGGCTGTTTTGGGCGAAAAATGGCTGTTTTTGGCCCAAAACTGCGCAGATTTGGGAGGGCACCTCCAGACTTGGCGCCACCGCCCCGGGCCGCCACCGGTGAGCTTTTGGCTCAAAACTTGGATTTCGCAAGGCCACCACCTAGGCTCTAGGATGGCCAAATTAGAGTCAACCCCGAGGCGATGGGAAGGGGCAATGGCCAAAACGGAACGGTGACGTGCTTGTTGCTTGTTAGCTAAATTTAAGGGGAGAGGGGTGTAGTAATATATGTATATTCCTTTGGCTACCAGACCGGACGGAGGACCGGTCTGGTCTTGTGGGGAAAATTATCACTTTCTGGCAAAGGATTGGGTCAAGGGTTTTTGAATGTGGCGGAAATGATGGTTTTGGTGGTTTTCTTAGACTCAATAGTATTTTAGAGAAAAACAGTAAGACCAGTTTCAGAGACCGGTGGGACCGGTCTTTGCAAACCGAACGGACCGGACCACTTCGGTACACTTTGGAGCACTTTGTTACACTTGCCTCCCAAACGTACCTTTGCGCGCTCGTTGCAGCATGCACGCCACCACACACCATGCACAAACCACACACACATACACAGACTTTGCTTCCCATGTCCTCTTGGGTGTTTCAACGATGCATGATGGGTGGGATGCACCATTAGCATGAAAATAGATCGGTTCAAACAGTTTCATGCAGACCGGTCAGACCGGTCTTCCGAACCTCGCTCCTGGTCCCCTACTTCCTGCTGCCTTTTCACAGGACCGGCCAGACCGCTCTTCCCCGCTTTGTTGCTTAGTCTTCTTTAATGCCGATTTCAGGCCCCGGCACGAAGATCCCCGGCGTGAAGGACGCCGAGACGCCCGTGCCCACGGCCTTCAAGAAGGTCCGGGCCGGCGACCGGGTGGTGCTGCTGCTGAAGGGCTCGCACGGCGGCCGCTACACCGGCACGTGCGAGTCGCAGGCGTCCGGTAAAATGTCCCTATCCGGGACAATCTACTTCACGGAGGACCAGAAGACCGGGGGCTTGAAGCGCAGCATCAGCAAGGGCGAGCTTGACTTCGTCACCGAGGACGTGCTCGGATGTTGGGTGATCGCGGAGGCGAAGACATCTACTCCGGGCCAGAGGATTGCGGCCCGAGCAGCGCAGTCCCGCAAAAGGAAAGTGAACGAGGAGTCCGAAGACGAAGACGAGGACGAGGAAGAAGAGGACGAAGAAGACGAGGAGGAGGAGGAGCGAGAAAGCGTGATGGAGATCCCGGAAGAAGAGGCAAAGGAGGAAGAGCAAGAGAGGAAGAAGAAGAAGCCGGCGAAGGAGAAGCACACCACCAAAAGACGGTTGCCGGTCCCATTTTTCAAGGAAATCAAAGCCGAGGGCAGTGAGTCCGCCTCGGCGCCCCGCACAAGCAAGAAAGGCAGGAAGGCCTCCACCGAGGACGAAGAGAGGTCGGCGGAAGAGGTGCGCATGGGCAACGCGTTGGAGATGTATGGCACCACCTTGCCAAGGCTTGGGCAACACGTCCGGCAATGTCTCCGTGGCCAACCCGGCACCAAGACACTTTTGGCGGCAGCGCTGCAGTTGCTGTTCGAGTGCCCGAACAGCATTCTTCGTGGTCCTCTGTGCATTCGGTCGGATTACATCGTGGCGCAGCGCAAGTGTGTCGAGCCCCTTCGTCAATCCGGTGGTCCCCAATACGAGGAATACGCAGGTTTGTGCATACTGTCGTAAACCGTTCGGACCGCTTCACTTTAGCACACTTCACACGACGACCGGTCGGACCGGTCTGTACAAACTGTCGTAAACCGTTCGGACCGGTCCACTTTAGCACACTTCATACGAAGACCGGTCGGACCGGTCCTTGCAAACTGTCGTAAACCGTTCGGACCGCTTCACTTTAGCACACTTTAGCACACTTTATTCCATTTCTCCACAGAGAAGGTCTTGCAGGGGGCTGCAACGTGTCCGAAGTGCTTGGGGATCAAGGATGAGCCCGACATGGACATGCCCGCCCTGCCCGCCGCGCCCGCAGCGCGCCAGCTCGCCATCCCCCAATCCGCCGCAAGGCCCGTTCCTCCGGAGATGCCGATGCACGTGCAGACCATGGACCAGCTCACCACTCCCCAGCTGCGCGAGAAGTTCATGGCCCTCAAACGGGAATTGCAACGCACCGAATTCGAGCTCGTAACGGTATGGAGCACCCAATGGCCGTTCGGGGTTGTGTGTGGAACTCGCTCCCCCCTTTGCCGTGCCATTTTTAGGTCCGTGGAGGTTCCCTTCCTACAAGTGATTGGCATGAACCACACGCCGAAACCAAGACGTTGGGGGAGCAGATCGAAGAGATGCGGACAGTCGCTTGGTTCCGTGAACAAACGGAGAGGATGAGGTTGGTCGAGGAAGAAGAGGCGCGCGAGGAGTTTGAACGACAAGAGGAGGCAAGAATCCAAGCCGAACGTGCAATGGAGGTGTGTGTCCATTGGACAGGGGTCCCCTAGCCTACATTTGTGCATGCATGGAGTCAGCACTGTGGTCTGTGGTCTGCAGGACGCCCGATGTCGTGAGGAGGCCGCGCGTGAACGCCAAAAGAAGGATGCGGCGACCGAGGCTTTGGAGGCGAAGTTGAAGGCGTTGCAACAGGAGTTGGACGAGGCACGGAAGAGCAAGGAGGAGCCGAGCAAAGAGCAAGAACCCGAAGAACCAGACCCGCAGCAGGTCCCAGCGGAGGAGGCAGGCGCAGGGGAGCCGATCGCCCAGCAAGCCGATGCCCCCAAGCCAGAAGCCGGAACTCAGGCATGCGTGGGCTTCAATTCGTTTTAAAGTGTGCTAAAGTGTGCTAAAGTGGACCGGTCCGAACGGTTTACGACAGTTTGCAACGAGCGGTCCGACCGGTCTTCGTGTGAAGTGTGCTAAAGTGTACCGGTCCGAACGGTTTACGACAGTTTGCAAAGACCGGTCCGACCGGTCCTTGAACGAAGTGTCACGAAGTGTACCGGTCCGTTTGGTTGAAACCACTTTACTTCCTTTTTCTACAGGAGCCCTCCACCCAGGCACTTCAGCTGCAGGCGGCTTCCGCTGCTGCTGCTACCGGGATTCCGGGGATGAAAATCACCCCGGCCTTCGCCGCACAACAGGCGCGACTCCCGCTGCAGCTCGAGGCCCGCAACAAGAAGACCGGGGAAGAGAAGAAGGATAATGAGGATAATGAGGATGAGTAACTCTTTTTCTATCTGCTTTTGCTATTTGCTATTCCCTTTTGATTTTATCGACGAACTGTTTCGGTCCTGTGTGGCCGGTGTGCCAGACGTGTGCCAGACGTGTGCCAGACATGTGCTTGATGGGACACCAGCGACATGATTCCAGGATTGCATGATTCCATGATTTCTGCTGCGTGTTTGGTTTGGGAGCAAAGAAAGTCTAAAGTGTACTAAAGTGTGCTAAAGTGAAGCGGTCCGAACGTTTTAGAGTAGTTTGCAAAGACCGGTCCGACCGGTCTCTGGACAAAGTGAGCTAAAGTGGACCGGTCCGAACGGTTTAGAGTAGTTTGCAAAGACCGGTCCAACCGGTCTCTGGACAAAGTGATCTAAAGTGAAGCGGTCTGAACGGTTTACGGTAGTTTGCCGGTTTGGGAGCAAAGAAAGTCTAAAGTGTACTAAAGTGTGCTAAAGTGAAGCGGTCCGAACGGTTTAGAGTAGTTTGCAAAGACCGGTGCAAAGCATGTGGGTGCTATCTACACGTTGAATGCTTTGCGGACCATCATGAATGAACCATGAATAGATGTCTTGTGAGGATTGACTCCCATGCATTGCAATGCCTGTGCAAAGGTGTGAACACGCACAACACAGCACACGCACACACACAACACACACATGCGGACACACACACTACACACGCATCACCAAGTGCTCCAAAGTGTGCTAAAGTGTGCTAAAATGGTCCGATCCGTTCAGTTTGCAAAGACCGGTCGGACCGGTCCGACCGGTCTCCCCGAACTAACCGGTTCGCTACAGAAAGCTAAAGTGGCGCGAAACCGTCTCAACTGAACAGTTGGTGATTTTGCCTAGTCGAAACGGTGAGTTAACGAAGACCGGTGGACCGGTTGTGAAAATATTCGCGTATGGTAGCCAAAGGAATATATATATTCCTTTATCTAGGGCGGTAACAGGGTCAAATTTGGGGTAACAGGTCATTTTTTTCAAGTTGGGTTATATGGGGGTTTTTTGAGGTGCCTGACCTTGGTAACATAGTGTCACCCTCTCATTCAACACATGTGACAGGAAGAATTGCAAAGTTTGCCTTTTTGTGCTTGTTGTTACCGGAAATGTGTTACCTGCCTGTCGTGTGTTCTGCTGCAAGCCTTGAGTTTCGCGGTAACAAGTATACGGGGTAACACCATAGCGGTTACATCAGCGGTAACAACAACCAAATGGGCAGAGGTGCAATAATAATTGAAAATAAAATTCCCTCAAGAAAACGCGACCTTCACGACCCTGTCAGTTTGATCTTAACACCCTTGCACTCCACAATGAATTTTTTTGTCTTGATTTGACGTGCCTATTTCTTGCAAACCTAAAATTGTGCTCAATAGAGCTGCAGAGGCATCTCTCCCTCTGGGTAACAATTTTCCTGGGTAACAGGTCAGCGGTTACACCTGCGGTAACACTACACATGTGCCCAATAGATCTGCAGAGGTATCTCTCACTCTGGGTAACATTTTTCCTGGGTAACAGGTCAGCGGTTACACATGCGGTAACACTACACATGCCAATCATGTCCCATTAGGGCCCTGTTTTTCCTCATTATGCCCCTTCCACCGGTTCCCAAGAAGTTTCACAAGGAGCTGACTGCCGGATCGACGTTGTACAGTGTCCGCTGGGGTGATGTTGCCCGTGCCGGGGCTCCTGTGGTCCTTCAGGTATCCCCTTTGCACCATTGCTTGGTGTGCCCTGTTTTCAACGGGTTGGGTAACACGTACCTGTTACCGGTTACACACGTGGTAACACCCCCCATTTTTACTGCACTTACTTTCCTTGCAGTTGAAGGCCAAGAAACAAGGCCAGCCCAACTTTGTTTGCGGCTGGGTTTCCAAGGGCAGCCATTTGGCCCTGACCATGAAGACGGCGTTGGCCTACGACGTTGATGAGGGGGAATGTCTGGACATCCAGACCCTCCACGGGCCAGTGACTTTTCAGGCAAAGGAGTGTGGGAACACCTGGGGATTTTACAAAGGGGGGCAAGAGAAGGGCAAGGGCAAGGAGGTGCAGGCAACAGGCAGTGGCAGGCAACAGGCAGTGGCAGTCATTCAGCAGCAGCCAGCAAAGCCCCCACCAAATCAGCCTTGAAGCCCCCAAAACAGACCCGAACACTCACCCCAGCTTCAGTTGCAGCCAAGGCAGTCCGGCAGAGGTCCCAAATGGATGTTGACAAGGAGGTGGACAGTGATGATGATGATGATGACCAGGGACCAGGTGAAAATCCTGACGAGGAGGTGGTGGTCCAGGAGGAAGGAACCCCTGAGGAGGACGAACCAGTACCACAAACCAAGGGGAAAACAAAAAAGGCGAAAGGGAAGACGGCACACCCCAGTTTTATGTTTACCGGGCCGGCTTCTGGTGGGGCAAAGTCCATCTCTGCCCGCCCCACAAGGGCAGAAAAAACTCTTACTTGAACAACCTACCTACAACACCTTGAACGGGCGAAGTCCCATGTCAGGGAAGAGTTGAGGTCCAGCCTCAAACAGGTTGCAACCCACTACCAGCTGTGTCTGGGGGTGACAGGTGCGGCCATTGTGGCTGAAGATGGGACCCCCCTCAACGCGGCCGAAGACCCCAGAGCCACAAGTGCAAGAAGAAGAGAAAGCTTTGGATGGGCACTGACTGGAAGGTGTGTGGTTCGTGTTACCCTGGTAACGGGTCAACGGTTACACACGTGGTAACAGCACATTGGTATGTTTAACTGCCATCTCACTGTTCCCCACTGTGTTCCCATGTAGGTTGGGAATCGCCATCCCTGTCATGGTGAACCGAATTGGGGCTCGAGGGGCACACACCGGAGCTTCCCCGACGTGCCTGGATCGGCTGAAGCACAAGTGGCGGGACGAGATGGGGACCGAGGGGTTGCTCAATGATGATGAAGCGCGAACTGAAGCATGTATGTTGTCTTTTCCTGCTGGGTAACGTAAATCGCGGGTAACAGGGCAAGGGTTACATGGGTGGTAACACTGTGTGTCAGGTTTTTGTGTCCGGGTAACACTTTTCCCGGGTAACAGGTCATGGGTTACATGGGTGGTAACACTGTGTGTTAGGTTTTTGTGTCCGGGTAACACTTTTCCCGGGTAACAGGTCATGGGTTACATGGGTGGTAACACTGTGTGTCACGTTTTTGCTCCCGGGTAACACCGGGTAACATCCATTTTATGTCCCTGGTAACATGCTTTGCACTCTTTGTCACAGTGAATCTGCTGCTGGTGGAGCTCAGCTGCGACGGGTGCTCTGCCCTCAAGGACGTGGAGGATGATGATGCCGAAGCCCCGAAGAGGCAGCCGGAGAGGCTGGGGGAGGGCCCCACAGCAGCGCAGCTCAAGGGAGGCCCCGAGAAAGCCCACAAAACTGAAAGTGCATACTCAGGTATGGTGTTGCAATCTTGGGGTGTTGAACTAACTGACCTACTTACATACAAATGTGCGCCCCAAGGGTTACACAGGTGGTAACACGTACTTTGCAGAGCCACTGTGTGTCTCTCTATGTTTTCGGGTCCCTCCTTGGCAAAGGCCTACTCACCCCTGACGGCGAGGGAGTTGAGCAGCGGGGAGCACGCCCAACGTCAGGCCGAGGCTGCCCATGCGGAACGCAAGGCCAAGGAGGAACCCAAGGCCGAGGAGGAACGCAAGGCCAAGGAAGACGCCGAGGCCGAGGACGAAGGATCCACCCCATCGGCAACCGTGGACGGCAAAGTGGTGGTGTGCGCAGTGCCTTCCATTGACATGACATGCGCACAATGCGTAGAAAACGTAGCAATCGTGCATCCGCGTTTTGCATCCACACGCCATTCTGCATCCCCGCGACGTGAAACACGTAATGAACGTTCCCGACGTTTTCAACACGTGCATCCGCCTTTTGCATCCACGCGCCATTTTGCATCCCCGTTGCGTTTTTCACCGTTTTTGACACAGGTCTACTCGCCACCACCGGCCCTGGGGGCACCGCTGCTCACGCAGGATGAGGATGCTGGCGACACCGGTCGGGATCGGGAAATGCCTTCGAGCTCCGGGAGCCTCCCGTATGGGTCCGACCCGTACAGGTACCGGCCCCAGGATCCACCACCCCAGCCACTGCCGCAAGGACCTCCGCCTTCGGAGACACCGGGTGAGGAGCAGCCAGGGGCCGACGATGAGACGCCGATGTGATGATGTGCAAGGGTGTGTTTCTTTATTTGTACCCTTGGTTTTGTGAATGGGGCAGTGTGGTGACACGTTACCGGGGTAACACCCCAGGGGTTACATGGGCGGTAACACACAGGTATTCACCTCCGGGGGGATGGCAACACGTTACCCGGGTAACACCCCAGGGGTTACATGGGCGGTAACACACAGGTATTCACCTCTGGGGGTATGGCAACACGTTACCCGGGTAACACCCCAACGGTTACATGCGCGGTAACATCGTTCAGCAATGATCCTCTGTTGTTCTCAGGCCCAAAAGTGAGTGGCGGAGACTCTGGATCGTGGACGTGATTGCGAGGAAGGCATGGACTTCACGGACTGATGCATCGGCGACGTCGGATGGGGTCTTTTTATTTTGATTAGGCGTGTTGTGGCCTCTATGTTTGTACAATGGTTGGATTGTCAGTGGTGAATGTTACCACCCTTGTATCCCAGTTGCCAGTTACCCATTGACCCACTGACAGTTACCAGGGGTGTTACCTCGACGTCCTCATTCTTTCCTTCTAGCTTTGCCTCAGGGTTCAGGGGTAATTTGTGAACGATGTGCACGTGTGCAAGGGGGGGGGGTGTTTTCCTGTCCACCCATTTTCACTTTTAACAGCCACCATGCCCATCCGACCCAGCCGGCGTCCATTGCGGAGAGCAATGGTGTTCGAACGAAGGGGACTACCCCCCAAGCATGTGAGAGGGGCCCTATCAGCAGCTACCCTTGGGGGACATCCTAAAAAGAAGTATGCCACCATTACCGAGACCATGGATGACATGTTCCACCCAATCCTGCGCTGCCTGAGTGAGGCTTTGGAAAAAAATGGAGCCAGCGAATTGATACCCAAGCTCACCAACTACATCCTATTCAGGGTTATGTTGGGGATGTGGCGACCAAGACGAGTCGATGATGTATGGCATCCCACAGCTTTGTGTGCACACAAAGGCTTGGCCTCCCTATTAACCAGGGAGGAGTATTATAAAATACACCGCCTGTCCAATTGTGGTACTGCAGAGCTCCTTGAGGCTATTAATGCCCATTGGTCCAGCCTGTGGGTATGGGGGTGGGATACCGCAGGGGATGAATCCATTGTCCCCCACAAGGGGAAAAGGGCTGGACCCATGCGGCAGTTCATCCCCAGAAAACCGCATAGCACAGGCATTAAATTGTATGTCCTCAGTGACTCAGTGCACCCTTTTGATAACTGATATTTTTTTGTATGCAGGCAAAAGGGTCAGGGTCTTCCGGGATCACCCCCAGGTGGCTGGACCTCGGACTGCCCGGGAGATGGTACACCGATGGGCTGACCTACTCCCTACTCGCACTGCAATTGTGTGCGACTCATACTTTGGAAGCCACCTAGTGGCAAACCAAATGGCACAGCGTCAGCAACCCTTCTTGTTCCTATGCAAAAGGGATCAGGAAGGGGTTTCCCTGGCTGGGGATAGTATGCGACCCTCCATTGCAGCAGAAACGTATGTCAAAGGAGCCAAGTATAGCCTCCATGTCTACAAAAACCCAAAAGTGGGTAGCAAACCACCACGTGTGGTTCCATTTCTGTCAAACTGTGTGTTCGACAATGAGTGGGTGCGCCACAGAGGTGGTTATGAGCTCCCACCTGTTGTGGCTGCATACAGGCAGCTAGCCAACGGTGTTGACAGTGCCAATCAAATGGCACTAGAACACCGTGAGACAGGCAGATTCAAGAGTTGGACCCGTGCCTTGAAGGCTTTCTTGTTTAGGTACGCGATTGTAAATACCTTTACAGTCTGCCGACTCCAAGGTTTGATACCCAAAGAGAAATCCCTTTGGGACTTTCAATGGGATATTTTGGAAAAGTTTGTCTCCCCTGGGCACGCTGTGCACACGCCGGTGCTTGTAGATACCCGAGGCACTTGCAAAGTATGCAAGGGGCGCACTTGGTTCAAGTGTGCTCATTGCGATGTGCATTTGCACTCCTACAGTGGTTGTTTGCAGAAGTGGCATTCAGAACTGAAAGTTTGAACTCAGAAGAAACAGCAGTCCTACGGCGCAGTGATACTTCTTGCAGGGCAGGGAGGGAAGGGACTATGTGTGCATGACGTTGTGCCCAGCCACCATGGGGTAACTAAAACAAAGTGTGATGAAGGGGTTACATGAAGGGTAACACAGGGGGTAACTAATAGGGACAAAGTGGGATTGGAAGGGGGCATGGTTACCCGGGTAACACCCCAAGGGTTACAGCGGTGGTAACAAAAACAATTAACAACCAGAGCGCTCGGGTAACACATACATGTTACCGGTAACATAGGAAGTCCCTCGGGTAACACATTGGTAACACCGTCGGTAACATGTGTTACCCAGGTAACAAGCATGTTACCCCGTTCGAAAAATAAAAAAGGTCAAATATCTTCACCTGTTTTCTGGGGCACAAATGGGTTACCCAGACCACATGGATCCCTGAGTACTAACCCTAGATAAAGGAATATATATATATATATATATATATAGATATATATATATATATATATATATATATATATATATATATATTGCTACACCCCTCTCCCCTTAAATTTAGCTAACAAGCAACAAGCAACAACAAAAACAACAACAACAACAACAAGCACGTCACCATTCCTTTTTAGCCATTGCACCTTCCCAACGCCTCGGGCCTGACTGTACTTTAGCCATCCTAGAGCCTAGGTGGTGGCCTTGCCGAATCCAAGTTTTGAGCCAAAAACTCACCGGTGGCGGCCCGGGGCGGTGGCGCCAAGTCTGGAGGTGCCCTCCCAAATTTGCGCAGTTTTGGGCCAAAAACAGCCAATTTTCGCCCAAAACAGCCCTAGTAAGGGTTCAAAACAGCCAAACGAAGGCAAACGGCTGCTACACTACACGTGCGGCTTGACTTTCTCGTGACCAAGGGACCTTTGGTGCCCTCTAACTCCACGATATGTCCGAGAAACGGCCCAAAAAGGCGCCAAAAAGCCCCAAAAACTGTGCAATGTGCACCAGCACCCTGAAACCAAGAACGGGCCGTATTTTGGGCTACGTGGCTCAAAAACGAATTCCGAGGGCACCTAGTCCACCTGCAACCCCCCACTTTTTCTGGTTTCCAAGCCTCAGCATCGCCCAACGAGACACGTAGACCCCCGTACCAGTGGTCACTTGGTGCAGCCGGAGGGCCGGCCAGCCCACGCACAGTGGGGGCCAACGGTGGGTCCACCAGGGTCCCCGGGGCGAAAAAAATGATTTTTTCCAAAGTTGTTCCTAGACCACTTGGGTTGCTCAAACAAGTGGTTTTAGGCCGTTTTGAGCCCGTGGTGGCGCGTTTTGGGCCATGGAAAATCCCAAAATGCCTTGGAAATGGGCCGTTTTGGGACCAACAATGGGTCAAAAATGGGTCAAAAACGCGCTTTTCTAAAAATGATCCTGGACCATTTATGATGTTCAAACAAGTGTTTTTAGCCGATTTTGAGCCCGTGGCGACGCGTTTTGGCCCATGGAAAATCCCAAAATGCCTTAGAAATGGGCCGTTTTGGCACCAAAAATGGGTCAAAAATGGGTCAAAGACGCGTTTTTCCAAAAGTGATCCCGGACCTTTGGGATGCTCAAAAAAGTGTTTTTAGCCCGTTTTGAGCCCGTTTTGACGGAGTTTAGCCCCTTCCACCACATGTATGCCCTTAGAGCCGTGTGGTGGAGCCACCTAGAATGGGGAGAGGGGTGTAGATTAGAGGATATATATACATATATATATATATATATATATATATATATATATATATATATATATATATATATATATATATATATATATATATATATATATATATCCTCCAATCTACACCCCTCTCCCAACTCTGGGTGGCTCGACCACACGGCTCTAAGGTACGTGCAAAGGGCACAAAGTGGTGCATACATGTGGTGGAAAAGGCTAAACTCGGTCAAAACGGGCTCAAAATGGGCTAAAAACACTTGTTTGAGCATCCCAAATGGTCCGGGATCACTTTTGGAAAAACACATTTTTGACCCATTTTGGACCCATTTTTGGTCCCAAAATGGCCCATTTTCAAGGCATTTTGGGAGTTTCCAGGAGCCAAAACCCGTCGCCACGGGCTCCAATTGGGCTAAAACCACTTGTTTGAGCATCATAAATGGTCCAGGATCACTTTTGGAAAAACGCGTTTTTGACCCATTTTTGACCCATTTTTGGTCCCAAAACGGCTCATTTTCAAGGCATTTTGGGATTTTCCATGGCCCAAAACGCGCCACCACGGGCTCAAAATGGCCCAAAAACACTTGTTTGAGCATCCCAAGTGGTCTAGGAACAACTTTGGAAAAAATCATTTTTTTCGCCCTGGGGACCCTGGTGGACCCACCGTTGGCCCCCACTGTGCGTGGGCTAGCCGGCCCTCCGGCTGCACCAAGTGACCACTGGTACGGGGGTCTACGTGTCTCGTTGGGCGATTCTGAGGGGTGGAAACCATAAAAGGTGGGAGATTGCGGGTGGACTATGTGCCCTCGGAATTCGTTTTTGAGCCACGTAGCCCAAGATGCGGCCCGTTCTTGGTTTCGGGGTGCTGGTGCACATTGCGCAGATTTTGGGGCTTTTTGGCGCCTTTTTGGGCCGTTTCTCGGAAATATCGTGGAGTTAGAGGGCACCAAAGGTCCCTTGGTCACGAGAAAGGCAAGCCGCACGTGTAGTGTAGCAGCCGTTTGCCTTCGTTTGGCTGTTTTGAACCCTTACTAGGGCTGTTTTGGGCGAAAAATGGCTGTTTTTGGCCCAAAACTGCGCAGATTTGGGAGGGCACCTCCCGACTTGGCGCCCCCGCCCCGGGCCGCCACCGGTGAGTTTTTGGCTCAAAAAATGGATTTGGCAAGGGCACCACCTAGGCTCTAGGATGGCTAAAGTAGAGTCAGGCCCGAGGTGTTGGTAAGGGGCAATGGCCAAAACGGAATGGTGACGTGCTTGCTTGCTTGCTTGTTGGGGGACCCTGGTGGACCCACCGTTGGCCCCCACTGTGCGTGGGCTGGCCGGGCCTCCGGCTGCACCAAGTGACCACTGGTACGGGGGTCTACGTGTCTCATTGGGCGATTCTGAGGGGTGGAAGCCATAAAAAGTGGGGGATTGCGGGTGGACTAGGTGCCCTCGGAATTCGTTTTTGAGCCACGTAGCCCAAGATGCGGCCCGTTCTTGGTTTCGGGGTGCTGGTGCACATTGCGCAGATTTTGGGGCTTTTTGGCGCCTTTTTGGGCCGTTTCTCGGACGTATCGTGGAGTTAGAGGGCACCAAAGGTCCCTTGGTCACGAGAAAGGCAAGCCACATGTGGAGTGTAGCAGCCGTTTGCCTTCGTTTGACTGTTTTGAGCCCTTACTAGGGCCGTTTTGGGCGAAAAATGGCTGTTTTTGGCCCAAAACTGCGCAGATTTGGGAGGGCACCTCCCGACTTGGCGCCCCCGCCCCGGGCCGCCACCGGTGAGTTTTTGGCTCAAAACTTGGGTTTCGCAAGGGCACCACCTAGGCTCTAGGATGGCTAAAGTAGAGTCAAGCCCGAGGCGATGGGAAGGTGCAGTGGCCAAAACGGAATGGTGACGTGTTGTTGTTGTTGTTGCTTGTTGTTAGCTAAATTGAAGGGGAGAGGGGTGTAGTAATATATATATATATATATATATATATATATATATATATATATATATATATATATATTACTACACCCCTCTCCCCTTCAATTTAGCTAACAAGCAACAAGCACGTCACCGTTCCATTTTGGCCATTGCCCCTTCCCATCGCCTCGGGGTTGACTCTAATTTGGCCATCCTAGAGCCTAGGTGGTGGCCTTGCCAGATCCAAGTTTTGAGCCAAAAGCTCATCGGTGGCGGCCCGGGGCGGGGGCGCCAAGTCGGGAGGTGCGATCCCAAACCTGCGCAATTTTTGGCCAAAAACAGCCAATTTTCGCCCAAAACAGCCCTAGTAAGGGTTCAAAACAGCCAAACGAAGGCAAACGGCTGCCACACTGCACGTGCGGCTTGACTTTCTCGTGACCAAGGGACCTTTGGTGCCCTCTAACCCCACGATATGTCCGAGAAACGGCCCAAAAAGGCGCCAAAAAGCCCCAAAATGTGCAATGTGCAATGTGCACCAGCACCCCGAAACCAAGAACGGGCCGTATCTTGGGCTACGTGGCTCAAAAACCAATTCCGAGGGCACCTAGTCCACCCGCAACCCCCCACTTTTTATGGTTTCCAAGCCTCAGACTCGCCCAACGAGACACGTAAACCCCCGTGTACACCCCGTACCAGTGGTCACTTGATGCCGCCGGAGGGCCGGCCAGCCCACGCACAGTGGGGGCCAACGGTGGGTCCACCAGGGTCCCCAGGGCGAAAAAAATCATTTTTTCCAAAGTTGTTCCTAGACCACTTGGGATGCTCAAAACAAGTGTTTTTAGGCCGTTTTGAGCCCGTGGTGGCGCGTTTTGGGTCATGGAAAATCCCAAAATGCCTTGAAAATGGGCCGTTTTGGGACCAATTTAACAATGGGTTAACAATGGGTCAAAAATGGGTCAAAAACGAGTTTTTCCAAAAGTGATCCTGGACCATTTATGATGCTCAAACAAGTGGTTTTAGCGCATTTTGAGCCCGTGGCGACGGGTTTTGGCTCATGGAAAATCCCAAAATGCCTTGAAAATGGGCCATTTTGGGACCAAAAGTGGCTCAAAAATGGGTCAAAAACGCGTTTTTCCAAAAGTGATCCCGGACCATTTGGGATGCTCAAACAAGTGTTTTTAGCCCGTTTTGAGCCCATTTTGACCGAGTTTTGCCCGTGCCACCACATGTATGCACCACTTTGTGCCCTTCGCACGTACCTTACAGCCGTGTGGAGCCACCTAGAGTTGGGAGAGGGGTGTACATTAGAGGATATTCCTTTATCTAGGGCGGTAACAGGGTCAAATTTGGGGTAACAGGTCATTTTTTTCAAGTTGGGTTATATGGGGGTTTTTTGAGGTGCCGGACCTTGGTAACATAGTGTCACCCTCTCATTCAACACATGTGACAGGAAGAATTGCAAAGTTTGCCTTTTTGTGCTTGTTGTTACCGCAAATGTGTTACCTGCCCGTGGTGTGTTCTGCTGCAAGCCTTGAGTTTCGCGGTAACAGGTATACGGGGTAACACCCTAGCGGTTACATCAGCGGTAACAACAACCAAATGGGCAGAGGTGCAATAATAATTGAAAATAAAATTCCCTCAAGAAAACGCGACCTTCACGACCCTGTCAGTTTGATCGTAACACCCTTGCACTCCACAATGAATTTTTTTGTCTTGATTTGACGTGCCTATTTCTTGCAAACCTAAAATTGTGCTCAATAGAGTGGCAGAGGCATCTCTCCCTCTGGGTAACAATTTTCCTGGGTAACAGGTCAGCGGTTACACCTGCGGTAACACTACACATGCCAATCATGTCCCATTAGGGCCCTGTTTTTCCTCATTATGCCCCTTCCACCGGTTCCGAAGAAGTTTCACAAGGAGCTGACTGCCGGATCGACGCTGTACAGTGTCCGCTGGGGTGATGTTGCCCGTGCCGGGGCTCCTGTGGTCCTTCAGGTATCCCCTTTGCACCATTGCTTGGTGTGCCCTGTTTTCAACGGGTTGGGTAACACGTACCTGTTACCGGTTACACACGTGGTAACACCCCCCATTCTTACTGCACTTACTTTCCTTGCAGTTGAAGGCCAAGAAACAAGGCCAGCCCAACTTTGTTTGCGGCTGGGTTTCCAAGGGCAGCCATTCGGCCCTGACCATGAAGACGGCGTTGGCCTACGACGTTGATGAGGGGGAATGTCTGGACATCCAGACCCTCCACGGGCCAGTGACCTTTCAGGCAAAGGAGTGTGGGAACACCTGGGGATTTTACAAAGGGGGGCAAGAGAAGGGCAGGGGCAAGGAGGTGCAGGCATGGGATGCATGTCCTAGGGCGTGGTGCGGAACCCCTAGTTAGAACGCAATTTCTGGAACACCCACCTACCCTCAATTTTGGGGCAAACCACCTAAAAAAATGGATTCAGCACCCTCAAAAACCCCCCATCCCCTTTCTTTCCCCACATAACCCGCATCATGGGGGTGGTTTTTGGGGGGGGGGTCAAAGAGTTAGAGCACAGTTAGAACAGAGTTAGAACGCAGTTAGAGCACCTTGCTCTAACTAGTTATCGCGCTAGTTATCGCGCGATAACTCAGTTATCGCGCAGTTATCGCGGGTAGTTATCGCGCACCCCTCCTCCCTCCCTCCCTAGGACAAACAACACAAAACACTTGGCACAAAGCATCTGTGGTCGTTTTTCATACAAAGTCATCAATGTCTGAGGCCTTGGCTGCCTCCAGTCCCAAAAGCCCTTGCTCCAGGGCGTTCATGGACATGCAATGGTGCATGTGGCGGAGGGACATACTTGGCCTCACCAAAGACCAACCCTTAAAACAATTTTTGAGCCTCCTCTTGTAAGGCCCATGCCGATACTCCGTTGGGATGGAGGAAAACTGAAAAATGTTCCTCCATTTCTCGGCAAAAAAGGTGGAATGTGCCAAGCACCAATGGATCCACCTGGTGGGGGACCAACCTGAGTCTCCCCACGCTTTTGAAAATTTTGTGGTCAACGCACGGTGGCGTTCCACTTGGGTTAGAGTGTACAACTCCCTCACCCTCCAAAGCTCATACAAACCCTCAATGCATTTCACCATGACATGCACAACAACCCATAACATAGGTCCCCCAGGGGTCCTCACTGTGGGGACATGCTCTTTGAGGCATTCCACAAATTGCCTTTGGAAGGGGGGGGAGGTTAGGAAAACTTTGGTGCTGGTTAGATCGAAATCTTTTTCTGTGGCCCTCGAGGCCGAAGGGAGGCGTTCCCTAAGAGGGATGCCTGCGGTCTCATCCTTGAGGGCTTGTTTGAAGGCCTGCAAAGCTGCAAGAGCTTGGGCCTTACCAGGGGTACTAGGGGGGAGGGCCTGGAGGGTGGTCTCAATGCGCTTTGCAATGCCGTTTAGGATGCGGCATGCTGCATGTTGGTAGTCCCCCGGCCGCCTATCAGGGGTCACACTTCTCAAGAATGACCCCCATCTTGAGGTGGACTCCACCCCCATTTGCTCAACAATCCCATTGGGGTCTTTGCACAACCAACACTTAGACCCAGCCCCCCCCATTGCTTGCATCCCCTACCCATCCCCTGTCAAAATGACAGTGCAAGTCAAAAATTGGTTTTGAAAGAGGACAACGTCCTCTTCCACATCCCTCACCTCTTGGTTGAGGTTGGCGGAGATGTCCAGGCTTCTCAAAAAAGCCTGTTCATCCCCGCCATCCATGCAAAACCATGAGGCCCATAGCTTCAGCTTCGAAGCATATTTTGCCCCCCCCCATACATTAACCCATACATCCGCACGGGTAGAGGATGCCTTCCACAAGGAAGTCGCATCAACTGAAATAACAATAATGGCAACGCCACTAGGGGGGGGGTTTCCCAATAACTCGGGCCATAGATATTGCATTTTGCACAATTGATTGCAAAGGCACATGGGCAGCTGCCCTATTGCGGCCTGTGGTAGACTTTACAATGGTTGTTTGGGGAAAGTAGGGCATGATCCGTTACCGAACGGTCCTTAGGTCCCGTTGTGTGCAACGGCGGGGCATTCGCAAAAGGGCCCGTTGGGAGAGATGCATGCTGCATGCCAAACGTTGATTTTGCACCCAGGAAACCTTGGAGATGTCAACAATGTGCAGGCACGGGGTACATGGCGCCACAATCACAAATTCAAATCAGTCACACAGTCTTTTGGATGATTTGGATAGGGTGCCTCTCAAATCAGTCAAATGGACATGTTCCGGGCTAGTTGCCCCTCCTCAGAGTCCACAGAGTACAGTAATAGAAATAGTGAACAATAATCGAATCAGCTGGAGGGGTTAGAGGAAGCATTGGGCACCCTAAAACCCATGGACAGCAGCTGCTGCCGCCACACAGGCGTGCAGTGCAGAACCCCCCCCGCACTATAAAAAATCACGCTCCATCGCTCGCCCTCCCATGGCAATGGAGCGTGTAGTGCCCTGGTGTTGAACAACACCGGGGCTTGGGGGGTGGCGGTGCATGCCCAACCCTCCACCGCCCTACCCTTGCACACACGGGTGTGCCACTTTTTTTCCCTCAAGGAGGGATTCAGCAGGCCACCACTCTCCACCCAAAACTCACCCCCCGTGAAAGACCCCACACACACAATAAGCGCCATGGGCGCCCCATCCCGCAAATGGGAGTGGAGGCCCATGGTGTCCGTCCCTTGGGGGCGAACAATTTGGATGCTACACCATGTGAACCATGGTGGAGCATTGGAGGTGCAATACCCATTGAGGTCTGCTACCAAGGGGGTGAGGGCAGGCCTGAGGGTAGCAGCGGCCATGTGGGTCGCCCTAAAATTAGAGGGGTTGGGGTTTCCACTTCCCACGAGGCCAAAGTGGCACATGTCCACTTGGGCCCCATATCGCTCCTCCCCACGAAAAATGCCCTTGGGCAACCCCCTGAGCAAATCCACTAGTCATTGGCTCCCACTCCTACTCCCGCTACCCTGACTCTGCAACCCTTGCGCCGCCAGCCCCTGCTGGGCCTGCTGCGCCCCGAAGGAGGCACAGAGGGTGGAGGTGAGGCTGCGCACCTGCGCCTCAGCCACCCCCAAGCGCTGCCCAAGGTCATCCCCCCTCCTCCGCTGCCCCTCCACCTCCACCCTAAGCTGGGCCACCTCCACCTCCGCCTTCCGCCTCCCCTCTTGGGCCTCCCTCAGGGCCTCCCTCATCGCCTCCACCTCCTCCCCCCTCTTGGCGGCCAGGTTGAGGGCCTGGTCCAGGGCACGCTGGGTGTTGCCCTGGGCCTTTTCGGCCTTTGCCAAGGCCGACTTGTGGTCGGCCGACCGACCCTTGGCCAGTGCGGCCTCGACCCCCGTGGCGGCCGCCTGCTCCACCAAAACCTGGCAAGCGTCCGTCACGTGGGTGGCCACACTGGCCCCCAAGGCCTCCACGTCCAGGGCCTCATGGGGGGGCTGGGCTGCCGCCACCTTTGCCACCTTCGATGGCTTGGGGGAGGGCTTGGGGGCGGGGGTTTGGCCCTTACCCCTAAGGGGGGGGGGGGCATCCGGCTCAACCACCACCACGTCTGGTCCCCGCTTCGTCTGGCCTTTGTGCGGCCTTCCCCCCTTGGGTGCATACTGCCGAACCCAATCGGCAGTGGCGTCCACCACAGAAGGGGGGGGTCATACCCACCAACCTGGTGGATGCCCCCCCCCCTGTGCAGCTTCTGCCACACTTCCCTCCCCGTATACTCCCCCTCCCACAAAAAACACACCCTCAAAAGGAAATAAGATTTCCTTTGGGGGGGGTCGCTCATCCCAAACAAACACAAAAAAGCCGCAACCGTTTCCCCCTCTGCGGCTTGCGGCCACTTGGCCGTTTCCCCCCCAACCCACACATAGGAGGGGAGGGTGAGGTTGGTCTTCCTCTCCACCCCCCCCTCCTTCTCTGTGATGGTGACCTGCCGGTACCATCCCGTCCCCCCCATCCTGCAGGCCTCATCCCCAGGCTCCCCAAACCGCCACAACGCCCCCTCCGGCAGCCTCTTCTCCCCCTCCAGCTCCAACCGGGCCGCCACCGGCTTGGCGGGCCGTGCCCCCGCTGCTGCTGCCGCTCCGCCCGCTGCGTCGGCTGCCTGGGCGTCGTCCTTGACGAAGATGCGGGGCAGCTGCAAGATGGTGGCCTGAAAAAAACAAAAGAAACAAAAAAAAAACACGCGATAACCCGCGCGATAACCCCCGCGATAACTAGGTTATCGCGCGATAACCCCCGCGATAACCCCCCCGCGATAACCCCGCGATAACTAGTTAGAACGCGATAACCTAGCGCGATAACTAGTTAGAGCACCTAGTTAGAACGCGATAACCTAGCGCGATAACTAGTTAGAGCAGGGGTTAGAGCAGGGTGTTGTGGGAGGTTTTCACACCTGGTGACATGGACACATGCCTTGGCCCTCCTTCTTGGCGTCGTCCAGCACCAGGCCCAGCCTCCGCAGCCACACGAAGTCCGTGACGGCCGCATACTCCCCCACCTGCCGCCACTCCACCACCTGGGCCACCCCCTCCGCCTCAGGGGCCACCCTTGCCACTCCCCCATACAACCCCCTCCTCACCACCAAAATGGTGCCCGCCGGCACCTTCATCCCAACATGCCCTTGCAGGGTGGGCCAGGGCAGTGCCTCCCCATGGCACACCTTGGCCAAGGGGCACTGATCGGGGTGGCCTGCGACCGCCCCCGCCTCCTCATTAGTGAGGGGGGCAATCACCTCCCTCCCAACCCCCCACCCCGACAACAAAAAATGCCCGGTGGTTGTTCCCACCGGGAGCAAGCACTGAGCAGATTGCTCAATGCTGACCCCATTGGGGTCCACCACCACCTCCTCCTCCTCCCCCCCCTCCACCTCCTCCCCCTCCTGGCATGGCACACAAAGGCCATCTTTGTGGGCGGTGCACAAAATCAGCCGATTGCATCCGTAGCAATTGGCTACCACCTTCCCCCTACACCTAACCGCCCCATCACACTGGACTGTCCTGGCCACCCGGCCACCAGGTGCCCCCAGCTGGGGCCTCTTAATGGACTGGGTCACGTGCAGGTTGGGGAATCGAAGATTCCCCCCCTGGGTAAGCTCAATGGCAAAAAATGCCATGAGGCGGGGGTGGGACACCCCCGTGGGGGAGGCCTTGGGAATCCCCGACCCCCTGTGGACATCAAGGGCATTAAAAAAAAAGGCAGTGCCCCTCTTGAATGGCACAGCCCTCTCCACCCAAGGGTCAGGGAACCCCGAACTGCTGGAGGGCACAAAAAGAAAATGTGACCCATCCTCCTCCTCATGATTATGGGTTAGCATAATAAGGCAATTGACAATCAATGTGCCTTCAGGAATGGTGTAGGGGGGGGCGTCGCGATGGAGGTGCTGGGGGGTGTGGTCATAGCTCGAAATTTCGGCCATGTCAAGGATGGTGCAGCTCCATCCAACCCCCCCCACCACAGTCTTCTTCGCCGTCTCAAGCACACGATCTGCCACCCTTTTGAGGATTGGCAGATCATGGAGCTTGTGGGGGTTGTGCCTGTGGTGGTTGGCACCCCCATAGTTGCCGTACAATGTACGGCGGGTCCCAGAATCTTGGGGCCTGCCGACAATGGGGGGGTTCTCATTGAAAATGGGTGCCTTCTCTGAGAGAGGCACCCTATCCAAATCATCCAAAAGACTTTGGAGCTGCACAACACTCAAAAAATCGTGCTCCAGGAGGTGGTTGACCACCAGCTTCCCCCCCACCGTGAGCACAAGGTCATTGGGGTCCCTATTAAAGGCCCCCAAGGGCTCGGCGGCAACCACCTCCTCCGCCTCCCCAATAAGGGGGGGTGTTGCCCCAAATGGAAAAAGAATCACCCCCTGCCCCGAAACAATGTTGGGAGTGGTGACCCCATACCACTCACGCTCCCACTCCCTTGTGGGGCAAAGGGAGTGCATGGGGAGCTTGTTTTCGGGGTCGTCAGTGCAGACCCGGCGGGTGTTGTGGGTGAGGGGTTGGGGGAACCAACCGTCCGACTGCCCCTTCCCCTTACCCTGTCGGATCCTTACCTTCTGGACACTAATCATGAGGGGGTTGTGGGGCTTCTCCTTCCTCCCCCCAGCCCCCACCCCCCCCGCATCCTCCTCCTCCTCCTCCACTTCCTCCACTTCCTCCTCCTCCTGACCCACATAGAGGGTCGTCTTCGTCCCCGCACCCTTCTCGGCATGGGCGGTGACGGACTCCACCACCGCGTCCACATCGTCCGGATGAAGCTGGATCAAAAATCCAGCAACCCCTGGATTTACCTCTAGCAACTCGAAGATGTAGTTGCTGAGAACCAGGGGGTCTCGGTCGTCCGCCATGAAGGGGGACTTATGGACAAGGAGTCCAAAGTCCACACCATGTTCAAAGCGGGTCGCCACAGGGCGCCTCACATTGGCATCACCCATCGTAAACCCCTCAGGACCGCCAAGGCGACGGACCCCAAGGAGCTTTTGATGGTGCTCGCACCAAGCGTGGGCAGCAGCAAGGGCCATTATCAAAGAATACGAAGGCTTTGAGAGCTGCAGCGAAAAGGGGAAACATCAAATGAAGCGCGATAACCCACGCGATAACCCACGCGATAACTAGTTATCGCGCGATAACCCCCGCGATAACCCCCGCGATAACTAGGTTATCGCGCGATAACCCACGCGATAACTAGTGCTCTAACCCCGTTCTAACCCCGCGATAACTAGTTAGAGCACACAAAGATCAAATCGCAAAAAGTGCAAAACGGGCAATATCGAGCAAACAATACATGGAAGGCACATTGTTGCATCATAGTGCACCCATGTAACATGTGAAATTCCGGGTTCCAACCATATTAACGACACCCAAAATTGGGGGGGTTCCGCACCACGCCCTAGAACGCTGCATCCCACAACAGGCAGTGGCAGTCATTCAGCAGCAGCCAGCAAAGCCCCCACCAAATCAGCCTTGAAGCCCCCAAGACAGACCCGAACACTCACCCCAGCTTCAGTTGCAGCCAAGGCAGTCCGGCAGAGGTCCCAAGTGGATGTTGACAGGGAGGTGGACAGTGATGATGATGATGATGACCAGGGACCAGGGACTGACGAGGAGGTGGTGGTCCAGGAGGAAGGAACCCCTGAGGAGGACGAACCAGTACCACAAACCAAGGGGAAAACAAAAAAGGCGAAAGGGAAGGCGGCACACCCCAGTTTTATGTTTACCGGGCCGGCTTCTGGTGGGGCAAAGTCCATCTCTGCCCGCCCCACAAGGGCAGAAAAAACTCTTACTTCAACAACCTACCTACAACACCTTGAACGGGCGAAGTCCCATGTCAGGGAAGAGTTGGGGTCCAGCCTCAAACAGGTTGCAACCCACTACCAGCAGTGTCTGGGGGTGACAGGTGCGGCCATTGTGGCTGAAGATGGGACCCCCCTCAACGCGGCCGAAGACCCCAGAGCCACAAGTGCAAGAAGAAGAGAAAGCTTTGGATGGGCACTGACTGGAAGGTGTGTGGTTCGTGTTACCCTGGTAACGGGTCAACGGTTACACACGTGGTAACAGCACATTGGCTAACTGCCATCTCACTGTTCCCCACTGTGTTCCCATGTAGGTTGGGAATCGCCATCCCTGTCATGGTGAACCGAATTGGGGCTCGAGGGGCACACACCGGAGCTTCCCCGACGTGCCTGGATCGGCTGAAGCAGAAGTGGCGGGACGAGATGGGGACCGAGGGGTTGCTCAATGATGATGAAGCGCGAACTGAAGCATGTATGTTGCCTTTTCCTGCTGGGTAACGTAAATCGCGGGTAACAGGGCAAGGGTTACATGGGTGGTAACACTGTGTGTCAGGTTTTTGTGTCCGGGTAACACTTTTCCCGGGTAACAGGTCATCGGTTACATGGGTGGTAACACTGTGTGTCAGGTTTTTGTGTCCGGGTAACACTTTTCCCGGGTAACAGGTCATCGGTTACATGGGTGGTAACACTGTGTGTCAGGTTTTTGCTCCCGGGTAACATGCTTTGCACTCTTTGTCACAGTGAATTTGCTGCTGGTGGAGCTCAGCTGCGACGGGTGCTCTGCCCTCAAGGACGTGGAGGATGATGATGCCGAAGCCCCGAAGAGGCAGCCGGAGAGGCTGGGGGAGGGCCCCACAGCAGCGCAGCTCAAGGGAGGCCCCGAGAAAGCCCACAAAACTGAAAGTGCATACTCAGGTATGGTGTTGCAATCTTGGGGTGTTGCACTAACTGACCTACTTACATACAAATGCAATTGTCTGTAATGATATTATCTGTCTGCAGGTTTGTCCAACCTGGAGAAACTCCGTGCAGGCCTGCAGAGTGGTCCCAGTATCCCCGGGTCACTGCAGCTGCGGACCCAGGACCTGGCGGACCTCAGTCAGGAAGACCTCGATGCCAGGATTGTTCAAACCTGGCGCCACATCGGGGTCATGCTGCATCTGAGGTCCACCCACAAGAGCCCACCCCCACTGGAACTGCCTGGCCAATGGCGTCCATGTCTGGTTGGGACCCTCCAGGAACAGCAGGAGAGGCTGCAGAGGTACAAGCGGAAGTACCACAAGGTCAGGGATATGCACCCAGGTGATGAGTTTGGCAGTGCAACCAGCAGCAGTGACAGCCAGGAGAGTGAGGGGGCCACGATGCGGAGGAAGCAGCGGAACAAGCACAAGAGGGTGCGGAGGCGGGCCCGCGAGGAGGAGGCGCGGCAGCGGCTGGAGGCAGAGCGGAACGCGCTTCTGGCGAGGGTGCAGGCAATGGAAGTGGAGGCCAGACCACCAAGCCTTGGTATGTTTTTTGTGCTCTGTTGCTGCTGGGTAACAAAAATTCCCAACGGTTACACATGCGGTAACACTTTCCAAAGCCCGGGTAACAACAATTCTGGGTAACACCCCAACGGTTACACACGCGGTAACACTTTCGAAAGCCTGGGTAACAAAAATTCTGGGTAACACTCCAACGGTTACACACGCGGTAACACTTTCGAAAGCCTGGGTAACAAAAAATCTGGGTAACACCCCATCGGTTACACACGCGGTAACACTTTCGAAAGCCCGGGTAACAGAAATTCTGTGTGTCTCTCTATGTTTTCAGGTGAAGCAGGCAAGCGGGAAAAGCCCTACTCACCCCTGACGGCGAGGGAGTTGAGCAGCGGGGAGCAGGCTGCCCATGCGGAGGACCCCAAGGCCGAGGAGGAACTCAAGGCCAAGGAAGACGCCGAGGCCGGGGAAGAAGGATCCACCCCATCGGCAACCGTGGACGACAAAGTGGTGGTGTGCGCAGTGCCTTCCATTGACATGACATGCGCACAATGCGTAGAAAACGTAGCAATCGTGCATCCGTTTTTGACACAGGTGTACTCGCCACCACCGGCCCTGGGGGCACCGCTGCTCACGCAGGATGAGGATGCTGGCGACACCGGTCGGGATCCTGGACTGGAGATGCCTTCCAGCTCCGGGAGCCTCCCGTATGGGTCCGACCCGTACAGGTACCGGCCCCAGGATCCACCACCCCAGCCACCGCCCCAGCCTACGCCTTCGGAGACACCGGGTGAGGAGCATCCATTGACAGGGGCCGACGATGAGACGCCGATGTGATGATGTGCAAGGGTGTGTTTCTTTATTTGTACCCTTGGTTTTGTGAATGGGGCAGTGTGGTGACACGTTACCGGGGTAACACCCCAGGGGTTACATGGGCGGTAACACACAGGTATTCACCCCCGGGGGATGGCAACACGTTACCCGGGTAACACCCCAGGGGTTACATGGGCGGTAACACACAGGTATTCACCTCTGGGGGTATGGCAACACGTTACCCGGGTAACACCCCAACGGTTACATGCGTGGTAACATCGTTCAGCAATGATCCTCTGTTGTTCTCAGGCCCAAAAGTGAGTGGCGGAGACTCTGGATCGTGGACGTGATTGCGAGGAAGGCATGGACTTCACGGACTGATGCATCGGCGACGTCGGATGGGGTCTTTTTATTTTGATCAGGCCTGTTGTGGCCTCTATGTTCTTATTATGTCAGTGGTGAATGTTACCACCCTTGTATCCCAGTTGCCAGTTACCCAGTTACCAGGGGTGTTACCCCGACGTCCTCATTCTTTCCTTCTAGCTTTGCCTCAGGGTTCAGGGGTAATTTGTGAACGATGTGCACGTGTGCAAGGGGGGGGGGTGTTTTCCTGTCCACCCATTTTCCCACAGCCACCATGCCCATCCGACCCAGCCGGCGTCCATTGCGGAGAGCAATGGTGTTCGAACGAAGGGGACTACCCCCCAAGCATGTGAGAGGGGCCCTATCAGCAGCTACCCTTGGGGGACATCCCAAAAAGAAGTATGCCACCATTACCGAGGCCATGGATGACATGTTTAAACCAATCCTGCGGTGCCTGAGTGAGGCGTTGGAAAAAAATGGGGCCAGCGAATTGATACCCAAGCCCACCAACTACATCCTATTCAGGGTTATGCTGGGGATGTGGCGACCAAGACGAGTCGATGATGTATGGCATCCCACAGCTTTGTGTGCACACAAAGGCTTGGCCTCCCTATTAACCAGGGAGGAGTATTATAAAATACACCGCCTGTCCAATTGTGGTACTGCAGAGCTCCTTGAGGCTATTAATGCCCATTGGTCCAGCCTGTGGGTATGGGGGTGGGCTGCCGCAGGGGATGAATCCATTGTCCCCCACAAGGGGAAAAGGGCTGGACCCATGCGGCAGTTCATCCCCAGAAAACCGCATAGCACAGGCATTAAATTGTATGTCCTGGGTGACTCAGTGCACCCTTTTATAACTGATATTTTTTTGTATGCAGGCAAAAGGGTCAGGGTCTTCCGGGATCACCCCCAGGTGGCTGGCCCTCGGACTGCCCGGGAGATGGTACACCGATGGGCTGACCTACTCCCTACTCGCACTGCAATTGTGTGCGACTCATACTTTGGAAGCCACCTAGTGGCAAACCAAATGGCACAGCGTCAGCAACCCTTCTTGTTCCTATGCAAAAGGGATCAGGAAGGGGTTTCCCTGGCTGGGGATAGTATGCGACCCTCCATTGCAGCAGAAACGTATGTCAAAGGAGGCAAGTATAGCCTCCATGTCTACAAAAACCCAAAAGTGGGTAGCAAACCACCACGTGTGGTTCCATTTCTGTCAAACTGTGTGTTCGACAATGAGTGGGTGCGCCACAGAGGTGGTTATGAGCTCCCACCTGTTGTGGCTGCATACAGGCAGCTAGCCAACGGTGTTGACAGTGCCAATCAAATGGCACTAGAACACCGTGAGACAGGCAGATTCAAGAGTTGGACCCGTGCCTTGAAGGCTTTCTTGTTTAGGTACGCGATTGTAAATACCTTTACAGTCTGCCGACTCCAAGGTTTGATACCCAAAAAGAAATCCCTTTGGGACTTCCAATGGGATATTTTGGAAAAGTTTGTCTCCCCTGGGCACGCTGTGCACACGCCGGTGCTTGTAGATACCCGAGGCACTTGCAAAGTATGCAAGGGGCGCACTTGGTTCAAGTGTGCTCATTGCGATGTGCATTTGCACTCCTACAGTGGTTGTTTCCAGAAGTGGCATTCAGAACTGAAAGTTTGAACTCAGAAGAAAAAGCAGTCCTACGGCGCAGTGATACTTCTTGCAGGGCAGGGAGGGAAGGGACTATGTGTGCATGACGTTGTGCCCAGCCACCATGGGGTAACTAAAACAAAGTGTGATGAAGGGGTTACATGAAAGGTAACACAGGGGGTAACTAATAGAGACAAAGTGGGATTGGAAGGGGGCATGGTTACCCGGGTAACACCCCAAGGGTTACAGCGGTGGTAACAAAAACAATTAACAACCAGAGCGCTCGGGTAACACATACATGTTACCGGTAACATAGGAAGTCCCTCAGGTAACACATTGGTAACACCGTCGGTAACATGTGTTACCCAGGTAACAAGCATGTGGGCCCGTTCGAAAAATAAAAAAGGTCAAATATCTTCACCTATTTTCTGGGGCAGAAATGGGTTACCCAGACCACATGGATCCCTGAGTACTAACCCTAGATAAAGGAATATATTACTACACCCCTCTCCCCTTAAATCTAGCTAACAAGCAAGCAACAAGCAACAAGCAAGCAACAAGCAACAAGCACTTCTCCTTTCCGCTTTGGCCATTGCTCGGCCTCATCGCTCTCGGCTCTACTCTACGCTAGCCACGCTAGAGCCTAGGTGGTGCCCTCGCCCAATCCAAGTTTTGAGCCAAAAGCTCACTGGTGGCGCCCCGAGGCGGGGGCGCCAAGTCGGGAGGTGCCCTCCCAAATCTGCGCAGTTTTGGGCCAAAAACAGCCATTTTTCGCCCAAAACCGCCGTAGTAAGGGTTCAAAACAGCCAAACGAAGGCAAACGGCTGCTACACTGCATGTGCGGCTTGACTTTCTCGTGACCAAGGGACCTTTGGTGCCCTCTAACTCCACGATATGTCCGAGAAACGGCCCAAAAAGGCGCCAAAAAGCCCCAAAAACTGTGCAATGTGCACCAAGACCCTGAAACCAAGAACGGGCCGTATCTTGGGCTACGTGGCTCAAAAACGAATTCCGAGGGCACCTAGTCCACCTGCAACCCCACACTTTTTATGGTTTCCAAGCCTCAGCATCGCCCAACGAGACACGTAGACCCCCGTACCAGTGGTCACTTGGTGCAGCCGGAGGGCCGGCCAGCCCACGCACAATGGGGGCCAACGGTGGGTCCACCAGGGTCCCCAGGGCGAAAAAAATGATTTTTTCCAAAGTTGTTCCTAGACCACTTGGGATGCTCAAACAAGTGGTTTTAGGCCGTTTTGAGCCCGTGGTGGCGCGTTTTGGGCCATGGAAAATCGGAAAATACCTTGGAAATGGGCCGTTTTGGGACCAACAATGGGTCAAAAATGGGTCAAAAACGCGTTTTTCCAAAAGTAAACCGGACCTTTGGGATGCTCAAAAAAGTGTTTTTAGCCCGTTTGGAGCCCGTTTTGACGGAGTTTAGCCCCTTCCACCACATGTATGCCCTTAGAGCCGTGTGGTGGAGCCACATAGAATTGGGAGAGGGGTGTAGATTAGAGGATATATATATATATATATATATTACTACACCCCTCTCCCCTTAAATTTAGCTAACAACAAGCAACAACAAGCAACAAGCAACAACAACACGTCTCCTTGCCGTTTTGGCCATTGCTCCGTCCCAACGCTTCGGATCATTTGCCCATGTAGCCATCTTGGAGCCTAGGTGGTGGCCTTGCCAATTCCAAGTTTTGAGCCAAAAACTCACCGGTGGCGGCCCGGGGCGGTGGCGCTAAGTCGAGAGGTGCCCTCCCAAACCTGCGCAATTTTTGGGCCAAAAACAGCCATTTTTCGCCCAAAACAGCCCTAGTAAGGGTTCAAACCAGCCAAACGAAGGCAAACGGCTGCTACACTGCATGTGCGGCTTGACTTTCTAGTGACCAAGGGACCTTTGGTGCCCTCTAACTCCACGATATGTCCGAGAAACGGCCCAAAAAGGCGCCAAAAAGCCCCAAAAACTGCGCAATGTGCACCAGCACCTGGAAACCAAGAACGGGCCGCATCTTGGGCTACGTGGCTCAAAAACGAATTCCGAGGGCACCTAGTCCACCCGCAACCCCCCACTTTTTATGGTTCTCAAGCCTCAGACTCGCCCAACGAGACACATAGACCCCCGTACCAGGGGTCACTTGGTGCAGCCGGAGGGCCGGCCAGCCCACGCACAGTGGGGGCCAACGGTGGGTCCACCAGGGTCCCCGGGGCGAAAAAAATGATTTTTTCCAAAGTTTGGACCATTTGGGATGCTCAAACAAGTTTTTTTAGCGCGTTTTGAGGCCGTTTCGACCGAGTTTAGCCCCTTCCACCACATGTATGCACCACTTTGCGCCCTTCGCACGTACCTTAGACCCGTGTGGTGGAGCCACCTAGAGTTGGGAGAGGGGTGTAGATTGGAGGATATACATATATATATATATATATTACTACACCCCTCTCCCCTTAAATTTAGCTAACAAGCAACAAGCACGTCACCGTTCCGTTTTGGCCATTGCCCCTTCCCATCGCCTCCGGGTTGACTCTAATTTGGCCATCCTAGAGCCTAGGTGGTGGCCTTGCCAAATCCAAGTTTTGCGCCAAAAGCTCACCGGTGGCGGCCCGGGGCGGGGGCGCCAAGTCGGGAGGTGCGATCCCAAACCTGCGCAATTTTTGGCCAAAAACAGCCAATTTTCGCCCAAAACAGCCCTAGTAAGGGTTCAAAACAGCCAAACGAAGGCAAACGGCTGCCACACTGCACGTGCGGCTTGACTTTCTAGTGACCAAGGGACCTTTGGTGCCCTCTAACTCCACGATATGTCGGAGAAACGGCCCAAAAAGGCGCCAAAAAGCCCCAAAAACTGCGCAATGTGCACCAGCACCCCGAAACCAAGAACGGGCCGTATCTTGGGCTACGTGGCTCAAAAACGAATTCCGAGGGCACCTAGTCCACCCGCAACCCCCCACTTTTTATGGTTTCCAAGCCTCAGACTCGCCCAATGAGACACGTAAACCCCCGTGTACACCCCGTACCAGTGGTCACTTGGTGCAGCCGGAGGGCCTGTGGGATGCAGCGTTCTAGGGCGTGGTGCGGAACCCCTAGTTAGAACGCAATTTCTGGAACACCCACCTACCCTCAATTTTGGGGCAAACCACCTAAAAAAATGGATTCAGCACCCTCAAAAACCCCCCATCCCCTTTCTTTCCCCACATAACCCGCATCATGGGGGTGGTTTTTTGGGGGGGGGTCAAAGAGTTAGAGCACAGTTAGAACAGAGTTAGAACGCAGTTAGAGCACCTTGCTCTAACTAGTTATCGCGCTAGTTATCGCGCGATAACTCAGTTATCGCGCAGTTATCGCGGGTAGTTATCGCGCACCCCTCCTCCCTCCCTCCCTAGGACAAACAACACAAAACACTTGGCACAAAGCATCTGTGGTCGTTTTTCATACAAAGTCATCAATGTCTGAGGCCTTGGCTGCCTCCAGTCCCAAAAGCCCTTGCTCCAGGGCGTTCATGGACATGCAATGGTGCATGTGGCGGAGGGACATACTTGGCCTCACCAAAGACCAACCCTTAAAACAATTTTTGAGCCTCCTCTTGTAAGGCCCATGCCGATACTCCGTTGGGATGGAGGAAAACTGAAAAATGTTCCTCCATTTCTCGGCAAAAAAGGTGGAATGTGCCAAGCACCAATGGATCCACCTGGTGGGGGACCAACCTGAGTCTCCCCACGCTTTTGAAAATTTTGTGGTCAACGCACGGTGGCGTTCCACTTGGGTTAGAGTGTACAACTCCCTCACCCTCCAAAGCTCATACAAACCCTCAATGCATTTCACCATGACATGCACAACAACCCATAACATAGGTCCCCCAGGGGTCCTCACTGTGGGGACATGCTCTTTGAGGCATTCCACAAATTGCCTTTGGAAGGGGGGGGAGGTTAGGAAAACTTTGGTGCTGGTTAGATCGAAATCTTTTTCTGTGGCCCTCGAGGCCGAAGGGAGGCGTTCCCTAAGAGGGATGCCTGCGGTCTCATCCTTGAGGGCTTGTTTGAAGGCCTGCAAAGCTGCAAGAGCTTGGGCCTTACCAGGGGTACTAGGGGGGAGGGCCTGGAGGGTGGTCTCAATGCGCTTTGCAATGCCGTTTAGGATGCGGCATGCTGCATGTTGGTAGTCCCCCGGCCGCCTATCAGGGGTCACACTTCTCAAGAATGACCCCCATCTTGAGGTGGACTCCACCCCCATTTGCTCAACAATCCCATTGGGGTCTTTGCACAACCAACACTTAGACCCAGCCCCCCCCATTGCTTGCATCCCCTTCCCATCCCCTGTCAAAATGACAGTGCAAGTCAAAAATTGGTTTTGAAAGAGGACAACGTCCTCTTCCACATCCCTCACCTCTTGGTTGAGGTTGGCGGAGATGTCAAGGCTTCTCAAAAAAGCCTGTTCATCCCCGCCATCCATGCAAAACCATGAGGCCCATAGCTTCACCTTCGAAGCATATTTTGCCCCCCCCCATACATTAACCCATACATCCGCACGGGTGGAGGATGCCTTCCACAAGGAAGTCGCATCAACTGAAATAACAATAATGGCAACGCCACTAGGGGGGGGTTTCCCAATAACTCGGGCCATAGATATTGCATTTTGCACAATTGATTGCAAAGGCACATGGGCAGCTGCCCTATTGCGGCCTGTGGTAGACTTTACAATGGTGGTTTGGGGAAAGTAGGGCATGATCCGTTGCCGAACGGTCCTTAGGTCCCGTTGTGTGCAACGGCGGGGCATTCGCAAAAGGGCCCGTTGGGAGAGATGCATGCTGCATGCCATGCGTAGCATGCTCAGGGCCTCATGCTCCTGAGCTGTTAATGCAAGATGGCCGCCAAGTGGGCCAGACAGGGCAGTGCACGCCCCACCACTTAAACAAACTTCGCCTTTGGTGTTGGTGCCACACACGACGTCTGGGTCACCCAATAGAACTCGCACCAGCCGCTGAACCGCCTTCAAACGCCGCCGCCGGGCCTTGGGGCACTGCAGATCGGTGTACCGCCGCAGGTTGGCTGTGTTGAGAGCCCGCAGGGCCTCATTGACAGCATTGTCCATGAAGAATAAGAGGACCTGGGCGCGAAATGAGGGAGGGTTTTGAAGCAAGGGCCCAAAAAACACACGCGATAACCCACGCGATAACCCCCGCGATAACTAGGTTATCGCGCGATAACCCCCGCGATAACCCCCCGCGATAGCTAGTTAGAGCGCGATAACCCCCCGCGATAACTAGTTAGAGCACCCAGTTAGAGCGCGATAACCCCCGCGATAACTAGTTAGAGCAGGGGTTAGTGCGCACTAACTGGTGGTGTTAGAGCAAGCGTTGGGCACCCTAAAACCTTCACAAACGTTGATTTTGCACCCAGGAAACCTTGGAGATGTCAACAATGTGCAGGCACGGGGTACATGGCGCCACAATCACAAATTCAAATCAGTCACACAGTCTTTTGGATGATTTGGATAGGGTGCCTCTCAAATCAGTCAAATGGACATGTTCCGGGCTAGACAGTAATAGAAATAGTGAACAATAATCGAATCAGCTGGAGGGGTTAGAGGACCCTAAAACCCATGGACAGCAGCTGCTGCCGCCACACAGGCGTGCAGTGCAGAACCCCCCCCGCACTATAAAAAATCACGCTCCATCGCTCGCCCTCCCATGGCAATGGAGCGTGTAGTGCCCTGGTGTTGAACAACACCGGGGCTTGGGGGGTGGCGGTGCATGCCCAACCCTCCACCGCCCTACCCTTGCACACACGGGTGTGCCGCTTTTTTTCCCTCAAGGAGGGATTCAGCAGGCCACCACTCTCCACCCAAAACTCACCCCCCGTGAAAGACCCCACACACACAATAAGCGCCATGGGCGCCCCATCCCGCAAATGGGAGTGGAGGCCCATGGTGTCCGTCCCTTGGGGGCGAACAATTTGGATGCTACACCATGTGAACCATGGTGGAGCATTGGAGGTGCAATACCCATTGAGGTCTGCTACCAAGGGGGTGAGGGCAGGCCTGAGGGTAGCAGCGGCCATGTGGGTCGCCCTAAAATTAGAGGGGTTGGGGTTTCCACTTCCCACGAGGCCAAAGTGGCACATGTCCACTTGGGCCCCATATCGCTCCTCCCCACGAAAAATGCCCTTGGGCAACCCCCTGAGCAAATCCACTAGTCATTGGCTCCCACTCCTACTCCCGCTACCCTGACTCTGCAACCCTTGCGGCGCCAGCCCCTGCTGGGCCTGCTGCGCCCCGAAGGAGGCACAGAGGGTGGAGGTGAGGCTGCGCACCTGCGCCTCAGCCACCCCCAAGCGCTGCCCAAGGTCATCCCCCCTCCTCCGCTGCCCCTCCACCTCCACCCTAAGCTGGGCCACCTCCACCTCCGCCTTCCGCCTCCCCTCCTGGGCCTCCCTCAGGGCCTCCCTCATCGCCTCCACCTCCTCCCCCCTCTTGGCGGCCAGGTTGAGGGCCTGGTCCAGGGCACGCTGGGTGTTGCCCTGGGCCTTTTCGGCCTTTGCCAAGGCCGACCTGTGGTCGGCCGACCGACCCTTGGCCAGTGCGGCCTCGACCCCCGTGGCGGCCGCCTGCTCCACCAAAACCTGGCAAGCGTCCGTCACGTGGGTGGCCACACTGGCCCCCAAGGCCTCCACGTCCAGGGCCTCATGGGGGGGCTGGGCTGCCGCCACCTTTGCCACCTTCGATGGCTTGGGGGAGGGCTTGGGGGCGGGGGTTTGGCCCTTACCCCTAAGGGGGGGGGGGGCATCCGGCTCAACCACCACCACGTCTGGTCCCCGCTTCGTCTGGCCTTTTCCCGGCCTTCCCCCCTTGGGTGCATACTGCCGAACCCAATCGGCAGTGGCGTCCACCACAGAAGGGGGGGGGTCATACCCACCAACCTGGTGGATGTCCCCCCCCCTGTGCAGCTTCTGCCACACTTCCCTCCCCGTATACTCCCCCTCCCACAAAAAACACACCCTCAAAAGGAAATAAGATTTCCTTTGGGGGGGGTCGCTCATCCCAAACAAACACAAAAAAGCCGCAACCGTTTCCCCCTCTGCGGCTTGCGGCCACTTGGCCGTTTCCCCCCCAACCCACACATAGGAGGGGAGGGTGAGGTTGGTCTTCCTCTCCACCCCCCCCTCCTTCTCTGTGATGGTGACCTGCCGGTACCATCCCGTCCCCCCCATCCTGCAGGCCTCATCCCCAGGCTCCCCAAACCGCCACGACGCCCCCTCCGGCAGCCTCTTCTCCCCCTCCAGCTCCAACCGGGCCGCCACCGGCTTGGCGGGCCGTGCCCCCGCTGCTGCTGCCGCTCCGCCCGCTGCGTCGGCTGCCTGGGCGTCGTCCTTGACGAAGATGCGGGGCAGCTGCAAGATGGTGGCCTGAAAAAAACAAAAGAAACAAAAAAAAAAACACGCGATAACCCGCGCGATAACCCCCGCGATAACTAGGTTATCGCGCGATAACCCCCGCGATAACCCCCCGCGATAACCCCGCGATAACTAGTTAGAACGCGATAACCTAGCGCGATAACTAGTTAGAGCACCTAGTTAGAACGCGATAACCTAGCGCGATAACTAGTTAGAGCAGGGGTTAGAGCAGGGTGTTGTGGGAGGTTTTCACACCTGGTGACATGGACACATGCCTTGGCCCTCCTTCTTGGCGTCGTCCAGCACCAGGCCCAGCCTCCGCAGCCACACGAAGTCCGTGACGGCCGCATACTCCCCCACCTGCCGCCACTCCACCACCTGGGCCACCCCCTCCGCCTCAGGGGCCACCCTTGCCACTCCCCCATACAACCCCCTCCTCACCACCAAAATGGTGCCCGCCGGCACCTTCATCCCAACATGCCCTTGCAGGGTGGGCCAGGGCAGTGCCTCCCCATGGCACACCTTGGCCAAGGGGCACTGATCGGGGTGGCCTGCGACCGCCCCCGCCTCCTCATTAGTGAGGGGGGCAATCACCTCCCTCCCAACCCCCCACCCCGACAACAAAAAATGCCCTGTGGTTGTTCCCACCGGGAGCAAGCACTGAGCAGATTGCTCAATGCTGACCCCATTGGGGTCCACCACCACCTCCTCCTCCTCCCCCCCCTCCACCTCCTCCCCCTCCTGGCATGGCACACAAAGGCCATCTTTGTGGGCGGTGCACAAAATCAGCCGATTGCATCCGTAGCAATTGGCTACCACCTTCCCCCTACACCTAACCGCCCCATCACACTGGACTGTCCTGGCCACCCGGCCACCAGGTGCCCCCAGCTGGGGCCTCTTAATGGACTGGGTCACGTGCAGGTTGGGGAATCGAAGATTCCCCCCCACGGTAAGCTCAATGGCAAAAAATGCCATGAGGCGGGGGTGGGACACCCCCGTGGGGGAGGCCTTGGGAATCCCCGACCCCCTGTGGACATCAAGGGCATTAAAAAAAAGGCAGTGCCCCTCTTGAATGGCACAGCCCTCTCCACCCAAGGGTCAGGGAACCCCGAACTGCTGGAGGGCACAAAAAGAAAATGTGACCCATCCTCCTCCTCATGATTATGGGTTAGCATAATAAGGCAATTGACAATCAATGTGCCTTCAGGAATGGTGTAGGGGGGGGCGTCGCGATGGAGGTGCTGGGGGGTGTGGTCATAGCTCGAAATTTCGGCCATGTCAAGGATGGTGCAGCTCCATCCAACCCCCCCCACCACAGTCTTCTTCGCCGTCTCAAGCACACGATCTGCCATTGACACCCTTTTGAGGACTGGCAGATCATGGAGCTTGTGGGGGTTGTGCCTGTGGTGGTTGGCACCCCCATAGTTGCCGTACAATGTACGGCGGGTCCCAGAATCTTGGGGCCTGCCGACAATGGGGGGGTTCTCATTGAAAATGGGTGCCTTCTCTGAGAGAGGCACCCTATCCAAATCATCCAAAAGACTTTGGAGCTGCACAGCACTCAAAAAATCGTGCTCCAGGAGGTGGTTGACCACCAGCTTCCCCCCCACCGTGAGCACAAGGTCATTGGGGTCCCTATTAAAGGCCCCCAAGGGCTCGGCGGCAACCACCTCCTCCGCCTCCCCAATAAGGGGGGGTGTTGCCCCAAATGGAAAAAGAATCACCCCCTGCCCCGAAACAATGTTGGGAGTGGTGACCCCATACCACTCACGCTCCCACTCCCTTGTGGGGCAAAGGGAGTGCATGGGGAGCTTGTTTTCGGGGTCGTCAGTGCAGACCCGGCGGGTGTTGTGGGTGAGGGGTTGGGGGAACCAACCATCCGACTGCCCCTTCCCCTTACCCGGTCGGATCCTTACCTTCTGGACACTAATCATGAGGGGGTTGTGGGGCTTCTCCTTCCTCCCCCCAGCCCCCACCCCCCCCGCATCCTCCTCCTCCTCCTCCACTTCCTCCACTTCCTCCTCCTCCTGACCCACATAGAGGGTCGTCTTCGTCCCCGCACCCTTCTCGGCATGGGCGGTGACGGACTCCACCACCGCGTCCACATCGTCCGGATGAAGCTGGATCAAAAATCCAGCAACCCCTGGATTTACCTCTAGCAACTCGAAGATGTAGTTGCTGAGAACCAGGGGGTCTCGGTCGTCCGCCATGAAGGGGGACTTATGGACAAGGAGTCCAAAGTCCACACCATGTTCAAAGCGGGTCGCCACAGGGCGCCTCACATTGGCATCACCCATCGTAAACCCCTCAGGACCGCCAAGGCGACGGACCCCAAGGAGCTTTTGATGGTGCTCGCACCAAGCGTGGGCAGCAGCAAGGGCCATTATCAAAGAATACGAAGGCTTTGAGAGCTGCAGCGAAAAGGGGAAACATCAAATGAAGCGCGATAACCCACGCGATAACCCACGCGATAACTAGTTATCGCGCGATAACCCCCGCGATAACCCCCGCGATAACTAGGTTATCGCGCGATAACCCACGCGATAACTAGTGCTCTAACCCCGTTCTAACCCCGCGATAACTAGTTAGAGCACACAAAGATCAAATCGCAAAAAGTGCAAAACGGGCAATATCGAGCAAACAATACATGGAAGGCACATTGTTGCCTCATAGTGCACCCTTGTAACATGTGAAATTCCGGGTTCCAACCATATTAACAACACCCAAAATTGGGGGGGTTCCGCACCACGCCCTAGAACGCTGCATCCCATGCCAGCTCACGCACAGTGGGGGCCAACGGTGGGTCCACCAGGGTCCCCAGGGCGAAAAAAATCATTTATTCCAAAGTTGTTCCTAGACCACTTGGGATACTCAAACAAGTGTTTTTAGGCCGTTTTGAGCCCGTGGTGGCGCGTTTTGGGTCATGGAAAATCCCAAAATGCCTTGGAAATGGGCCGTTTTGGGACCAAAAATGGGTCAAAAATGGGTCAAAAACGAGTTTTTCCAAAAGTGATCCTGGACCATTTATGATGCTCAAACAAGTGGTTTTAGCCCATTTTGAGCCCGTGGGGACGGGTTTTTGCTCATGGAAAATCCCAAAATGCTTTGAAAATGGGCCATTTTGGGACCAAAAGTGGGTCAAAAATGGGTCAAAAACGTGTTTTTCCAAATGTGATCCCGGACCATTTGGGATGCTCAAACAAGTGTTTTTAGCCCATTTTGAGCCCGTTTTGACCGAGTTTAGCCCCTTTCACCACATGTATGCACCACATTGTGCCCTTCGCACGTACCTTAGAGCCGTGTGGAGCCACCTAGAGTTGGGAGGGGTGTACATTAGAGGATATATTACTACACCCCTCTCCCCGTAAATCTAGCTAACAAGCAAGCAACAAGCAAAAAGCAAGCAACAAGCAACAAGCAATTCTCCTTTCCGTTTTGGCCATTGCTCGGCCTCATCGCTCCGGGCTCTACTCTACTCTAGCCACGCTAGAGCCTAGGTGGTGCCCTCGCCAAATCCAAGTTTTGAGCCAAAAACTCACTGATGGCGCCCCGGGGCGGGGGCGCCAAGTCGGGAGGTGTCCTCCCAAAACTGCGCTTTTTGTGCCCCAAAACAGCCTTTTTTGTCCCCAAACGGCCCCCAAACCCAATCAAAACCGCCAAATGAAGCGAAACGGCGGTTACACTCCACGTGCGGCTTGACTTCACCGCGTCAAAGAGCCCTCTAGTGCCCTTCAACTCCACGATACGTTCGAGAAACGGCCCAAAAAGGCGCCAAAAAGCCCCAAAATCTGCGCCATGTGCACCAATGGCCCGAAACCAAGAACAGGCCGTATCTTGGGCTACGTGGCTCAAAACCGAATTCCGAGGGCACCTAGTCCACCCGCAAGCCCCCACTTTTTGTGGTTTCGAAGCCTCAGACTCGCCCAACGAGCCGCCTAGACCCCCGTACCAGTGGTCACTAGGTGGAGCCGGACGGCAGCCCAGCCCGCGCACAGTGGGGGCCAACGGTGGGTCCACCGGGGTCCCCGGGGCGAAAAAAATCATTTTCTCGAAGTTGTTCCTAGACCACTTGGGATGCTCAAACAAGTGTTTTTAGGCCGGTTTGAGCCAGTGGTGACGCATTATGGGCCATGGAAAATGCCAAAATGCCTTGAAAATGGGCCGTTTTGGGACCAGAATTGGGTCCAAAATGGGTCAAAAACGCGTTTTTCCAAAAGTGATCGTAGACCATGTGGGATGCTTAGACAAGTGTTTTTACCCTATTTCGAGCCCATTGGGACGGGTTTTGGCCCATGGAAATCCCAATATTCCTTGAAAAGGGGCCGTTTTGGGAGCAAAAATGGGTGAAAAATCCGTCAAAAACACATTTTTCCAAAAGTGATCTTGGACCATTCGGGGTGCACAAACAAGTGTTTTGAGCCCATTTTGACCCCGTTTTGATCGAGTTTAGTTCCTTCCGCTACGTGTATGCTCCAAGTTGTACCCTTCGCACGTACCTTAGACTGGAGACACGTGGAGTATGGGAGAGGGGTGTAGACTAGAGGATATATATATATATATATATATATATATATATATATATATATATATATATATATATATATATATATATATATATATATATATATATATATATATATATATATATATATATATATATATATATATATATATATATATATATATATATATATATATATATATATATATATATATATATATCTACATACATACATACATACATCTATACATATATATATATATATATATATAGATGTACATACATGTATTTGTATATATATGTATATATTTCACTTGTCAGATAATAATCCTCACACGCACAACAAAGCGTAAGCACTGCTGCTGCAAAGGCAGAGCCCTGACAAAGGGATGCCACACAAAAACCCTGCCAAAGAGAGTGACACAGTTTCGGTTTTCGCATTACACTCGTGAAATTGTGCGTATATTCGTTGCACCCATGTACCCTGTCTCCGTCGACTGTCGAGGGATAGCTGTGGGGAGAGAGAGGGGAAGGACAGCAGATTGCAATATTTCACAGCCAGATCACCCATCGCGAAACTGCCGTCTGTTGGTCTCCAAAATTCAAGCGTACTCTAAAAATAAGATTTACCGTGAAGAAATTCACTTTTCACGAAGGAATGTGGAGTTCACTCCCCAAATCCACTTTAGAACAGGCACATCTGCGCATCCGGGGTTTCCTGCAGGCGCCGCCCGGTCCCGCGCGCCCTCCAGCTCCAACTGCAATCTCTGAAACCATGTACCTTCAGATAACAACGGAAAACAAACCACTTCAGGATGGCAGGAGGGCCGGTGCGAAGTGCGCAGCACTCGCCGGCCCGATGGCCATCCTGAAAGCCCTTCCCTCCCCTGCCCATTTTCGCATCAGGTAGTTCGGCACCAGATCCAGTTTGCCTAAGGACATGAGGGCCGACCTCAATGGTGGCCACCACCACCCTTTCTCATACACTTTGTAGCGGAAGCCCCTGACAAGGGAGGCTAAGTTGGTCTGTCTGTTGAGGTCTGTCCGTGCAAGGACAACAGCCTTATGCGTCAGCATGGGCACCATGGACTTACACACCGAACATGCATTAGGGGAGAAGGCGTCAACCCATCTGTCCCACAAAAGGAAATCACCCGCGGGGTCCACCTTAGCAGGATGCTGGTCTGCCACACCTTTCATAAGCAGAGCCATGGCAGGCTTGACCACAAGCCTCGCTTCGCACCAGTCCACCTGGTCTCCACTCTTTTCCCATTTAAGCGGGACGTCATACAGCACATCAAAAAGGAACTCAAGGCAGGACAACGTTGCTGGCAGTTCCTGGGCTCGCCCAGCCATACCAGTGACACCCATATATATGTTGTCAACAAACCGCGCAAACAGGATAGCAGGCATGTGTGCAGGTGTCCCTGTATCTGTGGGGGGAGGCAAACAACCATCAGGGAACTTCGTGTCAGCGAGCATCACAGCCCTTTGGTCTAACGCAGTGAAGTAGTTTGTAAGCATGTTACGTTCACGCCTTGGTGCCGACATAATGATGTGGCCAAATCTGCCCTGCGGGTAGGCATCCCACATTCCCAGTCCCAAAAACTCGAACTGCACCCCCTGGACTGTAAGCCAGCCCAGGCATTTGTTATGCTGGTCGAACCATCCTTTCATACCGTACGTGGCAAAAAACTGTTTATTTTTCGGCAGGACGTTGTTGCGTGGGAATGTGAGCATGGGCCCCGGCTTGAAAGTCATACTAACACCATGTTTTCGCCTAACCTGTGTCTGCACCTGGCTCATGATCCGCATACAGGAGTCGTGTTGGAACAATTTCCTCTCTTTTTTGAGATTGCCCACAGGATCATCTGCTGTGCCGAGAGGAAACCACCTATTGGCACACCTTTGTCTCCTTGGGCCATCAAAACAGGACCCGCACAGAACCAGACATTATGTCTAATGTCCCAGCGAACATACCTCATTACAGCATCTAACGGGATCGTATAAAAGAACTGACACGTTGCCTTGCCTACACGATCTCGAGCCTTATCACCTCCCTTCGCCACACTGAACCACAGCTTTCCCGTGACTCCTCTTCCCTCGACCACCGCCTGGGCTGCCTCCGAGATGGCCTGCACCACCTCGCGTTTTTTCACCTCCCAATAACAGTTATCCATATCTCTCTCAAAGAGTAGGACATCCCCACTCGGTTCTCTGTCGACTAGTGAGAAAAACATATCGCGGACACCCAACATGCTGGGCATGGAAACGAAAGGAAACAGTTTATGCATTTCGTTCATGAGAATCGACAGACAGCGACTGATTAGGCGCGCATATCTCTTGACCGGGTGTCCAGCGAAAGAGATTACATTTCGCCACGCAAACTCATTTCTGGCCTCGTCACAGCGCCACTTGGGCAGGGCAAATATCATTGGCGGGACCATGTTCACCCAAGAGGAGGGGGAGGAAGCAGAGGTGCGGGCTGATTCTCCGGCAGCATGCTGCAGGTGAGGGGGTAGGATTTTCTGCAAGATAATATCGCTTCGTTGGCGAGGGCTCAAGAGCCTCTTGCTCAGGGCCCCAATGTCCACAGCATCCTGTAGGATTCCGTGGTGCTGTGCCGAGTCCAGGATCAAGTGTAACGCCATGCCTTTACATTCCCAGACAGAGTCTGCAACCCCCTTAATGTCAAACTGACGGCTGCAGAACACCCCTTTGTGCATATGCTCATCCCACACTGCCACGCATATGCCGCCGAATGCGGACAACCTTTTATCCCATGCCGATCCCGTAATTGACTGTTGTTCTAGCAACATATTCACAGCGTCAAGGGCATCTACAGTGGATTGGGGGGCCCTGTGTGCATGCTCTCCTATGTACGTGTGTACCCGGGCGTATGTACGTTCAGACAGAGACGTGGGGGTGGTGGTTGCTGGTTCCCCAGGCAGTCCGTTTCTGGCAACGGCATCGAATATCGGTACCAAGCAGTCATCGAACCTCGAGATCATGGCATCTACCTTCTCAGGGCAAGGGAGGGAGGAGATACGTGCATTCAGGCATGCTGCTGCCGCCAGATCGGGTCCAGTAAAGTCTTGCCACGTGCTGGCAGACCTGGGGACAATATGTTGTTGGCCAGGGACAGCCAGCTCAGGGTGTAGGTGCATAACGTGGGTGCAGTTACAATGGCGCATGATTTCCCTCTGGCTTTCCTTTTAAAGGACCCTCCTGATCGCTTGCGAGGCTGTCTTGCACAGGGTTCCAAGGACTACTCCCCCCTTCTCAAAGGGTGTTCCTCTCATGGTACGTACCGTGTTAGCAGTAACGCGTGTTGCTTGCACCGGATGCGCCCCCCGCATCAGTGCTGCAATTTTCGGGGTCTTCTGAGGGCACAGGGTAACACATGCAATTAGCCACGCCGTCAACGGGCTAGGGATCCTGGTAGCTCTTAGCATTTTAGCCAGATCCTGCTTCATCGCGAAGGACAGCTGTTGGTCCGGGACAGGAACATGGACAGGTATGCGTTGCGGGACATCCAAGCCATAACAAGACTTGAAATGTCCATTGATTTTTCTGTACAGTGCATTAAACGCTTTTGCAGGTAACGGCCGTCTACACTCTTGCATGATAGTCAATAGGTGAGGCACAGAGAACCTTGACTTCAGGTCCCTACAGTTCAGAACCTCAGACACAAGTTGTCGTATGCTTCCTGACGCCGACAAGTTAAACTCACCTTCTAGGAGCCAATCAACTCGTTGCGGCCCCTCATATGGGGTCACAGCGTTGGAGCATGGCCCCAGCAACTGCTCCCACCTATGCTCGGTCATGTTTAACAGATTGGGTGGTGTTTCCTGCAGCAGCCTCATGGTGCATGCGTGGATGCCATCCCTGCCAAGCAGGCGTGGGAGACTCGGGCATTTTCCAAAAAATGGTGTCCTCCGTAAATTTCGTGCCCTCCTCCCCATGTAGTGTCCTCGTAGCTGTTTGGCTTTCCTGAAATGGTCCCTCTGCCGCCTCATCGGTGGGCGCTTCTTGTTCTTAGCCTTCGCCCCGACTTGTCCTACATAGGTAGGGAAGCGTCCCACCACGGCATATGCAGCGCATGTGGGGCGGAGCAAGCTCTGGGAGACATCGACTCGCACCAAGCGCGCCACGCGTGAAAGTCTGGGGCACGGGCAGTCAATGAGACTTTCATTTGTCTCTCTATAACTATCGTCAAGCTTGCGTAGATCAGCCTGAGTGAGGCGTTTTTTGTCAAGAATGCACTTGCGCTCATTCGCCAAAGTATCCCATCTCTCCCAAAACTGTTTCACTCGTGATCTGTGTGACAGGTGTTGTGCCGTGTCATATGGTAGCGTGTACCATACCTGGGCTTTCCTAGAGAGGCGCTCCATGGCCTTAGCAAATCGGGATGTGTTAATTCCTATTCCCACAGGGCTCGATCCAGCATCAATTAGGACCAGCTCCCACGGTCCCTTGTGCGCCAGCCATCTCGGTTTAGACGTCGGGGTACCCATGTGCTTGACTTGCAGGCGATTCCACGTGATGCACACATGAGTCCTGCCGGTGAACTCATATTTTGCAAACCAATGGTTAAGCACATGGCAATGCATTCTATTGTACAACATAATAACACGGAACGGTGATGTGGTACACGGGGCAACGAACTTTCTATCAAGCAAGTCCAGGCATTTCATCAGAGTCTGCTTAGACAAGCCGTCAGGTCTAAAATACACACAAGGCGTAGCCGCTGTGGTGCTAAGAATTTCCTCAAGCTTGAGGTGAGTTGCACCGAACATGAAGCAATTGGTTGTGGTTTGACAAAACGACATCCCGGGTGGTGTCGTGAGGCAACTGGTTCCCAGAGCCACTCGGGCTCCACAGACACTCAAAAGGAAGTCTTCAAGACCACCTGTTAGTCGCGTCCACAGCGGGGCTCTGTCCGGGAGTTCGGCGCACCACGCCCTGGCTTCCTTTGCAAAGGCAACCAGATCAGATTCTCGCACATCGCACCACGTAGTTTGGTTGTTGACCGCAGCTGCTGACAACCACAGGCGCCTCAGGGTGGGAGACAGTCGAATTTTCCGAAAGACTTCTTTTGTTTCATTACTCCACGACAACATCGGCTGCACCCACGGAAAATTGGGTGCTTCCATAGCCGCTCTCGACGGCAAGGGGCACAGGAAAGGGGCAAGGGGCTCATCCTCTTCAAAGAGGGACTCAAAAGGCTCACAACACTCAGAGAGGCTTTCATCCAGGCTGGTGCTCGAATGTTTCCCAGGGGACAGAGAAATGGGTGACAGATCGCAAAACCGAGCACGTTCTTGGTCGCTTATCCGCATCTGCTCCCGTAGGGCAGTCACTGAGTCTTCTAGGCCACGCAACACACCCTGCTGTGCTTTCAGTCGGTCCCATTCCTCGTTCAGAGCAGGTAGTACATCCGGCGGTATATATTCGGCGATGAATGGTGGTAAGGGCATCGGCACAGCCTCGGTACAGCAAGAGTACGTGTGCCGTCAAACGGAAACTCACCTCGTTCCCACGCCTTGCCCACTGTTCGGCGTTTCAAAGGTGAGTTCAACATAGAGGACGTGGTGGCTCGTACCGCTGCTTCAGCAGACCCCCAGATCTTTTCCAGAGAACATACGAACCCATTGTTGTTCTGGTACGGCGGACACTTGAAAGTGTATTCGTCCGGTTTATCACACTGAATAACCGAGACGGTGTTCTCAGTCATTCCTCGCGCCGCCACACGGACTGGTACAACAACGAACATGTCATCGAACATGCACGGTTCAAACTTGTGCTCTTTTGCTTCCGCGGACGTCATGACTGCAAAAACTCCTTGAGGGGTAAGTTGCGCAGGAACGAAGACAAGATCAACTCTGGACCGTAGGCGAGCAACAATCTCAAAAAGGTGCGGGCTAATAGACAGCACCGCATCCTGCAGCGCAGAGATGGACTGCCAGCTGGCAGCCGTTTGTCCAGGGTCGGTCAGCCATTTGCTCTTCGCGGCATCGTGAGCACTGGAACTGGCATCTTCCTGCACAAGGCGTGACAGCAGCGCATCCTGGTCGTCTTGGGAGTCCATATCAGCATCAATATGAGGTTGGGTTCTTGCGGCACCCTTTTGTGACCTGTCGGGCTGCGAACCGTACAGCCGCGGTGACTCACCTTGGTCTTCGTCGACCAACTCGTTATCCTTGATGACTTTGTCCACCTCCTCTTAAGGCACTCCGTTCGCCTGCAACAGCAGCTTCATGAGCCCGGACTGCTCACCTTGTTTGGCGCCAATTCTCTTCGTTTCCTTGGTGAGGGTGCTCAATTGTTTGTCCACGGAATTTTTCCAGCCTGCCGTGAAGCCGTGCGGGAGCTGCGCCTCTGCTGCTTTCGAGCCTTTCGGCCTGTAGGACGTCGCTGTACCCTCCGCGCCCTGTGCTCGTCGCCTCCCACGCGGGGGCTCATCGTCGGTGGACATCTCTGTCTCACCACAGTACTCTTCGGGCGTGGTAACCTTGTCTGGTGGGACTTTTGTGCCTATCATGTCGTCGGCAACCCATGCAGCTCCGCCAATTTTCATGTGCACGATCAGTGCAAGCGCTCGTTTTGGCTGCAAGTTGGGGAAGCGGGACACGCTAACACCAACATCTTTAGCAACTTCATGTGGGTCTCGTTGCTCACCAGATTGCACATCGTTCGCCAGTCTTGAAATTATCCCAAACCATTTTTGGCTCTCGTGCCAGCGCGTGTCAACTGCACCCATCCACGGGTATGGAACCTCATGATCTGACGCTGTGTGACCATAGCAATGGCAAAAATAGCAGATAGCATCTTTCGCCCACTGAGCCTTAGCCACCGCACGTGCCCCACCCTTGCCGTTACGACCTCGTTGCCACTGGAAGCTCCTTTGCGGCGAACGTCTACGGCTTCTCCTGTCTCCAAACAAAGGCTTGAGGTGTGACGCCAGACTGGCTCCCAGTTTCTCCATCTGCGAGTCTGAAAAGGACACTGGCGGCGACTCCTCTCGCTGTGGAACATGTTTACCATCACGTCGGCTAGACATGTCTGAGGGCCACTTCTGTTTGTATGGCACTCCCGATTATCAGATAATAATCCTCACACGCACAACAAAGCGTAAGCACTGCTGCTGCAAAGGCAGAGCCCTGACAAAGGGATGCCACACAAAAACCCTGCCAAAGAGAGTGTCACAGTTTCGGTTTTCGCATTACACTCGTGAAATTGTGCGTATATTCGTTGCACCCATGTACCCTGTCTCCGTCGACTGTCGAGGGATAGCTGTGGGGAGAGAGAGGGGAAGGACAGCAGATTGCAATATTTCACAGCCAGATCACCCATCGCGAAACTGCCGTCTGTTGGTCTCCAAAATTCAAGCGTACTCTGAAAATAAGATTTACCGTGAAGAAATTCACTTTTCACGAAGGAATGTGGAGTTCACTCCCCAAATCCACTTTAGAACAAGCACATCTGCGCATCCGGGGTTTCCTGCAGGCGCCGCCCGGTCGCGCGCGCCCTCCAGCTCCAACTGCAATCTCTGAAACCATGTACCTTCAGATAACAACAGAAAACAAACCACTTCAGGATGGCAGGAGGGCCGGTGCGAAGTGCGTAGGGAGTAGAAATTGAGTAGAAGGGAGTGGATATTCACTTGGAGGGATTTGAAATTGAGGGGGAGGGAGTGGATTTGCGCACAGCGCTAAACGCGTTCAAAACAGCGAAGCAAAGGGCAATGCTCGCCAATCACACATCTGTCAGTAAGGATTTAAACAGGCGATTTCACCGAAGAAATCGTAAGAGCAGCCGAACGCTACTATCAGATGTCCACAACATGAGTGACCGGAAGGTGAAATTCGGAACTCTTGCAGTAATTAGAACAACAACATAAAATTCATACCTTTCTGTCAGTTGCGGTGGTTTTTTCAGTTCCGCGTGTCGCCTGTTCGTGCGCAGTCTTTCGCAGTCTGCTAGGGCCGCAGTCTGCATACCGTCACCGCGCACACACGGGCAAAATTGAGTCCAAAGTCATAGTGCGACACCAGGATGCACTTTTCTTTATTGGGGTATGTAAATGGTAATTTTATGACGATTCTATGTCTCAGACCTTTGGATCCTGGTGCCGCACTGCAAATGTGAAGAAAGTGGTGTTGGGTCCATGGCGACTTGGTAGTGTCAACCCAATGGCGTTCGCCGCCGGCCGAGCTACCATTGCAGCCCCTTCCCCCTTCTTGTGAAGTTGGGTACCACACCACAATGGTGCCACCTTTGTGATTGCAAGACGAGGGGCAAGGCATTTGTGTAGAATCAACCAAGGGAAGTTTGAGAACAAGACCTTTCAAAGCCATTCTCGACAGCTTGCAACTAGGACGCGCACAAGGCTAAGAAGGCAACTACGGCTAAGGTGTACACCCAAACTTTCAAGGTGTGATTCCTTGCATTGTGGTCATTGGAGCGATTCTAACCGCGGCTGGCCGCGGCTGGAGGTTCTGAGGTGACCGGTGACCCCCCCCCGCCCCCCCCCTCCCCTCTAGCCGCGGCTAGCCGCGGCTAGTAGAAATTTTCAGGAACCCACAAGAAGGCCCATTTCTGCAACCCGTGGGCACACCCAAAGGGCAAGCACAACCCAATTCATCAACACTTCATGCAGGGGACATACAACAGATGCATACACAGGCAATGGGTGAGCACAACGCAATACTCTTCACCTTATTTGCATGGAAACCGTACCCAAAGACAGCGGGATCAACGTCCAGCTTTTGGCTGCAGTACTTGGTTGAGATTGTTTATACCGTTCGGTGCCGGGTGCTTGCTTTGGCAGGCCCCTGCTGTGGGCAGGGCGCCCGTTGCATAATGGGGGGGGGGGGGCCTCTTTTCAAACTGATGCTTAGGGTTGAAGGTTGAGGAAGGATGGACCATTGGATACACTGTTCCAACCAGTTTACACCACAGTGGCTCGACACACCCTGGTCTTGTTTTGGAGCTACAGTGCTACAACCAGGTTAAACCATAGTGGCTCTGGGTGGCCCGTGGTTAGGTGGACTAACCCTGGTCTTGCTGGTTACCCCCCGGGGCCCTTTGGGAGCGGGTTTCCGGGAGCTGGAGCTGGAGCTGGAGGCAGGAGGCTCAGGGTCACACTCTGGCTCCTGGTCGTCGTGGGTAACCCCCTCCCCATCCGAATCGCTAGGGTCATCGAAGTGCTCCGCGTACTGCATCAACTCGTTGCGGATGTCCATGGGCACGTAGTAGTACCCATCTTCCCTGATCTCGTGCGACACCCCCTCAGCAAAAACACGAGAGTACTGAATTATTACAGGCCCCCCGTCCCACTCCATGCAAATAAAATTTGCAGGCTGAAATTCAGGCGCTCGCGGCCGCAGGTTTCGCACCGTCAAACTCATTTTACCCGCAAGTGCGCGGGTGGCCTCCGCAAAGCGCGTTTCACGACCTTCAAGGTGGCACAAAAAAGTGCCCACCACAAACTTCTTCGGCACTCGCTGCACCAGCTCTTTTTTCCTCTTCACCATTGCCAAATGGGCAAGGTCTTCATCATCCCATGTTGCAACATGCATGATGCAACTCAAAGGCACATAGCGATGAAACTTCTTGAAAAATTTGTTTCGATTGTGCTGGAACAAGCAAGCAAAAGCATACCAATTGCCATGCAAAAAAGTCCGATCAATCACATTGTGTCCCATAGACAATACGAAATGTTTTTCCACACTTCTTCATGACACCTTGTGACAAATATTTGGTCCGGCCGTGGCTAGAAGCCGCAAAATTCAATGTTTTTCCTCATGACACCTTGTGACAAATATTTGGCCAGCCGTGGCTGGAAGCCACCGCAGTGAGGTGGTGACCCCCCCCCCCCACCCCCCCCCCCCCCTGGTTAGAATCGGTCCATTACGACTGTGATTTACAATTGAGGCTTGCCTTGTGCGGCTTTGATGCATACACCGCTGAGGGTTGCGTTGATTGTGTTTGTGGTGCATGGGACCCACCTCTTGAGGCGCATGCTACCAAAGGTAGAAGCAAAAACCCTTTGGACAAGCCATGCATTTTTTCTCTTGCTCCCCGCTTTCTCCACCGGTTGTTGTTTCCTTGATCGAACCAGAAGAGAGCACTCCTTTGGATGTAGTCGGATTTTTTGGTCAACATGTCACTTGCCCCAATGCTCTTTACAACGGAACCGATTGGGTGCAATGTGATCTTTGCAAAGTGTGGGTGCATACTTCTTGGGGAATGTTTCACGGCATCTTATGTTACTCGGGTAAAATAGGGGTGGGTGGGGGGTCCAACCATCCCTTGAGTAAGAATGTTTTACCTGGTGCCACGTATTTTTTATGGTTGCCGCCCACATTTGAGTAACAAGGAAAGGGGGGGGTAGGGGGACAGGGTGTGGTGTTACCTGAGTAACATTGCGTGCTGTGAATGCACATTTCCTAAAACTGGCGTTTGAGGCACCGTGCTCCTGCTCAACAGATTGGGCCCTGCGGACAATAAATGGCAGGTCACTATTCGGCAAGGGCATGTCAACTGCACGGTTCTGACGACTCAATGCTGTGGCAACTGCCCGCCAGGGTGCCATCCTTTTCCCTCCCAATTTCCTGAAGTGAGACAGCACCCCAAAAAAACTTTCTTCAAACGCAACCGTCCCTCCCCTTTAGCACACCCTTGATGAGCTGCCTTTGAGTGTCCATGTTCTTTAGATAGGTGTCTTCACCGCGAGGTATGTCACGGATGGAAAAGCCATGTTGCACACAACCCGGGCATATATGTATATATACATACCGCTTGGGCACAGATTTCAAATTATTACAAGGGAACGTTAACAGCAAGAGGCACTGCCACAACACAAAGTGGACCACTGCCAAAGCAGGGCATGCTCAGCAGGCAGCCGCCGAACGGCAAAAAAAGGACCCTGCTGACCGCGATTTTGTTGCTCAACGAGGCTCACGGTCATCCACGTCTGGCAGGCAAACTGCCACCCCTGCCCGGTTGTTGGACTGATGCGCAAACATCCAATATCACGTGTTCTTCAACATTGGTGTCACAGGAATTGGCGCACATTTCAACAACTTTGAATTTGCTTTGTCAATTGTGTGCGTGTTGAATCGATGACATTTGCTGCAAACTGATTGGTAGGAGTTTTGGCCATGGTACAGATGAAAGGATAGGGGGGGGGGGGGGCAGCAAATATGCTGCACCGGGACGCAGCATAAGGGCAACAATCATCTCTGGTGGGCACGAAGAGCTAGAATGTGGAAACACATGGATATTTGTTGTTGGTAGGTTATAAATGAACGTCTGAGACTGCCAAAAAAGAGTTGCTAGACATCCAAAGGGGGGGGGTTGTGCAGAGCAAAGGCGCACGAGAGGTGGCCGGCATGATCGTTTCATCATCATACCCTACCCTAGGAGGGCAACACACAGGCAAGCTCAAGGGATAGTATGCAAAAATTTGGAGAAATGGCCGCAAGGGGAACAAGGCCACAGCTAAAAATGGTCCTGTATGATGTAAAATGATGGTAGGAACTGATTTCTGCCCTCTGGTGTACGCACATAGTTCCCATTTTCAGAATTTGTGCTGGGCCCCCCTACCATTAGGCGCTGATGGAAAAGGGTCGAGCATTTGAATGCGCATTAATTTCTCGCCAGAAGAAAATTGTATTTGCGCTGAATCCATGAAATTTCTTTTGTATTTTATTCTCTTTAATTTAATTGAAAATCCAACCTGCCGCTATAGCTATGGCCATAGCTATACTGTAGTAATCAATCGAAATACAGATCAAGAATTTGGCAGCGGCGGTTTTCATTAAAAATACAGAAAAAAATTTACAGGAATTGAAATTCTGCCAATTAAAAAGTACAGAAATCCGATTTACAGAAAAGCTGTTCGGCGCTGCAGCCGGCACGGCTCCTGCGTGGATAAACCCAGGAATTATACAAATGATTTGCGCGCACCTTGCTGAGAGGGAGTACCCTAGCGGCCAGCGCGCTCGGGTACGACTTGGCAGACATTGGTTCGATTACTGATACTTGCACGGTAAGTAGGGCTGTTATGCACTTTTTTTTAAAATTTTCAGCAGCGATCAGCGTGCGCAGCGGCCTAAGCAATCGCAGAGCACAGCGCAAGGGTATTAAAAATACATCCTCCGATGATGTCCAGCATTAAAAGATAAGGAAAACATCCAAGCAGTCCGGGCTACATTATTAAAAAATAAGGGAAAGGAAAAGAGGAAATGCTTCTCGACGGAGTTATTATTCTCTATTTCGATTGATTACTACAGTAGCTATAGTATACAGGCATCCACTGTGCTGAACAACCCTTGTCGCGCCCTTGTTGCACCCTTGTTGCGCCCTCGTTGCACCCCTTGTTGCACCCCTTATCGCGCCCTAATACCCCTCATCACGCCCTTATCCCGCACCCTTATCGCGCGATAAACCCGTTATCGCGCCCCTTGTTCCACTCTCATCGCGCCCTTTTTTGTTGCATTTCTTGCTTCCCATTGCACTTTTTGCTCCTCCTTAAATTTGTTGTCACACCTCTATTCACATCCGTGGGGACTCGCTACCGACCATGGAGGCTTTGGGTGCAGCCGGGTTTTGCATTGGGGATTGGGTAGAACAACACAAACTTGTTTTGGGGTCACGAAGGGTGGTGGGCCCAGAGTTGGTGTTGCAAACTGCCAGCATCAGTGCCTCTGATGATTCTCTGACCTTTGATGCATCCACGACTTTTGCCCACATTCGTGTGTCCCGTCCAATTTTTGGGGAGGTCACCGGTTCGTGTTTGAGTGACATGATTTACCCCATTATGCAAGACAATCCCAACCTTCTGGGTTGTACATTAGATTTTGTTGGGGCTGAAACGGATGCAATTTGCAGTGTTTTTCGTAAGAAGGTTAGCCCAAAGGTTGGAACAGGGGTCACCAATTTCATTACACCTCTTTCCACCGAGCTTGATCACAATGGGAAGAGAAAGGTTGGTTGTCAATTCTCTTCCCAAAGGGTGAAAAAAGATGATGTTGGTGTGATTCACCATGAGCGTGTTTTTGAAGTTGCTGACTGCTCCTCTGTGTTGCCTGTGTTTTCTTTGCCCTCTCTAGGGTGGGCTGATGCATATTATGGTTTTACCACCTCGTTGTCTCGTGAATTCCGTTGCGGACGCAAATTAGGCCTTTTGCGCACGCAAAATCCATGTGATTGCCTCTTCACTCTTAGGGGCTTCTCTTTTATGGGACATGCTTGGCAAGAAGTCCAAAGCCAAGGCCGCTGTCCAAGCCCCCGGGGACCCGCATCCACCGCCCAAGCCCGCCCCTCCTCCCCGCAGTACCCACGAGCCCACCAAGCAGGTTGTTGATGAGTATGTGAAGGCGGTGGGTGTGGAAAATGTGGCGGGAACTGGTATCCAGGTGTTGGATTGTGCACTCTCGGTGAACGAGATTAAGGGGCGGGTTCCGGTCAGTGGGGGGGATGGCGGGGGGGGGGGGGGGGGGCTCCAGCCGCCCAGCCACCCAGCCGCCCAGCCACCCAGCCGCCCAGCCACCCAGCCGCCCAGCCACCCAGCCACCCAGCCACCCGGCCACCTTGTCACCTAGCCACCCAACCGTCTAGCCACCATATTGTGTTGGGCCTTGCACTTTTGCATTTTGCCTCTTTGCCTTTGCTCTCAAGATTACATGATGATGATGTGTCTCTGCAGCAGGTATTGGTACAATTTCCATGCACCTACGGTTGTCATGTTTGTGTAATTAGGTAATTAGGTATATATATATATATATATATATATATATATATATATATATATATAATTAGGTAATTAGGTCACGCCTAACCCATTAAAAACGGTCGAGGGATTGGACCTTACATGGTCATCCGATCCATTTCAAACGGACACGGATAAGGCTGTCAAGTTACAAGAGGAGTACATCAAGCAATTTAGGAAGCACCCATCCCTCGGATACACCGGCACCCCTGCAAAGGCCAAGCTTCCAGCCGCCAAAGTGGCAGCGCAAAGTTTTGCCACCCCCATTTTTGGAAAGGGGAAGAAGGATAAAATGCGGTATGGCCTCAAAAAGCGTGTGCGTGGGGGTAGCACACCCCAAGGGGAGGAGTATGATGATGACATGGGGGAGTTGATATGTAAAAAGCATAAGAAAGAGCAAAAGCGAGTGCCGACCAATTTCATTTTTGATCAAATGCTCACGTACCGCGACCCGGAGGACAACCGGCTCCGTATGGCCAGTTCCATTTTTCAAAAGCGAACAAAGGAGACAAGGTTTAACATCACAATTCGCTGTCTCCGGTTGCGGGAGGAAAAAGAGGATGGGTCTGCGGTGCTTGAGTGGGATGGAGGTAACATCCTTGTTCCTTATTGTTCGGTTGAAAAGGAAATTATCCCCCATTCCATGGATGGGAGAGGGTACAATATGTTGTTGATGTTGAGACGTATCAAGAGGTCACTGCTGATGACGAGGGCTCGGTGTATGGAGATGAAAAGGAGGAGGGCATTGTGGTAGAGGCATAGCCATAGTCCCATATTTGCACCCTCTTTCGTCACGATATATATTTTTCACCCCAATTTCTCTATTTCACTTTCGCATGGTAGCCCGTTGTTTGGGGCTCCTCTTCACAACAATGCGATATGAGACATTGATGATTGTCTTTGCATTATGTCTTTGCCACATTGTGTATCTTCAGCTGCACTTGATATTGAGCATGGGAGGGAGGGTGGTCATTTCGCACTTCAAAAGAGGCCACACAACCTAGTAGCCCCAAATGCAGTAGCACATATAGCCACAAGTCAAAAGGGGTTGGCTTGCACCCCTAGGGACCCCAAGTGTGGCCGTTTTTTCTTCGTTTTCCTTGATTTTGGCCAAATTTCCCCCCTAGCCATTTTTGGCCAGCCGTGGCCAGCCACGGGGGGGGAGGGGGGGAGGGGGCGGGGGGAGGGGGGGTCCAACCCGCCCAGCCGCGGCTAGGAACACCCCCAAGGGGTTGCCGGCTATCCCCGAGGATGTTTGCTCAGTGAGAGAACGGCTGCAAAAATTGCAGCAGGAAAAAGGTGAACCCTTGAAATATTTGTTGAGGGTCAACCTGCAGGCCGGTCCATTTGCTTTAACCAGGGAAGTTTTGAGCAATTTTGCTCTGGGCCTATACCACTAGTTGAGCCCTGCCCCAATGGGGATAATCCTGCAACTTAGTGCAGAGACGTTAACGGCATTGTTTGCCATGATGCAACGTGCCCAAGGCCCCAAACGGCGATTTGTGTCGGTGTACAATGTGCCGGATGCGGATTGGGAAAAGGAGGCCGGTAACCGACGGATGTGGTCAGACCCCGTCAAGGTGAAACATTGGGAAGAGCGCCTCGATACGGACACGCACATTTTTTTCCGGGAGTCCAAATTTGGGGACTGGTCGGCCTACGGAGCGATTCAGTCCGTGGGTCGGCGCGAGACCTTGAAAGGACCGGCCATCCCTGATTTGACGCAGCCCACAATTTTTGTAACGCAGGACGCATTTTTTGCGCTTAGTATGGGTTGTCCGTCGCCAGACATCGCGGTGAAATACCCTGTGTCTCGGCATCCGTTGCCGGATCCGCCCTCTAGGACCCCCGAGGAGTATGATATTCCTTTGGCTACAGGTACGCATTTCACAAAGTCCGGTCTTCCGGTCTGCCCGGTCTTCCCGTTTCGCGCAGTTTATTCTAGCAAAACTTGTACTTTACGCCGGTTTACGCAGTTTATGCAGTTTATGCAGACCGAACAGTTTATGCACTTTATGCGGTTCGTTTTAGTTTACCAGAAGACCGGTCCAGACCGGTCCAGACCGGTCCTTGAACAAACCGCGTAAAACGATCTAAACGGGCCGGTCCGATCATTTCGAGCAGTTTATGCAGTTCATACAGTTCACATCAAAAACACGTATAAACAGGTCGAACCGGTCGGACCGCCCAGTTTAGCGCGTTTTATGCAGTTTGTTCAAAGACCGGTCCGGACCAGTCCGGTCTGGTCTTTACACGAAGTGAAATGAACGGTTCGGTCCGGTCGGTTCGATCAGTTCGTCTCGTTTTATGCAGTTGGCGCAGAAGAAGTAAAAACCTTGTAATCCTTGTATCCCTTTTTCGTTTGAGTTCGTTTGAGTTGGTACAAAGACCGGTCTAGACCGGTCTTGTGATCTGCCAAACTGGTCTACATGCAAAACTCTAATCCTTCGTCGAATCATCAAAAAACACCAAAACCACAAGATCCGCCACATGCAAATACCCCTGACCCAACTTTTCACACAAAAGTCACAATTTGCACTTACTTACTTACTTACTTACTTTCTTTCTGTCCCTCATGAAGCTCTGTCGTGACTCTCCGTCTGCTCTGCTTGTATGTCATTTGATGAGCATGATCCCCCAGGGTTTTTGGAGCAGCATCACGAAATGGTGGGGACTGAGCGGCACCATGGGAGCAAAAACCACTTTCCGAGGGCAGGGCAGGTGACGGATGTAATCCCAGCAACCATTTTCTGCACTCTGCACTGTCGCACCCATGTTGCTCAGACCCTATTGCATGTGACTGAAGAGTTGGTGCTTTGCTGTGCCCTGTGACTTAGTTCTACAAAAATCCAGACCAGACAAGACCGTTGTGCTAGTAGCCAAAGGAATATCCCTTTGGCTACCACGCGTAGAACGCATAGCACAAAATTTTGTCGCGTTTTTGCTTTTATCATTGTTTTGTGCTTCTGGGCGGTTTTCGAGGGTGCCCGACGCAATGGAACTATCCGTTTAGCTCAATTCAACCATTTTTGAGGAGAGAAGCACAATTGCCTCCTGCCTCTGCCTCTGTCTTGGTGCTACGCATGCTGCGTGTGTTGCGCGTCCTGCGCGTTTCGGTCCGGTGCCTCTGATTCTGCCTCTCGAAGTCTTCCTACGCGTTCTACGCGTTCTGCATGGGCTAATTGCTTCACACCTATCATACCACACATGATTTTTTTTTTGCCATGCTTGCACCCGTGTACTCTGCCACACACCTGCACTGGTTCCCAATGGAACTCCAACGTGCGTATTCGAACGACAATTGCCTCCTGCCTATGCCTTTGCCTTGGTGCTACATTGCCCACGTGTGTTGGGTGTTTTGCGTGTTGTCATTTTTCGCTTATGATGTTGCCTCTGGAGCCGTTGTACGCGTGCTACGTGCTCTGCAGCATGTTTTTGCCTCAACATTCCTAGGCCGCTCTGCTTTTATGGTGCAAGAGCCATGCTTGCACCCCTGTACCCCGCCACACATTCTCAATGGTTGCAGAAGGGTGGGAAGCTGGGAGAGTGGAAGCATCCGGAGAAACTGAAGCACGACGCCTTCGTTGTCTTTCAAATTAAACAAGCCACGAGTATGTGTGTGTGTCTCCGTTTTCGTCTCGCTTCTCGCCTTGCACCGTTGTCCTCCTCACCCCCTTGTGTCGCAGCGGGGTGGCATGCCGGATGGGTCAATCGGAAGAAGAAAGGGGCCAAGGACCGGCAGGACAAAGAATTTTGGTTGACGAACCTCACAACGTATCAGGTGTACCACGTTCACGGGTTTGCGGTTCATGTGAGCACTATTTTGCGCTACCTGGACCTTTTGTTCCCTACCGCCTCTTGCACCCTTTTACAGGTGAAGGCCCCGAAGGGCAAGCCACATGCGGCACATGTGGTGCAAGACGTCCGCCGCAAGAATGGGATGCAGCGTTCTAGGGCGTGGTGCGGAACCCCCCCAATTTTGGGTGTTGTTAATATGGTTGGAACCCGGAATTTCACATGTTACATGGGTGCACTATGATGCAACAATGTGCCTTCCATGTTTCGTTTGCTCGATATTGCCCGTTTTGCACTTTTTGCGATTTGATCTTTGTGTGCTCTAACTAGTTAGAACGGGGTTAGAACGGGGTTAGAGCACTAGTTATCGCGTGGGTTATCGCGCGATAACCTAGTTATCGCGGGGGTTATCGCGGGGGTTGTCGCGCGATAACTAGTTATCGCGCGAGTTATCGCGTAGGTTATCGCGCTTCATTTTATGTTTCCCCTTTTCGCTTTAGCTCTCAAAGCTTTCATATTCTTCGTAATGGCCCTTGCTGCTGCCCACGCTTGGTGCGAGCACCATCAAAAGCTCCTTGGGGTCCGTCGCCTTGGCGGTCCTGAGGGGTTTACGATGGGTGATGCCAATGTGAGGCGCCCTGTGGCGACCCGCTTTGAACATGGTGTGGACTTTGGACTCCTTGTCCATAAGTCCCCCTTCATGGCGGACAAGCGAGACCCCCTGGTTCTCAGCAACTACATCTTCGAGTTGCTAGAGGTAAATCCAGGGGTTGCTGGATTTTTGATCCAGCTTGATACCGAGGATGTGGACGCGGTGGTGGAGTCCGTCACCGCTCATGCCGAGAAGGGTGCGGGGACGAAGACGACCCTCTATGTGGGTCAGGAGGAGGAGGAGGAGGAAGTGGAGGAGGAGGAGGAGGATGCGGGGGGCTGGGGGGCTGGGGGGAGGAAGGAGAAGCCCCACAACCCCCTTATGATTAGTGTCCAGAAGGTAAGGATCTGACCTGGTAAGGGGAAGGGGAAGTCGGATGGTTGGTTCCCCCAACCCCTCACCCACAACACCCGCCGGGTCTGCACTGACGACCCCGAAAACAAGCTCCCCATGCACTCCCTTTGCCCCACAAGGGAGTGGGAGCGTGAGTGGTATGGGGTCACCACTCCCAACATTATTTCGGGGCAGGGGGTGATTCTTTTTCCATTTGGGGCAACACCCCCCCTTATTGGGGAGGCGGAGGAGGTGGTTGCCGCCGAGCCCTTGGGGGCCTTTAATAGGGACCCCAATGACCTTGTGCTCACGGTGGGGGGAAAGCTGGTGGTCAACCACCTCCTGGAACACGATTTCTTGAGTGACATTCAGCTGCAAAGTCTTTTGGATGATTTGGATAGGGTGCCTCTCTCAGAGAAGGCACCCATTTTCAATGAGAACCCCCCCATTGTCGGCAGGCCCCAAGATTCTGGGACCCGCCGCACATTGTATGGCAACTATGGGGGTGCCAACCACCACAAGCACAACCCCCACAAGCTCCATGATCTGCCAGTCCTCAAAAGTGTGGCAGATCGTGTGCTTGAGACCGCGAAGAAGACTGTGGTGGGGGGGGTCGGATGGAGCTGCACCATCCTTGACATGGCCGAAATTTCGAGCTATGACCACACCCCCCAGCACCTCCATCGCGACGCCCCCCCCTACACCATTCCTGAAGGCACATTGATTGTCAATTGCCTTATTATGCTAACCCATAATCATGAGGAGGAGGATGCATGGGTCACATTTTCTTTTTGTGCCCTCCAGCAGTTCGGGGTTCCCTGACCCTTGGGTGGAGAGGGCTGTGCCATTCAAGAGGGGCACTGCCTTTTTTTTTAATGCCCTTGATGTCCACAGGGGGTCGGAGATTCCCAAGGCCTCCCCCATGGGGGTAAGGGACCCCCGCCTCATGGCATTTTTTGCCATGGCGCTTACCCAGGGGGGGAATCTTCGATTCCCGAACCTGCACGTGACGCAGTCCATTAAAAGGCCCCAGCTGGGGGCACCTGGTGGCCGGGTGGCCAGGACAGTCCAGTGTGATGGGGCGGTTAGGTGTAGGGGGAAGGTGGTAGCCAATTGCTACGGATGCAATCGGCTGATTATGTGCACCGCCCACAAAGATGGCCTTTGTGTGCCATGCCAGGAGGGGGAGGAGGTGGAGGGGGGGGAGGAGGAGGTGGTGGTGGTGGACCCCAATGGGGTCAGCATTGAGCAATATGCTCAGTGCTTGCTCCCGGTGGGAACAACCATAGGGCATTTTTTGTTGTCGGGGTGGGGGATTGGGAGGGAGGGGATTGCCCCCCTCACTAATGAGGAGGCGGGGGCGGTCGCAGGCCACCCCGATCAGTGCCCCTTGGCCAAGGTGTGCCATGGGGAGGCACTGCCCTGGCCCACCTTGCAAGGGCATGTTGGGATTAAGGTGCCGGCGGGCACCATTTTGGTGGTGAGGAGGGGGTTGTATGGGGGAGTGGCAAGGGTGGCCCCTGAGGTGGAGGGGGTGGCCCAGGTGGTGGAGTGGCGGCAGGTGGGGGAGTATGCGGCCGTCACGGACTTCGTGTGGCTGCGGAGGCTGGGCCTGGTGCTGGACGACGCCAAGAAGGAGGGCCAAGGCATGTGTCCATGTCACCACGTGTGAAAACTTCCCACAACACCCTGCTCTAACCCCTGCTCTAACTAGTTATCGCGCTAGGTTATCGCGTTCTAACTAGGTGCTCTAACTAGTTATCGCGCTAGGTTATCGCGTTCTAACTAGTTATCGCGGGGTTATCGCGGGGGGTTATCGCGGTGGTTATCGCGCGATAACCTAGTTATCGCGGGGGTTATCGCGCGGATTATCGCGTGTTTTTTTTTGTTTCTTTTGTTTTTTTCAGGCTACCATCTTGCAGCTGCCCCGTATCTTCGCCAAGGACGACGCCCAGGCAGCCGAGGCAGCAGGCGGAGCGGCAGAAGCAGCAGGGGCACGGCCCGCCAAGCCGGTGGCGGCCCGGTTGGAGCTGGAGGGGGAGAAGAGGCTGCCGGAGGGGGCGTCGTGGCGGTGGGGGGAGCCTGGGGATGAGGCCTGCAGGATGGGGGGGACGGGATGGTACCGGCAGGTCACCATCACCGAGAAGGAGGGGGGGGTGGAGAGGAAGACCAACCTCACCCTCCCCTCCTATGTGTGGGTTGGGGGGGAAACGGCCAAGTGGCCGAATGCCGCAGAGGGGGAAACGGTTGCGGCTTTTATGTGTTGGTTTGGGATGAGCGACCCCCCCCAAAGGAAATCTTATTTCCTTTTGAGGGTGTGTTTTTTGTGGGAGGGGGAGTATACGGGGAGGGAAGTGTGGCAGAAGCTGCACAGGGGGGGGGACATCCACCAGGTTGGTGGGTATGACCCCCCCCCTTCTGTGGTGGACGCCACTGCCGATTGGGTTCGGCAGTATGCACCCAAGGGGGGAAGGCCGGGAAAAGGCCAGACGAAGCGGGGACCAGGCGTGGTGGTGGTTGAGCCGGATGCCCCCCCCCCCCCCTTAGGGGTAAGGGCCAAACCCCCGCCCCCAAGCCCTCCCCCAAGCCATCGAAGGTGGCAAAGGTGGCGGCGGCCCAAGCCCCCCATGAGGCCCTGGATGTGGAGGCCTTGGGGGCCAGTGTGGCCACCCACGTGACGGACGCTTGCCAGGTTTTGGTGGAGCAGGCGGCCGCCACGGGGGTCGAGGCCGCACTGGCCAAGGGTTGGTCGGCCGACCACGAGTCGGCCTTGGCGAAGGCCGAAAAGGCCCAGGGCAACACCTAGCGTGCCCTGGACCAGGCCCTCAACCTGGCCGCCAAGAGGGGAGAGGAGGTGGAGGCGATGAGGGAGGCCCTGAGGGAGGCCCAGGAGGGGAGGCGGAAGGCGGAGGTGGAGGCGGCCCAACTTAGGGTGGAGGTGGAGGGGCAGCGGAGGAGGGGGGATGACCTTGGGCAGCGCTTGGGGGTGGCTGAGGCGCAGGTGCGCAGCCTCACCTCCACCCTCTGTGCCTCCTTCGGGGTGCAGCAGGCCCAGCAGGGGCTGGCGCCGCAAGGGTTGCAGAGTCAGGGTAGCGGGAGTAGGAGTGGGAGCCAATGACTAGTGGATTTGCTCAGGGGGTTGCCCAAGGGCATTTTTCGTGGGGAGGAGCGATATGGGGCCCAAGTGGACATGTGCCACTTCGGCCTCGTGGGAAGTGGAAACCCCAACCCCTCTAATTTTGGGGCGACCCACATGGCCGCTGCTACCCTCAGGCCTGCCCTCACCCCCTTGGTTGCAGACCTCAATGGGTATTGCACCTCCAATGCTCCACCATGGTTCACATGGTGTAGCATCCAAATTGTTCGCCCCCAAGGGACGGACACCATGGGCCTCCACTCCCATTTGCGGGATGGGGCGCCCATGGCGCTTATTGTGTGTGTGGGGTCTTTCACGGGGGCTGAGTTTTGGGTGGAGAGTGGTGGCCTGCTGAATCCCTCCTTGAGGGAAAAAAAGCGGCACACCCGTGTGTGCAAGGGTAGGGCGGTGGAGGGTTGGGCATGCACCGCCACCCCCCAAGCCCCGGTTTTGTTCAACACCGGGGCACTACACGCTCCATTGCCATGGGAGGGCGAGCGATGGAGCGTGATTTTTTATAGTGCGGGGGGGGTTCTGCACTGCACGCCTGTGTGGCGGCAGCAGCTGCTGTCCATGGGTTTTAGGGTGCCCAATGCTCCCTCTAACCCCTCCAGCTAGTGTAATTTGTGATTCGATTATTGTTCACTATTTCTATTTTTTCTGCTTTGGTGGGATGCCCACCATGGTTTGTCATTGTGTACTCTGAGGAGGGGCAACTAGCCCGGAACATGTCCATTTGACTGATTTGAATTTGTGATTGTGGCGCCATGTACCCCGTGCCTGCACATTGTTGACATCTCCAAGGTTTCCTGGGTGCAAAATCAACGTTTGTGAAGGTTTTAGGGTGCCCAACGCTTGCTCTAACCCCACCAGTTAGTGCGCACTAACCCGTGCTCTAACTAGTTATCGCGGGGGTTATCGCGCGATAACTGTCTGCTCTAACTAGTTATCGCGGGGGGTTATCGCGCTCTAACTAGTTATCGCGGGGGGTTATCGCGGGGGTTATCGCGCGATAACCTAGTTATCGCGGGGGTTATCGCGTGGGTTATCGCGTGTGTTTTTTGGGCCCTTGCTTCAAAACCCTCCCTCATTTCGTGTCCAGGTCCTCTTATTCTTCATGGATACTGCTGTCAATGAGGCCCTGCGGGCTCCCAACACAGCTAACCTCCGGCGGTACACCGATGTGCAGTGCCCCAAGGCCCGGCGGCGGCGTTTGAAGGCGGTTCAGCGGCTGGTGCGAGTTCTATTGGGTGACCCGGACGTTGTGTGTGGCACCAACACGAAAGGCGAAGTTTGTTTAAGTGGTGGGGCGTGCACTGCCCTGTCTGGCCCACTTGGCGGCCATCTTGCATTAACAGCTCAGGAGCATGAGGCCCTGAGCATGCTACACATGGCATGCAGCATGCATCTCTCCCAACGGGCCCTTTTGCGAATGCTCCGCCGTTGCACACAACGGGACCTAAGGACCGTTCGGTAACGGATCATGCCCTACTTTCCCCAAACAACCATTGTAAAGTCTACCACAGGCCGCAATAGGGCAGCTGCCCATGTGCCTTTGCAATCAATTGTGCAAAATGCAATATCTATGGCCCGAGTTATCGGGAAACCCCCCCCTAGTGGCGTTGCCATTATTGTTATTTCAGTTGATGCGACTTCCTTGTGGAAGGCATCCTCTACCCGTGCGGATGTATGGGTTAATGTATGGGGGGGGGCAAGATATGCTTCGAAGGTGAAGCTATGGGCCTCATGGTTTTGCATGGATGGCGGGGATGAACAGTCCACGGCATACGAGGTTCGCCCCCCAAGGCGACTGGTGGCCAAGGCCACGCGAGTGGTGGCCGAGGCAGCGGAGGCTAGATACAAACAAGATGACCAGCTACTGGGCCCCTTCATCATCAACGAATCGGCACGCGAGCTCTGGATTGTACGTCAGCGCTTTCGGGTGGAAAAAGAGGACAAAATCTCCTCTTACGAGGATATTATACGGGACTTCCGCCAGAATCACCAGTTGATTCAGGGCACACTCATGGAGCATGTTGTGGGGATGAAGCCCGTCGACAATTATCGGCTGATGGTGCAGTTCAAGACGACCCTAGACCGCCTGACACTCGCCTCTGTGTTGAAACAAATCAACCATTACGAAGCGCAAAACGTGCTCACCAACGACATGATGTCGGGAGGGGTGTCACGGAGTAAATGGGGCTACGCGGCAGTCAAGGCACGAGCCCTGCTCCCAAACCCCCACCGCTCGCACGCTACGGAGATCTTTTGGGGAGCATCGCTGGGAGTCTCCGAGTATGAATTGCGAGTGACCATCGCCAGTTTTGGTCGGTACTTGACGTTGGCCGAGGAGCCTAGCTTCTACATGGAACCCACTTACGTGCATTATGTGAGGGCCACCTACGAAAACCCCCAAAGTGCGGGTCTTGCGGCAGGGCAGTTCCTCAAGGTTAAAACTGGGGTCCTCCAATGTACCACGGGCGACTCTACCCAGGATGCTCTCATCCGGGACCGCATCAATTCCATGTTGTTGGATCTGGTCCCGGACTCCTCTCAGGTCCGCCTTCCACATCGCCTCCAGTACGCTGCGAAGTTCTTGGGAGCCAAGGAGGCCATGGCAAAACTGCATGATGAGCACCTCAAGACGAAACGTGTCCACGAACCCGCCATGGACACGCAAGAGAAAATGATGCAATGGGATACAGAGGACCCTCTCCTCCAGCCGAAGCGTGCCAAAACGGAAGCCCAGGACGCCCGTCTCCGCATGGACACGCGCCGACCTACGGCCTCCACCGCCAGCGACCTTAAGATCAAGACCAGTGCCTCCAAGCCACAGCTGGCTGCCCCGGCACATAAACCAACTGTAAAGCCCAAACCGCCCACGCCCGCACGGCGGGGTGTACCCAAACCAGCACGCAAGTGACCCAGGTCTGGGGGCACGCTGGGATTCTACCTGTGGGTCCTGTGCATGCCTCCTCGTCTGCCTGGAGGGTTGTGTTAGCCACGTCATGCGGCACTCACTACTCCTCGATATTCGTGGGCTCGTCATGGTGGGGGCAGGACGCGGGATTACATGGTACGTGGGACCGTCACGGGTGAGGCGCCGTTCGCCCCGACGCATATGGTGGGCCCATGGCATGAGATGGGAACACCGTGGGGCGCGCATTTACCGGGTCTGGGACAGGGGGCGGCCTTTCAGTTGGCTTGTATATAAGACGTATCTACGGGGGCACCTGGGCCCCTACAAGCTGTGGGAAGCCCTTCTACTGTTGCTTGGGGGAGACATCGAGCTCAACCCCGGGCCTTTAAGTGGTCAATGGGCTGCCGTGTATACCGCACTGAACAAGGGAGTGGTCAAGTCTGCTACCGGTTGCACGCAACCAAGTGGCGATGGCCTCCGGTGGGCGTCCTTCAATATTGGGAGCCCCACGGTTGATTGGGACCGATGGGTCACCATCGTACAGCTCTTGTCTGATATGCGCCTCGACATTGTCGGCTTACAAGAAGTTAAGCCTACCTTCCCCAACATAGAGGCGGCAACAACATTAACCTTTCCCGAGTGGCAGATCTACTATCACCCACACCCGTCCGGGACCGTCAATGGGGTGGCATTCCTGGTCCGCAACACAATGGACCACTTCGTGCTCAAGGACGGCAATCAACGTGCCTCGCTTTTCGCAGACCCAGACGGGACCTTTCTCGGACTTACTTTGCAGCTCCCCAACAAGCCACGGCTACGGGTCCCGAACTACTATGGACTCCAAACTGCAGCCACCAAGAAGAGGCAAGATGCCTTTGTTGAGACACACCAATACGATGTACTCATGGGCGACTTCAACGACTCTATTTGCAGCAACACCCCAAGTCGGTTTTGGCACGATGACCTACTGAGCCGCCGTCTATACGACCCGCTGCACGAACTATGCCCCGATGGGTCTGTACAGGCGGGACACACCAGAGGGTGCCACCGCCTGGATGCCATCCTGGTCTCTTCGCGGTGCTGGGGGAATGTTAGCCCCATGACATACCATACTGTCGCCATGCCCACCTCCGACCACCGGCTCGTCCTAATGACTACAGGCCTCACCTCCACGGACTGTGAGTCCTTTATCAAAGCCACGCACCCTGCCAAGAAGTGGAATGTGCGGCAAGAGCGAGCCGCCGTGCAGGAGACACAACGCATACTCGCCGGGCAAGACACCCCAATGGACGCAGTATCACGCGCCGATGCGGTCCTCAAAGCGGTGGCGCAGGCCGTCATTCGACAGGGGAAGCGCACCAAGCGGACCCGTCTCAAAACTAACACACAACAGTGGCACAAACACTTCCAAGTGGTCAAGAAGCGCATCGCGCAGGAACTGCGCGAAGTGGCCAACAAGCGCCTCTATACCATGCGTCATGCAGCCCTCCGCAAGGATGGGGCATTCTTCCGCTTGACCAAAAATTGGACCCGCGGACCATTGAAGCCCACGCAAAAGCAACCCAATCCGGACCTGGCGCGCGCTTTGCTGGCCAACTTCAGTGGCAACCCCCCCTATGACATGGCGGCCATTGAAGCACTCATCCCACAACTCATTTCACAGGGGCACATGACTGACGACCCACCAAGCTTCGATGAGTTCAAAAGGGCATGTATGGGCAAGCGCAAGAAAGCCGTGGGCCCTGATGGGGTTCCGCACCGCTTGCTGGGCATGCTGCCAGACGATACGCTGCACACATTGTATGAGGGGGTGCTAGAAGTATGGAGAACAGGAGACATCCCGCAGCATTGGCTGCGGTCTGAGGTGGTGTTGATGTACAAGAAAGGGGATCCTGACCGCCCCGAGAATTATCGACCCATTGCCGTGACCAACAGTATATATCGTGTTATCATGAAGTTGTACAGGCCCCGCCTGCAGCGCCTTGTGGACCGGGTTGCTAGCCCCGAGCAGTATGGGTCAAGGCCTTTGCACACCGCAACTGAGCAAGCTGCAAACTTAGTCAACTCCCTCCGCGAGCACGAAATGGAGGGCCGGGAGCCTTTTGTGGTTTTGTTGGATGTTGCCAAAGCCTTCCCGTCCACAATCCATGAAGCCATTTTCTCCATCCTGAACCATGCCGGGCTCCCGCCGAACTATGTGAACGCCTTCCGCACGATCTATGCACATACTGACACATACACGGACATACAAGGAGAACGGATATACTACAAGCCCACGCGGGGCGTCAAAGAAGGATGCCCCTGCTCCCCGCTCTTGTTCGCTATTGTATATGAGTTGTTGATCAAGCGTTTGATCGCCAAGTACCCGGACACATTCGTTTATGTTGACGATATTGCCATCATTGTCAAAGATCATTCTGAATTGGAACGACTCCTCACCGACCTCTCCGCTTGGGGGTCCCAGATTGGGATTCAGTTCCATCCTAACAAGACAGAAGTGTATCACTTCCACAGACCACGGTCCTCGGGCGCTACCTCAGGGGGTGCCGAGCAGGCAAAGCACATCTGGTGGGGACAACATCGCCTCGACTTCAAGGATCCCATGTTCACCTACTTGGGCCACACCATCGCCGCATAGTTATCGCGCTAGGTTATCGCGTTCTAACTAGTTATCGCGGGGTTATCGCGGGGGGTTATCGCGGTGGTTATCGCGCGATAACCTAGTTATCGCGGGGGTTATCGCGCGGATTATCGCGTGTTTTTTTTTTGTTTCTTTTGTTTTTTTCAGGCTACCATCTTGCAGCTGCCCCGTATCTTCGCCAAGGACGACGCCCAGGCAGCCGAGGCAGCAGGCGGAGCGGCAGAAGCAGCAGGGGCACGGCCCGCCAAGCCGGTGGCGGCCCGGTTGGAGCTGGAGGGGGAGAAGAGGCTGCCGGAGGGGGCGTCGTGGCGGTGGGGGGAGCCTGGGGATGAGGCCTGCAGGATGGGGGGGACGGGATGGTACCGGCAGGTCACCATCACCGAGAAGGAGGGGGGGGTGGAGAGGAAGACCAACCTCACCCTCCCCTCCTATGTGTGGGTTGGGGGGGAAACGGCCAAGTGGCCGAATGCCGCAGAGGGGGAAACGGTTGCGGCTTTTATGTGTTGGTTTGGGATGAGCGACCCCCCCCAAAGGAAATCTTATTTCCTTTTGAGGGTGTGTTTTTTGTGGGAGGGGGAGTATACGGGGAGGGAAGTGTGGCAGAAGCTGCACAGGGGGGGGGACATCCACCAGGTTGGTGGGTATGACCCCCCCCCTTCTGTGGTGGACGCCACTGCCGATTGGGTTCGGCAGTATGCACCCAAGGGGGGAAGGCCGGGAAAAGGCCAGACGAAGCGGGGACCAGGCGTGGTGGTGGTTGAGCCGGATGCCCCCCCCCCCCCCCTTAGGGGTAAGGGCCAAACCCCCGCCCCCAAGCCCTCCCCCAAGCCATCGAAGGTGGCAAAGGTGGCGGCGGCCCAAGCCCCCCATGAGGCCCTGGATGTGGAGGCCTTGGGGGCCAGTGTGGCCACCCGCGTGACGGACGCTTGCCAGGTTTTGGTGGAGCAGGCGGCCGCCACGGGGGTCGAGGCCGCACTGGCCAAGGGTTGGTCGGCCGACCACGAGTCGGCCTTGGCGAAGGCCGAAAAGGCCCAGGGCAACACCTAGCGTGCCCTGGACCAGGCCCTCAACCTGGCCGCCAAGAGGGGAGAGGAGGTGGAGGCGATGAGGGAGGCCCTGAGGGAGGCCCAGGAGGGGAGGCGGAAGGCGGAGGTGGAGGCGGCCCAACTTAGGGTGGAGGTGGAGGGGCAGCGGAGGAGGGGGGATGACCTTGGGCAGCGCTTGGTGGTGGCTGAGGCGCAGGTGCGCAGCCTCACCTCCACCCTCTGTGCCTCCTTCGGGGTGCAGCAGGCCCAGCAGGGGCTGGCGCCGCAAGGGTTGCAGAGTCAGGGTAGCGGGAGTAGGAGTGGGAGCCAATGACTAGTGGATTTGCTCAAGGGGTTGCCCAAGGGCATTTTTCGTGGGGAGGAGCGATATGGGGCCCAAGTGGACATGTGCCACTTCGGCCTCGTGGGAAGTGGAAACCCCAACCCCTCTAATTTTGGGGCGACCCACATGGCCGCTGCTACCCTCAGGCCTGCCCTCACCCCCTTGGTTGCAGACCTCAATGGGTATTGCACCTCCAATGCTCCACCATGGTTCACATGGTGTAGCATCCAAATTGTTCGCCCCCAAGGGACGGACACCATGGGCCTCCACTCCCATTTGCGGGATGGGGCGCCCATGGCGCTTATTGTGTGTGTGGGGTCTTTCACGGGGGCTGAGTTTTGGGTGGAGAGTGGTGGCCTGCTGAATCCCTCCTTGAGGGAAAAAAAGCGGCACACCCGTGTGTGCAAGGGTAGGGCGGTGGAGGGTTGGGCATGCACCGCCACCCCCCAAGCCCCGGTTTTGTTCAACACCGGGGCACTACACGCTCCATTGCCATGGGAGGGCGAGCGATGGAGCGTGATTTTTTATAGTGCGGGGGGGGTTCTGCACTGCACGCCTGTGTGGCGGCAGCAGCTGCTGTCCATGGGTTTTAGGGTGCCCAATGCTCCCTCTAACCCCTCCAGCTAGTGTAATTTGTGATTCGATTATTGTTCACTATTTCTATTTTTTCTGCTTTGGTGGGATGCCCACCATGGTTTGTCATTGTGTACTCTGAGGAGGGGCAACTAGCCCGGAACATGTCCATTTGACTGATTTGAATTTGTGATTGTGGCGCCATATACCCCGTGCCTGCACATTGTTGACATCTCCAAGGTTTCCTGGGTGCAAAATCAACGTTTGTGAAGGTTTTAGGGTGCCCAACGCTTGCTCTAACCCCACCAGTTAGTGCGCACTAACCCGTGCTCTAACTAGTTATCGCGGGGGTTATCGCGCGATAACTGTCTGCTCTAACTAGTTATCGCGGGGGGTTATCGCGCTCTAACTAGTTATCGCGGGGGGTTATCGCGGGGGTTATCGCGCGATAACCTAGTTATCGCGGGGGTTATCGCGTGGGTTATCGCGTGTGTTTTTTGGGCCCTTGCTTCAAAACCCTCCCTCATTTCGTGTCCAGGTCCTCTTATTCTTCATGGATACTGCTGTCAATGAGGCCCTGCGGGCTCCCAACACAGCTAACCTCCGGCGGTACACCGATCTGCAGTGCCCCAAGGCCCGGCGGCGGCGTTTGAAGGCGGTTCAGCGGCTGGTGCGAGTTCTATTGGGTGACCCGGACGTTGTGTGTGGCACCAACACGAAAGGCGAAGTTTGTTTAAGTGGTGGGGCGTGCACTGCCCTGTCTGGCCCACTTGGCGGCCATCTTGCATTAACAGCTCAGGAGCATGAGGCCTTGAGCATGCTACACATGGCATGCAGCATGCATCTCTCCCAACGGGCCCTTTTGCGAATGCCCCGCCGTTGCACACAACGGGACCTAAGGACCGTTCGGTAACGGATCATGCCCTACTTTCCCCAAACAACCATTGTAAAGTCTACCACAGGCCGCAATAGGGCAGCTGCCCATGTGCCTTTGCAATCAATTGTGCAAAATGCAATATCTATGGCCCGAGTTATCGGGAAACCCCCCCCTAGTGGCGTTGCCATTATTGTTATTTCAGTTGATGCGACTTCCTTGTGGAAGGCATCCTCTACCCGTGCGGATGTATGGGTTAATGTATGGGGGGGGGCAAGATATGCTTCGAAGGTGAAGCTATGGGCCTCATGGTTTTGCATGGATGGCGGGGATGAACAGTCCACGGCATACGAGGTTCGCCCCCCAAGGCGACTGGTGGCCAAGGCCACGCGAGTGGTGGCCGAGGCAGCGGAGGCTAGATACAAACAAGATGACCAGCTAGTGGGCCCCTTCATCATCAACGAATCGGCACGCGAGCTCTGGATTGTACGTCAGCGCTTTCGGGTGGAAAAAGAGGACAAAATCTCCTCTTACGAGGATATTATACGGGACTTCCGCCAGAATCACCAGTTGATTCAGGGCACACTCATGGAGCATGTTGTGGGGATGAAGCCCGTCGACAATTATCGGCTGATGGTGCAGTTCAAGACGACCCTAGACCGCCTGACACTCGCCTCTGTGTCGAAACAAATCAACCATTACGAAGCGCAAAACGTGCTCACCAACGACATGATGTCGGGAGGGGTGTCACGGAGTAAATGGGGCTACGCGGCAGTCAAGGCACGAGCCCTGCTCCCAAACCCCGACCGCTCGCACGCTACGGAGATCTTTTGGGGAGCATCGCTGGGAGTCTCCGAGTATGAATTGCGAGTGACCATCGCCAGTTTTGGTCGGTACTTGACGTTGGCCGAGGAGCCTAGCTTCTACATGGAACCCACTTACGTGCATTATGTGAGGGCCACCTACGAAAACCCCCAAAGTGCGGGTCTTGCGGCAGGGCAGTTCCTCAAGGTTAAAACTGGGGTCCTCCAATGTACCACGGGCGACTCTACCCAGGATGCTCTCATCCGGGACCGCATCAATTCCATGTTGTTGGATGTGGTCCCGGACTCCTCTCAGGTCCGCCTTCCACATCGCCTCCAGTACGCTGCGAAGTTCTTGGGAGCCAAGGAGGCCATGGCAAAACTGCATGATGAGCACCTCAAGACGAAACGTGTCCACGAACCCGCCATGGACACGCAAGAGAAAATGATGCAATGGGATACAGAGGACCCTCTCCTCCAGCCGAAGCGTGCCAAAACGGAAGCCCAGGACGCCCGTCTCCGCATGGACACGCGCCGACCTACGGCCTCCACCGCCAGCGACCTTAAGATCAAGACCAGTGCCTCCAAGCCACAGCTGGCTGCCCCGGCACATAAACCAACTGTAAAGCCCAAACCGCCCACGCCCGCACGGCGGGGTGTACCCAAACCAGCACGCAAGTGACCCAGGTCTGGGGGCACGCTGGGATTCTACCTGTGGGTCCTGTGCATGCCTCCTCGTCTGCCTGGAGGGTTGTGTTAGCCACGTCATGCGGCACTCACTACTCCTCGATATTCGTGGGCTCGTCATGGTGGGGGCAGGACGCGGGATTACATGGTACGTGGGACCGTCACGGGTGAGGCGCCGTTCGCCCCGACGCATATGGTGGGCCCATGGCATGAGATGGGAACACCGTGGGGCGCGCATTTACCGGGTCTGGGACAGGGGGCGGCCTTTCAGTTGGCTTGTATATAAGACGTATCTACGGGGGCACCTGGGCCCCTACAAGCTGTGGGAAGCCCTTCTACTGTTGCTTGGGGGAGACATCGAGCTCAACCCCGGGCCTTTAAGTGGTCAATGGGCTGCTGTGTATACCGCACTGAACAAGGGAGTGGTCAAGTCTGCTACCGGTTGCACGCAACCAAGTGGCGATGGCCTCCGGTGGGCGTCCTTCAATATTGGGAGCCCCACGGTTGATTGGGACCGATGGGTCACCATCGTACAGCTCTTGTCTGATATGCGCCTCGACATTGTCGGCTTACAAGAAGTTAAGCCTACCTTCCCCAACATAGAGGCGGCAACAACATTAACCTTTCCCGAGTGGCAGATCTACTATCACCCACACCCGTCCGGGACCGTCAATGGGGTGGCATTCCTGGTCCGCAACACAATGGACCACTTCGTGCTCAAGGACGGCAATCAACGTGCCTCGCTTTTCGCAGACCCAGACGGGACCTTTCTCGGACTTACTTTGCAGCTCCCCAACAAGCCACGGCTACGGGTCCCGAACTACTATGGACTCCAAACTGCAGCCACCAAGAAGAGGCAAGATGCCTTTGTTGAGACACACCAATACGATGTACTCATGGGCGACTTCAACGACTCTATTTGGAGCAACACCCCAAGTCGGTTTTGGCACGATGACCTACTGAGCCGCCGTCTATACGACCCGCTGCACGAACTATGCCCCGATGGGTCTGTACAGGCGGGACACACCAGAGGGTGCCACCGCCTGGATGCCATCCTGGTCTCTTCGCGGTGCTGGGGGAATGTTAGCCCCATGACATACCATACTGTCGCCATGCCCACCTCCGACCACCGGCTCGTCCTAATGACTACAGGCCTCACCTCCACGGACTGTGAGTCCTTTATCAAAGCCACGCACCCTGCCAAGAAGTGGAATGTGCGGCAAGAGCGAGCCGCCGTGCAGGAGACACAACGCATACTCGCCGGGCAAGACACCCCAATGGACGCAGTATCACGCGCCGATGCGGTCCTCAAAGCGGTGGCGCAGGCCGTCATTCGACAGGGGAAGCGCACCAAGCGGACCCGTCTCAAAACTAACACACAACAGTGGCACAAACACTTCCAAGTGGTCAAGAAGCGCATCGCGCAGGAACTGCGCGAAGTGGCCAACAAGCGCCTCTATACCATGCGTCATGCAGCCCTCCGCAAGGGTGGGGCATTCTTCCGCTTGACCAAAAATTGGACCCGCGGACCATTGAAGCCCACGCAAAAGCAACCCAATCCGGACCTGGCGCGCGCTTTGCTGGCCAACTTCAGTGGCAACCCCCCCTATGACATGGCGGCCATTGAAGCACTCATCCCACAACTCATTTCACAGGGGCACATGACTGACGACCCACCAACCTTCGATGAGTTCAAAAGGGCATGTATGGGCAAGCGCAAGAAAGCCGTGGGCCCTGATGGGGTTCCGCACCGCTTGCTGGGCATGCTGCCAGACGATACGCTGCACACATTGTATGAGGGGGTGCTAGAAGTATGGAGAACAGGAGACATCCCGCAGCATTGGCTGCAGTCTGAGGTGGTGTTGATGTACAAGAAAGGGGATCCTGACCGCCCCGAGAATTATCGACCCATTGCCGTGACCAACAGTATATATCGTGTTATCATGAAGTTGTACAGGCCCCGCCTGCAGCGCCTTGTGGACCGGGTTGCTAGCCCCGAGCAGTATGGGTCAAGGCCTTTGCACACCGCAACTGAGCAAGCTGCAAACTTAGTCAACTCCCTCCGCGAGCACGAAATGGAGGGCCGGGAGCCTTTTGTGGTTTTGTTGGATGTTGCCAAAGCCTTCCCGTCCACAATCCATGAAGCCATTTTCTCCATCCTGAACCATGCCGGGCTCCCGCCGAACTATGTGAACGCCTTCCGCACGATCTATGCACATACTGACACATACACGGACATACAAGGAGAACGGATATACTACAAGCCCACGCGGGGCGTCAAAGAAGGATGCCCCTGCTCCCCGCTCTTGTTCGCTATGGTATATGAGTTGTTGATCAAGCGTTTGATCGCCAAGTACCCGGACACATTCGTTTATGTTGACGATATTGCCATCATTGTCAAAGATCATTCTGAATTGGAACGACTCCTCACCGACCTCTCCGCTTGGGGGTCCCAGATTGGGATTCAGTTCCATCCTAACAAGACAGAAGTGTATCACTTCCACAGACCACGGTCCTCGGGCGCTACCTCAGGGGGTGCCCAGCAGGCAAAGCACATCTGGTGGGGACAACATCGCCTCGACTTCAAGGATCCCATGTTCACCTACTTGGGCCACACCATCGCCGGTGTAGGGTATAGGGGCAAGGCTAGGGATGCGCTCTTCGCCGCCCTGCAAGCTCAGGTAGCCGCATACACCATCCTCCCGTTGACAAGCTTTGAGCGGGCACAAATCGTCAATTCCGTACTCATCCCCAGGTGGGTGTATAAGAGTCTCTTTATGTGGGATGTGTGTTGGGGCAACCGCATGGAGAACGCCTTCGAAGAGTTTGTCCTTCAGGCTCCCCGCGTGGAAAAGTACCTGCAGTACCGCCTCTACACGGACGTCACCGAAGGGGGACTGGGCCTCCACAGTGCGTCCTGGGCCGGTTTGTGCGCCCTTATTCAGCTAGTCCAACGGGCCTTGCGAGTTCCACACAGGCCTATGACGAGGCGCACCAACTCAGGTCATCTCCCACGCATGGTGGAGAAGTACCGCAAAATCGTGCTGTCCTTTGGTATGGAAATGGGGCGCCTCCCACGCGCCGGCCAATTGATAGGTCGAAAGACACCCAAACGGCCCCACGATGACCTCGAGTCACTCTTCGATGATGAGGACTCCGACGATTGCAGGTTTGAGTCGCTTGTACCCCACCAGTACCTCCAATCCATGCGTCCCAAGAGCGGCACTAGTCCCGTGCAACCCAACGTTGAGCAGTCAGGCCGTGCCTGGCACCAACAGGGGCAACCCACGGGGTCGACGTGGTACAGTGACGGCAGCCTGTTGGAAGGGCGTGCTAGCACAGGGGTGGTCAACGGACCTATGCGCATCCAAGCGAGAGTACCGGGCCCGCGGACGATTTATAGGGCAGAAATGTACGGCATATGGATCGCGGCGTGCCTAGCCCAACCGGGGGACTCCATCGTGCTTGACAACTGGGCTGCGGCTCGATGCGTCTCCAAGCCACCCAGCCCACAATCGTCCGACTATTATTTGCACGACGCAGCGTACCAGCTTATCTCCACCAAGGCACTCCAAGTACGTTGGGCACGTGGGCATCGGGACCCTAAAAAGGCGCATAGTTTGCAAGATTATCAGGACAGGATTGGCAACGAATTAGCCGACCTCGCAGCCCGAGCGGGCAGTACCATGCACCCTTGCCGCGGTCTGGGCAGCACATCACCCGCGGATATCCTCTTGAACGGCCATGTAATGCCATCCCCTGCCCGTAAGTGGATCATCAAATCACGCCCCCAGAAGCTGGTACACGAGGCGCATTGGACGTCATGGCTGCCTTTGCGCGCGGTGAACCGAGATAAGTGGGGTCCATGGCTGTGGGGGACACTGCGATTGCCGGGGTATGGGGCACCCTGGGAAACCGGGCCGGTGATGTGCCCACGGTGTGGACAGCGCCATGGCCTTGCAGTGCAGGAGTGCCTCTTGTCATGCCCCTCCGAATCCCGGTTTTGGGACATTTGGACCGACGCATGGGAGACATGGAAACCGGAGGCAACCAAGTGGCGACGAACGGCGTCCGCAGACGAACTGCGCATGTGCACCCGCTTGCAGTTCCCACACTCCCTTCAACGATCCTTCCTTCCAGTCCAGGCGCACTGGAGGGTGGTAGTTGCCACATGGCACTTCCACGTATTCCAGCGATTGCAGGCGTGGGTCGTTAACAAGCTGCAGCACGCCCCAACTTTCGTCAGCAACAAGCGGCCCACGCACATCATCCCACCTGTTGCTGGGGCCCTGCCGCAGGTAGCTAAACCTACGGCCCGCAACATTTGGAACCACGTGAGAGGCGTACTGTCGATCCCGCCGCCATCAGAGCCACATTTCACAGATACTGCGCCCACGGTGGAGGAACTTCGGTGGCAATTGACACAAGCGGTCACCACTGCCGAGCGCACGTGGGTCTTGGAGGCCATGGCCCGGCACCACCATGTAGCACCGCCGCGCAAACGGCCCAGAGAACCGTCGCCGCCACCGGCACAGGCTCCGGTCTCACCGCCGCGCGAGTCTCGTGAAATTCATGCCGGACCCTTCCTGGAACAGGCTAGGCGTCTCATGCTACACGCCCAAATGCAGGCCGCACGACTCTGCCTGGAAGAGGTGGCGCAGGCACTCGCCCGGCAAGCCGTCACACAGAAGTCCCTCTTCTTGGCACACCACCACGAGCACTTGTGCCGGCAAGCGTACTTCCTCTACAAGGAACATACGACGCGGTGGTATGTAGAAGCGCAACAGGCGGTCTACCACTTGTCCTGGATGGCGGATCCTGCGACTACGCTTCCGCCAGTGGCGAACAGCTGTCCTCCCCGAGGCGCGGTCCACGGTGTCGCGCAAGCTCGCCGTGGCATCCTCGTGTTGGGAGCAGGCACATGTTTCGCTGTCCACCGGCATCCAAGCGGAAGAAGCATCCGAATGGCGGCATATGTCCCAAGTGCACGCGGTGACCCTTACGGCCTTACGGCGGACGACTTTGTCGGACCCCCGATGGGACATCCGGGGGGCCACCGCACAGCGCATGAAGCGCTTGCGGGACGAGAACCCACCCGAGACACACAAGAAACGGAGGACAGGGGCGCCGGAGGTTCCTAGTGATCTCCAGGATATGGAAATCCCGCTGGAGGACATGGGCGATGTCATAGTCTTGACTGGATTGTAACACCCCGAGAGGTCCGGGAGGACGCGCATACCCGTGCAAACGGGGCGACAGGGGTGGGGCAAGGCGCAGGACTCGTTCCTCCCGCCAGCCCGCCGCAGCCGTCTTGGTGAGGGTAGGTCATACCAAACCCATACCCAAAGTCGGCCCTGTCACTGACCCATGACCTGCTATGTGTACTCTCAATGGACACTTGGTGGAACTTCGGTCACGAGTTAAAAAAAAAAAAAAAAGACATGGCGTTCCCGGTATGCGATGATTGTGCGCAACACACATGCAATGCACGCTGGCATGATACACACCTGTGAGATTCATTATCTTCGCACCACAAGAGTAGTGGGATGACCCCGACAAATTGAAACCGCTGTATCATCCACAAGAATTCCGCACAATAACATGCGTGCACACCGCACCCACATACCATACTCTACCGGTGGCGTCCGGACGGCCCCGCAACCACCCAGAGCGCCAATTTACGGCAGTTTGTTTGCAACATACCGCCATGCCCCATGCGGATTGGGGACTCTTTACGAATCACATAGGACATGCTGTTTTTCGCTGGGGAATGCGAATCGGCTATCCTAAGCAGCAACCGAGTTGTGCCTGCACACCAACGTAAACATCCAAACATGACAGGTGTTTTCAAAGGTATGGAACGAAGAGTGTGCACTCGGGTGCGTGCTTCATAGCCAGAGGGGATCGTGGCCTCGGGTGCTCAAGTCCATGGGCTGGTCAAACCCCGTGTTGGACCGTTGTCGCGTGCCATGGGTGAGGGAAATTGTGTTCCGTTCAGTGTCACACCGTGTGTGCGTGTGTGTGTGTTCGTGGGTGTGTATCTATGCAACACACTCATCAGTGACACACCGCAACACGACAAAGGCAAGTGTCAAGGGAAGATTAATACACTTGCCTGGCGGCCGTGACCGGCCGCGACCGGCCGCGACTTCCAGGGCCCTTCTAGGGCCCACGGCCTCCCAAGAAATAGATTTGGATGATGAGTTGCGCACGGCCGCAACTGTAAGTTTCGATTATTTAGGAGGGAATGATAGCACGCCCCCCTTACTTGTGCAGATGGGAAAGCACGGGTGCTCATTGGGGGCTACCAAAACTGAAAGGCAGAAACCACGGTGCCATAGTGTGGTGGAATCTACAAGCAAACCCGTGTCCAGTGCCTTGCTGCCATAGATGCGGTGTGGCAACATGCTCTAGCCATAGGTTCTGTATGTAGGACTAATACGGGGGATAGGCGAGTCCCTGATTGTCGCCTCCCCGTGGTCCTCTGTGTTCTATTGTGTGGCATCAATGGGATACGGGACCTAGTTGTACAATTGACAGGGAAGGCACCGGCCATTGTTGCACGCACCATACTGCAACTAATTTTAGATGAGGCACGGCGGGCTGCAAAAACTTGCACCCGTGCCTCATTAAATAATCAGAAGGCAAATGGCAAGGCGAAGGTAGGGATGGAGTGTGGTGCTGTCATACACTTCATGCTTAAGAAGGGATGAGAAAACGTGATTCATGCTTGCGTACAACACTCCAATGTGGGCAACATCAAGCACCAAGGAAAACTTGGGAGTCAGTGTGCAAAACCTGGTGGGAAAAGTTTGCAAGCATGTGCTTGTTCGCCTGCCGTTCCACATGGTTCCCTGCAACTGACTTCGAGCGGCTCCGGAGACATGGCATACCCATGAGCACTGCCCCACAATGAGCTCCAGTGGGGCAAACTTGTGTGGACGCATCTTTGGATCCACCACATGTGCTTTTTTTGCGAAGAAGCGGAGAATCTTGTCAAAGGTCTCCTGCTTTGCCATAGATGGGAGTCACCGGAGGCCGAAGCGCATGTTGCGCAACAGCGGGGGCCTAAGCCTTCTCCGGAGGAGACTTGGGGTGCAAGTGGTTGTGGACAGCCACACCATTGATGATAGACTGGCGGCACATGGGTGGGATGTGAGCAAAACGGCGCAGCATGGGCAAGAGCCCATCATCGTACAAAGGTACGCGAGCCGTACAAGAAGACGGCTTCAAACTGACATGCTGCACCTTCAGACCATAGAGCGGCGGTTCCGAGGCCGCAAGAAAAGGAAGTGAGAATAGAACATGAACAAGGACCATGATTGCTTGTGGCTGGGGTGCACGCAGGGGCGCCCGGGGCGCATAGTCCGGGTGTTAGGGCAAAGTGGGGGGTGACCAAGAGTGAAATTCAGGTGATTTCGTACGAATTTCGTCCGAATTGGCATGACTTCATGTGTCCGGCTACGCCTCAGGCTTGCCGGGGTTTGCCACTTTTCGTTTTGTGCGCCGTTTGGCCGCTGTTGATGCTTTTCGGGCAAGACTTTCGCTGGCTGATGCGTAACAAAATTGGGTCACGAATTTTATCTTCAAATACCTCAAAAGAAACCAAAAATGTGGCATTTTCCGGGAAACCCCTCAAAATTTAGGCAAATTTGCGCGACTTCAAATCCTCCATTCAAATGACCGCTTAACTCCCAATCACGGAGGGTACAAGGCAGCCGCATGGTCAACAACGTGGACGGGGAACAAATGCTTGGCGCATCTAGGGACATTAGCTCCCTACTGGCACACCCGACTGGGACCGCGGGACTTGTTATCTTGCAGCCCTGGCACACGGAGCTCGGCGTAGCGGCCATCCTACACCATCTGTAGCAGCATCCTCAAACCCAGTTCATGCTGTGTCGGAGGACTGCATCCCCGGAACACTGTGCCATCACGATGGCCTGGGAACACGGCATGTGTCACACCGTGACAACCGCCAAGACTCCTTGCCTCCCCTTCTATTCTACAAACCTGCCTTACCACCATCACGGGCTGCGAGAAGACGTGTGTATCGACCTGTTGTCCAACCCACTGGGAACACCATCCCTGCGCGGCGAATGCATTCTTGCCCACCTCGGGAAACTATGCCGCAAGCCACACGCGTCGCTCCCTACACTACCCTGCCATGCAGTGTTCTACCCCCCCAAATTAGTGACTAGACGTTGTTTTCGCAAAGAACTACAAGGAATCTTGCAGCGTAGCAAGCAGTCGGTCCAAACCCCCCTAACCGCGGCGGACCTTGCGGAGTTGGTTCAACAGGCCAATTACATGCTGCAGTCTGCACCACACCCAACACTACGCTACCCGTGGTGTCTCTCAAGAACGGACCACACCAATGACTGACATCGGCTGCTGGATTTACTGTCTATGATCCCCCTCATCGCACCAGACCTACATGGGCCAAACACGAAGAAGGGGAACCCTGAAGTCATGCTTGTAGAGATTCTGGCAACACAAACAAATGGCTAAGAGATGGCACACATTGTTCGCGTGCTCGCGCACACGAGTAGGAAAACTGTATCCTGCGATGCACCGATATGGCCTCCACACATGGTTTGTATGCCCCGTGGAATGTTGCCACCCACGACGGGCAAGCCATCCAGAGCAATTTTGGATGCGCAAGCTGGCCTCTTAGCTAAACACACGTGACCTTCCCACCTCCTCACGTAAGTACCATATGCTGCCCTCAAAATGGCTGGTCACGGACTCCCCATTGAAGAACTTGCGACCCACAATGCACAAAATGACACAGCAACTGCATTGCACGATGCCGCTGCCATCGCAGCTGGCGGTGCTCACACATGGCCGACGCTTCCTGTCCGGACCCATGCACAGCAAACTGTACGCCCAGGTAGCGAGCCACGTACACCAGCATATGGGCCTGCACTTGCCATGCCGCCTCCCCATCAGAGTCCCATCCGTGCATGCATGCTGCACCCCACAAGTTTTATGTCCCGTGCGTGATATGATTCATGGCCTACTTACACCCCCATGCCTATGCCCATACATGTCTGATATTTTGACAGTGATCCACGTGCGCAGCCCGACTGTCGCGTTCGTCCTTGCCACAAAAGGGATCCCGCACTCCATGGAGAAAATAAAACAAGCCGCGACAGCACCCTCCAACTGCGCTGCAATGGCCGCTTCCCTGAACCTGCCACTGGTGGATGGACAGTGCGTCGTCCGTACCAGCAGCTTTGTCGTCGTCGGGGCTGGAGATCACCTTGTAATACTTGGGCCGTGCCTCAGAGTTGGCATAATTGGACGCCAGTCTTGCTTCAAGCACGACTGAGATGTTGAAGGGTCTGTGTCCGTCGAGGATGTAGCCGCCTTCCACTTCGATTGTGGCTTGTCGATGGCTTGCATCTTTGAAATTGGCCGGGTACTCATTGTCTCGGCAATGACTCGCATCACCGCCACATCACCGCCACGCGATCGGCGGTGTCGGCCTCGGACAACATTGCGACGAAGCATTTGACTCATTCCTCCTACATCCATTGTTGTTAATTACATTCACAAGTGTGCATTGATTTTTTCTATGATGAAGTGCTTTGTTGACATCTATCTTTCGTTGTCTTGTGTGGATTGCAAGTGCAGAGAGTTGTTGCAAATTAGTTGTGCTTTATCATAGCCTGGGAACATTCTTGTCAATGGGTGCATTTTTTTCAATCCATAACTTCTGTTTCATTTTGCTCTATTCATGAGTGATGTGCCCAATGCTGCTTGGCAAGTTCACCTTCTTCGATCTAATTTGGAAGATTTTGAGGTACCTCGTTCTAGGTAGATGAACCAGGGGTGCAACATATGTTGTCCCCAGAGCTGGTTTGAAGTACATGGCAGGATGGTTTGGATTGGTTTGGATGTTGGGTCATAGCCAATGGCGCATGGAACACTTGACGCGGTCCCATTTGTGGGTTGCATGCACGTATCTGAAGCAATACCCCCAAAAAGGCCAATATGACATCGTGACAATGGTTAGCCAATGTCATCATCATCAATAATCTGTATTTGCTTTGCCATGTGCCTGTCTCTTGCACATGCATGCCCATTGTGGCTCTACGCTGGAAGGTTGATGAAAGATTTGGTGAGGTTGGGGCTCCCCGGGCAGTACCTGCGGCACACCGCGGTTTTCAGTGGATTGGTTCCGATCCATTTTTGGGGGTTGGCATGGCAAGCGGGGGGTGGGGGGTTTTTCACCTCCATGTCCGATCCACGATCCGATCCATTTTGGGGGGGCGGGGGGGGCGGGGGGGGGGGAGTTCCAACACCCCGATCCGGCGTGGATCGCATCATCACCTCCCCACATACACCCACACGTCATGCTTTATCGCCTTGAACAATGGAAGTTGTTCGCGAGCCTTGCATTGCACTCCACATACACGCGGAAAAGCATATCTGATGATGAACCTTTGTTTATGATCGCCATGTTCTAGCCTTCCCCAAAGTCTCCCCAAGATGAAGGTTGATAAGGGCATCTCGCGCATGTTACATACATACTAGCCGCCCGCCACAACTTCTTCACGCATGCCACCTCATCCAGCCTGTCCACATGCACGATTAGGATCACTTGTGACGACTCTTTAGTCCGGAGCCTATGTTTTTTTCATAGATTGCCATGTGCCCGGTATGCAGGAATGCGACCACAATTCAGCTGGTTGCATGAGGACACCCCTGGCCTCTGCATGATGCACATGCACGGCTTGCTCGTGCTGTGCTTCGCTATGCTACTCGTGATTCGTGTCGAGACGAAAAACCAGGCTGGCCAACATTGGCCTGAAGGGCCACTGCTGCCGTTACTACAACGGGAGCCAGGCCTAAAGAAGTTGATACGAATGGTGGAAGCTGCATTTTGGACCAAATTGGAGCATCCATGCACGTACAAAGGTGAGCAGCTGTGGCAAGGGCATGAGTATAGGTGGGTAGTCATGCTCAGTGTGTTTGTGGTTTTTACTCCGTAGTTCAATTGATGCCTGGCAGTTGCGTGCCAATGGGTGGAAGTTGCGCGCCAAATTTTGGAAAGTGGCCCTTTGCTTATGTTAGGGTGGACACATTGGACTTGCATTGGTACATTTTGTGTTCCCCTTTTTCCTACCCCCAAGTTAAATCCAACCTTTTTTTTTGGCTCCACTCAGTTTCAATGGAGGTAGGAGCCAAGTTGCTGCCGCACACAAAACCCATGATGCTCACAGGCACATGTAAGAGGCTGCACATTCACCCCTGTCACACTTGACACACTCAAATTTCCTTTGTGGGGATAGGGCTGCAGTTGCTGCCTTTGCATTCCCATGTCACATGTGTGCTTGCCACAATGAAACACCCAGGCTGTGTATGCTTCTCTCTTGCATCGGCACTGTGCCATACACTCGGTCGCCGCCGCGAGTACTTCGGAGCATGGTGAATGATTCACTGCTGCTTTGGCGGGCCCCATGCTTTGTCGTTGCAATGCCGCCGCTGCCTTGTGTGCCTCTGTTTGTCATGGTTACCCAGCCTGATGCCCTTCGGGAGTGGTGCATGTTGCAACACGATTGTGTGCTGCAGATGCTCTTGCACCGGGCGACCCTATTCCAGTCGATGCCCCACTGTGTCTGCAAGAGTGGATGTTGCACCCGGCCTCCCGAATGCGGAGTTTCAAGGAGTACACAGAGGTATGACCAGACAGTTGTACAATTCAGTGCAGCCGCCTCCTCGATGACTGCCGCTCTCTTGGCGCTAATGATATTCACTACAGCAAAAATATACAAGACGCTGTAGATATCCCGCTGCACTCAGATAGGACCCATCTTGTCGTTGTATTCTTGGCCTGCACCTTTGTTTGTGTTGCGCATGGCGCATTACATGGGAGACAGTGAAAAGTCTTCCCGGAGGTTTCTCGTGTTCTTCCCTTTTCCACTGTTTGGGCCTCTATCCTCTTGCTCTCTGAGGTAGAGTATTTAGCTTGCAAATCGAAAATTACAGATTCTTTGTGTGATTGGCAACCCTCTGCTGGGCTGTGCGGTTACACGACCACACGGGAACTGGGGATGCTATGACTCGAGAGTTGGAGCTCAAGCAACTTCGCAACGAAATGACGCGGAAGCATGAGGGTTCTAGTGGCAGTGGTCTGAAGTAATGAATCTGCTAAGGTGCTTTCCTTTCATGCAAAGGGATTGCAATAGAGGTACCATTCCTGCAATCGAAAGTTCTACAGAATATCAACCATCACCTCACTTCCTCTTGGGCATTCTCGGTGTACACAGGATGATATCAAGTGTTGAAACAAGGGGGATGCTGAATACCACGGGTTGCAAAAGGGTTTCGTTCGCCTGCGAGTCTTTGGTCTCATCTTTAGTGGTCTTTCGACCACTGGTGCAACAGCCGGCAGGGGAAAATTTTATGCGAGGAGGACGCACTCATGAAGTGTCGAGACTTTGAGGGTACTTTTAGGTCGATGCATCAATCGAACAGAAAGTTGTAGCCTCGGCCGAAAACATGCGCTGTTGGATAATTTCAAATAGCCACACTTTAATTTGCTTTGGTGTCATCTGCGGCACACCAGGCTGGTATGAGTGTCATGTATCAATTTGCGTGTAGATCAATTTATCCGTGTGAGATACCCGAAATCCATGGGGCTGTGGTAATCGGTTGGTCCCTGCTTTTACCTTGTAGAAATGGAACAATCTTTTCAAGCAGTGCTAATTGGTGGTAATCTAGGATTCCTGATGCGCTGTCCCAGGTTAATCCACTCTATTTATGATTACTGCAGTGGCTGTCGCCAATGACTTTGGACTGCCACGTGCCTGATCTACAAATTTCATTTTATTACCGCCAATGGGATAGCGCAAGCACATACAAATGTATGGAGAACCACAAGGTACCAGTGAGGCCCCTCACTGTGGTGCCTGTAAAAAGGGCTGTTTCGGGGCCCTATTCACAATGGTAGCCAAAACTTGGTTTTGTCCATTGTGGCCACCCATGCGTTGATCCAGACCCAAGTCCATACCAACTCCTATGCAGACTCCCGCAGAATCCCTATCCAACGGTGGGGGTCCCAGGTCATATCACTAGGTACCCCTGACCGGCACAAAAAATGCCAACATGGGTTGACTGAAAAATTGCAGTTTCAGGGTATCCCCGGCCCACGCCCGTGGCCTTCGCTCGCCAGGCTTGTTGCCATACGCGCGCATATGAACCCATGGTGAGCCACAGCACCCATTACACGCCCACTGGCTTCTCTTTTGGCCTTCTCTTCGCTCCATTGTGTAAAGCAATTCTCTGCGACATGGATTTGCCGACCCAGGGGTTGTTTTGCTGCAACTTATGGCATTGTGTGTAGGAGGCCGTCAAGATGAATCCCACAGGGTATGGCTCCGCCAGGGCACGGAATTTGGGCAACACATTCCCCTACAACTCCGGGGGGGTATTCCGGGCAATGGGTGATACCATTCAGGTCCTTGTGCCTGGTGTGCTCGCCCTGTCCATATACATGCCGCTGTCCATGCTCATCCTTATGCCCATGCTGCTCATGCCCAATGCCATGCCCTGTCTATGATTGTGTGTTTGTCGATTATTACCATCATGAATACAGAAAGTTAATTAATATTTGTTCCAGTTATGTCCCCTGACCCTCCTCCCCCCCTGAAGGCGGGTTAGGACGGGCATTGGCAGGGGTGTTGGTTTTAATGAACACATCGGAGACCATGCCTAAGTTCATTGGTATGGGAAGGCGTATGTGCTGGGAGGGGGAAGGGTATTCTGCATGATTATTAGCATGGACAGAGGGTAAAGGAGCAGGTGCATGGGTGGAAGCATGCCCATGCACCTGCTCATGCACTCTGTCCACAACCATGCCATTGTCTTACCTGTTCATAAGACCCTGCCTATCCCTTCTGAGGACAAGTCCAAATTCCAGGCTTTATCCCCATGTTGCCCATACGCATGTCCATATCCATCCATGCCGCCGGTCTTTTCCGTATTCATAGCTATGGCCATGTGTAGTGTCGTGTCCCCGTCCACCTGTGCCCACCCAGCGTCCATGCCCATTCCCATGCCTTTGTGCATACCACGGCCTGTACCATATACCTGCCCCCCTGTCCACTCCCACACCCATGCCCATTCTTATCGCCACATCCATCTCAATCCAGGGCTGTGCCTTGGAGTAGTCCACATGGTCTCCTGTTCCACGTGTGCTCTGTGCTGTTGCTCGTGCTGCGCGTTCACAGGAAACATATACGCATCATAAATGGCCCAGAACCACCAAGGTCACGCACTTTCGGCACTACTATGCATGGGCTGGGGAGGTGCAGAACCGGAGCTTGGGTGTGTGAAGCCATCTTGGGTCTCATGCAATCGTGGTGTGGTGCTAAAGAAAGCCTTTCGTGTTTGGTGGCTCACTATCGGCGTTGGGGGAGGTGTACATCGCCCCCATGGCGTCCATTGCCCTGCCAGCGCTGCAGGCTTCACCTTCAGTCGTTCCCAGGCCAGAAACCACCACTGGCCCACCACTGACGTGAGAACTCTAACACTGGAGCAGGGGGTTGAGGATCAACTGTTACACGTCTGTGGTGCCCTCCATGTCCAGGCATTTTGCCCTTGGTGTTGTTCGTTGAGTGTGCTCCCTTTGCCGCAGGCCAGGGGTCCCCGACAGTTCTGTGTGGGGCCTGACAGTCTGTGGACCCTGGAGCTGGCGTGCTGCATCCTTCAACCCTTCGAGGGGTTGTGCTACTGCCAGGGGTGCTCTAGCCAGCTGCCCAGAGCGAGCTGGAATGGTCCACTACTCCCTGCTCCAACCTTTGCACACAGGCACAACCGCCAGGTAACAGAGGCCACATTAGGGTGGGCTGGGGCTGGTACATATGTACAAAGGATGTTATATTTGAAATGCGGGGTGTTACAAATGCAACGAGGGGTGGTGTGTATGTAACATGGGGTGTTAAAGATGTAACGGGAGTTGCTACATATGTAACGAAACCGGGTACCTATGCAACAAGGGGTGTTGCATCTGTCACAGGGGGAGTTTTATGTTTGTAACAGGGGCTTGTATGTATGTCACAAGGGGGGTTGCATATGTAGCAGGGGGTGTTACAGAGGTATCAGGGGCTGGTGCATCTGTAACACGGGCTGTTACATATGTAACGAGGGGTGTTACATATGTAACAGTGGCTGGTTCGTGTGTAACGGGGGTTTTACATGTTTATCGGCGGCTGGAGCGTTTATAACAAGGGGTGTTTCATATGTGACAGGGGATGTTACATATGTAACGGGGGCAGGTACATATGTAACAAGGGGTGTTGCATATGTACTGGGGGGGTTCATATATGCAACAATAGGTGTTGCATATGTAACAAGGCGTGTTGCATATGTAACAGGGGCTGGTGGGTATGAAACAAGGGGTGTTACATGTATCCCTGGGGCTGTTGCATATGTAACAAGGCGCGTTACATCCTCAAGGGGGAGGGGTGTTGCATACAGGGGCTGGTACATATGTAACAAGGGATGTTATTTTTGTGACAGGGGTGTCACATAAGTGTCTGGGGCTGGTACATATTTAAGTAAGGGTGCTATGTATAGACCGGGCACAGTGTGGAGCTCTGCAGGGGTGCAGTGTGGGGCTGCCCAGGGGCGCAGCATGGGACTGCACAGGAAGACAGAGTGTGGCCGTGCAGGGGGGCGGCCTGTGGCTGCGCAGGAACGCAGCGTTGGACTGCAGGGGAACACACCGTGGCGCTGCTTAGGGGAGCAGCATGGGGCTGTGTAGGAACACAGCGAGTGGCTGCGCACGGGTGTGACTGCAGAGGAACACCATGTGGGACTGCGCAGTGCAGCATGGTTGGATTGCGCAGGGGTGAGGCAGGGGACCGCACAGTGTGGGACTGCGCTGGCGCGTAGTGTTGGATCGCGCAGGGGCGCAGTGTTGGACTGCGCAGTGGCACAGTTTGGGACTACGCATGTGGTACAGTGTTCAAACTGCGCAGAGGTGCAGTGTGGGACTGCACATGGGCCACAGTGTTGAACTGAGCAGGGACCCAGTGTGCAAGTGCGCCGGGGAGCAGTGCGGTGCTGGGCAGGGGGGCAGCGTGGGACTGCGCAGCGGTGCTGCAGAGGACTGCGCAAGTGCGCAGTGGGGGACCTCGTGAGGATGCGGTGTTGGACTGCGCAGGGGCGCATTGTGCGACTGCACACGGGGGCTGATACATGTGTAAAAAGGGGTGTTACATATGTAAGGGGGGCTGGTATGTATGCAACAAGGGGTATTGCGTGTTTGACAAGGGGTGTTACACCCATATGTAGCGGGCGCTGGTACATCTGTAACAGGGATGTTGCTGATGTAACAGGGGTTGTTGCATATGTAATGTGGGGCGTTACATATGCAACGGGGGCTGGTACATATGTAACGAGGGGTGTTACGCATGTAACGGCGGCTAGTATGTGTGTGTCAACGGGTTTTGAGTATGCTATGGGAGGTGTTGCAAATGTAATAGGGGCTGGTGCATATGTAACAAAGGGTGTTATGTCAAGAGGGCTCGTGCGTATATGACAAGCGGTATAACATGTGTAACAAGGGGTGTTGCATATGTAACAACAGGTGTTGCATATGTGCCAAGGGCTGTTACGTATGTAATCCGGCCTTGTACACAATTAACAAGGGGTGTTGCACATTCAATGGGCGGTGTTACACATGTCTTCGGGACACCAATGTGTACAGCCATGTTCTTCGGGCACTTTGGGAGCCAGCATACCTCTTTTTTTCACTTGAAATTGAGCCTACTTTTGCTGGATCCAGGCATAACCTGTCTTTGATTTTCTGAAATCTTGCTTGCCTCCGATTTTGAAATTTTCTCTTACACCGAGTTTAGCCGGATCTGGCAAAAGCTATTTACAGTCAGTTAAGTATGTAACGGGCCGTGGTATGTGACAGCGGGTGTTACATTTACAAGGGGGGTTGGGGTTACATATGTATCCGTGGTTGGTAGATATATACCGATGGGCTTTGCACATGTAGCGGGTGCTGGTACATGTGCAACAAGGAGTGTTGTCTGTGTAGCGGGGGGTGCTACACATGTAACGGGGGCTTACATGTATATAACAAGGGGTGGTGCATGTAATGGGGTTTGTTACAAGGGTAGCGGAAGTGGTTATGTATGTAACAAGGGCTCGTGCGTATGTTACAAGGATTGATAAGTATGTGATAAGGGTTGTTGCCTCTGTAACAAGGTATTAGCCACCCGGCCCACTTGTGGGCCACTTTTGATTTTGTCCCCCGCTTTGAAGCGATGGGGACCCCCCAGGCGGGAGGGATTAGTAGCCACCCGGCCTGCTTGTGGGCCACTTCTGATTTTATCCCCGCTCTGAAGCGTTGGGGACCCCCTAGGCGGTAGGGGTTATGTAGCCACCCGGCCCACTTGTGGGCCACTTGTGTTGGGGACCCCCCAAGCGGCAGCGGGTATTTAGCCACCGGGCCCGCTTGTGGGCCACTTCTGATTTTGTCCCCCGCTTTGAAGCGATGGGGACCCCCCAGGCGGGAGGGATTAGTAGCCACCCGGCCTGCTTGTGGGCCACTTCTGATTTTATCCCCGCTCTTAAGCGTTGGGGACCCCCTAGGCGGTAGGGGTTATGTAGCCACCCGGCCCACTTGTGGGCCACATGTATTGGGGACCCCCAAAACGGCAGCGGGTATTTAGCCACCGGGCCCGCTTGTGGGCCACTTCTGATTTTGTCCCCCGCTTTGAAGCGATGGGGACCCCCCAGGCGGGAGGGATTAGGAGCCACCCGGCCTGCTTGTGGGCCACTTCTGATTTTATCCCCGCTCTGAAGCGTTGGGGACCCCCTAGGCGGTAGGGGTTATGTAGCCACCCGGCCCACTTGTGGGCCACTTGTGTTGGGGACCCCCCAAGCGGCAGCGGGTATTTAGCCACCGGGCCCGCTTGTGGGCCACTTCTGATTTTGTCCCCCGCTTTGAAGCGATGGGGACCCCCCAGGCGGGAGGGATTAGTAGCCACCCGGCCTGCTTGTGGGCCACTTCTGATTTTATCCCCGCTCTTAAGCGTTGGGGACCCCCTAGGCGGTAGGGGTTATGTAGCCACCCGGCCCACTTGTGGGCCACATGTATTGGGGACCCCCAAAACGGCAGCGGGTATTTAGCCACCGGGCCCGCTTGTGGGCCACTTCTAATTTTGTCCCCCGCTTTGAAGCGATGGGGACCCCCCAGGCGGGAGGGATTAGTAGCCACCCGGCCTGCTTGTGGGCCACTTCTGATTTTATCCCCGCTCTGAAGCGTTGGGGACCCCCTAGGCGGTAGGGGTTATGTAGCCACCCGGCCCACTTGTGGGCCACGTGTGTTGGGGACCCCCCAAGCGGTAGCGGGTATTTAGCCACCGGGCCCACTTGTGGGCCACTTCTGATTTTGTCCCCCGCTTTGAAGCGATGGGGACCCCTCAGGCGGTAGGGATTAGTAGCCACCTGGCCTGCTTGTGGGCCACATCTGATTTTGTCCCCCACTGCTGTGAAGCGTTGGGGACCCCCTCAGTCGGTAGGGGTTATGTAGCCCCCGGCCTGCTTGTGGGCCACTTCTGATTTTGTCCCCCACTGCTGTGAGGCGTTGCGGACCCCCCAGGCGGTAGGGGTTATGTAGCCACCGGGCCCGCTTGTGGGCCACTTCTGATTTTGTCCCCCACTGCTGTGAAGCGTTGGGGACCCCCCATGCGGCAGGGGTTGTGTAGCCACTTGGCCCACTTCTAGGCCACGTGCGTTGGGGACCGGCCAGTCGGCGGTGGTTATGTAGCCACTCGGCCCACTTGTGGGCCACTACTGATTTTGTCCCCCGCTGTGAAGCGTTGGGGACCCTCAAGGTGGCAGGGGTTATGTAGCCACCCGGCCTGCTTGTGGGCCACCTCTGATTTTGTCCCCCGCTGCTGTGAAGCGTTGGGGTACCCCCTACGCGGCAAGGGTTGTATAGCCAACCAGTCCACGCGTGGGCCCCCGCCGAGCAAAGAGTCCAAGATCCGGAGGCTAAGGCCCAACCTTCCATGGCCACTCCCACAGAGGAGGACACCCGTCCAAGGTCCTCGTCCGTGGAGAGTGGCGCAAGGTTCCGGATGGCTACCCGACAGATGCATCTGGCAGCCAGAGCGCGATCAGCTTTTCATCAATAACCTGGCCAAGCAGCTAGTAGTGGAGTTGCGCGCCGCTTGTCAATCTAACACCAATCCCGGTGCAAAGCCCAGCGACACAAAACCTGAGTTGATCTACTGGCGTGCATTCCGCAACTACTTGTAGCGGGTGCATTTTTTTGTGTGCTATATTTTCCTCCGCCGGTTTGGTGTACCAACGCCGGAGCGTATAAGAATGCTATTATATTGGCCCCATCCCAGTGCCTTAGTGGTCTATAACGGTGGCACTAACGTTGGCCCTGGCCCTGGCGGGATTCTTTTCTTGAGCGTGATTTTGTTCCCAGTGCAGGCACATTGGATGTTGGCCATGGCTCTCGAGAGTCTTTTCTTGGGCCTGAATTTGTGTTTAGTGCCAAAGACACCATGTGAAACAATGTTATATTGCATGCTATTATATTGGCCCTATCCGAGTGCCTTGGTGGCCTAGAATGGTGGCACTAATGTTGGCCATGGCCCTGTCAGGTTTCTTTTTCTTGAGCCTGATTTTGTTTCTAGTGCCGGCACATTGGATGTTGGCCATGGCCCTGTTAGGACTCTTTTCTTGGGCATGATTTTGTGTTTAGTGCCAATGACACCATGCGATACTATGTTTTATTGGCCGAGTCCCAACTGATTGGTGGTCACACACAATACTATGTGCTTTGTGGACTCGGCGTCCCATCGTTAAGGTCGCTATGGGGTGTCGTACGGAACCGGCAATTGTACGTATTGCGCATGTATCGCAAAAATTGCATTTCTTTCAATTTTTCTTTTCTTTTTTTCAATAATTTGACGACTTGCCGCAAAAAAAAATTACACGTGTTTACCCCCAAAAAGAAACTTCTTTTTTTTTTAAATAAATTACACAATTTACTGCAAAAAAAATTGCACGCACTTGCTGCAAAAAAAATACACGCTTGATGATTTTTTTTGTACCTCAGTTACATTTTTCACCATGCAACAAGGGTGTGTGGCTCGTACCTCTGTAACAAAGCGCGCCACACATGTAATGGAGTGTCACACATCTGATTGGGTTTGGTGCCTATGTAACAAGGGGTGTTACAAATGTGACAAGGGGTGTTACCTTTATAACAAGGGGTGTGGCATACATAACGGGGGGTACGTATGTAACAAGGGTTGCCAAGTCTGTTCTGGGGGCTGGTGCGTATGAACAACGGGTACAGTGGCTGGTAGGTATGCAGAAAGGGGTATTTAACATGTAACGGGCGGTGTTACAACTGCAACGGAGGCCGGTATGTAACAAGGGATGTTACATTGTGACAGGGGGTGTTGCATATTTAACGGGGGCTGGTACAAAAGTAAAAAGGGGTGTTACATATGTAATGGGTGTTACATCTGTAAATGGGGGATGTTACATATCTCACGGCGGCTGGAACAAAAGTAACGAGGAATGTTACATGCAAAGGGCGCGTGGTCCTATATCTGTAATGGGGGCTCGTATGTACGTAACAGGGGGTTTTACATATTTCATGGGGTCTGGTACGTATGCGACAAGGGATGTTGCTCATGTTACGGGGGGTGTTACATATGTAATGGGGGTCACTACATATGTAACAAGGGGTGGTACACGGGGGGGTGTTACACATGCAATGGGGGTTAGTACGTATGTAACAAGGGGTGGTACACATGTAATGGTGGCTTGTAGGTCGGTAACAAGGGGTGTTGCAGATGTAATGGAGCCTGCTGAGTGTGTAACAAGGGGTGTTGGGTGATACATATGTTACGGGGGGTGTTACATATGAAACTGGGGACATTGTTTATTTTCGGGGGCTAGTACATATGTAACCGGGGTTTGGCAACAAAGGATGTTCCATGTGTAACAGGGGCTGACATGTATGTGACAAGTGGTGTTTTGTATGTAGCGGGGAGCGTTACGTATGTAATGGGTGTAATGGTTACATATGAAACGGGGTGTTATGTGTTTAAGTAGGGCTGGTACGTATGTAGCAAGGGGTGTTACATATGTGATTGGGGCTGGCACGTATATAACAAAGGGTGCTACGTACGTAACAGGGACTGGTAGGTATGTAACTGGGGGTGTGACATATGGAACCCTGGCTGGTATGTATGTCGCAAGTGGTATTGCATATGTCATGGGAGGTATGTCGGATATGTAATGGGGGCTGGTATGTGTATAGCAGGGGGTATTACATATGTAAAGAGGGCTCGTGCGTATGTACCAAGGGGTATTACATATGTAATTTCAGGCAACAGGGGCTCGTACGTATGTAACAAGGGGTGTTACATTTATGCGCAATTGTTATACCAGCAACGTCACTTCACATGAATTTAAATGCCCCCCCCCCCCCGTCCTCTTCCTGGACATTTCCCGTGTTTGTCATTTGTTTCAATTGCTCAGTCTCTTGGGATCGCCCCCAAAGCGTTCGGATGCTGAAAAGGCCAAATCCCCCTTTGCTGGCCAGTAGGTCCCTGCCGAGACTCACAGTGGGCCAAATGCACTGACCCTACATGATGAGGTTAGAAAGGTTGACAAGAGCGGGACACTGCCAGAGACATGCTTGAAAGAGTAGTAGGAGCGGCACCAGACGGGGGAGCATTGTCTCTGCATGGAAGCCATGCATTGGGCTTTCGTTGTCGGTGTGCGGGAGATGCCATCATCTGTGCCACTTCAAAAAACCACAACGTCCACCGACGTCCAACTTGTGCAGTTTATTGGAATCTGAATGGGTTCCAGAAGGATATCCAGTACTTGAAGAATTGGTTGGACGAGGGCAAGATCACGAACCACTTCTTTATAGTGACACACAACCAGGACAGGTGTGTGATTTTCCATTCACAGGGGTTCCCCAAGATGGTGAGGCCGTGCGGCTTTTGGCCTAACACCTTTTTTTTTGAGGCTCCTGGAAAAGCGCCGGGTTAGCCATTTTGCATGCATTCTTGAGGAACAATATGGCTTATTTCTGTACTTGGGCCATTCAGAAGCCTGTCTAGGGGGGCCGTTTGGAGGGAGGCCTAGTTTGGGAGCTTCTGGGGGCAGTGTGTTCTGAAAGTAGCGCGCAGTGCACGGATTCCCCATACTAGGCACACACATCTGAGGGTGCGAGGTGTGTGGCTGCTATGTCTTGGGGTGCACTGTGTGCACGTGTAGCGCCGTAAACGTGGGGCATGCAGGTGCAAAAAGAGCCGTAAACACCACGGAGATTTCCATTAAGTGTAGGGATTGCCAAAAGGGGGATGGCAGGCAGTTTGGCACACTTCTAATGTAAGCGTTTACGGTGCCACCGCCGTGAACGTTTATGTCGCTGGTGCCGTAAATTGGCAGGGGTATTGGATTGGAAGCAGTCAGGTAGCAGGGAGATTCGAACCCCCCCCCCCCCAAGAGGAATAGTGACTACACCCCTCCTTGGATCCCTGTCTGACGGAGAAGGGCAGAGAAGAACAAATTGGGAGGAACCTGCATAGTCCACTTGTTGCATCATGCTGATATGAGGGTGAACTCAAAAAGCTTCCCACACAAGCGCAATGGACACACCAGTGAACACCGCCACTGGGCGGGGGCATTCTGTAGTGGGTACACATTTACGGCGCCAGTGCCGTAAAATGAGAGGGGGTAAATTCTGAAAATTATCGTGACAATTGGGTTTTTGTGGCAGTGCCCTTCACCAGCACCAGCCAGAAAATGTCCGGGTGCATCTAAACACAGTGACAAATTTTAAAACTGCAAACTGTACAAACTGCCATATGCAAGGGTCATGAAAATATGGGGGTGATCTAAAAAGGTTTCCACACCAGCCTAAGGGGATCCAACCGTTGAAACTGTTGGGTTGTCTTTTCGGGGTTGGTTTGAAACGGGCCGTAAGAGCCAGAAACTCTTCTAAGTGGGGAGACCCCAAGCTCACTGTAGTGCACCACCTTCCTAAATCTCTTGTTTCCGACAATTATCGTGACAATGGGGGTTTTGTGGCACTGCCCGTCATCAGCACCAATGATAAATTTGACCTTAGGTGTCCTTGGGTGCACCCTTGCCCATGTGTGCTGCATCCGTGTGTGTGTGGTCTAGCTGAACCTGGGGGGGGGGTTTTATGGTGCCAACACCGTAAACATTTTGAAAGGGAGATGTGACATTGAGGGTTAATCTCTACACCAAACATTACAAAAAATGGGAGCATTGACACAGTGTTTGGGTCTCATTTGATCAATGTTTCGCTCATTGCAGTTGTCCAATTAGGGAGATACCTTTTGAATTGTTTGGAAATTGCAAATTATAGCAATCTGCTTTTTTGTGGGTCTGCTTTACACATGCCCCTAGGGCCCGGGGGGGGCGACTCCGCGGGTCCTAGGACGCCAACTACCCCCCCCCCCCCAAGGGGCCTCCGGCCGACAGTTAGTTGTCAAAGGTATGAGCCCAAGGAGCCAACGGGCGCCGAAGGCGCCCAATGGGGTTATGTAGCCACCTTGCCCACTTGTGGGCCTTTTTCTGATTCTGCCCCCCGCTCTGAGGCGGTGGGGATCCCCTAGGCGGCAGGGGTTATGTAGCCACCTTGCCCACAAGTGGGCCAATTCTGATTCTGCCCCCCCGCTCTGAAGCGGTGGGGATCCCCGAGACGGCAGGGGTGACGTAGCCACTTTGCCCACAAGTGGGCCAATTCTGATTTTGGGGGCGCCTCAAGCGCAGTGCGCGCGGAGTGCAACTATTTGGGCGTTTGGCCGTACTAGAGACCCATACTTTGAGATACTAGGGGCCCCTAGGGGCATCATGGTGACCCCTAGCGGAGGTTTTGAGTTCTGATTTTGTCCCCTTTTGTTGGGGACCCCCGCCCGGGAACCCCGGGAACCGCCCTCCCCGGCGCCCCTCCCAGAACCCCCCCTCTCCAAGCCCCCCCCCCCCCCCCCACTAGGGGCCTTCGGCCAACAGTTAGTTGGGGGGGTAGTTGGCGTCCAGGACCGAGGGGTCGCCCCCCCCCGTGCCCTAGGGTTGCCAATGGCCCATCGTAGCGTATCTCAACAAGGTCAAGATCTTGCGCTACTAGTTTAAACCGTTACTGAAACTGCGTTTTTCAAATACAACTCGGTGTACAGAAAATGCAAAATTTGACCGAGATTCGTCAATGTTTACGGCACTGGCGCCGTAAATTTTTCATTGGTCATACATTTGTGATCCAGGGGGTTAGAGCCCTGTTGTGTGCATGTTTTCAAGAAGAGTGCATTTTTTACGGCGCCCTGGGTTTGGGGGTTTACGGCTGTGCGTGTGCGCGTAGTGCACCCCAAGTATGTGGTTGGGCAGCAAAGATGCTGCCATACAAAGCGTTGTGTTGGCTAGTAGCCTTGTAGACAATAGACATACTCCATGTGGCGTGGTGGAGAGTTATCACCCACAGGGTTGTAGGGTTAAGAATCTTACTGCATATTTGCATCACCTAACCTTGTTGCCATGGTTTGATGGCTAATGACAAACTATAATTGGTGGAAATCCAAACGTACTTCATTCTTGACCCGAATGTTGCGGTGGCACTTTGATGCCCATGAACTGTACGATCATGCGAGGCTGTTGTGTAGCTGGTCCAGTGCCATGTTGTTGTGCTTCCAAAATTGCGACCCTCAACTGGCAACTCGTAAGCGGCTCATCAAGCCCTACGATAGGTATATGGTGATGTGTTGAAGGGCACATAGACCCCGAGTCACCACAGCTACTCCAAAAATGGCATGGTGGTGCCTCGCCTAGGCCTCTTGTTGGCGGTAAGAGTCTGACTAGGAGGAGGGGGGCAAAAACCCGAGCGGGCAAGGGTTGTATATGGTGTTGCAACACTTACCCCAATTGTGGACCCCATGATGGCTTTGGTCTCCACTGAGCCATTCCAATCCAATAGCGTCAAAAACGTGAGTGTAGAACGTTGCTCCCGAAAAATGCCAGAAGACTGGCTGAGATGCATCAGCTCAACCTATAGTGTCGTTTTTCTACTAGCATGTATCGTCCCTATCACAGACCCAGGTTTTAGTGTTGGACAGTCCTTTCACGTGTCGTTGCTATGCTGCAAAGATGCTGCAGTGTATGTAACGCGGGGTGTTACATATGTATCAGACATTGGTGTGTATGTAACAAGGGGTGTTGCACATGTAACGGGGGGTGTTTTACATGCCACAAGGGGTGTTACATATGCAACTGGGGGTGTTCGCATATTGAACGGGGGCTTATACATAATTAAACAGGGGACTGTAACAAGGGGTGTTACCTATTAAAACCAGGGTACTAAAAACGCAACGAGGGTTGGTGTGTATGTGAGAAGGGGCGTTGCATATGCAACAGTGAGCACTACATATGTAAGGGGTGCTTGTACCTAACTAACAAGGGTTTGTTAAACATGTAGCAAGGGCTGTTGCATGTGTAGCAGGAGGTGTTGCATATGTCATGGGGGCTTCTACATATGTAAGAAGGGGTGTTACACATGGAACAAGGGGTCTGACATATGTGTCCCAGGGTGTTACAAAGGTAACGGGAGCTGGTGCATGTGTACCCAGGCGTGTTAGATATGTAACAGCTCATGTTGCAAATGCAACAAGGGGTGTTGGATATGTAACTAGGGTTGTTCTTTACCTTTGTGTGTGTGTGGGGGGGGGGGTGTTACATTAGTAACGGTGGCTGGTGCGTGAGTGGCAAGTGGTGTTGCATGTGTAATGGGCGGTGTTACATATGTAACACGGGCTGGTACGTATGTAACAAAGGTTGTTGCATACATAACGCAGGGTGTTGCACATGTAACGACAGTTGGTACATATGTAGCTCGGGGTGTCACATGCGTTGCGGGGGCTGGTGTGTATGTAACAAGGGATGTCAGATATGCAATGGGTGCTAGTATGCATGGTGGTACAGATCCAATAGGGACTGTTGTGTACGTGACAAGGTGTGTGTCTTGGCTGTAAACTACATCAACAAGGAAAAACATGGAATGTTTGGCTGCCCCATGGTACTACAGAAGCTCCACGCATGGGTTGTGGGAGGGGACACGGCTACCAGCCATGTTTTCAGCCCATCTAGGACCCCCCGGTGCTGCTCAGGGTGCCCCCATTTAAAGTCAACTCATGATTGCACCAACATTGGCAAAATTTGCAGTTTTCTTGTTTTTTTTTTTCATGTGCGAAAACTAACCTTTTTTTCCGACCCGGACTTTCCACTAGCAATCGGCAAAATTTTTCTTTGCATTCGGCGACATCCGGCCATAGACTCGAAATGGATCTAGATTGGTCGCTGATGCTCCCGGGTCCTGAAAGGCGCTCTTGCGAATTGTGACCGATCACGATATTTGTATCGGCCCTGGAGGGAAGTTCCATCCTCGAAACTGTTTTTTCGAATGTGCTATCTCCATCTCTGTACATTATCCACTATGATAGCTGTTGCACTGTGTGACAAATGGTGTTGACGGCGATCCCACATGGTATGCGAACAAGCCCGCCCCAATAGTTGAACCCTTTACAGGCTTTTTTGAAGCAGCCAGATCAACAATTTGCTTCGCTAAAAGAACGTCCAAAACGAAGTATTGGAACCTGGTCTCTGGACCCAGTCATGCACATTACACAGACCTGGAGCAACCAACAGTGTTAGCATCTGTGTTTGTGGAGAGCTTTCATATTTGCATGGGAGGGATTCAGAGGTCTCGGTCAGCAAAGTGGCAGCCAAGCACATGAGAGAAGCCAGCAAACAACACGCTGGACGTCGCATTGTCTCTGGTGTGCACACATGGGATGGTGCACAACGGCGTAGACCACTGGGGAGTGCTGCCACAGGAGAGCATGGAACCATACACGACCACGCTAGGAACGGTGCACGACCGAACATAGAACCTGCAACCTTCAACAACAGTCAACAAGACCGGTGACTGTTGCGAGATCCCATGGATCATATTTCAGGATGGAGTGGCGTACAGGCCCTGTGCTTCTGCCCATGCGAAACCTGTCAAAGCCAATCTCCCGAGGCACAATCTTTCCCCAACATTTGTCCCCGTTCCCAACCTGGGCCATCGAATTCCTCAATTTTCCAACGTTTACGGTGTTTGAGTGGGGCATCTGTTGGAAGCCACAATAGGCAAGTGTGGTATTGGAGCTGGATCTGACGATAGTATCAGTGGTGTTATGAGTTCGGGCATCATCTGAGTGTCTGATTGGAGGCCACTGAGCCAATGCTGGGAAAAATTCCATCATGCTTCTTTGGCTGCCCGCCAAAGCCGACACGGGAGGAGATTTAGAAGTCAGGGCTATGCTGCACATTCCTTCACCCCCATCCATATCCCTTCTGGCCAGGCTGCCCCTGTCCCTATGCCTCCTGTCCGTGACCGCCTCAGACCTGGATATCCGCAGTGGCTGTTAGACCATCCTTTAGTTTTGAAGGTCTTTGGTCATCATGTCCCCTTCGAAAAGCACCATCCCAAATTGAGGGTCATCCCTCTGGGCGTCGACAATCCCACCAAAGCCCCAGCTCTCATCCATAAAGTCCGCATGAGGGTATGCACTGTCGCTCTCCTGTTATCTAATCCCCCACAAACTGCTGGAAACCTCCACAACCCTCTTTAACCATCCCCAACCCGCCACCTTTTCCACATTCCTCGACAATCCAACACAATCCAACAGAATGACCGTCCACTACCCCACAACCCGCACCAACCCTGCTTAACTCTTAACACCACTTCACAACATTTCACGTACCTGGTGGGGATGCGGGACATTGTGGAGAGGGTCATGGCTGACAGCAGCCAGTTGTGCAGGGTTTTGGACCTCTTCAACGTCTCGAGCCAATCCTCCCTTACCACCGGTTCACCCTCATGACGACTTGTGCCCTCCCCTCGACATGCTCCCTCGCCCCCTTTTCCGCCTTGTGCCCCTGACTCCTGCACTTAACCCTTCATCCAGGCGAAGGCCAAAAAATTCGATACCACGCCCAAAACATTGTTGATGTCGCGGTTCCGTGTGGACTTGGGCAGCCTGCGCCCCCCAATCGCAAAAGCAGTTCGTGAGCATTTCCGTAATCAGGTACGCCCCCACCCGGTGCCTGCAGCCTTCATGGACAGCTCCAGTCACACTTGCACCCGTCGCTGCATCCCAAGTTGATGCGCCAATTAGGGTGCATGGTTGGGGGTTCTCTCCAGGGTGCGCACATCCGTACCAAGTCGTGCATCCGCAAGGAAGTTCTGTGTGAAACCACTGATCTCTCCTTCCTGGTGTGCTTACTAGTACTCAATGTGCACACACTGCACTACTATTTTTTCGTGCTGGCTCGGTCGCGTTTGTAACCGTATCCTAGCATATGCGCTACCCCATGGTGCCAATGGGGCACTAAAGGGCGTCAGTGGCGTGGAAAGGGGTTACCGATGTTCACATTCATTGTGATTCACCACCACAAGCTGCCAAGACAACAATTGGCGTACAATGTGCGCACACATACGCAAATCTTGAAACAAGTAGGCATTATGAGTCACTGTTACCCTGATCTTGACCAGGTTTGACTCCAAAAAGGGTTCATTGACTCCACCAGTTGGGTAGCAAAGCTATCAAATAGAGCCCTGAACTGTTCTCTCATTATTTTGGATGGATTCAATGCCAATGGCGGTCACCATGCACATCCTATGTATGAGCTGCTGCTGAAAAGAGGCATTTTTTGGGCAGTTTTGACAGCTGTGGGAACCCGCCAACTGCAATTGTGGGGCTCAGTAGTCTGCCACCACTGTTGAGTTTTTTGGTCAAACTTTGTGTTCTTCAATTTCATACACATAGGTATGAGCACCAAAAGAAACTTGGCAAATTTTGGCACAAACCAACCATGACTGAGTTCTGATTTTTTGCCATGTCATATATGCTACTGCTTATTGCTGCTCGCTGAAGCCGGATATGGAACTTTATTGGGTCCACTAGCCTTGTCACCTCGACCTAACAAGGCTGGATACTCAGCTGGTGCGACATTTGGGGAATATACATTGTTATCCTGTCCGCCAAATGCTGCATACTAGTACGCCCTGCAAACGAATCCCTCACCTGGGTAATAGGGAGGGGAATTTCTTATATGGGGTTTTCAGTGGGGAATATTCCGGGCGTCGAAAAATTTGGCACCCCAAGTTTTGGTGCCTTGTTTTCACAGTCAGTTCTGGGAAAATTTGGCACACACAAATTCACTCTCATGTGTGGGAGGAGGGAGATGTTGCAGGGGCAGGGGGAATGGAGGCAGCTTTGGAAGAGCAAGCAAACGACCAGGCAGGTTTCTCTTCAGGGCTTGCTCCCCCAACATTGCACAAGCGTCTGTCTTCCCAGTACCACAACACTGCAACATCACCTGCCCACTGCTGCAAGCTTGGGAGCAAGAAATGTTCCAAACTGCACCACAACTTTCGTTAGACAAATCTAATCATCAATCTTAGTAAAACTTAGTAGAATTTTTTGAAAAAATTTTGGTTACTAAGTTTCAAAACATAGTAAGAAAATATTTACTTAGTAAGTATTTCCTCTGCAGGGGGGGTTTTTACTAAGTAATTTAGTCATTTTTCTACTAACTAAATTACTAGGTAGAAAAATTTTTAAACCAAGTAATTGACTTAGCAGAAAAAAATTTTTACTCAGTAGTTTACTTAGTACGCAAAATTTTTTTCGGAGCAATTTACTAAGTAGAAAAAAAAATTCCTAGGAAACAAATTTATCAAAAAAGTAAGGTTTTCCACTTCTGATTGCCACTGCTGATTTTGTCCCCCGCTCGGAAGCGTTGGGGACCCCCTGGCAGTAGGGGTTATGTAGTGACCCGGCCCACTTGTGGGCCACCTCTGATTTAGTCCCTTGTCCTGAAGCATTGGTGACCCCCCAGGTGGCAAGGCTTATGTAGCCACCCGACCCACTTGTGGGCCACCTCTGATTTTGTCCCCTGCTCTAAAGTGTTGGGGACACACTAGGCGGCAAGGGTTATGTAGCCGCCCGGCCCACTTGTGGGCCACCTGTGATCTTGTCCTCCGCTCCAAAGCGCGAGGGACGGGTCTGTAGTAGAACCAAGTACAACTTTTTTTAAAAAATTTTTTTTACTACGTAACAGCTTTCTAGGTTCCCTAGTTTCTACTAGGTATGGGGAACATAGTAAAATTTTTTCACTCGGTTTTAGAGCGTAGGAGCAAAAAACCTTTTTTTAGTAGGTTTCAAAACCTCCAAAAACAAAAGAACTAGGCTTTAGGACTTTCGGGTCACTTGTTGGCCACTTCTGATCTTGTCCACCGCTTTGAGGGGATTTTTTCTACTGGCCTGCTGATGGCCTTTTTTGAACCTGTGTTCGGCGACCCCCGAGAATGCAGCGTCCGTGGTAAAACTTACTTTTGTTGCGTGGCCCACTGAGTTGGGGTTAGGGACTCGCAATCCACGCTTGGTTGTGTGGCCCCTTGAGTTGTGGTTAAGGACTCACAATCCACGCTTTGTTGCGTGGCCCCTTGACTCGGGGTTTCCGACTCTGAAACTAGGCTTTGTTGTGTGGCCCCTCGATTTGGGGTTAGGGACTGGCAATCGATGTCTTGTTGTGTGGCCCCTTGAGTTGGGGTTAGTGACTCACAATCCACGGTTTGTTGCAAGGCCCCTTGCGTTGGGGTTAGGGACTCGCAATCGATGCCTTGTTGTGTGGCCCCTTGAGTTGGAGTTAGGGATTCACAATCCACGCTTTGTTGTGTGGCCCCTTGAGTTTGCGTTAGAGACTCGCAAAGGATGCCTTGTTGTGTGGGCCCTTGAGTTGGAGTTAGGGACTCACAATCCACGCTTTGCTGTGTGGCCCCTAGAGTTGGGGTTGGAGACTCACAATCAATGCCTTGTTGCGCACCTTTTTGGCTTGGGCTTAGGGATTCACAATCCGCGACTGTTGTGTGGCCCCTTGATTTGGAGTTAGGGACTCACAATCCACGCTTTGTTGCGTGGCCCCTTGAGTTGGGGTTAGGGAGTAGCAATCCACGCTTTGTTGCTTGGCCCCTTGAGTTGGGGTTAGGGACTCGCATTCCACGCTTTGTCGTGTGGCCCCTTGAGTTGGGGCTAGTGACTCACAATCCACGCTTTGATGCGTGGCCCCTTGAGTTGGGGTTAGCGACTCACAATCCACGCTTTGTTGCGTGGCCCCTTGAGTTGGTGTTAGGGGTTCACAATCCACGCTTTGTTGTGTGGCTCCTTGAGTTTTGGTTAGGGACTCACTATCCACGCCTTCTTGCGTGACCCCTTGAGTTGGGGTGAGGGACTCACAATGCATGCTTTGTTGTGTGGCCCCTTGAGTTGGGGCGAGGGACTCACAATCCACGCTTTGCTGCGTGGCCCCTTGCGTTGGGGTTAGGGACTCGCAATCCACGCTTTGTTGTGTGGCCCCTTGAGTTCGGGTTATGGACTGAAAAGCCATGCGTTGTTTTGTGGCCCCTCCAGTTGGGGTTAGGGACTGAAAATCCATGCGTTATTGTGTGGCCCCTTGAGTCGGGGTTATGGACTCCCAATGCACGCTTTGTTGTGTGGCCCCTCGAATTGGGGTTAGGGACTCGCAATCCACGCTTTGTTGCGCACCCCTTTGGCTTGGGCTTAAGGATTCACAATCCACGCTTTGTTGTGTGGCCCCTTGATTTGGGGTTAGGGACTCGCAATCCACGCTTTGTTGCGTGGCCCGTAGAGTTGGGGTTAGGGACTCCAAATCCACGCTTTGTTGTGTGGCCCCTTGAGTTGGGGCTAGTGACTCACAATCCACGCTTTGCTGCGTGGCCCCTTGAGTTGGGGTTAGGGACTCACAATCCACGCTTTGTTGCGTCGCCCCTTGAGTTGGGGTTAGGGACTCGCAATCGATGCCTTGTTGTGTGGCCCCTTTAGTTGCAGCTAGGGATTCACAATCCACGCTTTGTTGTGTGGCCCCTTAAGTTGGGGTCAGAGACTCGCAATCAAAGCCTTGTTGTGTGGGCCCTTGAGTTGGGGTCAAGGACTCGCAATCCACGCTCTGTCGTGTGGCCCCTTGAGTTGAGGTTAGGGACTCACAATCCACACCTTGTTGTGTGGGCTATTGAGTTGGGTTTAGGGACTCACAATCCACGCTCTGTTCTGTGGCCCCTTGAGTTGGGGTTAGGGAATCCCAATCCACGCTTTGTTGCGCACCCCTTTGGCTTGGGCTTAGGGATTCACAATCCGCGACTGTTGTGTGGCCCCTTGATTTGGAGTTAGGGATTCACAATCCACGCTTTGTTGCGCACCCCTTTGGCTTGGGCTTAGGGATTCACAATCCGCGACTGTTGTGTGGCCCCTTGAATTGGAGTTAGGGATTCACAATCCACGCTTTGTTGTGTGGCCCTTTGAGTTGGTGTTAGGGGTTCACAATGCACGCTTTGTTGTGTGGCTCCTTGAGTTGGGGTTAGGGACTCACTATTCACGCTTTGCTGCGTGACCCCTTGAGTTGGGGTGAGGGACTCACAATGCATGCTTTGTTGTGTGGCCCCTTGAGTTGGGGTTAGAGACTCGCAATCCACGCTTTGTTGCGCGGCCCCTTGCGTTGGGGTTAGGGACTCGCAATCCACGCTTTGTTGTGTGGCCCCTTGAGTTCGGGTCATGGACTGAAAATCCATGCGTTGTTGTGTGGCCCCTTCAGTTGGGGTTAGGGACTGAAAATCCATGCGTTGTTGTGTGGCCCCTTGAGTTGGGGTTATGGACTCCCAATGCACGCTTTGTTGTGTGGCCCCTTGAGTTGGGCTTTGGGACTCACTATCCACGCTTTGTTGCGTGGCCCTTTGAGTTGGGGTCAAGCACTCTCAATCCACGCTTCGTTGTGTGGCCCCTTGAGTTGGGGTTAGGGACTCGCAATCCACGCTTTGTTGTGTGGCCCCTCGAATTGGGGTTAGGGACTCGCAATCCACGCTTTGTTGCGCACCCCTTTGGCTTGGGCTTAGGGATTCACAATCCACGCTTTGTTGTGTGGCCCCTTGATTTGGGGTTAGGGACTCCCAATCCACGCTTTGTTGCGTGGCCCGTAGAGCTGGTGTTAGGGACTCCAAATCCACGCTTTGTTATGTGGCCCCTGGAGTTGGGGCTAGGGACTCACAATCCACGCTTTGCTGCGTGGCCCCTTGAGTTGGGGTTAGGGACTCACGATCCACTCTTTGTTGCATGGCGCCTTGAGTTGGGGTTAGGGACTCGCAATCGATGCCTTGTTGTGTGGCTCTTGAGTTGGAGTTAGGGATTCACAATCCACGCTTTGTTGTGTGCCCCCTTGAGTTGGGGTTGGAGACTCACAATCAATGCCTTGTAGTGTGGGCACTTGAGGAGGAACTGCACTGCGGCCATCCCCCCCCCCCCCTGGCCCTCTCGCACCTTCAAGGCCCCTGCATCCAGGTGACCCCACAAATGACCCGGAATTCATCTCGCAATTGCGCGCGGCGCTGCCCCGGCCACCATAACCGCCGGTCACAGGAGCCTCGCCTACGTACCACGACATGGAGCACGCCGTGAAAAGGGGATCCCCGGCCACATCCCTCGGCGAGCTGCCGGGGCCCCTAGTACCCAACCTGCCGGGCTTCGGCCTGCGGGTCCTAGTGGGTGTCCTCGAGGCCCTTGCGTCAGGGACCCCTAGCCGACTGCTCTCAGCAGCCGTCATGCTGAAGCCCTGGCTCCGGCGGCTAGAGACGGGCGTTGTGCAGGATCTCCGGGTCACCCGCCGCCAGCTCCGGCGCGCCCTGCCCCCTAAGCACTTCGCCTATCAGCGGCAAATGTCGGGCCAATCGCTGGCGGTGGCCTGCCGCTGGTTGTTGGCCGGCCGGGCCATCCAGCACATTGAGGTCTGGTCCGACGACTTGGAAGAGGCGAATGCCTTCTGCGACCCCGACGGAGAGGCGGCAGTGGCGGGGGTTCACGAGGCCCCCGGGGAGTCTTTGTCCCTCTGGCTTTACAATCCACGCTTTGTTGTATGGCTTCTTGAGTTGGGGTTAGGGACTGGCATTCCACGCTTTGTTGCGTGGCCCCTTGAGTTGGGGTTAGGGACTCGCAATCCACACCTTGTTGTGTGGCCCCTTGAGTTGGGGCTAGGGACTCACAATCCACGCTTTGATGCGTGGCCCCTTGAGTTGGGGTTAGGGACTCACAATCCACGCTTTGTTGCGTGGCCCCTTGAGTTGGGGTTAGGGACTCCCAATGCACGCTTTGTTGCGTGGCCCCTTGAGTTGGGGTTAGGGACTCACAATCCATGCTTTATTGTGTGGCCCCTTGAGTTGGTGTTAGGGGTTCACAATGCACGCTTTGTTGTGTAGCCCCTTGAGTTGGGCTTAGGGACTCACAATCCATGCTTTATTGCGTGGCCCCTTGAGTTGGTGTTAGGGGGTCACAATCCACGCTTTGTTGTGTGGCTCCTTGAGTTTGGGTTAGGGACTCACTATCCACGCTTTCTTGCGTGACCCCTTGAGTTGGGGTGAGGGACTCACAATGCATGCTTTGTTGTGTGGCCCCTTGAATTGGGGCGAGGGACTCACAATCCACGCTTTGCTGTGTGGCCCCTTGAGTTGGGGTTAGGGACTCGCAATCCACGCTTTGTTGTGTGGCCCCTTGAGTTGGGGTTATGGACTGAAAATCCATGCGTTGTTTTGTGGCCCCTCCAGTTGGGGTTAGGGACTGAAAATCCATGCGTTATTGTGTGGCCCCTTGAGTTGGGGTTATGGACTCCCAATGCACGCTTTGTTGTGTGGCCCCTCGAATTGGGGTTAGGGACTCGCAATCCACGCTTTGTTGCGCACCCCTTTGGCTTGGGCTTAAGGATTCACAATCCACGCTTTGTTGTGTGGCCCCTTGATTTGGGGTTAGGGACTCGCAATCCACGCTTTGTTGCGTGGCCCGTAGAGTTGGCTTTAGGGACTCCGAATCCACGCTTTGTTGTGTGGCCCCTTGAGTTGGGGCGAGGGACTCACAATCCACGCTTTGCTGCGTGGCCCCTTGAGTTGGGGTTAGGGACTCACAATCCACACTTTGTTGCGTCGCCCCTTGAGTTGGGGTTAGGGACTCGCAATCGATGCCTTGTTGTGTGGCCCCTTTAGTTGCAGTTAGGGATTCACAATCCACGCTTTGTTGTGTGGCCCCTTAAGTTGGGGTCAGAGACTCGCAATCAAAGCCTTGTTGTGTGGGCCCTTGAGTTGGGGTCAAGGACTCGCAATCCACGCTCTGTCGTGTGGCCCCTTGAGTTGAGGTTAGGGACTCACAATCCACACCTTGTTGTGTGGGCCATTGAGTTGGGTTTAGGGACTCACAATCCACGCTCTGTTCTGTGGCCCCTTGAGTTGGGGTTAGGGACTCCCAATCCACGCTTTGTTGCGCACCCCTTTGGCTTGGGCTTAGGGATTCACAATCCGCGACTGTTGTGTGGCCCCTTGATTTGGAATTAGGGATTCACAATCCACGCTTTGTTGTGTGGCCCCTTGAGTTGGTGTTAGGGGTTCACAATGCACGCTTTGTTGTGTGGCTCCTTGAGTTGGGGTTAGGGACTCACTATCCACGCTTTGCTGCGTGACCCCTTGAGTTGGGGTGAGGGACTCACAATGCATGCTTTGTTGTGTGGCCCCTTGAGTTGGGGTTAGAGACTCGCAATCCACGCTTTGTTGCGCGGCCCCTTGCGTTGGGGTTAGGGACTCGCAATCCACGCTTTGTTGTGTGGCCCCTTGAGTTGGGGTCATGGACTGAAAATCCATGCGTTGTTGTGTGGCCCCTTCAGTTGGGGTTAGGGACTGAAAATCCATGCGTTGTTGTGTGGCCCCTTGAGTTGGGGTTATGGACTCCCAATGCACGCTTTGTTGTGTGGCCCCTTGAGTTCGGCTTTGGGACTCACTATCCACGCTTTGTTGCGTGGCCCTTTGAGTTGGGGTCAAGCACTCTCAATCCACGCTTCGTTGTGTGGCCCCTTGAGTTGGGGTTAGGGACTCGCAATCCACGCTTTGTTGTGTGGCCCCTCGAATTGGGGTTAGGGACTCGCAATCCACGCTTTGTTGCGCACCCCTTTGGCTTGGGCTTAGGGATTCACAATCCACGCTTTGGTGTGTGGCCCCTTGATTTGGGGTTAGGGACTCCCAATCCACGCTTTGTTGCGTGGCCTGTAGAGTTGGTGTTAGGGACTCCAAATCCACGCTTTGTTGTGTGGCCCCTGGAGTTGGGGCTAGGGACTCACAATCCACGCTTTGCTGCGTGGCCCCTTGAGTTGGGGTTAGGGACTCACGATCCACTCTTTGTTGCATCGCGCCTTGAGTTGGGGTTAGGGACTCGCAATCGATGCCTTGTTGTGTGGCTCTTGAGTTGCAGTTAGGGATTCACAATCCACGCTTTGTTGTGTGGCCCCTTGAGTTGGGGTTGGAGACTCACAATCAATGCCTTGTTGTGTGGGCACTTGAGAAGGAACTGCACTGCGGCCATCCCCCCCCCCCCTTGGCCCTCTCGCACCTTCAAGGCCCCTGCATCCAGGTGACCCCACAAATGACCCGGAATTCATCTCGCAATTGCGCGCGGCGCTGCCCCGGCCACCATAACCTCCGGTCACAGGAGCCTCGCCTACGTACCACGACATGGAGCACGCCGTGAAAAGGGGATCCCCGGCCACATCCCTCGGCAAGCTGCCGGGGCCCCTAGTACCCAACCTGCCGGGCTTCGGCCTGCGGGTCCTAGTGGGTGTCCTCGAGGCCCTTGCGTCAGGGACCCCTAGCCGACTGCTCTCAGCAGCCCTCCAGCTCTGCCTCACCAAGAAGCTCCCGGCTTGGCTAGTGCGCAACAACCGGCCCGTCATGCTGGAGCCCTGGCTCCGGCGGCTAGAGACGGGCGTTGTGCAGGATCTCCGGGTCACCCGCCGCCAGCTCCGGCGCGCCCTGCCCCCTAAGCACTTCGCCTATCAGCGGCAAATGTCGGGCCAATCGCTGGCGGTGGCCTGCCGCTGGTTGTTGGCCGGCCGGGCCATCCAGCAAATTGAGGTCTGGTCCGACGACTGGGATGAGGCGAATGCCTTCTGCGACCCCGACGGAGAGGCGGCAGTGGCGGGGGTTCACGAGGCCCCCGGGGAGTCTTTGTCCCTCTGGCTTTACAATCCACGCTTTGTTGTATGGCCCCTTGAGTTGGGGTTAGGGACTGGCATTCCACGCTTTGTTGCGTGGCCCCTTGAGTTGGGGTTAGGGACTCGCAATCCACACCTTGTTGTGTGGCCCCTTGAGTTGGGGCTAGGGACTCACAATCCACGCTTTGATGCGTGGCCCCTTGAGTTGGGGTTAGGGACTCACAATCCACGCTTTGTTGCGTGGCCCCTTGAGTTGGGGTTAGGGACTCCCAATGCACGCTTTGTTGCGTGGCCCCTTGAGTTCGTGTTAGGGGTTCACAATGCACGCGTTGTTGTGTAGCCCCTTGAGTTGGGGTTAGGGACTCACAATCCATGCTTTATTGTGTGGCCCCTTGAGTTGGGGTTAGGGACTCGCAATCCACGCTTTGTTGCATGGCCCCTTGCGTTCGGGTTAGGGACTGGCAATCCACGCTTTGTTGTGTGGCCCCTTGAGTTGGGGTTATGGACTGAAAATTGATGCGTTGTTGTGTGGCCCCTTTAGTTGGGGTTAGGGACTCACAATCCACGCTTTCTTGCGTGACCCCTTGAGTTGGTGTTAGGGGTTCACAATCCACGCCTTGTTGTGTGGCTCCTTGAGTTGGGGTTAGGGACTCACTATCCACGCTTTCTTGCGTGACCCCTTGAGTTGGGGTGAGGGACTCACAATGCATGCTTTGTTGTGTGGCCCCTTGGGTTGGGGCGAGGGACTCACAATCCACGCTTTGCTGTGTGGCCCCTTGAGTTGGGGTTAGGGACTCGCAATCCACGCTTTGTTGTGTGGCCCCTTGAGTTGGGGTTATGGACTGAAAAGCCATGCGTTGTTTTGCGGCCCCTCCAGTTGGGGTTAGGGACTGAAAATCCATGCGTTATTGTGTGGCCCCTTGAGTTGGGGTTATGGACTCCCAATGCACGCTTTGTTGTGTGGCCCCTCGAATTGGGGTTAGGGACTCGCAATCCACGCTTTGTTGCGCACCCCTTTGGCTTGGGCTTAAGGATTCACAATCCACGCTTTGTTGCGTGGCCCGTAGAGTTGGGGTTAGGGACTCCAAATCCACGCTTTGTTGTGTGGCCCCTTGAGTTGGGGCTAGTGACTCACAATCCACGCTTTGCTCCGTGGCCCCTTGAGTTGGGGTTAGGGACTCACAATCCACGCTTTGTTGCGTGGCCCGTAGAGTTGGGGTTAGGGACTCACAATCCACGCTTTGTTGCTTGGCCCCCTGAGTTGGGGTTAGGGACTCGCATTCCACGATTTGTTGTGTGGCCCCTTGAGTTGGGGCTAGTGACTCACAATCCACGCTTTGATGCGTGGCCCCTTGAGTTGGGGTTAGGGACTCACAATCCACGCTTTGTTGCGTGGCCCCTTGAGTTGGTGTTAGGGGTTCACAATCCACGCTTTGTTGTGTGGCTCCTTGAGTTGGGGTTAGGGACTCGCAATCGATGCCTTGTTGTGTGGCCCCTTGAGTTGGAGTTAGGGATTCACAATCCACGTTTTGTTGTGTGGCCCCTTGAGTTTGCGTTAGAGACTCGCAAACGATGCCTTGTTGTGTGGGCCCTTGAGTTGGAGTTAGGGACTCACAATCCACGCTTTGTTGTGTGGCCCCTTGAGTTGGGGTTAGGGAGTCGCAATCCACGCTTTGTTGCTTGGCCCCTTGAGTTGGGGTTAGGGACTCGCATTCCACGCTTTGTAGTGTGGCCCCTTGAGTTGGGGCTAGTGACTCACAATCCACGCATTGATGCGTGGCCCCTTGAGTTGGGGTTAGGGACTCACAATCCACGCTTTGTTGCGTGGCCCCTTGAGTTGGTGTTAGGGGTTCACAATCCACGCTTTGTTGTGTGGCTCCTTGAGTTTGGGTTAGGGACTCACTATCCACGCTTTCTTGCGTGACCCCTTGAGTTGGGGTGAGGGACTCACAATGCATGCTTTGTTGTGTGGCCCCTTGAATTGGGGCGAGGGACTCACAATCCACGCTTTGCTGTGTGGCCCCTTGAGTTGGGGTTAGGGACTCGCAATCCACGCTTTGTTGTGTGGCCCCTTGAGTTGGGGTTATGGACTGAAAATCCATGCGTTGTTTTGTGGCCCCTCCAGTTGGGGTTAGGGACTGAAAATCCATGCGTGATTGTGTGGCCCCTTGAGTTGGGGTTATGGACTCCCAATGCACGCTTTGTCGTGTGGCCCCTCGAATCGGGGTTAGGGACTCGCAATCCACGCTTTGTTGCGCACCCCTTTGGCTTGGGCTTAGGGATTCACAATCCACGCTTTGTTGTGTGGCCCCTTGATTTGGGGTTAGGGACTCGCATTCCACGCTTTGTTGCGTGCCCCGTAGATTTGGTGTTAGGGACTCCAAATCCACGCTTTGTTGTGTGGCCCCTTGAGTTGCAGTTAGGGACTCACAATCCAAGCTTTGCTGCGTCGCCCCTTGAGTTGGGGTTAGCGACTCACTATCCACGCTGTGTTGCGTAGCCCCTTGAGTAGGGCCTAGGGAGTTGCAATCCACGCTTTGTTGCTCGGCCCCTTGAGTTGGGGTTAGGGACTCGCAATCCACGCTTTGTTGCGCACCCCTTTGGGTTGGCTTTACGGACTCGCAATCCACGCTTTGTTGTGTGGCCTCCTGAGTTGGGTCTAGGGACTCACAATCCACGCTATGTTGTGTGGCCCCTTGAATTGGGGTTAGGGACTCCCAATCCACGCCTTGTTGCGTGGCTCCTTGAGTTGGGGTTAGGTACTCACAATGTACGCCTTGTTGCATGGCCCATTGAGTTGGAATTCGGGACTCACAATCCACGCTGTGTTGCGTGGCCCCTCGAGTTGGGTTAGGGACCGCCAATCCACGCTGTGTTGTGTGGCCCCTCGAGTTGGGATTAGGGACTCACAATCCACGCTATGTTGTGTGGCCCCTTGAGTTGGGGTTAGGGACTCACAATCCACGCTCTGTTGTGTGTCCCCTCGAGTTGGGGTTCGGGACTCACAATTCACGCTTTGTTTTGTGGCCCCTTGAGTAGGGATTGGGGACTCGAAATCCACGCTGTGTCGTGTGGATCCTTGATTTCGGGTTAGGGACTCGCAGCCGAAGCTGTGTTGTGTGGCCCCTCGAGTTGGGGTTAGGAACTCCCAATACACGCCACGTTGTGTGGCCCCTTGAGTTGGGGTTAGGGAATCACCATACACGCTACGTTGTGTGGCCCCTCGACTTGGGATTAGGGACCCGCAATCGACGTTGTGTTGCGTGGCCCCTGGAGTTGGGGTTAGGTACTCACAATGTACGCTTTGTTGTGTGGCCTCTTGTGTTGCGGTTAGGGACTCACTATCCACGCTTTGTTGCGTGGCCCCTTGAGTTGGGGTTAGGGACTCACAATCCACTCTTTGTTGCGTGTCCCTTGGAGTTGGGGTTCAGGATTCACAATCCACGCTTTGTTGTGTGGCCCCTTAACCTGGCGTTGGGGACTCACAATCCAAGCTTTGTTGCGTGTCCCCTCAAGTTGGGGTTAGGGACTCACAATCCGCGCTTTGTTGCGTGGCCCCTCGAGTTGGGGTTCAGGACTCACAATCCACGCTTTGTTGTGTGGCCCTCTAACTTGGGGTTGGGGACTCACAATCCACGCTTTGTTGCGTGTCCCCTCGAGTTGGGGTTAGGGACTCACAATTCACGCTTTGTTGCGTGGCCCCTCGAGTTGGGGTTCAGGACTCACAATCCACGCTTTGTTGTGTGGCCCCTTAAGTTGGGGTTGGGGACTCACAATCCACATTATGTTGTGTGGCCCCTTGAGTGGGGGTTAGGGACTCACAATCAACGCTTTGTTGTGTGGCCCCTCGAGTATGGGTTAGGGACTCGAAATCCACGCTACGTTGTGTGGATCCTTGATTTCGGGTTAGGGACTCGCAGTCCAAGCTGTGTTGTGTGGCCCCTTGATTTGGGGTTAGGGACTCACAATGCATGCTTTGTTGTGTGGCCCCTCGAGTTGGGGTTAGGGACTCCCAATACACGCTACGTTGTGCGGCCCCTCGAGTTGGGATTAGGGACCCGCAATCGATGCTTTGTTGCGTGGCCCCTCGAGTTGGGGTTGGGGACTCACAATACACGCTTTGTTGTGTGGCCCCTTGCGTTGGGGTCAGGGACTCACAATCCATGGTGTGTTCTCTGGCCCCTTGAGTTGTGGTTATGGAGACATAATCCACGCTTTGTTACGTGGCCCCTTGAGTTGGGGTTTGAGACTCACAATCAACGCTATATTTTGTGGCCCCTTGAGTTGGGGTTAGGGGCTCACAATCCACGCTTTATTGCGTGGTCCCTTGAGTTGGGGTTAGGGTCTCGCAATCCACGCTATGTTGTGTGGCCCCTTGAGTCGGGGTTAGAGACTCACAATACACGCTACGTTGTGTGGCCCCTCGAGTTGGGGTCAGGGACCCTCAATCCACGCTTTGTTGCGTGGCCCCTCGAGTTTGGGTTAGGGACTCACAATCTACGCTTTGTTGCATGGCGCCTTGAGTTGGGGTTAGGGACTCACTATCCACGCTATGTTGTGTGGCCCCTCGATTCGGGGTTAGGGACTCCCAATACACGCTTTGTTGTGTCGCCCCTCGAGGTGGGATTAGGGACTCACAATCCACGCTTTGTTGCGCGGCCCCTTGAGTTGGGGTTAGGGACAATCCACGCCATGTTGCCTCAACGCGGCCGAAACACGAGCCACACAGAAGCCCCTCTTGCGCGAGGTTGTGTCGTTGCATGCTAACAACGGCCTCACCCCGAAAGATGTATTGGACACGCGCCGGCGGTGTTTTCAAACGGTTCTCGCTGCCTCAATTCGTGGGGCACAATACGCAAAGCAACACTTTCGCAATTTTGTGTCTCACCCGGGTGTGGAGGGGTTTGACACGTATGATCATGAGTTCCGTCTCATGTGTAGAGTTGCACTGGATTCGAAGGAGGCGGACATTCCTCTGGAAACATGGTCCGGCATTGTTTGTGTACTGCGGTACAAGCAGTATCATGTGTGCGCCGATGGGCACTATGACTTTCAGCTCTGCAGGAATGGTTGCCTGGCAAAGATGGGACTGGGGAGGTTGTGCAAGCCAGAGGTGTACCCCTACCCGCCTACATTGAAGTATTGCAGTGAGTTGCAATTGCAGGGCCTTCACGGGTTTTTGGATGACCCTGTTGTGCAACCTGGTGGTGAGTTCATGAGTGCCAAATAGTTGTTGAGAAAAAAATGTGCCGAGAACTTGCAAGTTGTGAAGGTTGCTCCCCCTTCCGTGTTGTGCACGAGGTTGTGGGAAAAGATCGACCATCCTAAAGTGGAGGACATCCGTGCGGTTGCCCTTGCTGCTTTTGGCACTACAGATGCCAAACATGTTGAGGCAGTTCAAAAGTGGTTTGCTCACCGCCGTTTGCAACAATTTGCGAAGGCCGAGGAGCATCTCAAACGGCGGTGTGGCATGGTTACACCTGGTGTGAAGGGTGAAGTTGAACGCTTGCCTCGGCAAGCACGTGGTTGTTTTGGGATGAATGGGCAATGCACCGTAGCAAATTTGAAACGGTTGCTCACCTATTTGGACCTTAGCTGCTCTGGCCCGAAGGCGGAACTCATGCAGCGGGTATATAACCATGCTGATTCCTTTCGATCGTACATGGGTTTGCCTGCCGATACTGCATCTGTCCCTGAGGAATCCATGGCTGAGGAAAATGAAGATGAGGATAAGGACATTGTTTGTGTTCACTGCCGTAGTGGTGATGCATCTGATGGGAATGACATTCTCATTTGTGAGGGTGCACATTCTACCACGGGTGGTTGGCGCCAGTTGTGCCTGATACCTCCTCTCCAGGAAATTCCTACGGGTTGTTGGTTGTATTCTGAGTGTGTCTCTACACAGGGTGGACCAGGTAGCCGCTTGGCTGATCCTGACTATGCACCATCGATGGCTGCATCCTCGAGCTCGAGCTCTTCTAGCTCCACCTCTGCCTCCAACTCTGACTCGAGCTCCGACTCTAACTCTAGCTCTAGCTCTCACTCTGACTCTGATTCCGACTCCGGCACTGACTCTCACTCTGACTAGGACTCTGCTGGCGACTCTGAGTCTGACTAGCTCATGTGGTTCTAATGGGAGGCCATGGTGGGGCGCTACATACATGTAGCCGGAATTAACTGGGGGCCTTGTGTCCTTAAACACAAGTACCACCGCCATTGGAACCACGGACGTCCACAGGTCGGTTTTTGGGGCATTTTGGGGGTCCTGTCAATTGAGCCGCTTTTGGGGGAGGTCCGGCCGGAGGGCTCTATCACCCCCCCCCCCCCCGCCCCCGGAAACGTAAACCCGGTTTCCCAAGTACCACCTACCATTGAAGTGTTGACTACCTTGTTTAAAACGGCGGTTGGGGGGGTTAAAACTTAGTAGAAACGAGGTAAAACTTAGTAAAACAAATTTTCTTTAAACTTTTTGTTCACTAAGTTTTACCTCCTTTCTACTATGTTTTACCAATTTTTACTAAGTTTTACGTGGTGTGGTACTAAGTTTTACCAAATACCCCCCTCCCTCCCCCTTCCCCAGGCCTTGGGACCCCCAAGTCCATTCTGATCATGGAAGGTCCCAAGTTGGATTTTGGGGAGTTCGGGAACTAACGGAACGTTACGTTGTTCCACTCCTCCACATGCACTTTTTTGAATACCATCTCCCTCTGTGTCTCCCCTAAACATATTCGTTGATTTTCCCCACTTGCTGGTTTGTGAGTTGAAGGGCCAAGGTTAGGTAGGTGTACCTTGCGGCTGTGACTTTTGAATACTTTCAGCCCTCTCCCAAAAATCATGTCTGGCACGGCAGAGCGGGTTGACAGGGGCAAGTCATGGAAGAGGCTCAAACCCTAAAGCTTAGCAGTGCAGACATGACACGAAGATAAATGCCACCACCAAGCAAGCTGAATCATTGATGGAGCGAGTAAGCTAGTGGACTATGAGGGTTCCTCCCCTATGGCGCCTGTGACGTGCCCCATGCGTGCGGTGCACTTTAGGAATGATTCCGAAGCAAACAGGATAGGCAATTCATTGTCATTGTATTCACTACTTTTTGCCCACTCCACCCTCTAGTCTCCCCTAAGCACTCTTTCTTTCTTCAAGGACCCACCCCTTTTACCTGTGTGTGTGGAGGCTACCTAAGCGATATGGATAGGCCCCTTTCTGGTTGGGGATATGTCTTGGTCGTGGGTCCTAACTCAACAATATGTCAAAGATATTCAGGATTGGTCGCCGATTCGGGCACCTGAGAATTTGCTGATCTTAGGTAAACGAACCCTGTGGTGGCGTGAAACAGTGCTTTGAGCACCAGATTGGGCAAGATGACGCACTATCCAAATGTCGTTGGTTGCTCATTGAAGATACCACGCTTTGCACATTGAGCCGGGGCCATAGTCTCTCCATGGTGGGGAGCAATGGTGTCAACAGATCAAATGTGCACCCCCCCCCCCCAACCCAACCCCCACCCACTCAGTGGGTTCTGTACAAGCAAGTACTCCAAATGGTCATGGAATGGTGAGTTTTCCTCCTTGTTGCAAGTTTCACTATTTCTGCAGTTTGAGAGGATTATTCCTGCCCTGTGGTGCACAGGTGTAGCCCTCTATTGCTAACACTCGCATTTCTGACCACTCACACACGGACTGACTCCTACAAGTTCTGTGTCCCCTCTGGTTGCGGATCTGGGAGAAGGTGGTAATTCTGAATTGCAGGCGGGTTTTCAAGTCAGGGAGGGGGGGGTCAATAAAGCCCCATGGCTGGACCCACCCCCACCGTGCAGACTGGATTGGATCACTTGTGCAGGGCATGCCACGGGACCCCGTGCGCCGTGTGCCCTCTAAGAATGACGGTAATAGTGGGGTATAGGTGTGCAATTTTGTACTGTTGAGATGAAAGGGGTCAGAGGGGGAGGGGGGGGGGATGGGAAAAGAGGGGGTCTCAAAACTGTCAAGCGAGCCATACCCGCCATACCCTGAGCTCAAGCTGCCATACCCTGCGCTTCATCCGACCCTGCGGTGCAACCCTCATTGCCGTAGCTGGACCAGTTAGTCCATTGGCCACGGGGGGAGTTCTGAACGGTGGTTTCATACCAACTGCCTTGGAGTTGCGCTAATCGGTGGGCTGTCGTGTGCGCACAATGCATGAACGGTGACACATCACCCCTGCGCTGTGTTCCACATTTCAGAGCACCGAAAAGCTTTCAAAGGAGGAGTATTACGAGGAACTCACTCGCACGAAATACATCGTGTCACCCCCAGGCGTGGGCTTCGAGAGCAGCAAAGCTGCAGAGGCTGGATATATGGGGCGTGTGCCCCTTGTGTCGCATTTGTTCCGCAACGATTCCTTGCAGGTCTGATTTGCGGCAGTGCCTTGGACGGGACCTTTTGAAGCGTCGTCACTGGTGTTGGCATGAGTGTAGGCACTGGCCCCACTGTCATGGGTAGTGGCATTAACATTCGCACTGGCATTCGCACTGGCATTGGGATGTGCACTGGATCTGGCACTGCAATAAGTATTGACACCACAGCAACTTACACTAGCACTAGCACTGGCACCGGCAGCGGTGCTGAGATGTTTGTGAGACGGGGACTGACACGCACAACAGCACTGGGAATGGGTGAATGATTGGGGCCAGGAGTCGTTGTTGGTTTATCTGTACTCAGGGCCTGCCTTTCTTCACAATTTGGGATTGGAATAAGCTGACTCCTGAGTGGCTCGAGCAAAAGTGGGATGAGCTGATGCAAGATCCCGAGCCCAAGTACAATCTAGACAAAATGTGGGCCACTTGGTGGCTGACATATGTGCTCAAAGAGTGCTTGATGACGCCCTGATGCATTGCAACGACCGGTTTGGCACTCTGGGTCTACGACGTCATGCATTGGGCCAACGGTAAGGAGTTGTTGTAGGGCAGGCGTCCACACGGGCTCTGCCTTACACACCACAGCTCGGCTGGCCCAATTCCTTGTGACCAAAATTCCAGGTTTTGTTGTTATGGAGGCCTTCAATGTAGAGGCCTCCGTGGCATTCGTGCGTTATATCAGTGTGCTATTGTGATTTGCAATGTGTTGAAGGCAAATTTGATGTACACAATGCAGCAGTATCGGCTTCCAATTGACACCAGTTCCCCCTCGAAGCAAAAATGCATCGGCAGTGTCATATTCCGAGGGCCCTATGCTTGTGGTTATGCCTATTGAGCCGTTTGCATGTCTTTTGCATCAGCTTCTGCATCTGCCGATTAAATGTAACTGGTGTTTTTTTTGGATATAGAGTAACAAAATTTTGCTGCGATGTTGCCATGCTGGGATGGGACCTACTGCTTCTTTGAGGACTGCTACGTGGTACACGCCCTCCTCACTACTTAGCAGGGGAGCAGTGTAGAGGATGGATATGTAGAGCTGCTCAAAGCAGCCATGACAAATGCTGATACCTGCCCCCCTGTCCACCAGGAAGAGGTTTGGGATGACCTTGGCAGAGGTCATGCATGTGACTGCTCAGCGAAAAGTCATGTTGAATACAAGGAGGACCCAGAAGAGGAGGAGAAACAACCAAGGCATGACAAAGCCGACCGAACCTGCGACAGCGGATTTCGAACACACCCAGTCCAGCAGCTGAGGCCACTACGCTAGTCTTCCAACAGAAAACTGAGGAGCTAGTGGTCAGCCAAAACAGTTAACAAAGCCTACAGCGGTTGTTGAGCCAAGTAGGGATGCAGAGATTCGATTTTTTCCTGCCTGTGCCCAATTTTCTGCCTCTGCTCAGACTTTGGCAGAGCAGTGCAAACCCTCTGGGGGAGTTGGTGAGCACAACCACCTCCATTCATTTTTTGACCATGTTGAAGACCAACTGCTATGGTCTATCCACCTACAGGGGTCCCTGTACACACTGCCACCATCCAACGTCAACTACCCTTCCGCCCGCTGCATTTGCAACACCATCATCGATCCCTGCTGAAGATGTGTAACATACACACTGCATCATTGGCTGCTGTACAAGTGCCTGGTCACCCCTGCTCAGTCAAATCGTTCAAATGACCGTTCCACGAAAACTGTTTGCAGGTTGGAGGTGAACACATTGATTTCAAACCACCACAGATACCTGCAAATGAAAAAACCTCAAAATGTGACCTTTGTTTTACAATACGGAGTCATCTTTGATGACCCCTTCAATCAGCAAAGAACAATCTTCAACAATCCTGCACTCACCCCCCCCCCCCCACACACTCACACTGGCCAAGGTGAGGGCCACGTCCAGGGATCTAGGTCTTCTGGCTGCTGCCAGACTCAGTATGGCCGGTAATCCTGCATGTTTACTGACCCCGCTGACCCATGCTGGTGTCCCTCCACAGAATACGAGCCGGGGATGCAGGGGGCAGCAGGCGAGGGCTCCCAGCTGCTCTCCCCCTAACCACTCGCACCACCTAATGCACCTGTGTCTTGCACCTTACAAGGCACGTGCCCCCCGTAATACGGCTAACGGGCCTCCCCTAGTACAAGAGCGTCCTGGATTTTTAATGGCACGTGCCCTCCTTAAAAGGTTTCCTTGACTTGCAACTAACCCTGGCGCACCAGCGTCCTGGACTTTACTGGTACGGTGCCCTCCTTTAACTGCTGCTGACTCTCCTGAATATGCCCCCCTCCCCCCCCAAACACAGATCCAAAGGGTGGATACATGGTACTCCATCTAGATTATTCATAGCATATCCCACGGACCAACAAACTGATGCAGTGTGAATGATGATTGCGCCCCACACAGATCCAAATTGTCCAGCAGCTGTGCTGCCAGATTTCGAATAACTGGTGATCGGTGATCCTGTATGAAAGCTGAACCTGCATACCCATGCAGGCACACCTCCCAAATACCCTTTTTCCACACCTACCCACCCACTCACACACACACTTCCAAGCGAAGTTCATGCATGACCGGTCGTCCGTGCATACCTGGTAAAACGGGAATCCCGCCCCCCCCAGGTATAGGGGGGGTTGGAGGGGTCAAAATCGAAAAAAAATCATTGGGAGACAATTTTGTCTTGCGAAATGATGATTTTATGCGGGGTTAGACGTCCGAGATCATACACTGGTGTGTGCTCAGCGAATACCCCCAAAAATGGGGGGTATGTGGCTCTCACACCTACACTTGATCTAACAACCCTCTTCAAGGGTACTTTTGTTGCCCATTGGCACTGGTTGGGGGTTTGGGAGGGGGAGGATGGTCTAGCCCGCCCTGTAACGCCCCCTCCATGTGTAAAAGTCTTTCGCTTTTTGAACTAAGTCGACTTAAATTGCACACAGCACACAAATCAATGCCAGAAAGAGTTTTACTTAGGAGAGTGGCCCAAAAGTGCCATGGCAGACCTTCCTTGTGACTGTTGCAAATGCACCATGCCATGTCCCTTTACCCTTTAGCTTGAAATGCATCATGCGCAAATAGTGTGCCTTCACCCACAGAAGGCTGGTAGAAGCCCCAGCTTTTTTACTAAAATGTGGCTGAATTTGGAGTCTTAGGGGGCGCACCGTGCGCTGTGCGAAAAGTCGGCTGTTTTTCACCAACGGTAGCCACGGGTCCCAGGGTCCTGAATTCTGCACCCTACAGCCCCTGCTAGTACACCAAGGCTTTTTTGTTTTAGTCTGCTTAGGTCCACTGCATGCACATTGCGGGCCACGACAAGCTTAAACATAGACAACCATTTTCCTAATTTCAACACTCTATTCAGTTTGGCCGAAGCTTTTACCGAACATGAGTTAAATCTCACAAACCATTGTGGAGCGGGATGTGGAAGGTTGTGGAGAGTCATTGCCTGTTGGGGAGGGTTATGCAGAGTTCTATAGATCAGGGAGGTTGCCTATTTGGTGTGTGTGTGCGGGGCAGGGGGGGGGGGGCTGGCAATCATTTTCAAGCAACCAGTAGCATCTACGAACATACACCACCACTCTACAACTCTGTCCGCACTGCAGCAATGTTTGGTCCAACACGCCCGTTGCGCCCTTTCCTCCCTCTTTGCACCATAGAGACATAGGGTAAGAGCGCTGAGGACTCAGCTATTTTCGGGTGACCTCCGACAACCCCCATGGACCCTTGGGCTGTTGTTGGGGGATCATTTTGTGACAATGGAAGTATGTACAAACCCATGGGGAGCCATGTAGCACCAACTAGGCCCTCCCAGTGAGGGTGCCTCACGCGCGGTTCGCGCGTTGCGGGCACGCGGTGCGACTTATGCCCGGTTGGCATAGAATGGCGGTACCATGGAATGTTGCCCCAAAGCAGTGGTAGGGGCCCGAGCATCGCATTTTGGTGCCCAATTGTTGTGTTTGCGTGGGATCTAGCATTTTGTCCCAGCTTCGTGGTCCCAGGTTGGGCAGTAGGGCATCTTGCAGATTCAAAATTTTCGGTTTCGCCTCCTTTGCTTTCAACAAGACACATGACAATAAATGCTGACCTTTTGGCGCCCAGTAGTAGTCTTTTATCTGAGAGGCACCACGGGGGAACGTGTGCCTGCCACTGTTGTGGGCTCCTCGTCCTTCCCGGATTGTGTCGCCATCAGTCTAGTGATGACTCAGGTGATGAGGTTGGCACCTCGTGCTCCGCCGACCCTTGCGAGGATAGGTTTACATACATATCGCCGTTCCCGGTATGAACACCAACAATTTCTGCATATGAGTGAAGAAGACATTTGGTTAACGACACCCATTCTGTCGTTACCGTGTTTCATGCTGATCCTTGTCACCGTGTTGTGTGGTGTTTGTGGGTGGTTGTTACCTGAAAAACTGGTGCAATAATCCAATTCTTGCCAGCGGGCTAAAGCGCGCGGTGCGGGCGCACGGTGCGTTGAGGCACCATCAGTGGTGCCTATTAGACGCTTTCTGTTGGTTTGCACCACGGTGCTCTCAATTTGGTTGTCCCATCGCCGGCATTATGTGTCAATCCAAACCCAGATGCTAGATGCTTTTTTCTTCTACATGGACTGCCAAACCAATGCTTGTGGTCCCAGGTTCTAACTCTAAGTATCCAAGACCCCCCCCCCCCCCCCGGCCATGGGGCCCCACCGGTGAGGACTTTGCCGTTTTTCAGCCAGCAGGGGTTGGCTGAAAAATTGTAATCTGGGGGCTGATTCTGACAACGTCTAGGGGCCCTTGAGCTGTCGTTGGGCGACAATGAAGCATGTACAATCCCATGGGGAGTCATGTAGCACCAATTAGCCCCACCAGTGGTGCTTATTGGTTCTCGAAACTGCCTCACACTTGTTTCGTGCGGTTTGTTCTAGCTTTTTTTTTTTGGCACACAACATCTTTGGGGTAGATGTGCAACGCAACCCCTGGATGGATGGATATCATTTTCATGCCTCTCGGGGATACAGGTGTGGGTGGGTCTTACATGCAACAATATAATCTATAGGCACAGTGGGAAATTCAAGGCCCAAAAGTATCACACCATATATGGCCGTGTCAAGCGTAAGTCGCTTTTTTTTTAATTTGGTGTAAGTCGCATATTTATTATTTTTTTTAGGTGTAAGTCGAGTGTGGAAAAAAAAACTGAAAAATGTATCATACGCGACTTACGTTTTTTTTCTTATACGCGACCTACGGCAAAAAAAATAAATAAGCGAGTTACGCTTTTTTTTTTATAAAAAAGCGAGTTACGCTTTTTTGTTTTATAAAAAAGCGAGGTGCGCTTTTTTTTATAAAAAAAAGTGAGTTACGCTTTTTTTTCTTATAAAAAAGCGAGTTATGCTTTTTTTTTTAAAAAAAAAGCGAGGTACGCGACCTACGCTTATTTCAATACGCAACCGATAGCCAGAAAAAATAAAAATATGGAGAAGGACTCACAGTCCACGCTTTTTTGCGTGGCCCCTCGAGTTGGGGTTAGGGACTCACAATCCACGCTTTGTTGCGTGGCCCGTAGAGTTGGGGTTAGGGACTCCAAATCCACGCTTTTTTGCGTGGCCCCTCGAGTTGGGGTTAGGGACTCACAATCCACGCTTTGTTGTGTGGCCCCTCGAGTTGGGGTTAGGGACTTACAATCCACGCTTTGTTGCGTGGCCCCTCGAGTTGGGGTTAGGGACTCACAATCCACGCTTTGTTGCGTGGCCCCTCGAGTTGGGGTTAGGGACTCACAATCCTCGCTTTTTGCCAGAGGGGACGAGATTTTTTTTTGTTAAGGACCGCCCTTAAGGACCGTCCCTAGAGGCCTTTTTGCCCTGGCCCAACGTGGGCCATTTCTATCCCCCCTTTTTGGGGATCGCCGAGAAAGCAGGAATTACGTAGCAATTCCGCCCTCTTTTGGGCGCCACTTCTGATTTTGCCCCCCGCTCTGAAGCGGTGGGGATCCCCGAGGCGGCAGGGGTTATGTAGCCACCTCGCCCACAAGTGGGCCCCTTGTGATTTAGCCCCCCGCTTCGAAGTGGTGGGGATCCCCGAGGCGGTAGGGGTTGTGTAGCCACCTTGCCCACAAGTGGGCCACTTCTGATTTAGCCCCCCGTTCTAAAGCGGTGGGGATCCCCCAGGCGGCAGGGGTTATGTAGCCACCTTGCCCACAAATGGGCCACTTCTGATTTTGCCCCCCGCTCTGAAGCGGTGAGAATCCCCGAGGCGGCAGGGGTCACGTAGCCACCTTGCCCACAAGTGGGCCACTTCTGATTTTGCCCCCCGCTCTGAAGCGGTGGGGATCCCCGAGGCGGAAGGGGTTACATAGCCACCTTGCACACAACTGGACTATGGCGGTGACATACATTGCGTCCTGCCTAAAGAGGATGAGGAAGTACGAAAACAGTAAGGGCAACAACCATAAAACTGTTCGTTTGGCTTGGAGGCACATATTTATTGTTAACAGTGACGATCGCGAAGGACTCCATTGGTTTCTTTGTGCCATCGACTGCAAAGTCCCAGTATGGGCCTTCAAAGTCCACATTTGGGAGCCACTTTGTAGTAATTCTTTGGTCCGGCCAATGTTGAGACGCCTCCAGTCAAAGGGTGTTGCCGCACATGCTCGGGCCTTGGGTTTTCAAGAGGATGGTTGGTCATGTGGCTATCAATCGCTGCATCTTTGTGATGAGGTGGCCAACCAAAGGGGAGGCCTGGACGATGTTGTTGCTACACCTTTGCCGAAAGGATTCATCAAGGAAGCACTGCACATCATCAATGTAGATCGCTCCGTCCGAGTCCCCGGCACCATCCCGCAGAATGGGTGGGAGAAGGAGTTGACTTGCTGGAAGCTTGGAGAATCTCCTCCTCCCCCAGCCTCCAACCTTGAGTCCCTGCCCCCATCTACTTCCCCCCTCCTTTTCGATGAAGAGGATCCTCTTTCGGAACCCAAGGGCAACATTGCTGCCTCCTCCTCGGAGCCAACGGTGGGAGAATTCCCTGCCTTCCCGGCCTCCAACTCCGAGGACGTGCCCCAAGATGGGAAGTCAGTGAAGGGCAATGTTAAGGCCCCTCCACAAACCCTGCAGTCCACTTCCTCTTCTAACCCCCCCACAAGTGATGATGCCCGTCCATACGTGTTCATCCGTGGGAAACTTTTGGAGGTGCCCGAGGCGTACCCAAAGGGCGCAGAGGGTCGGTTGGTGAACGACAAACGATTTATTCGAGAGCTGGAAGAGTTGCTTGTGAAGGACATCCGTAGCGCTTGTGCGCGGAACACAAATCCGCGTGCAAAGCCGGAGGCATCGGACACAAAGTCTGATTTGATCTACAAGCGTGTGTTTGGCGACTTCTTGTAGTTGGCCCCACGCCATTATGGTTGCATGCGAAGAATGTAGTTAGCCCCAGGTGACCGGACTAAGGTGGTGTCACTGGCTTGAGCTTCGTAGCCGGTGGCGCCGGCAGCAATATAGTCATTTTGATACCGCTTGCCAAAGGCCGAAGGGCAAATTGCATTTTTTGCGGTCATGATGAGTGTGCTCCACGTTATTTCCGCCATCTGCCGCACGTTATTTCCGTAAGTCGCGTATGGGAAAAAACCCATTTTTCAAAAAAAAAAAAAAAAAGGCGGACCACCCAACAACTGCCATTGCTACCGGAGGAGGTGAAGCATATAGCCCCCACGGACATTTTGGGTACCTCCGGCACGGGTAAAGCAATGGAGCCATGGCGTGAAGGGTGGTGTTTATACTCATCACCGGCAGATGGCGCCAAAAAAAAAAGTTTACGCGACTTACACCAAAAAAAAAATTTCCGTCGAAAAAAAAACGCGACTTACGCCAAAAAAAAAGTTACGCGACTTACACCAAAAAAAAATAAAAAGGCAACTTACGCTTATTTCCACAATCGAGCTACGCTTTCCTTCCCCTCACCTGTTGCATCATGCTAGCTGTTCTTTACATATCGTTTTTTGCTATGGGCTGAAAAAAGGTTGAATGCCCCCACAGGGAGACCGTCGTACCTAGACCCCAAAATAGGGTGGTGGTTGCTCTCAAGCGCCCATCTTTATGTATTGTTCTCATCCCGGGAGGCATCCCGGGAGTAGGACAAGACAGGGCACTCTGTTACAAATAGGAGCACCAGACAGGTGTGCATGTTCAGTGTGAGAATTAGACACACGTGGATCCATTGCAGCATCAACCCAACACCCTGGCGAGCTACCACATCATGGCTGAGGAGTTTTCGTTTCTTTTGCAATGGCGCAAATTTTCCTCCGCCCATGGGCACCGATTAATGATGGCGATCAACAAGATGCCTCTCCTTTGTTGTGGGTCAACATGCCTCTGCTTTGTTGTGGGCGCAGGGGTCGATGGTGGCCAACATCTTGGAAACTCGCCCTGCTGCATGCTTGGTGTGAAATTTCTGTGGCATGCTTCTATCGACACTTACGGGGGGGCTTTAAAGAGGGGAGCACCCCCCTCATCTACACACAGCTGTGGGTGTTGTGCCACTGGACTTCTAATGATGAAGGGTCCCCTGCGACCAGACCTTTTACCTGACCTGATGAGACAAAAGGTTATGGGGGGCGGGTGGCAGAGCATTCATGCTGGGCATGAAGGTATCCAACAACTCCTGGCATCCTCCCTGCCCCTCAGCTCAGCAGGCAACTGGGACACCAAACCCCACCCTTGACCCCAAAATGGAGTCTGATGGTGTATGTGTGCATTTTGAGCTTGGACTGGGGTGCCGTGCTATGCCGCTAGTGTGCAGACACAGCACGCTGCCAGGATATCCAGTGCGAGTTCTGGGAGATGATGCCCTCATTAGATGCTGTGTCGCCTCAGTACTGGAGATAGCATATGATCCTTCACAAGCCAGCATGACCTTCCATACCCCTGCACAGCCCTCCACACCCCTCCCAGCACCCCCACACCTCAATGCTCCATAACAATTAATGACCCTCCACAACTTTTGATGACCCAGCAACAGTGCAAACGCCAACACTTGTGACCACCATGTGTCCTGAAACAGTGTGGCTTATAAAGGGTGGATGGGGACCCAGTGGGGGCACAGTAGGGCAGTCCAGGTGTGCTGGCACACAGGGGCAGCAGACCGAAGGGTGACTGTGGACGTGTGGCGAAGGTTACTGGTCTCGGAGGCCGTCAGCAGTGCATATGCGTGGCGAAGTTGCTTTTTGGCATACACACACATAGAACTCTTTTATGCCATGCCCAGAACTCTTTATGCCATGCCCGGATTCAGTCCAGCCATGGGGTACCTCAAATCACTGCTCGTTTTGTGACCTGCATTTCACAGACGTCTCATAGACATTTCAAGCTCTTGAGCATCCATATCCATACAGGGAGGGGCTTGCTTTTGATGTCCATTCTGGCTCCCTCCTGCCCTTCTCAGCCTCATCACAGCCCTTCCGCTTCACCTTGGGTTTGTGGCACGTTTTTCAACAGGTGGTAAAGCTTTGCCCTGTTCCTTCGGCGCACATTGAAGAGTGTGGCGAATTTGTGTCCCACGTCTATCCCATGTTCATTGTCTTGCTGATCTTAAGTTGATATTTCTGGTATGACGGCAGCATTTTGGAAAATCAGACGGGTGCACAATTTGCCTGCCAAGTGAAAGGACATAGATACAAAGAGGCGTATAACGTTGCAGAATCTACATTGGATCCTGATCCAGTGCCCTCTGACCCGGAGTCACGACCTGACACCAATTTGGGTTTGTCTTAGAGGGAACTTTCAACGGTCACTGTCCCACCTCCAACCGTTGGGGGCATGTGTCTGTATGGGATTTCTGACCTAGCCTAGCGCAACAGGATTTGGGCACGTATTTTGGCCCAAGAGAGCAAGCAATGATTCCAAGAGAGGTTAATATTGTACACTCCCTCACCACCACTTCTTCCAATCATGCATGAATGAGTTTGGCTTTTGCAATTGTGAAAAGGGCACCCCAGGCTCGGTATGACGGGGGTCAAGCATTGGGATGGATGGCCGGAACATTGGTTTGGATGCCATGCACGCGCTGGGCCTGCGTCGGGCAAACATTCCCTCTTAGGCAGACTGATTCAGATTCCCCGTCTGCTTCCTCTTGGAGCACTTCCTTGTCGGTTGGTGACAGTGAGGTCAGTTCTGGTGAATTCAATTCAGATTGAGCTAAATAGAGAGACCTCATAATTGACAGTGATGGAATTTGCAATCTCCTGCTTTCTGTATTTGGTGTGTGGTCAGGTGTGGGAATCCAGAATTGACACACAATAATTTTTTCTTTTGTTTGTTGCTGATGTCATGACATCTCAATGTGCTGACAGTCTCATTGTCAACAGAAAGTTTGCCATTTCTCAGGAATTGGGCATAGTCCAGCAGTGGAGGTTTCAACTTGCACCCACTCCCACGTCTCCTCAAGCAAGTCCCTGGGCGGGGGAAGCCAGCAATGGCAGGACAGTTTTGCCATATCCTGGAAAATCCAATGCTTAGAATGCTTGAGAATAGAAAGAATCCTCCCTCCCTGTGCGCTGGTCAGATGCCTTGCGAAGAGAGGCTGATGACAACCAGCATGTCACCAAAAAGGAATCCATTTGGCTGTGCAGCACAGAGTCCATTGGATGGCACTGTTGTCCCTGGAAACGGCCAAGGCAGGTGATGCCATGGTGCTGCTTGTTTTGGTTTCTGGCTTTCTTGAGTGCATCGGGTAAAGGCGTTTGTAGGCGGCCTACACGCTGTGCATGCAGTCGCTGGCCATATTCCCAACAATCCATGGCACAGCAACGGGCACCACCCTATCACAGCAATTTTCCATCTTGAAGCGGTGCAAACAGTCACAGATGAAGGCGCACAAGTGGGAGACATTGAAGAGCACGTCCAAACCTGTTGACTGGGCTGTACACTATAACAGTCCTCCACTGGAACCTCATCATCACAAGCCTGCAGTTCCACCCCTCAGCCTGTCGTTCATTGCCTTGCCATTTGTTCCTTATTCATGCCCTTCCTGGTAGAACCGTACACAGGCAGCACGCAGGTCAGAAAAGAGGGCGACAGGCCAGGGTGAGTGAGACTCTACGCATGATAGATAGACCGAGCTGAGTTGAACTGCATGCAGCTAAGGTAGACTTTGGCGTCGGACTGCAGACATGTCGCCGGAAGGCATGCCCTGATGGTTGTCTACACCTCTATGGGAATCTAGGAAATGTTTTGTGAAACACCCCGAACAAACCCACAAGTCAAACCATTATGGGCCGTGGCATAGCCATGATTCCGGTCCCCAATAGGGGCCGAACTCAGGACTGGCGGATGCACAAAAATCACCACCCTGCCGCTGCCCATTGCATGCTGGACTATGAGCATGCCATGAACCCACCCTCCTTGACACCATATTGCCTTGCGGAGGCGGGTTCTGGTTGACTGAGAGGCAAAATTTTTGCTACCCAGGTTTCGTGGTGGTAGAAGGAAGATTATCATCCTTGGGGCTCTCCGCCGTTGTTTACATCATCTGTGGGACTGTTGCCCTTCCGGGGGGTCGGTCTCGGCATCAGGCAAATTTTGCAGAAAAGTTTTGCTGTTGAGAACCATGAAATGTGCCCTAATGGAGATGCTTGGCCCCTGTGCGAAAGATAGGCATTCATGGTGGTACAGAATTGACCTTTTGTTCCGGGTGTGCTTGCACAAGAAGGTCCACTGCGTGGCCGGTACGAGGGTGGGTCAGAGCTACCCCTGTTGGTGGTGTTCATTTGACGCCTTTCCTTTTGCACAGCCGCTATTCCATGTAGAATCCCATCTGAAGCCTCTGGTACACCACTGCGGCAGCAAAGGGCATGGCTATGGCTTCTGCCTCTTCGCAACTTGGGCCCTTGCAGGCCATGTTCCCAGACCTGCCCGCGGACAAGCTCCAGCAGGTGTCCCCTCTAGCAGCTTTGTGCTGAGACCCGCTTTGCCCAAGACCCTCAGGCCTGAAGGGAATAAGCTGTAGACACGGGCATTGTCGGCTATGTGTATCCTCACTTCCCCCTGAAGAGTCCTGCTCTTTAGGGGGCTCGGTGGTGAACGTAGACTGTCCCTGATCACCACTCGGGACTACATGGGCTGGGCAGAAGCCAGAACTGCGCGGGTGGTTGCGGCAAGGGCCCGAAAAGCTGAGGCGGGGGACCTTTGCCCGGGGAGGCGGCCGGGCCCGGTCCTTGTATGCGACACCCCCCAGCCCCCCCCCCCTCCCCCCCCGAGTTTTGAAAGATAGCGGTGCGGGGGCCATGGTGCCAATGGCGCCCAATTTTTTGTCCCATGCGCAGTTGAGAGGGGTACTATGCCTTTAGTCCTTAAGACCCTAAGACTTTCTTCCCGGCAAAGACAAGATATCGCTATTATCGCATACATACCTCTATACCCCCATGCCCCCAGACACCCCCTTGAGGTATACATGTGATAGTAGTGGGTTGCGCGCAGCCCCCCCCCCCCGGCCAAGCTGCCAATAACCCCCCCCCCCCGCCGAGCCCCCGCAAGTTTTGACAGATAGCGGGGGCGGGGGTGGTGTCGCATCAGGACCAGTTGTAGTCGCCCCCCCGGGGACCTTTGCCACCTCAATTGACCACACCACTAATCAACTACTAGAATCCAGAGCCATGGTTTCAAGTGGCACGTACCCCTGTGCATTGGTGCTCAGGGATGGGATGCACACAATAATTGCTGGCACTGTGGTTTGTGCTGCTGTGGCATCCCACCAAGGACCGCAGGTGGGGACTGCAGGCATCATGAGTGACACAGTAGAGCCAAGTTCGGGTGTGTGGGGTGACACAAAGAATTGGAGTTTTCAAAGTTGTCCACAGATGGCTTCTCTTTGGCAGCAGCGACAAAGCGGCTCAATGCAGCACCCACTGGAGGTTGGAGAGGGTAGCTTTTGAGTCATCAGTGGTGCATGGGCTCTGGGAGGTGACACTCAAAGGATACCTGCGCCGACTCCAGCGGATGGTTTGCATTCAGACGATGTCGCCAGGTGGTGGGCAGTTGTGGAAGAGAGACTATTTCAAGTCGCCAGGGCTGACCACAGGAAGAGTGCTGCAAAGGACGTGCTATTCACGGCAAGGTTTGTGGTAAAGTACAAATGGGCACAAGTGGGGGACTGGTACCCCATTACGGCAATGGGCTATGGAAATCCAAGGAGCAGAGACCATCGCAGGATGGACAACATAGTGGGGATTGCAGGCAACAGACAGGGAGTTGGTGCCCCTCACCTGCCTGGCAGTGGTGTGCTGCCTCAACAGTCAGAGGCATAGTCTGTTGGCAAGGGGAGGCTGGCTTGGTATTTCAGGGGACCCCAAATCACGACGAGGGGACCAGGACCATGAAATCGGATTTTGGGGGGGTTCACGGCTCAAAATTTTTGCGGCGTTTGTGGGTGGTGGGGGGACAGCACCTGAACAAAACTTGCCTGGGTGGGGGGTAAGGCGGACGCAAGGTGGTCTTGAGGAACCAGATTTTTTTTTTTGCTAAGGACCGCCCTTAAGGACCGCCCCAAGGGACCACCAACCGCCAACTGCCAACTCCCATCAACCGCCAACCTCCACCAAGCGCCAACCACCAACCGCCACCAACTGCCAACCACCAACCGCCGCCAACCACCAGCGGCGACCAGCTGCCAACTGCCAACCACTGCCAACCGCCACCAACCACCAATCACCAACCACCAACTGCCGCCAACCACCACCAACCGCCACCAACCGCCACTTGCCAACTGCCAACCGCCAATCGCCGCCAACCGCCAACTGCCACCAACCATGGTTGAGCACATGGAGTGCCCGCGGGTTTTTTGGGAAAACTGGTACCGGAATACTTTTTTTTTTCCGTTAAGGACCGCCCTGGGCGGACGTGGGGGTTGGCAGTTGTCAAGTGGGAGGTGGCACAGCTGTACGCACTTCAGGCGACACAATGGTACCGCCTCAGGACACCTGCACAGCACGCTCGCAGCTTTTCAATTCTGGGGGCCAAATGGGCATCGATGGTGTGCAATAGGGTCAGATAGGTGTCCAGAAGAGAGTCTCATGCGGTGATGCTCTGTGTCAGTGATGCACATGACGCTGAGCTGCATCGCCCGGACGGATGAGACAGGGGAAGACACAGTGGTGTCTGATTTGAGGCACATTGAAACCCTCCATTGAGTCAGGGCGGGTGTTAGCAGCATTGGTACCTTGGGAAATAGAGAATTGATGCAGAGAGGAGTGTGTGGCCGTGTGTGGCATGGGGGTAGTTGTGTGGTTTTGCGCGGCGCTGCCTGTCTCAATGGTACATCCCCCCTTTGCGGTCAGTGACACAACGTGATGCTTTTTTGGCTTACCGACCGCTCCTGCGCAAGTGTCAAGGGCGGGTGAGCAGGAACTGGGGGAGCTTTGGAGTGCTCTTTTGACTGCAAAAGTCTCAAGGCACTTCGAATGGGGGGCCAGTGTGTGCTCGCATGTTTCCCTCTGGTGCGGCCTCTGTGGTCGGCAAGGGCTGGGTCACAGGTTCTCCTTCTTCCCGACGGCACCCTGAAAGCAGTTTGCTTTTGTCTGCTCTGATCTGCTGAGGCAGGGCTTGGCCACTGCGTTCCGAACACTGGTTTGAGCATGGCAGGTACTTCAGCGCACGCATTGTGGTGCCCCCCCCCCCCTCCCCAATTTCCCCCCCTAGGCTTTTCCGAAAGTAATGTGAGGTGTGTGCTATGGGCCTGGGGTGTGTTTGTGGTGCAGGCAGTTCTAGGCATTCCCCCTGATTCTAGTGTTGTGTAGTCTAATGTAGTGTATGGTAGGTATGGACGGGCGGGGCTCTGGGTTTGGTGGGGGGGTCCCACAAGGCGTGTTGAGTCACCTTTGATTTCCTGAAATTGAATTTGTGGGGGTCAAGCGTTTTTTTGTTGTCGGGTGGGTCTCAGAGCCAACCGACCCCCCATGCTCCTTCTTGTAACGACTCCCTGCACATTACTACAATAGACCTTCGAAAAGCCACGGGACTCCACCTGCACTGGTTCAGTCCTGCAGTCCCAAGGGTAATTTTCGCTGTTGCTGCTCAATCGTGCAGTGTGACATGATTGCCTCTAGAGCAAAACAAACATACCTGTGACATGGATCCCATTTATATGCAATTTTGGAACACAGATTTCACCTCTCCGGGGGGGGGGGGGGGAGTCAATACAGCCCCCAAAAACTTGGGGGGGTTGGCAAAAGGCGCCCTCTTTTTTTAGTGTATGCTTCCGTTTCATCAAACCATCAGTGCTTTTGAGCGCCAGATCAGCAAGACGAGGCGCTATACAAATGTCGTTTGTTGCGAAGTGCTTTCCAGCGGAAGATTAGTAATTGGGGCCGCTATACAAATGTCGTTTGTTGGTTGATCCTGACTATGCACCATCGATGACTGCATCCTCGAGCTCGAGCTCTTCTAGCTTCACCTCTAACTCCACCTCTGACTCCAGCTCCAGCTCTGACTCTGACTCTGATTCCGACTGCGACACTGTCACTAACTCCGATTGTGACTCTGCTGGCGACTCTGAGTCCGACTAGCTCATGTGGTTCTAATGGGAGGCCATGGTTAGGGCGCTACATACATGTAGCCGGAATTAACCGGGGGCCTTGTGTCCTTAAACCCAAATACCACCGCCATTGGAACCACGGACGTCCACGGGTTGGTTTTTGGGGTATTTTGGGGGTCCTGTCAATTGAGCCGCTTTTGGGGGGGGGTCCGGCTGGAGGGCTCTATCGAACCCTCCCCCCGCCCCCGGAAACGAAAACCCGGCAGCCCAAGACAGTGATTTTTGCCTTTCCCGTAGTATGTGACGTTGGTTTGGTGCCAGGGCCTTTTTGGAACCACGCATCAGGCCAAGTTTTGCATCACGGGGGGCTCGCCGGGACCGGACCCTTTATGCCCCCGCCCCCTTGGAAATTGGCTGGCAAGTGCCGGACCATGGGCCCAAAGGCGCCCTAAGGAAAATTTGCTTGAACTAGTAGAGGGTGAAAAAATGGGTTTTCACCCCCTTTGTCGATACTCAAAATACTCAGTTTTTTGAGGAGAACCCAATAATGGATGAAAACCAGATTGGACCAAATATGGCTACCACCCCTGTGTAGAGGTGTGTCAGAGATGCCCCATACCTCCGGGGGCGCAGCCGGGCCGGGTCCTTGTATGCGACCCCTCCCCCCCCAGCCCCCCCCCCCGGGTTTTGAAAGATAGTGGTGCCGGGCCGGCCCTCAACAAGTGTCCCTAGAGAAAATTGTCCGGCGCCAAAGGCGCCAATTTTTTTTTTCTCATACTATGTGTTTATACTCAAAATACTCAAAATTTTGTAGAGAATTCAATTCTGTGTTAAACCAACAAGAAAAATTTTTGATCTGAAGGAGGGCTACAGGAGGGCTGCAGGCCCTAACAGCAACCCTAGCCCTAACCCTAACCCTAGCCCTAACCCTAACCCTAACCCTAGGGCTAATCAAGACTGAATATTAGGGCCGAGCTGGTGGGGGAGGGAACATCAGCTATGACTGGTGAGGGACATCAAGAATGATTCACACATTGACGGCTCTTGACAAAGTGAAATCAGCTTGCAAGTGAACCCCATCACCACGAGGCCCACTTTCAAGGCTTTTTGGACTTCTGAGGGGCCAAAATGCCCCAAAATGGGCTCAAAATGGGCTCATTTCACCCGTTTGTGCACCCCAAATGGTCTAGGATGAGGTTTGGAAAAATGCGTTTTTGACCCATTTTTGACCCATTTTTGGTCCCAAAACCGCCCATTTTCAAGGCATTTTGGGATTTTCGGAGGACCGAAATGGGCCACCACAAGCTCAAAACGGCCCAAAAACACTTGTTTTAGCATCGCACATGGTCTAGGATCATTTTTGAGAAAATTCATCTTTTTGCCCCTACTGGACCCTTTTGACCCATTGGGGCACCCACATGTTTGGGCTTGAGCTTGCAGCTTGCCGCAGCCTAGTGGGCCTAGGTATTGGGGTCTAGGCGTCCTTTGAGGCAATTCTGAGGGGTGGAAACCACAAAAAGTGGGGGGTTGTGGGTGGAGTAGGTGCCCTCGGAATTGCATTTTGAGCCATGTAGCCAAAGATATGGCCTATTCTTGGTTTGTGGCTCTCGGCATTTGGAGCTTCTGGGGGCCTTTTTTGGGCCGTTTCCGGGACATATCATGGAGTCAGAGGGCCGCAAAGAGCTCGTTGACACGGGGAAGTCAAGCCACACGTGCAGTGTACCCACCGGTTCCCTTCGTTTGGCCGTTTTGAATGTGTTCCACGGCTTTTTTGGCCCAAAAATGGCTGTTTTTGGCTCTAAACTGCAGTTTTTGAAACTGAGGTCCGCCACTTGCGAATCCCGTTCCGGGCCGCCACCGTTGAGTTTCTTGCTCAAACTTTGTGTGATTGTACTTCACACCCATAGGTATCATGCACCAAAATTTCACCGGAATCCGAAGCACCACGACGGAGATCTGATTATTCCCCATTTCGCGCGTGCTGCTGCTTGCTTGCTGCTTGCTGCTGCTTGCTGCTGCTAAACCAGGTAGGTTCACCCTAGACACTAAAAAGGGTTATAAAACCAAGACTGGTTCCACCAGCTCGGTGACCCTAACCCTAATCAAGACTGAATATTGGGACCGAGCTGGTGGGGGAGGGAACATCAGCTATGACTGGTGAGGGACATCAAGAATGATTCACACATTGATGGCTCTTGACACCGTGAAATCAGCTTGCAAGTGAACCCCATCACCACGAGGCCCATTTTCAAGGCTTTTTGGACTTTTGAGGGGCCAAAATGCCCCAAAATGGGCTCAAAATGGGCCCATTTCACCCGTTTGTGCACCCCAAATGGTCTAGGATGAGGTTTGGAAAAATGCGTTTTTGACCCATTTTTGACTCATGTTTGGTCCCAAAACCGCCCATTTTCAAGGCATTTTGGGATTTTCGGAGGACCAAAATGGGCCACCACAAGCTCAAAACGGTCCAAAAACACCTGTTTTAGCGTCGCACATGGTCTAGGATCATTTTTGAGAAAAGTCATCTTTTTGCCCCTACTGGACCCTGTTGACCCATTTGGGCACCCACCTGTTTGGGCTTGAGCTTGCAGCTTGCCGCAGCCTATTGGGCCTAGGTATTGGGGTCTAGGCGTCCGTTTGGGCAATTCTGAGGGGTGGAAACCACAAAAAGTGGGGGGTTGCGGGTGGAGTAGGTGCCCTCGGAATCGCATTTTGAGCCATGTAGCCAAGATATGGCCTATTCTTGGTTTGTGGTTGTCGGCATTTGGAGCTTCCGGGGGCCTTTTTGCGCCGTTTCCGGGACATATGATGGAGTTAGAGGGCCGCAAAGAGCTCGTTGACACGGGGAAGTCAAGCCGCACGTGGAGTGTACCCACCGTTTCCCTTCGTATGGCCGTTTTGAGTGTGCTCCGGGGTTTTTTTGGCCTAAAAATGGCTATTTTTGGCCCTAAAGTCCAGTTCTGGAAACTGAGGTTCGCCACTTGCGAATCCCGTTCCCGGCCGCCACCGTTGAGTTTCTTGCTCAAGCTTTGTGTGATTGTACTTCACACCCATAGGTATCATGCACCAAAATTTCAACCGAATCTGAAGCACCACGACGGAGTTCCGATTTTTACCCATTTCGCGCGTGCTGGTGCTTGCTGCTTGCTGCTGCTTGCTGCTGCTGCTGCTAAACCTGGTAGGTCCACCCTAGACACTAAAAAGGGTTATAAAACCAAGACTGGTTCCACCAGCTCGGTGACCTTAACCCTAACCCTAACCCCAACCCCCCCCCCTCACCCTTGGCTGGACGCCCCCCTGACCCCCGGCCAGACCCCCCCCCGACCCCCGGTAGGAACACCCCCCCCCGACCCCCGGCAGGAACCCCCCCCCCCGACCACCGGCAGGAACACCCCCCCCCCCCGACCCCCGGCTGGACCCCCCCCAACTGCCCCCCCCCCCCCCCCCCCCCCCTGGAGTTTTGACAGATAGTTGGGGGGTGGTCGCATCAGAACCGTTGGTAGTCGCCCCCCTAGGCCCATACCCTAGTGGGTAAAGCAGTGCCTCTGCAACTGAATGGTCCTGGGTTCAAACCCCAGTTGGGGCTGTCTGCAGGACTATGCGCAGGATCAGGGACACCATGGGAAACTTTTTGTTTTTTTTTTGTTCCTTGATTTTCTCCTCTTTGTTGGGGATCCCCGAGAAAGCAGGGGTGACGTAGCATTTCCGCCCACTTGTGGGCCCCCCAGAAGGTAGGGTTTAGACAGCCATTTCTGATTTTGTCCCCCTTTGTTTTTGGATCCCCGAGAATGAAGGGGTGATGTAGCATTTCCGCCCTTTTTTTGGGCCCGCTTTGATTTGTCCCCTGTGTTGAAGACCCCCGAGAATGCAAGGGTGATGTAGCATTTCCGCCCTCTTTTGCGCCCGCTTTGACTTTGTCCCCTTTGTTGGGGACGCCCGAGAATGCAGGGGTGATGTAGCATTTCCGCCCTCTTTTATGCCCGCTTTGATTTTGTCTCCTTTGTTGGGGACCCCCAAGAATGCAGGGGTGATGTAGCATTTCTACCCTCCTTTGGGCCCGCTTTGATTTTGTCCCCTTTGTTGGGGACCCATGAGAGTGCAAGGGTGATGTAGCATTTTTGCCCTCTTTTGGGCCCGCTTTGACTTTGTCCCCTTTGTTGGGGATCCCCGAGAATTCACTGGTGATGTAGCATTTCCGCCCTCTTTTGGGCCCGCTTTGATTTTGTCCCCTTTGTTGGGGACCCATGAGAGTGCAAGGGTGATGTAGCATTTTTGCCCTCTTTTGGGCCCGCTTTGATTTTGTCCCCTTTGTTGGGGATCCCCGAGAATTCACTGGTGATGTAGCATTTCCGCCCTCTTTTGGTCCCGCTTTGATTTTTTCCCTTTTGTTGGGCACCCCCGAGAATGCAGAGGTGATGTAGCATTTGCACCCCCATTTGGTCCCGTTTTGATTTTGTCCCCTTTGTTGGGGACCCCTGAGAATGCAGGGGTGATGTAGCATTTCTGCCCTCTTTTGGGCCGCTTTGATTTCGTCCCCTTTGTTTTGGACCCCTGAGAATGCAGGAGTGATGTAGCATTTGTGCCCTCTTTGATTTTGTCACCTTTGTTGGGGACCCCCGAGACTCCAAGGCTGATATAGCATTTGTACCCTCTTATGGGCCCGCTTTGATTTTTCCGTTTTGTTGGGGACCCCCGAGAATGAAGGGGTGATGTAGCATTTCCTTTCGGCCCCTGAAAAGGCACGGTTGAGCCAGCCAATTCTGATGTTGTCCCCCTTTGTTGGGGACCCCCAAGAGTGAAGGGTGATGTAGCATTTCCGCCCTCTTTTGGGCCCACTTTGATTTTGTCCTCTTTGATGGGGATCCCCGAGAATGCAGGGGTGATGTAGCATTTCTACCCTCTTTTGGGCACGCTTTTATTTTGTCCCCTTTGTTCTGGACCCTCGAGAATGCACGTGGGATGTAGCATTTCCGCCCTCTTTTGGGCCCGCTTTGATTTTGTCCCCTTTGATGGGGACCCCCGAGAATGCAGAGGTGATGTAGCATTTCCGCCCTCTTTTGGGCCCGCTTTTTTTTTCTCCCTTTTGTTCTGGACCCCCGAGAATGCAGGGGTGATGTAGCATTTCCACCCAGTTTTCTGCCTCTGAAAAGGCACGGTTGAGCCATCCAATTCTGATTTTGTCCCCCTTTGTCGGAGACCCCCGAGAATGCAAGGGTGATGTAGCATTTCTGCCCTCTTTTGGGCCCACTTGGATTTTGTCCCCTTTGTTGGGGACCCCCGAAAATCCAAGGGTGATGTAGCATTTCCGCCCTCTTTTGGGCCTGCTTTGATTTTGTCCCCTTTGTTGGGGACCCTGAAGAATGCAGGGGTGATGAAGCATTTCTACCCTCCATTGGGCCCGCTTTCATTTTGTCTCCTTTGTTGGGGACCCCCGAGAATGCACGGGGGATGTAGCATTTCCGCCCTCTTTTTGGCCCGCTTTGATTTTGTCCCCTTTGATGGGGATCCGCGAGAATGCAGGGGTGATGTAGCATTTCTACCCTCTTTTGGGCACGCTTTCATTTTGTCCCCTCTGTTCTGAACCCCGGAGAATGCAAGGGTGATGTAGCATTTTTGCCCTCTTTTGGGCCCACTTTGATTTTGTCACCTTCCTTCGGGACCCCCGAGAATGCAAGGGTGATATAGCATTTCTGCCCTCTTTTGGGCCCACTTTGATTTTGTCCCCTTTGTTGGGGACCCCCGAGAATCCAAGGGTGATGTAGCATTTCCGCCCTCCTTTGGGCCCGCTTTGATTTTGTCTTCTTTGTTGGGGACCCTCGAGAGTGTAGGGGTGATGTAGCATTTCTGCCCTCTTTTGGGCACGCTTTGATTTTGTCCCCTTTGTTGGGGACCCGCGAGAATGCAGGGGTGATATAGCATTTCTGCTCTCCTTTGGGCACGCTTTCATTTTGTCCCCTCTGTTCTGAACCCCGGAGAATGCAAGGGTGATGTAGCATTTTTGCCCTCTTTTGGGCCCACTTTGATTTTGTCACCTTCCTTCGGGACCCCCGAGAATGCAAGGGTGATATAGCATTTCTGCCCTCTTTTGGGCCCACTTTGATTTTGTTTTCTTTTTTTGGGGACCCCCGAGAATCCAAGGGTGATGTAGCATTTCCGCCCTCTTTTGGGCCCGCTTTGATTTTGTCCCCTTTGTTGGGGACCCTCGAGAGTGTAGGGGTGATGTAGCATTTCTACCCTCCTTTGGGCCCGCTTTCATGTTGTCCCCTTTGTTGTGGGCCCCCGAGAATGCAGGGGGGATGTAGCATTTCCGCCCTCTTTTATGCCCGCTTTGATTTTGTCACCTTTGTTGGGGAGCCCCGAGAATGCAGGGGTGATTTAGCATTTCTGCCCTCTTTTGGGCCCGCTTTGATTCCGTCCCCTTTGTTGGGGATCCCCGAGAATGCAGGCGTGATGTAGCATTTCCGCCCTCTTTTGGGCCCGCTTTGATTTTCCCCCCTTTTGTTGCGGACCCCCGAGAGTGCAAGGTTGATGTAGCATTTTTGCCCTCTTTTGGGCCCGCTTTCATGTTGTCCCCCTTTGTTGGGGATCCCAGAGAGTTCAGGGGTGATGTAGCATTTCTGCCCTCTTTTGGTCCCGCTTTGATTTTGTCCCCTATGTTGGGCACCCCCGAGAATGCAAGGGAGACGTAGCATTTCTACCCTCTTTTGGGCCCCCTTTGATTTTGTCCCCTTTGTTGGGGACCCTGGAGAATGCAGGGGTGATGTAGCATTTCCGCCCTCTTTTGGGCCCGCTTTGATTTTCTCCCTTTTTTTCTGGACCCCCGAGAATGCAGGGGTGATGTAGCATTTCCGTTCACTTTTCTGCCCCTGAAAAAGCACGGTTGAGGCAGCCAATTCTGATTTTGTCCCCCTTTGTCGGAGACCCCCGAGAATGCAAGGGTGATGTAGCATTTGTGCCCTCTTTTTGGCCCGCTTTGATTTTGTCCCCTTTGTTGGGGCTCCCCGAGAATGCAGGGGTGACATAGCATTTCCGCCCACTTTTGTGCCCTTGAAAAGGCACGGTTGAGCTAGCCAATTCTGATCTTGTCCCCCTTTGTTGGGGAGCCCCGAGAATGAAGGGGTGATGTAGCATTTCTGCCCCCTTTTGCTCCCGCTTTGATTTTGACCCCTTTGTTGGGGACCCCCGAGAATGCAAGGGTGATGTAGCATTTCTACCCTCTTTTGGGCCCACTTTGATTTTGTCCCCTTTGTTGGGTACCCCCGAGAATGCAGGGGTGATGTAGCATTTCTGCCCTCTTTTGGGCCCGCTTTGATTTTGTCCCCTTTGTTCTGGACCCCCGAGAATGCAGGGGTGATGTAGCATTTCTGCCCTCTTTTGGGCCCGCTTTGATTTTTTCCGTTTTGTTGGGGACCCCCGAGAATGAAGGGGTGATGTAGCATTTCCGCCCTCTTTTGGGCCCGCTTTGATTTTGTCCCCTTTTTTGGGGCTCCCCGAGAATGCAGGGGTGACATAGCATTTCCGCCCACTTTTGTGCCCTTGAAAAGGCACGGTTGAGCTAGCCAATTCTCATCTTGTCCCCCTTTGTTGGGGAGCCCCGAGAATGAAGGGTGATGTAGCATTTCCGCCCTCTTTTGGGGCCGCTTTGATTTTGTCCCCTTTGATGGGGATCCCCAAGAATGCAGGGGTGATGTAGCATTTCCGCCCTCTTTTGAGCCCGCTTTGATTTTCTCCCTTTTGTTCTGGACCCCCGAGAATGCAGGGGTGATGTAGCATTTCCGCCCACTTTTCTGCCCCTGAAAAAGCACGGTTGAGCCAGCCAATTCTGATTTTGTCCCCCTTCGTCGGAGACCCCCGAGAATGCAAGGGTGATGTAGCATTTCTGCCATCTTTTGGGCCCGCTTTGATTTTGTCCCCTTTGTTGGGGCTCCCCGAGAATGCAGGGGTGACATAGCATTTCCGCCCACTTTTGTGCTTTTGAAAAGGCACGGTTGAGGCAGCACATTCTGATCTTGTCCTTCTTTGTTGGGGAGCCCCGAGAATGAAGGGGTGATGTAGCATTTCTGCCCTCTTTCGGTCCCGCTTTGATTTTGACCCCTTTGTTGGGGACCCCCGAGAATGCAAGGGTGATGTAGTATTTCTACCCTCTTTTGGGCCCGCTTTGATTTTGTCCCCTTTGTTGGGGACCCCCGAGAATGCAGGGGTGATGTAGCATTTCTGCCCTCTTTTGGGCCCACTTTGATTTTGTCCCCTTTGTTGGGGACCCCCGAGAATCAGTGATGGATCTAATTTGTGCGCCACTCAGGGGGTGGGGGTGGGGGGGGGGGGTAGTGAATTGTGACATGTCACAAAAAATACAATAGGCCATAGTGGGAAAACAGCTTTTCTGAAAATATTGTGACACCCAAAAGGCTGTGACCGGGTTTTTTTGTGACGCGTATTGTGACGCCTCGTCACAAAGCGGGGGGGGGGGGAGGGAGGGACACCCATCCCCCCAATTAGATCCATCACTGCCGAGAATGCAAGGATGATGTACTATTTCTACCCTCTTTTGGGCCCACTTTGATTTTGTCCCCTTTGTTGGGGACCCCCGAGAATGCAGGGGTGATGTAGCATTTCTGCCCTCTTTTGGGCCCGCTTTGATTTTGTCCCCTTTGTTCTGGACCCCCGAGAATGCAGGGGTGATGTAGCATTTCTGCCCTCTTTTGGGCCCGCTTTGATTTTGTCACCTCTGTTGGGGACCCCCGAGAATGCAGGGGTGATGTAGCATTTCTGCCCTCTTTTGGGCCCGCTTAAATTTTTTCCGTTTTGTTGGGGACCCCCGAGAATGAAGGGGTGATGTAGCATTTCCGCCCTCTTTTGGGCCCACTTTGATTTTGTCCCCTTTTTTGGGGCTCCCCGAGAATGCAGGGGTGACATAGCATTTCCGCCCACTTTTGTGCCCTTGAAAAGGCACGGTTGAGCTAGCCAATTCTGATCTTGTCCCCCTTTGTTGGGGAGCCCCGAGAATGAAGGGGTGATGTAGCATTTCCGCCCTCTTTTGGGCCCGCTTTGATTTTGTCCCCTTTGATGGGGATCCCCAAGAATGCAGGGGTGACGTAGCATTTCCGCCCTCTTTTGGGCCCGCTTTGATTTTCTCCCTTTTGTTCTGGACCCCCGAGAATGCAGGGGTGATGTAGCATTTCCGTTCACTTTTCTGCCCCTGAAAAAGCACGGTTGAGCCAGCCAATTCTGATTTTGTCCCCCTTCGTCGGAGACCCCCGAGAATGCAAGGGTGATGTAGCATTTCTGCCATCTTTTGGGCCCGCTTTGAATTTGTCCCCTTTGTTGGGGCTCCCCGAGAATGCAGGGGTGACATAGCATTTCCGCCCACTTTTGTGCTTTTGAAAAGGCACGGTTGAGCCGGCCCATTCTGATCTTGTCCTTCTTTGTTGGGGAGCCCCGAGAATGAAGGGGTGATGTAGCATTTCTGCCCTCTTTCGGTCCCGCTTTGATTTTGACCCCTTTGTTGGGGACCCCCGAGAATGCAAGGGTGATGTAGCATTTCTACCCTCTTTTGGGCCCACTTTGATTTTGTCCCCTTTGTTGGGGACCCCCGAGAATGCAAGGGTGATGTAGTATTTCTACCCTCTTTTGGGCCCGCTTTGATTTTGTCCCTTTTGTTGGGGCTCACCGAGAATCCAAGGGTGATGTAGCATTTCCGCCCTCTTTTTGGCCCGCTTTGATTTTGTCCCCTTTGTTGGGGCTCACCGAGAATGCAGGGGTGACATAGCATTTCCGCCCACTTTTGTGCCTTTGAAAAGGCACGGTTGAGCCAGCCAATTCTGATCTTGTCCCCCTTTGTTGGGGAGCCCCGAGAATGAAGGGGTGATGTAGCATTTCTGCCCTCTTTCGGTCCCGCTTTGATTTTGACCCCTTTGTTGGGGACCCCCGAGAATGCAGGGGTGATGTAGCATTTCTACCCTCTTTTGGGCCCACTTTGATTTTGTCCCCTTTGTTGGGGACCCCCGAGAATGCAGGGGTGATGTAGCATTTCTGCCCTCTTTTGGGCCCGCTTTGATTTTGTCCCCTTTGTTCTGGACCCCCGAGAATGCAGGGGTGATGTAGCATTTCTCCCCTCTTTTGGGCCCGCTTTGATTTTGTCACCTCTGTTGGGGACCCCCGAGAATGCAGGGGTGATGTAGCATTTCTGCCCTCTTTTGGGCCCGCTTTGATTTTTTCCGTTTTGTTGGGGACCCCCGAGAATGAAGGGGTGATGTAGCATTTCCGCCCTCTTTTGGGCCCGCTTTGATTTTGTCCCCTTTTTTAGGGCTCCCCGAGAATGCAGGGGTGACATAGCATTTCCGCCCACTTTTGTGCTCTTGAAAAGGCACGGTTGAGCTAGCCAATTCTGATCTTGTCCCCCTTTGTTGGGGAGCCCCGAGAATGAAGGGGTGATGTAGCATTTCCGCCCTCTTTTGGGCCCGCTTTGATTTTGTCCCCTTTGTTGGGGACCCCCGAGAATGCAGGGGTGATGTAGCATTTCTGCCCTCTTTTGGGCCCACTTTGATTTTGTCCCCTTTGTTGGGGACCCCCGAGAATCAGTGATGGATCTAATTTGTGCGCCACTCAGGGGGTGGGGGTGGGGGGGGGGGGTAGTGAATTGTGACATGTCACAAAAAATACAATAGGCCATAGTGGGAAAACAGCTTTTCTGAAAATATTGTGACACCCAAAAGGCTCTGACCGGGTTTTTTTGTGACGCGTATTGTGACGCCTCGTCACAAAACGGGGGGGGGGGGGAGGGAGGGACACCCATCCCCCCAATTAGATCCATCACTGCCGAGAATGCAAGGATGATGTACTATTTCTACCCTCTTTTGGGCCCACTTTGATTTTGTCCCCTTTGTTGGGGACCCCCGAGAATGCAGGGGTGATGTAGCATTTCTGCCCTCTTTTGGGCCCGCTTTGATTTTGTCCCCTTTGTTCTGGACCCCCGAGAATGCAGGGGTGATGTAGCATTTCTGCCCTCTTTTGGGCCCGCTTTGATTTTGTCACCTCTGTTGGGGACCCCCGAGAATGCAGGGGTGATGTAGCATTTCTGCCCTCTTTTGGGCCCGCTTAAATTTTTTCCGTTTTGTTGGGGACCCCCGAGAATGAAGGGGTGATGTAGCATTTCCGCCCTCTTTTGGGCCCACTTTGATTTTGTCCCCTTTTTTGGGGCTCCCCGAGAATGCAGGGGTGACATAGCATTTCCGCCCACTTTTGTGCCCTTGAAAAGGCACGGTTGAGCTAGCCAATTCTGATCTTGTCCCCCTTTGTTGGGGAGCCCCGAGAATGAAGGGGTGATGTAGCATTTCCGCCCTCTTTTGGGCCCGCTTTGATTTTGTCCCCTTTGATGGGGATCCCCAAGAATGCAGGGGTGACGTAGCATTTCCGCCCTCTTTTGGGCCCGCTTTGATTTTCTCCCTTTTGTTCTGGACCCCCGAGAATGCAGGGGTGATGTAGCATTTCCGTTCACTTTTCTGCCCCTGAAAAAGCACGGTTGAGCCAGCCAATTCTGATTTTGTCCCCCTTCGTCGGAGACCCCCGAGAATGCAAGGGTGATGTAGCATTTCTGCCATCTTTTGGGCCCGCTTTGAATTTGTCCCCTTTGTTGGGGCTCCCCGAGAATGCAGGGGTGACATAGCATTTCCGCCCACTTTTGTGCTTTTGAAAAGGCACGGTTGAGCCGGCCCATTCTGATCTTGTCCTTCTTTGTTGGGGAGCCCCGAGAATGAAGGGGTGATGTAGCATTTCTGCCCTCTTTCGGTCCCGCTTTGATTTTGACCCCTTTGTTGGGGACCCCCGAGAATGCAAGGGTGATGTAGCATTTCTACCCTCTTTTGGGCCCACTTTGATTTTGTCCCCTTTGTTGGGGACCCCCGAGAATGCAAGGGTGATGTAGTATTTCTACCCTCTTTTGGGCCCGCTTTGATTTTGTCCCCTTTGTTGGGGACCCCCGAGAATCCAAGGGTGATGTAGCATTTCCGCCCTCTTTTTGGCCCGCTTTGATTTTGTCCCCTTTGTTGGGGCTCACCGAGAATGCAGGGGTGACATAGCATTTCCGCCCACTTTTGTGCCTTTGAAAAGGCACGGTTGAGCCAGCCAATTCTGATCTTGTCCCCCTTTGTTGGGGAGCCCCGAGAATGAAGGGGTGATGTAGCATTTCTGCCCTCTTTCGGTCCCGCTTTGATTTTGACCCCTTTGTTGGGGACCCCCGAGAATGCAGGGGTGATGTAGCATTTCTACCCTCTTTTGGGCCCACTTTGATTTTGTCCCCTTTGTTGGGGACCCCCGAGAATGCAGGGGTGATGTAGCATTTCTGCCATCTTTTGGGCCCGCTTTGATTTTGTCCCCTTTGTTGGGGCTCACCGAGAATGCAGGGGTGACATAGCATTTCCGCCCACTTTTGTGCCTTTGAAAAGGCACGGTTGAGCCAGCCAATTCTGATCTTGTCCCCCTTTGTTGGGGAGCCCCGAGAATGAAGGGGTGATGTAGCATTTCTGCCCTCTTTCGGTCCCGCTTTGATTTTGACCCCTTTGTTGGGGACCCCCGAGAATGCAGGGGTGATGTAGCATTTCTACCCTCTTTTGGGCCCACTTTGATTTTGTCCCCTTTGTTGGGGACCCCCGAGAATGCAGGGGTGATGTAGCATTTCTGCCCTCTTTTGGGCCCGCTTTGATTTTGTCCCCTTTGTTCTGGACCCCCGAGAATGCAGGGGTGATGTAGCATTTCTCCCCTCTTTTGGGCCCGCTTTGATTTTGTCACCTCTGTTGGGGACCCCCGAGAATGCAGGGGTGATGTAGCATTTCTGCCCTCTTTTGGGCCCGCTTTGATTTTTTCCGTTTTGTTGGGGACCCCCGAGAATGAAGGGGTGATGTAGCATTTCCGCCCTCTTTTGGGCCCGCTTTGATTTTGTCCCCTTTTTTAGGGCTCCCCGAGAATGCAGGGGTGACATAGCATTTCCGCCCACTTTTGTGCTCTTGAAAAGGCACGGTTGAGCTAGCCAATTCTGATCTTGTCCCCCTTTGTTGGGGAGCCCCGAGAATGAAGGGGTGATGTAGCATTTCCGCCCTCTTTTGGGCCCGCTTTGATTTTGTCCCCTTTGATGGGGATCCCCAAGAATGCAGGGGTGATGTAGCATTTCCGCCCTCTTTTGGGCCCGCTTTGATTTTCTCCCTTTTGTTCTGGACCCCCGAGAATGCAGGGGTGACATAGCATTTCCGCCCACTTTTGTGCTCTTGAAAAGGCACGGTTGAGCTAGCCAATTCTGATCTTGTCCCCCTTTGTTGGGGAGCCCCGAGAATGAAGGGGTGATGTAGCATTTCCGCCCTCTTTTGGGCCCGCTTTGATTTTGTCCCCTTTGATGGGGATCCCCAAGAATGCAGGGGTGATGTAGCATTTCCGCCCTCTTTTGGGCCCGCTTTGATTTTCTCCCTTTTGTTCTGGACCCCCGAGAATGCAGGGGTGATGTAGCATTTCCGTTCACTTTTCTGCCCCTGAAAAAGCACGGTTGAGCCAGCCAATTCTGATTTTGTCCCCCTTCGTCGGAGACCCCCGAGAATGCAAGGGTGATGTAGCATTTCTGCCATCTTTTGGGCCCGCTTTGATTTTGTCCCCTTTGTTGGGGCTCCCCGAGAATGCAGGGGTGACATAGCATTTCCGCCCACTTTTGTGCTTTTGAAAAGGCACGGTTGAGCCAGCCCATTCTGATCTTGTCCTTCTTTGTTGGGGAGCCCCGAGAATGAAGGGGTGATGTAGCATTTCTGCCCTCTTTCGGTCCCGCTTTGATTTTGACCCCTTTGTTGGGGACCCCCGAGAATGCAAGGGTGATGTAGCATTTCTACCCTCTTTTGGGCCCACTTTGATTTTGTCCCCTTTGTTGGGGACCCCCGAGAATGCAAGGGTGATGTAGTATTTCTACCCTCTTTTGGGCCCGCTTTGATTTTGTCCCCTTTGTTGGGGACCCCCGAGAATCCAAGGGTGATGTAGCATTTCCGCCCTCTTTTGGGCCCGCTTTGATTTTGTCCCCTTTGTTGGGGACCCCCGAGAATCCAAGGGTGATGTAGCATTTCCGCCCTCTTTTTGGCCCGCTTTGATTTTGTCCCCTTTGTTGGGGCTCACCGAGAATGCAGGGGTGACATAGCATTTCCGCCCACTTTTGTGCCTTTGAAAAGGCACGGTTGAGCCAGCCAATTCTGATCTTGTCCCCCTTTGTTGGGGAGCCCCGAGAATGAAGGGGTGATGTAGCATTTCTGCCCTCTTTCGGTCCCGCTTTGATTTTGACCCCTTTGTTGGGGACCCCCGAGAATGCAGGGGTGATGTAGCATTTCTACCCTTTTTTGGGCCCACTTTGATTTTGTCCCCTTTGTTGGGGACCCCCGAGAATGCAGGAGTGATGTAGCATTTCTGCCCTCTTTTGGGCCCGCTTTGATTTTGTCCCCTTTGTTCTGAACCCCGAGAATGCAGGGGTGATGTAGCATTTCTGCCCTCTTTTGGGCCCGCTTTGATTTTGTCACCTCTGTTGGGGACCCCCGAGAATGCAGGGGTGATGTAGCATTTCTGCCCTCTTTTGGGCCCGCTTTGATTTTTCCCGTTTTGTTGGGGACCCCCGAGAATGAAGGGGTGATGTAGCATTTCCGCCCTCTTTTGGGCCCGCTTTGATTTTGTCCCCTTTTTTAGGGCTCCCCGAGAATGCAGGGGTGACATAGCATTTCCGCCCACTTTTGTGCCCTTGAAAAGGCACGGTTGAGCTAGCCAATTCTGATCTTGTCCCCCTTTGTTGGGGAGCCCCGAGAATGAAGGGGTGATGTAGCATTTCCGCCCTCTTTTGGGCCCGCTTCGATTTTGTCCCCTTTGATGGGGATCCCCAAGAATGCAGGGGTGATGTAGCATTTCCGCCCTCTTTTGGGCCCGCTTTGATTTTCTCCCTTTTGTTCTGGACCCCCGAGAATGCAGGGGTGATGTAGCATTTCCGCCCACTTTTCTGCCCCTGAAAAAGCACGGTTGAGCCAGCCAATTCTGATTTTGTCCCCCTTCGTCGGAGACCCCCGAGAATGCAAGGGTGATGTAGCATTTCTGCCATCTTTTGGGCCCGCTTTGATTTTGTCCCCTTTGTTGGGGCTCCCCGAGAATGCAGGGGTGACATAGCATTTCCGCCCACTTTTGTGCTTTTGAAAAGGCACGGTTGAGCCAGCCCATTCTGATCTTGTCCTTCTTTGTTGGGGAGCCCCGAGAATGAAGGGGTGATGTAGCATTTCCGCCCTCTTTCGGTCCCGCTTTGATTTTGACCCCTTTGTTGGGGACCCCCGAGAATGCAAGGGTGATGTAGCATTTCTACCCTCTTTTGGGCCCACTTTGTTTTTGTCCCCTTTGTTGGGGACCCCCGAGAATGCAAGGGTGATGTAGTATTTCTACGCTCTTTTGGGCCCGCTTTGATTTTGTCCCCTTTGTTGGGGACCCCCGAGAATGCAGGGGTGATGTAGCATTTCCGCCCTCTTTTGGGCCCGCTTTGATTCTGTCCCCTTTGTTGGGAACCCCCGAGAATGCAAGGGTGATGTAGCATTTCTACCCTCTTTTGGGCCCACTTTGATTTTGTCCCCTTTTTTGGGGACCCCCGAGAATGCAGGGGTGATGTAGCATTTCTGCCCTCTTTTGGGCCCGCTTCGATTTTGTCCCCTTTGTTCTGGACCCCCGAGAATGCAGGGGTGATGTAGCATTTCTGCCCTCTTTTGGGCCCGCTTTGATTTTGTCACCTCTGTTGGGGACCCCCGAGAATGCAGGGGTGATGTAGCATTTCTGCCCTCTTTTGGGCCCGCTTAAATTTTTTCCGTTTTGTTGGGGACCCCCGAGAATGAAGGGGTGATGTAGCATTTCCGCCCTCTTTTGGGCCCGCTTTGATTTTATCCCCTTTTTTGGGGCTCCCCGAGAATGCAGGGGTGACATAGCATTTCCGTCCACTTTTGTGCCCTTGAAAAGGCACGGTTGAGCTAGCCAATTCTGATCTTGTCCCCCTTTGTTGGGGAGCCCCGAGAATGAAGGGGTGATGTAGCATTTCCGCCCTCTTTTGGGCCCGCTTTGATTTTCTCCCTTTTGTTCTGGACCCCCGAGAATGCAGGGGTGATGTAGCATTTCCGTTCACTTTTCTGCCCCTGAAAAAGCATGGTTGAGCCAGCCAATTCTGATTTTGTCCCCCTTCGTCGGAGACCCCCGAGAATGCAAGGGTGATGTAGCATTTCTGCCATCTTTTGGGCCCGCTTTGATTTTGTCCCCTTTGTTGGGGCTCCCCGAGAATGCAGGGGTGACATAGCATTTCCGCCCACTTTTGTGCTTTTGAAAGGGCACGGTTGAGCCAGCCCATTCTGATCTTGTCCTTCTTTGTTGGGGAGCCCCGAGAATGAAGGGGTGATGTAGCATTTCTGCCCTCTTTCGGTCCCGCTTCGATTTTGACCCCTTTGTTGGGGACCCCCGAGAATGCAAGGGTGATGTAGCATTTCTACCCTCTTTTGGGCCCATTTTGATTTTGTCTCCTTTGTTGGGGACCCCCGAGAATGCAAGGGTGATGTAGTATTTCTACCCTCTTTTGGGCCCGCTTAAATTTTTTCCGTTTTGTTGGGGACCCCCGAGAATGAAGGGGTGATGTAGCATTTCCGCCCTCTTTTGGGCCCGCTTTGATTTTATCCCCTTTTTGGGGGCTCCCCGAGAATGCAGGGGTGACATAGCATTTCCGCCCACTTTTGTGCCCTTGAAAAGGCACGGTTGAGCTAGCCAATTCTGATCTTGTCCCCCTTTGTTGGGGAGCCCCGAGAATGAAGGGGTAATGTAGCATTTCCGCCCTCTTTTGGGCCCGCTTTGATTTTCTCCCTTTTGTTCTGGACCCCCGAGAATGCAGGGGTGATGTAGCATTTCCGTTCACTTTTCTGCCCCTGAAAAAGCATGGTTGAGCCAGCCAATTCTGATTTTGTCCCCCTTCGTCGGAGACCCCCGAGAATGCAAGGGTGATGTAGCATTTCTGCCATCTTTTGGGCCCGCTTTGATTTTGTCCCCTTTGTTGGGGCTCCCCGAGAATGCAGGGGTGACATAGCATTTCCGCCCACTTTTGTGCTTTTGAAAGGGCACGGTTGAGCCAGCCCATTCTGATCTTGTCCTTCTTTGTTGGGGAGCCCCGAGAATGAAGGGGTGATGTAGCATTTCTGCCCTCTTTCGGTCCCGCTTTGATTTTGACCCCTTTGTTGGGGACCCCCGAGAATGCAAGGGTGATGTAGCATTTCTACCCTCTTTTGGGCCCACTTTGATTTTGTCTCCTTTGTTGGGGACCCCCGAGAATGCAAGGGTGATGTAGTATTTCTACCCTCTTTTGGGCCCGCTTTGATTTTGTCCCCTTTGTTGGGGACCCCCGACAATCCAAGGGTGATGTAGCATTTCCGCCCTCTTATGGGCCCGCTTTGATTTTGTCCCCTTTGTTGGGGCTCACCGAGAATGCAGGGGTGACATAGCATTTCCGCCCACTTTTGTGCCTTTGAAAAGGCACGGTTGAGCCAGCCCATTCTTATCTTGTCCCCCTTTGTTGGGGAGCCCCGAGAATGAAGGGGTGATGTAGCATTTCTGCCCTCTTTCGGTCCCGCTTTGATTTTGACCCCTTTGTTGGGGACCCCCGAGAATGCAAGGGTGATGTAGCATTTCTACCCTCTTTTGGGCCCACTTTGATTTTGTCTCCTTTGTTGGGGACCCCCGAGATTGCAAGGGTGATGTAGTATTTCTACCCTCTTTTGGGCCCGCTTTGATTTTGTCCCCTTTGTTGGGGACCCCCGACAATCCAAGGGTGATGTAGCATTTCCGCCCTCTTATGGGCCCGCTTTGATTTTGTCCCCTTTGTTGGGGCTCACCGAGAATGCAGGGGTGACATAGCATTTCCGCCCACTTTTGTGCCCTTGAAAAGGCACGGTTGAGCCAGCCAATTCTGATCTTGTCCCCCTTTGTTGGGGAGCCCCGAGAATGAAGGGGTGATGTAGCATTTCTGCCCTCTTTCGGTCCCGCTTTTTTTTCTTTGACCCCTTTGTTGGGGATCCCCAAGAATGCAAGGGTGATGTAGCATTTCTACCCTCTTTTGGGCCCACTTTGATTTTGTCCCCTTTGTTCTGGACCCCCGAGAATGCAGGGGTGATGTAGCATTTCTGCCCTCTTTTGGGCCCGCTCTGATTTTGTCACGTTTGTTGGGGACCCCCGAGAATGCAGGGGTGATGTAGCATTTCTGCCCTCTTTTGGGCCCGCTTTGATTTTTTCCGTTTTGTTGGGGACCCCCGAGAATGAAGGCGTGATGTAGCATTTCCGCCCTCTTTTGGGCCCACTTTGATTTTGTCCCCTTTGTTGGGGCTCCCCGAGAATGCAGGGGTGACATAGCATTTCCGCCCACTTTTGTGCCCTTGAAAAGGCACGGTTGAGCCAGCCAATTCTGATCTTGTCCCCCTTTGTTGGGGAGCCCCGAGAATGAAGGGGTGATGTAGCATTTCCGCCCTCTTTTGGGCCCGCTTTGATTTTGTCCCCTTTGATGGGGATCCCCAAGAATGCAGGGGTGATGTAGCATTTCCGCCCTCTTTTGGGCCCGCTTTGATTTTCTCCCTTTTGTTCTGGACCCCCGAGAATGCAGGGGTGATGTAGCATTTCCGTTCACTTTTCTGCCCCTGAAAAAGCACGGTTGAGCCAGCCAATTCTGATTTTGTCCCCCTTCGTCGGAGACCCCCGAGAATGCAAGGGTGATGTAGCATTTCCGCCCTCTTTTGGGCCCACTTTGATTTTGTCCCCTTTGTTGGGGACCCCCGAGAATGCAAGGGTGATGTAGCATTTCTGCCCTCTTTTGGGCCCGCTTTGATTTTGTCCCCTTTGTTGGGGACCCCCGAGAATGCAGGGGTGATGTAGCATTTCCGCCCTCTCTTGGGCCCACTTTGATTTTGTCCCCTTTGTTAGGGACCCCGGAGAATGCAGAGGTGATGTAGCATTTCCGCCCTCTTTTTGGCCCGCTTTGATTTTGTCCCCCCTTGCCGGAGACCCCCGAGAATGCAAGGGTGATGTAGCATTTCTGCCCTGTTTTGGGCCCGCTTTGATTTTGTCCCCTTTGTTGGGGACCCCCGAGAATCCAAGGGTGATGTAGCATTTCCGCCCTCTTTTGGGCCCGCTTTAATTTTGTCCCCTTTGTTGGGGACCCTCGAGAATGCAGAGGTGATGTAGCATTTCCGCCCTCCTTTGGGCCTGCTTTCATTTTGTCGCCTTTGTTTTGGATACCCCGCAATGCACAGGGGATGTAGCATTTCCGCCCTCTTTTGGGCCCGCTTTGATTTTACCCGTTTTGTTGGGGACCCCCGAGAATGCAGAGGTGATGTAGCATTTCCGCCCACTTTTGTGCCCCCGAAAAGGCACCGTTGAGCCAGCCAATTCTGTTTTTGTCCCCCTTTGTAAGGGGAGCCCCGAGAATGGAGGGGTGACATAGCATTTCCGCCCTCTTTTGGGCCTCCTTTGATTTTGTCCCCTTTGTTGGGACCCCCGAGAATGCAGGGGTGATGTAGCATTTCCGCCCTCTCTTGGGCCCACTTTGATTTTGTCCCCTTTGTTAAGGACCCCGGAGAATGCAGAGGTGATGTAGCATTTCCGCCCTCTTTTGGGCCCACTTTGATTTTGTCCCCTTTGTTGGGGACCCCCGAGAATGCAGAGGTGATGTAGCATTTCCGCCCTCTTTTGGGCCCGCTTTGATTTTGTCCCCTTTGTTGCGGATCCCCGAGAATGCAGGGGTGATGTAGCATTTCCGCCCTCTTTTGGGCCCCTGAGAAGGCAGGGTTGAGGCAGCCAATTCTGATTTTGTTTCCTTTCCAGTTTTGAACAAGTCATTAATGCACATTGTCATGCTTGTTGTGTTGCTTTGCAGCAAGCCATGGCGGATGCCTTAAGAAATCTGCCACAACGAGTCCCTTTGGCAAGGATGACACCCTATTGTAATACACTTGCATGCAAGTTGGAGGTGGTGCACTTCTTTTGTCAACCAGGATATACAGGTTTTTGGAGCAAATGGCCTGTGTATCCGGGTTGGCAAAAAAGGGCCACACTCTATGGCTTTGTATGCAAGTGGGGAATCTATCATTTTGGGGTAACCGTGTGAAGTCGTCCACCAGTTTTTCTTGGTGGTGGCCATAGAGAAACTGATGACCGAGGACGGGGCGTGGTCCTTGGGCATCAAGGCACGTCGGCTCAAGCCAGGCTTGCTACGACGAGGTGGATGCTGAAATGGAGCTCCGAAAGGCCCGGATAGTTGTGGCGAGCCTTTCTTTCCGGTTTGTATTGTTTTTGCATGATATGGGACTATCCAACCCATTGCATTTGCCAAAATCTAGACACCATCTTTCCCAAAGAATGGCACACAGTGAGGCTCCCAAATGTTATGAGCGACCATGCAACATATGTGGAAAGAAAGGGGTGCGCAAGAAATGTGAGGCCTGTTCCGTCTCCTACCACAACAAATGCGGGCACACGTACATCCCTGTTCCACAACAACCCAACCTGACCCCCATTCCCAACTACAACATCGTTCCCACACTTTTGCTATTGAAAGCTCCTTCCAAAGTGGCCGCGTGCCACGGTCTCTGTGGACACCCAACGGCGGTTGCTGGGCTTTGTGGTTGTACGGCAAAGCAATGTGGTTGTGGGCATCACTTCGACAATTTTTTGGACGCCGGCGAGCGACAACAACACTCCCAATTGTCCAAGAAGCATAAGGCTTGGATAGCCCCCAGTGCCCCAAGTGAACCACCAGCCAAGGCCGGGCCTATGGATCGTTTTGTCAATGTGTTCTGCCCCCAGCCACCCCCCAAGGGCGCCCGAATCTTGTGCCCTCCCCCGCCACCGCCCACATTAATCCCCGCCAATCTTGAGATGCCCTCGGAGGCCGGACCCGCACGCATATACAAATGCAGAGGCACTGTACTCGGGCGATCACGTGGTTGGCCGATCTCCAATTACCCGCACATGCGTTACGTGGAACGTCATCTTCATCGATGGAGGTGTGACATGGTGCCTAGAGCACGTAGTTTGTACGGGCAAGGCTGAGGAGGAGGGTGGTCAATGCAACAAATGCTCAAAGCTTGAAGATTGCAAGCCACTGTCGCGGATGCTGGAGGTTGCAGTATCACCGAAGCCGCGCACCCCAATGCATTACCGCGGCATGCAAGCACTGTGCAACGCCCTTGAGAACCAACGTGAATCACGGGGAAGGGAGTTCTTGAGGGTTCACAACCTCCAACGGCAAATTGCACCTCTCCGGGAACGTGTTTCTTTGTATGAGCGTTTGGTTGCCGCGGTTGCTAGCCGGGATGTGCAACGCATTGCTACCATTATCCACACAGCGCGCCGTCGTGGCTTCGGGCTCAAGCGTATGGTGCGACTCCTTGAAGATGCTGCTCGGGCAAACCGCACACGGTACACGGAGCGAGAGTGTGCGATGGCGGTGTTGTTATACCGTGTCAGCGGCCCTACCGCAGGGCACATTTTGCATGCTGCAAACTTACTACCCTCGGTGCCTTATACGTGGCATAGTGGACATTGCGGAAGCAAACCGTAGTGCATTTGACCCTTCCCGGCATGGGCAAGCATCCGCGGTCAAAGGAATGCACGTGTTCTTGCGGCACACGGACAACTACTACTATGATAATTACCGAAGCCTTCAAGACCGGTTGACGTCCGCCGTAGCTGCCGCCATTCACTTGTACCACTTGCAGCAAGAGCACAACGCGTCCTCCAAGGCTTTGTACATGGACATGCAGTGCGAGCTTTCTTTGCTGCGAGGTGTCTTTGAGTTCATGCAAAAACATTTTTCCACCCGTCAATACTTCATCTGCTTGCGGGGCAACGACCGGATTGAGACGCTCTTCAGCATTGTGCGCACGGCACGTGGGACCGGAGGTGTCTTAGACATCGTTCAATTGCGCCAGCGCTTTGACGTAGCCGCCCAACTTGAGGAGTTGTTTGCCCTTGAACCAAAGTGGCGTCTCAATCGGAAACGAGCATGATACGGTGACAACATGACTCCGGCCACGGCGGGCCCTTGTTATGTTGCGGATGTTCATCTTTGCAAGGCGTGGGTCGATGGATTGGCGGCTGCTGAACGAGAACTCGGTGTAGCTATTAAAGTGAAGGAGGGATTTGGGTTGTTCTCTCCTCATGGGACCATCCTCGAGGTGAACATCAAGGATTTGCAAGAGGGCGACCACATCGATTCCGATGAGGATGAGGATGATTTGGATGACACTTCCGTAGAAGGAGTTGATGAAGCCGAACAAGCTTTGCAACCGACACCCGCCATCGCGTACAACGGCGCCATTGTTGGCAAACAACACGTCTTGAACGACTTGATCAACAATTCCTTTGGGAAGTTAGGCCACGCCGCCCTCAACCAACCGAGGCCAGGTCACGTTGTTGATGTTCGCACGCAGGCACATTGTGAAAACATGCCAATTGCTGGGGACCTGGTGGCCACGGCAATGTGTTACGGTACCGTCATCTCCCTGGCTATCTTGTATGTGCGATCGGTGACGGACACTAGTGGCCGCCTAGCTATGGACCATAGCTACGACGTCATTGAGTCGTCAAACAACCTCATCGTCCACGGCCAACTAATGCGCCATTTGAGCATTGCCCGGGCCCCGATTTGCATGTTTGGAATGGCATGCTGAATCCCCGGATTGTGCAAGTGCGCGGCGAGCATTGCCAATTTGTGACCACTGAGAGCAACGTGGAGAATAGGTGGTACCAGCAAACCAGCATCCTGAAGGCATTGGACGAGTGGTGCATTCATTGTGCTCCCTCTTTAGTGCCGACTGTTCCACGGGATCCCTATCCCTGCATGCCCATTGCGGCTACTGATGATAAGGTGGCAACAGACAGTGGCCCAAACAGTGTGAATTGCCAGATTTGCTAAGAGAACGTGCCACATCGAGTGCTGCGCACGCACATTGGGCAACACATTCTACGTGGTCACCACATTGAAGGCCAGGCGGCCCGGTCATGCGCCAATATTTGCGGTTTTTGTGGAGCACGGGATGGGTGCACAATCCGCTTGCCGTTGCAATCATGGTCTACACGGAATCACATGGTGGTGGCGGTCAGCTCTTGCCCATCGCAGCCATCGGCAATCTCTTGGGGCCGAATGTCAACGGCAACCAAGGCCAACCCTTGCACTAACCGACCGGTAAATTGCCCCTAATGCACAACCACGGTTTGGTTGTACAATATGGCCGCCCATTTTGCTGCCCTCCATCCCAATGATCCCATTCCACATGGCCTTCGTGTCACTGAGGAGGAGGAAGCATCCGTCCGCGGATGCAACGTTGGTGCCCTCAAGAGCGGGTCAAAAAGGCAAAAAGTGGCTGGTGATACGCCCACTCCTTCCATCACACCTTTCACCAACACCTCTACCAACAACAACAGCTCCTCCTCGTCCTCGTCCTCGTCGTCGTCCTCCTCCTCCTCCTCCTCTACAACTCCCCCTATGCCACCAACAACATCTCATACTCCATCCATGCTACCCTCCGAATCGGAGGCCACTACGGAGGGGGATTGTCGGACACGGCCATTGAAGTCCACCAGGAAGTGGGCAAGAGACAAGAAGTGTCTGGACGCACTTCTCGAGGCCAAAAAGAAGAGAACCAAACGATTCGTCTAGTGACCACAAGGACTACTTTGATCGTCCGGTGGACAAGCGCTCTTAGCGCCCCTTTCATTACCTTCCTCAACTCCACCACTCCAATCACCCATGTTTTGAGGCCCCAAGGAGGAGAACCCCACGAAGGGCACGCGGCGCGTTGGTGCACACGATGCACAACCGGTGTGCGGGCATAGTGAGTGCGCACGTTGTGGGCACGTAGTGCGCGGAGAGAACTTTTTTTTTAAAAATGTATTTTGCGCGTTGCAAACCCTCCCCCCCCTCCTCCAAAGGGTTTCGAAACATACATGAACTCCTTCTTCACAACATGCTGGTGGGGCGCCACTGGCAACAGTGGCCGGGAATTGACTCGGGGGTGCTATGCCCTTAAACACAAGTACCACCTACCATGCCCCCCCCCCCCCTATAGCAATTTTTTTTGCCAACATACATTCCGCAAAAATGTCTAGCGCGATGAGGGGGTCATTTTAAGCCATCTATGTTGGGGTCCGGGTGCCCCCCTCCCGTTCAGCTGGCCCCCGACCCCCCCCAGACCCAGCCCCCGCCCCCGCCCTGAAATTGGCTGGAAAGTGGGAGGGAGTCGGCGTATGGCCCGATGGTACGCCCTCCCCGTGTTCTGCATGCCCCATCCTGGTTGTTTCCACACTGCCCCCCCACCCCCCCACCCCCCCACCTCCCACACACGCACCCAGCACCTGTCAATGACATTTATCCCCACCCCAGATGAGATCCATGTTTCCCGACGTGCCCGCTGCAAACCTCCAGCAGGTGCGTCCTTCTGCAGCACCAAAGAATCTGAAACCTTCACCCTAACCCCAGTCCAGACCAAATACAGCCCAACCGCCCCCCCGTTTCTTCTCCCCCGGAGATCAGGATGCTTGTAGCAGCAGCACAAAGGTGAGTTCGGGGGTTACTTTCATGTGCCTCTGTGACTGTGTTTGGGAACGTAACACAGTGGGGTGCTACGCCAGGGTGTGCACATGCCCACGACTGGGCACCACCACAAGCAGGACCCCGGAGGTTGTGGCAAGGAGGTTCAGGTGGGAGGATCCGCAGAGACAGCGGCAGTGGGAAACTGCAGTGGGAACAAAATCGTGATTGCACCAGCAATGGTCAGAACTGAGCCGCGCAGAAAGACATGGGCGTCCATCGAAGACACCTTGTCCCAAGGCAGAAATACAGCGCAGTGCAGGCCAGGTTCTACCCAGCCAAATGGGTGTGCTAGTGTTGGCACCAAACGGGCAGTGTGTGCTAGCATCCGTACCAAATGATGAATGAGTGGTCCCATCTGCCGCAGATTAGTTAGACTGTGAGGAGGGGGATGCTGGTGATTGTCACACACCCGTATTCCGGGAAAGTGACCAGTGTTGGTGTGGACCAGCTATTTTCTGCCTTCGTTGGAGCACCTTTCCTGGTGCTGCCCTATTTCGCGGGCCGCCGCCGATGGTGCCTGCTCATTGGCTTTTGGGGCAGGGGGGGCGGGCGTGGTATGTACGTGAGTGACATAGACTGCGTGGGGAGGAGGCATCCTTTTTGCCAACGAAAAGGCCAGACCAACACAAAGTAAAATGGTGACAAGAAGGTGTCGATGCTGGTGATTTGGCACATGGTGATGATGGACTTGGGGCAGGTAAGAGGGGTGCAGCAGACGGGGATACAGGGAAACAAACAGGGTCCCCCATCGGGAACAATGCAGCAAAGCGGCCTGATCATGGGCAAACAAGTGTTGATAGTGAGCCGAAGTTTACCAAAGAACAGCAGCAGTATTTACAGTTTGATTTAGGGTGAAAACATGACCAATTTGTACACCATAAGCCTGAGAAGGGGAAGGTTCTTTGGAGGCGCATTATCCAGATGCATGGCGCACGCATGCACCCATCCGCTTTCTGCAGATGTGAACCCAGGGAATGGGCAGGCGGCAAGAGAGGGGGAAGTGGTGGCAGGAAGGGGCTTCGGCAGGGGCAAGCGCAGAGGCACTGGCAAGGCAGAGGAGGACTAGGACATGGAAGGTCAGAGGAGGCATCGGCACACGTGCAGACGTGAGCTGTGCACGCAGACGCGCATCCATCTGCATTGTGCTGCCCTTCCGTTGTGCATAAACTCGTCCGTTGGCATCGTGTAGACGTGTAGATGGGCTGGCAGATGTGCTGAAGGGTGAAGGTGGTGAGGGGACCCAGGGGCTCTGATGTGGTGGGACTGTGTGAGGGGCACACGGGGCGGCCTTCGGGGAGGCAGCGAATATCTGATGAGGATTGGCTCAGTGAGGGATTGAGAGGAGGGCAGGGCAGTGGCTTTTGACTCTTTGACTCTGGTTGTACAGCAACGCCCCATCCGCTGTGCCCGTCCGGTCTGCCTGATGACTCTGCCGCCTCTGGCCCTTCCATCCCTAGGCCCTGGATTTGTGTGAGGGGGACGTGGATAATGCTGTGGCGTACCTGCTCAACTACAGCACGGAGGTGCCCCCTGGCGGCGCCCACCTCATGCCGCCTCCGGAGCGCCCACGTCCGGCGCGTTCCCCCCGCCTTGCGGACCGCTCCCCCAAGGCCCATGCCATGGCCGTACAGACGCTATTTGTGCCTGCCACCGCCACGCACAATCTCCTTGTGGACAACTTCTCGCACCTCAGTCTGGCGACCATATTGGAGGCCCTGGCCAACACCGACGGGTACGCCGCGGAGGCGGAGGGCGGTCGTTCGGCATGGCTTCGATTTTTTGTTGTCCGTTGCCCGCACCCTTTCCCCTTTGCACCAACAGAGCCTTGTCAGTTTTGGCCCCGTTGCCGCTGCTTGCGGTCGACCAACCGCGTGTGGCAATGCTGCATGTTTGCCTCTGTGACTGAGTGTGCATCAGCAAAGAGCTCTGCTTCTTTTGAGGACCGCCTTCTGGTTCGGCTGTGAGGAAGTCACCATTTGGTTGCTGGCAGGGTTCTTCAGGGGAGTGGAGGCTGTGTACTTTCCCCCAAAGGGTGTGCACTGTGCTCACACCGTGCACCTGTTACCCCATTGGCCCGCAGTTGGTCATGAGGAAGTTGAGGAGGCCCTACCTCGCCCAACAACAAACTGAAATCTGTCGGTTCGGTATTTGTCAGGCTGTTCAGGGATGCGTTGTACACTGGCTGAGCAGCGGAGTATCGAATATGTTCAGCCGCAATTTGTGCATTACCCCCCCCCCCCCCCCGGGCAGTCGAAAACCTTTGCACTACAGTGGGCCTGAACAGCTACAGCATGCTACACTGCCAGTGTGTGCCTTGTCAGAGACAAGGTAATTCCCGTGCCCCTACATTCACAGACAACCTCTGTCTCAGGCATATGGAGTCTGCTTTGCAGCTTTTGCAGTCCGAGGAGGCGGAGGGGGGCCATGAGGACATGAAAAAGGGGCGTAGGGGCCGCATCCATGACCTCTTCTCTGACATGCCGCCGGAGGTGTGCCATTTGATGCATGCATGAACCTGGACCGCTGGTTACGTGCCACAGGAGTAGCACACAGCCAGGCTTTGTTTATAAGGAATTAATACCAAAGGGGGGGGGAGGGTCTGGGTGGGTCCCACAAAGGGCGGCTTGTTGAAATTTGATTTTCCCTCAGCCAAATTATGGGTCAAGAGTTTTTTTTTTTGGATGGGTGGGTCTCAGAGCCAAAAGACACCCCCCCCCCTACAAACAAAGCCTGCACACAGCCCCCTGCTTGGCGGGGACCCAGGGAAATACACCCAATGCTATGCACCACGACCTGTTGCCGCCGTTATCCTCCCAAAAGGAGAGATTACAGCCCCGCCTCAAAGTTTGGCAGGGGATCACACCCTTTAATGTCCTGCAGTGAGGGTGCACAAACACCACATGTCACTAATGTCCACTCAGGATCTGGCTCATTTATGCCAAAGCTCCTTAACTTTGCCCATTCAAAAGGCAAAAAGAGGTGTGCCCTGAAGGACCATGGGGAAGTCAGACTTTCGCTTCAAGGGGGGGGGAATGTCCATAGGAGACCCCCAAAACTGAGGGGGGTCTTGGACCAGGGGTCCTATGACGGGGCCATTATTTCCATTAGCACCAGAAGGAAAGTTCGGTCAATGATGGTCTTCGTAAGAAGGGTGATGCATGTTCCTAGATTGAGACAATGTATGGTTCCTAGCGAGGTATATGCATTGAGCAGCATGTATTCAATTACCCTTGTTTCCTAAGTAGCCATAGGGCTAGGGTCACTGAGCTGGTGGAACCAATCTTGGTAAGCTCGCGTGAAAGGGGCAAAAATCACAACTCTGTCGTGGTGCTTCGGATTCGACCAAAATTTTCGGTGAACGATACCTATGGTTGTGAGGGACAATCACACAAAGTATGAGACAAGAACTCAACGGTGGCGGCCAGGAACGGGTGTTGCAAGTGGCATACCTTGGTTTCAAAATCTGTCAAAAATGACCAAAAAAAATGCTTTTTGGGGGGCAGTTTTGGTGCCTAGGATGTCCATGTAGGGGTGCATTTGCATTGAAACTAACCTAGATCATGAACAAACACCGTTGATCGCCGTGTAGTGTGTTTTGAACCCAGTTAGTGGCCCCAACAACCTCATTTGGGGCCCAAAATGCCGCAAAATCAGCCCCGAAAGGCACCCTTTTTTTCATACTTTTTCAAGTTCCACCTTTCTGTGTTGTGTTTGATAGCCGTGGAATGGGTTGGGCACCCTTGTAGCGATCAATGAGCACGAAGGAGATCACTTGCAAGCCATTTACTCGCTGTCAGCAACCTTCAATGCCCCATTTTGGCATTGATGAGTGGTGGAGCACGCACAGTGCACGTGCTAAGGTAGGGTTACGGGGTCACATGGGGGTCCAAAAATGGTCAAAAATCATTTTTCCAAAATTGTTCCTAGACCACTGGGGGTGCTCAAACAAGGGATTTAAGGCTATTTTAAGCCACTTTTGACCCATATTGACCCATGCAAGGTCCCGCAAACCCTTGAAATGGGCAGTTTAGGAACTCACATTGCAATACAAGGGGGCCGGGGGGCGGGGGGAATGCGGGAATTCAGGCAGTTTGGGGGCCTAGCATGCCCATGGAGGGGGCTATTTGCATTGGAACCAACCTAGATGATGAACAAACACTTTTGACCACTGTCTAGTGTGAAATACCGCAAAGTTAGCCTTGAAAGGGAATGCCGTGCACGCAGTGCGCACAGTGCAAAGTTTTGCATGTCGGCAAATACCCGAACCCTAGTTTTGGCCCCTTGGGGGGGCACCTGACGCGGCATGTGCGCGGCGCAAAGATTCAGTTTTCTGGCCCACCCAAGCACCCACAGTTCCTACCCCGGGTGCCCCTCGTCTAGGGATTTTGGGCCTGATCCGTGATACTCTTGAGTAAGAAATGTCGTTCGTTGTTGTCTATTCAACATCCGCGCTAGATTGGGCAAGACGAGGCGCGTAAGAAATGTTGTTTGTTGCTCTTTGAAGATCCCGCTCTCGAAGCTCATCCCCGGCACGAGGTAACTGTTAGTGTGGGGCGAAACTTGTCGTTGGGTTGCGGAACTGTCGGACCGAGCGCTCGTTTCCGTGGTGTACATCGCTGTTAAGATCCCACGGGTACGACGGCTATCGCAATATTTGGAGGGGTAATGGGACTACCCTTCACAAATCTATTCGCATCTTGTTGTACCTCACCTAGTTTTGTATTCTGCGCTAGGTGCGCTACCCCTCGTATGGCCCTTGGCCCCATGTGCCCCTCAAAATAGCCTTAAACTACTTGTTTGAGCACCCCAAGTGGTCCAAGAACAATTTTGGAAAAAATCATTTTCGACCACTTTTGAACCCCGTAGCCCTACAACGGTGTTGACGCATGGAATTACACTGCAAGTGATCCCCTTTATCCTCATTTATCACCACAAAGGGTGCCCAATGCATTCCATGGCTATCAAGCACAACATAGGAAGGTAGGAAGTTGGAACTTTGAAAAAATCTGCAAAAAAGGTCGCTTGTGGCCAAGTTGTTGCACTGTGTGCGCACTGCGTGGGCGCTGTGTGGGCACTGCGTGCACCTGCCGGGAAACTCACCCAAGATCACCTACCAGGTGTCTGCTGGTACAGCAAAGCAACAAAGCCCACAAGATAACAACCCTTAGTTGCTCCATATTGGCCCACGCAAATTCCCAGAAACCTTTGAAACGGGCAATTTTAGGACAGACGATGTGTACGGGGGGGGGGGGGGTTCAGGAGCAATATGCTGTGTTTGAACATCTTGGATTGTGTTGGGCACCCTTGGGATGATGAATATTGATGATGTGGATAATTTGCAAGCAATTTTTGTGTAGTCAACACCCTTCAATACCCCATTGGAGTGGTGTAGCATGCAGAGTGCACATGCTACGGTAGGGTTATGGGGTCATTTATGGGTCCAAAAGTGGTCAAAAATGATTTTTTTCAAAAGTGTTTCTCGACCTATTGGGGTACTGGAACAAGTGGTGCAAGGCCATTTTGAGCCATCTTGGACCCACATGAGCCTGTGCAAGCTTAAAAAAAAAGCCTTGAAATCGGCAACTTTGGGATTGACAGTGCACCATAGGATGGTCCACGGGGAATGCGGGCGGAGGGTTGATAGGTGAGGAGTGTGGGTGGAGTGCTCGGTGGCATGTCTCTTAAACGAACGGAGCCATTGTGGACCCATGTGAGTGCATACAAGCTCAAACAAAGCCTTAAAATGGGCAATTTTGGGACTAACAGTGCAGCACCGGGGAATAGGGGGGGGTTGCGGGGGGAGGGGTGATAGCGGAGGTGCAGGAGGAGTGCGGGGGGGCATGTCTCTCAAGGGAGTGAAGCGAGCGAGGAAGGGTTCTGAGGGTGGTATAATGGTAGAAGTGGGGGGAATTGTTTCTAGTGTCCCTCAACATGCATCCATATGCAGCCTGGTAGCTAATAGTCCCTCCACCGCCTCGGTCCCAATATTCGGTCTTGATTTTTAGGTTCTAGGGTGAGCAATGTATTTTAGCAGCAACGGCAACATCAGCCGCAGTAGATGCAAGGAGCAAGCGCAAAAAAATTCTTTTTGAGGACATTGTGCCTCAAAATCATTGCACAACTAGTTCACTCTTAGAGCAAATGTGCATCACCTAAAACAAGTTTTGTGTCATTTCAAACCTTCTAGCCTTCTTTATGGCCGATTCAGTGTCCAAAAACGGCTATTTTCAAGCCTATTTTTCTTGAATCTTCAGGGCAATCGCCGATGAGTCATGTGAGCATCTCTGGCAAGGGTCGTCCTTATTCCACGGTAATTGAACTATCCAATTATTGCATTTGGAAGTTCCAAGAGACGTCTCTCATGCCGTGGTGCAAGATGATAGTTCATTTTGAGGTGAGAATGACGCATTTTTCCAAACGTTTTTCAGGACGATCCTCCTCAATGTTCGCAATGATCACGAGTGTGTCATGTCGACATTTTCAAACCAGGCCTTTTTTCTTCCACGGCCATTGGGTTGCCTTTCAAATGAGTGCAATGGGGTGTTCAATGAGGCGTCTTCGTGCCGGGGTGCCATGACATTTGAGTCAGAAATGAGCTCACCGTTCAGGAGGACCATAAGGACCTTGCTTGGTCTTAGTCACGAGTCTTGAGTAGCGAGTTGGGTCTTTCCTAGTGGAGGTTCTAGAAACTCTTTTTAGGAACTAGGGTGAGCAATGTATCTTAGTAGCAGCAGGCAACAAGCAAGCAACCGGCAGCAACAAGCAACAGACAATTTCAAATGATTTACATAGATGTTGTGGCTCAAAATTGGCATCCAAATATCTCAAAATGATTGCAAAGCAAATGCACATCAGCTAGAACAAGTTTCCAGTGATTTTGGCCCATTTTATGGCCATTTTAGTGTCCAAAATTCACTATTTAAGCCAATTCTCGAGGCAATTGTCTTGATAGTTTAGGATGATGACCAATGTGTCATGTAGGCGTCTCCAATGAGGGCTATTCTCCTTCCATATCGATTGAGCTATCAAATGATTGCAAATGGGTGTTCCATGAGGCGTCTTTCACAACGTGGTGCCAGACGGTAGTTCATTTTGAGGTGAAAATCAGCCACTTTATAGCTTGTGATCAAGACGATCGTCCTAAACGTTCAAGATGATTGCCACTGTGTCATGTAGGTGTCTCCACTGAGGGCCGTTCTTCTTCCACAGCGATTGGACAGTCAAATGATCGCAAATGGGTGTTCCACAAGGCGTCTCTCACGGCATGGTGCCATGCGCTCATCTGGTTTCTTAATTGGCTCTTTCTGCCCACGAGGGCAACACCGACATTGTCGAAATTGTAGTGTGGGTTCTGCCAGCTCAGATTTGTGCCGGTGCAGTTCACCTGCGACGTGATAGTGCGGCTGGGCAGGGCTTCACTGTTTGGATGGGTGCTGGGGGGAGGGGGCGGGGGTTCACACCACTTTTGGCAGGGCGGGATCATGGAGAGGGGCACAGAACTTCCCAGCAAAAGCACACATTCCGGAGCCAACTCAAAATAGGAAATTACACACTATTTCTCGCGTTTTCATATTTTGGACGGTGTTAGGGTCGTTGGACAGCGCGCCATCAGATACTTTATTGTCGTGTCCCCGGACAACACAGGGCACCACCATATCCTAGCAACATTCAGAAAACAAAGTATGGCATTCGGTTTACCGGAATGTTGTACCACAAGTTTCCCTTCTGGCCCACATGTGTGACTTGGTCTTGTAGACCATCATGCGGGGGCTTTGTATGGGCTTTTTTGTGAAAGAAACCGATGCCGCACATTATTTTTGTGACGCCCCATTTTTCGGTGTTGTTTTGGTCGTATATTGGTTTGGGTTGTCCTGACATCTCTACCGCGGGTTTCCCTCCATCCCACGTTTTTGAGCTGGTCTTTTAGACCACCATCAGGGGGCTTTGGATGAGACTTTTGTGAAATGGGACACCGCGGCACGTTAATTTTGCAAAACCCCATTTTGGGTATTTGGTTTACAAAAACCGGTTTGCCCCCCCCCCCCCCCCGGGTACTGTACCCACACAACATACGTGACATGGCCCCTGATGCCCCTTACATATCAAGTTTTCGGAACGAACACGCTACAACGCGTTCTTTTTACACTATATGGGTTTACATATTAGTTTTGGGTATGTTCTATAGGTGTGGGTGGTTACAGAAACATTCTTTACAACAAAACCCTATGCATTTCTTCTTTCATTGTTTGCGTTCAGTTGTGACATAGATGATCATCCATTTTCCCCTCTTGCATGCTGTCTTCTTCCAGAGGGGCACCACATGGCCGCTTGGATTACAGATGGCTGCTCCACGATCCATTTGTAGGAAGAACAAGAAGGTTTTATTGTGTGGAAAGCACCCGGCAACAAATTGTGCACACATGTGAAGGGTGCGAAGGTGCACGTCGTGTCCCAATGTTGACTCTAGTGGCAATGGGACATGAATCACTGAGGTTCGTTACTTATTATTGTGGTGCATGCGCATCACCTTGGGTCCATAATAGACGTAGGCAAACACTCCCACAAACGAGGGAACCACCTTTCCAAAAACATGACATTAATTTTTTTCTACTTGCAACGATGTACATAGTACCCGTACGTTGCCGGAGGTATTCACACACTATATCACAATAAGTGTACTGTAGCGCGTTCGCCAAAGCCTCCCAAAGTTTTTTTTGTACTCTTTCGTGCTGACTTGTGTCAGGTACCCTTCTGTAGTGCATCCTTGACCAAGAATGAGTAACCTGCCACCGTCTGTAGCACTTGCGACCTTGACATTCTTTCTCAACTCTCTCATACATGTATCAAAAAAAGGAGGACCTACAAGAAATGAAAATTCCATAGTCCTGTTCACGCAAGCGGCAATTTTGGTACAAACTATAAATCCGGATAAGTGACTCAGACCCAACTATTCAATACATCATTCAAGTGCTGGTTGGACTCAGTAGGTAGGTTAGCGTGCGTTGCAATTTGCAAACGGGTTTTATGTGACGAAACAACATGAAGCGTTGCATTAAGGGGGGGGTGGTGGAAGCGCATGTATGTTTAGTCACAGGGCTTTGTATGAGCTTCTTGTTGAAACATCGCGCTGCAGCGTGTTATTTTTGTAAAACCCCATTTATTGGTACTCTTGTTCCAGCACATGCTGCGCGCGTTCTGGGTTCACAGGACTTCTCCACCACAGGTTTTCCTTCCATCCCACATCTTTGACCGTGTCTCTTGGACTCGCCTAATGGGGCTTTGTATGTGCGGCTTTGTCAAGAACGTGCTACAACGTGTTCTTTTTGCAAATGTTGAATTCTTTAGGCCTCATGCCTATCCCAAGTGTTGTCTTGTTTCATGGACATGTACGTTCAAACCACACAAATTTTCGAAAGAACGTTTCCACGGGTTACCAAACTGGGCACACTAAACACCAAGGCTTGTTCCATATTGTTTTGGTGCATGCAAATCACTTTGTGTGCGTAACAGATGTGGGCAAATACTCCCACAAACCAGGAAACCAAAATGTCGACAATCTGGCATATTTGCTTTTTTTTGCTGCCTGCTACGATGTACATAGTTGCACACATGCGCCAAACCAAAGTAACTAGGGTGCATTGCTCAGTTTTTTGATTGACAACGGTGCTTGTGGTGGCGCCGCATCTGGCTAGTCACGCGACAATGCTTTCTCTGTTTGTGATGTTGATGTCAGTTTCTTGCTGTGAGGTACGCTTAGGGTGCAATACGGGTGGGATTTCCTGCTCGCCCCCTTATCTCTGGCAGCATTTCACAACAGGCCTGCTTGCTAGAGAAGTGTTTCCACATGGCATGGTCACGCTGGGCACACCCTGGGCCATTGAGGCAGTGCAACCTGAACAAGCATGGCACAAATGAGCACTCGTTGCACAGTGAGCCTCATCACACCAACTAGATTGTCAAACAGAAGTTGCAAACATGTGACCATCAACCAACTCGGTGCTCTGCACCTGCAATGCATAGGACAATCATGAGAAATCAATATCCAGCCACTTGGGGCGGTCCTTGAGCATACCGGCTGCAAGTAGTGGCCCAGCCCAGACACTCGCCCTAGTCCTGAGACCACAGTAACACCCCTGCCCCCTCCCACCCCCAAAAGGAATTCATTTGGCCGATGATCACCCGATACATAAAAATACACGTAAAAAAGCAGACAGCCAATTATGGTTGTTGAAGGTTCACACAGACACACATCCGCACACACGCAAACACACGAAACGGCAGCTGCAATCCCCCCCCTCCCCACACCATAGGATATTGTGTGAGTGCACAGCGGTAGAATGATACACTACTGGGTGCGGCAATGTGTGACCTGACATGCATGCATCACACACTAGAGAGGCCTTGTCCCTAACCAAACCATCCCCCCAACCCCCACCCCTATCGTCCAAGCTACATCCAAAACGCAAGAAAAAATTACACGCCACCCCAATAGAAAATCAGTTCCTGTGGGGGTATAGCCTAGGCAGTGCACAGCTTACACATGACCCACAAAAACATCAAGGCTTCTCGAACGGGACATCCTCACGGGTGATGGTGCGTGATTCAAATGAGAATACAGGTTGGTGTGGGTGAAACAAGGCAAAAAAGAATGAAGCCAAATACATGGTTTAAATTGGTGCCCCCCCCCTATGGCCTTGTGCACGCACCACATTGCCTGTATCTCATTCACGTTGGCCCCCCACTCGCCTTGTGGCCCTGGGGAACAGAGGCTTGGCTGCAATGTGGGCCGGCCACCAGGCCCCATCACCAACTCTTGGAAGCAATGGAACAAATCCTTGCCTTCACCATCCACATCCCCACCAGGCACTGCCAAAGATTAGCGCTTGTTCTCCCATTGCTGCAGCGAGCATAAGACTGGCTGTGAAGGCGTCATTGTGGGTCATCCCACAGACTTTCTTGATAGGTTGATCTCTTCACGATATGTCCATCCGTTAGGACAGCTTGGGCGAGGCTCTTTATTGAGGTGGAGACAGGGGTGTCCCTCTGATGCTATTTGCCAGCCCCATGCTGGGGCCAAACCTCCAGCAGGCTCCTCCTCCTCCTCCTCCTCCTCCTCCTCCTCCTGCCCCCCCCTTGCCCCCCTTTCTGCCTTCTCTCCTGTCCCCTGGACTCTCCCTCCTGGCTCCCCCTGTATCCTCTGCTGCCTCCCCATTTCTTCCACTGCCACAACCCTGTACCAGGCCATTGAGGAGGCGCTGCACAATTGTGACAAAGATGAAGAGTTGGCCATTCAGCTCCTGACGAATCAAGAACGAGAGAAGCTGAAGGCTGAGATTGTAAAAGACATGGAAAAGGAGATGGAGTTAATCTGCTGGAGCGCTGTGGTTCTCTCCCTCTCATCAAGTCCAGGCTCTGCGGAGCGCCACCCCCCCCCCCCCCAGAGCCCAGCTTCCCACTGCCATCGGTAAGAATCGCCCCAACATTGGCATCCGATGTTTACCCTTTGTTACCATCCTGAGAATTGCAGTCCCCCTGCATATGCCCTGACCCTGTCGGAGGCGCCACACAATCATTTCTGTGTTGTTTGCACCCATGTTTTCTGGCACATAACCAAATGACAACAACAGCAAATCAGACAACATTATTCTACAGACATATTCATCAAGTATACACCGAGCTTCGTGACCCTTAAGCTTGTTCTGTGGCACCACTCGGATGTATGCTCTGTTTGGGCGGGGGGAGGGGGTCATCGCATGTGTCCCCTCACCCCCACCGCCATCCAGCAACTGCCCTACCTATCCCCTCCGAAACACATACACCTTCCCACTGTGCTTGCCTCCACACAATGGGTATTTGCAATATGTGTCAAAAAATGGATGGTATGGTGCACAGTGTTTCAACCCCCGACCCCTCCATAAAAGGGGATGCCAGGCCCTCGGCCCTTGGCCCCGAATTCAACCCCAGAACTCTGCAGCCATGAGGCACGTAGGGTACCACTGGGTGACCCGAGGACCCTCATCCCATCATGGCCACAATAATATCATGCATCATGTGTATGCTGGGCTGTCTGGAATAGAAATCAATGTCAACAGGGTCTATAGAGCCATTTTGATGGTGCCATTTTCATGAATGGCAGCTCTGATTGCGCATTGTGTGGGATACGACTCGGTGTATTTTGCAGTGCGTGCTGAACCTTTTCTGATCCTGCAGGAGCACATTCAGAAACGTGGCAAGAGCCAGCAGAAGACAGAGGTTGAGCTGGCGGCTGCAGCACGCAAGAAGGGGGAGACTAAGGAGATTGTGAGTCAGGGGCAGGGGGTCTCATACCAAAGTGCAGGCTCTGGCTTCAGTGAATGCCCGAGCTGCGGGTATGTTCGGGATCAGGGCTCTTGTGCATCACATGCCACCCAGTCGTGAGCATTGCTTGCCATTGACTGCCCCCCCCTGCTGCGCATGTGGCAGTGCGACTCCATGGTCACTGTACGCTCTAGAGGTAGAACAACCTACATGGTGCCTTGCAGCTCGGGGAGTGGGGCCCCCTTCTTAAGGCCCCTTGAGAGTTGTATACTGGTCTAGCTGAAGTGCCCAACATCACCTGCAGCCCGAAATCCAAGTTGGGTGGTGGTTTCATACTCAACAACGCAACAGCACATGCACATGCCCAAGTGATTTCAAATGCCTTCTGCAGCACCCACCCCTCAGAAACCTGCGATCAGAATCCCACCCCTGGGAGTTATTGATTGCGAGGGAGGGGGGCTGGGCTATGTGTTGCGCGCCAAACCTGTCGGTTCACTGGAGGTGCTGTGCATGTAATGGTGCACAGAGTGTCAACTGCTGGTGCAGTTGCTCTGATGACCGAGCACATTTAGTGCTGCTCGCGCGCCCTGTGTTTTGCTGTAATAATCTCGGTTTCACCCTAGCCTTTCGGTCTGAAGAACAGTCTGTAGCCATCATTTGTACGCCAGGCCCCAGTGGAGTAGTTACTCCAGGTTTGAAAATGCGCAATGGGTGCAGGAGTTGTGTATAACCAACTGGAGTCTCTTGATCAGTGGCCAGTAGCCTGCACACACCCTTCTCAAACTTTTGGAGGGCGAGCGGAGGCGAAATGCAGTGACCACCAGTGTCCAAAAATCCAGGACACAGGTGAGCACAGACTCTATAGCAGGCCTGGAAAACCGCGAAAATGTCCTGAGCATGCCCAAACTCCTAACCCTTCCCTGTTGGATGGCCCATACCCACTGTTGCTCCATTTCCTAGGACCCAAGTACCCGAGTACACAATTGATTTTCCACTTTGGGGACCTAGGCAAGATAGGGTTTATGTAGTCACTTTGGTGTTCTCCCCACAAAAGCTCCCGAGACGGCAGGGGTTGTGAAGCGACTGGTGCCCATTTTGGTGTCCCCGAGAAGGCCGGGTTATGTAACTGCTTTCATTTTCTCCCCACACTGGCCCTTCAGATGACAAGGGTTGTGAAGCCATTCCTCCCCACTCTGTGGGGACCCCGGGAAGGCAGGGGTTATATAGCCACTTTGATGTTCTCTCCACACAGGGGCCGCTGAGACAACATGGGTTGTATAGCCATTGCTCCCCACTTTGGGGACCCCGAGGAGGCAAGGGTGATGTAGCCTCTTCGATTTTCACACCACACCGGGGCCTTGGAGACTGCAGGTCTAGGGACCTTGACATTGCTTCATACTAAGGCCCATGCGAGTGAGGCTGAGTTTTGGGCCCTAAATGGGGTCCCGGCAACGAATGTGGACACCCCCAGTACTCTAAACTCAGCACAAGCAGCAAGTGCTGCTAGTAGCAGTTGCAGGAGGAGTAGCAATGCGGAACCCAATCTCTTCCAGCCTTCCAATATGATGTGCACAGTGTGGTGCACAAGGCCATTGACAAAGGAACCATCCGGGAATGGACCGTTCTAGCGTTTGCCGTAACCGATAGTCGCACAACTAAACTCATGGCCGTGAGCGCCCTAGCGTGCATGGGAACGGGACAGTGGAGAGGGGTGGTAGAGAACACAAAAGGTGAGGCAATGATTGCACAACGACATCCTATAGTAGCACAAATGAATTCAAGCTTGTCAGTGCCCTACAGTGCATGCAAAAGATTATGCCACTACGGGGCATCGTTGTGCATTCTTTGCCTCTTATTGTGCACTTGTTGTTTGTGTTCTCCACAACCCCTCGCCACTTTCCCCTTTCCAAGCATGTCCGGGCACTCGCAGCCTTAAAATAAGTTGTGCCACTATCAAACCTCGCTGTCCATGAAATGTGTCTCCTTTTTGCATGCATGTTCGGGAACTCACTGCCTTGATTTCGTTTGTACCACTATGGGACTTTGTTGTGCCCTTATTACCTCACAATGAATACGCGCCCATGAGTGCCCTAATCTGCTTGCAAAAGGGGATGCAATAGCAGCACAGCAAAGATTTGTAGTGGTACAAACAAAATCAAGGCCGTGGGTGCCCTACCGTGCATGCAAAAGGTGAGACATTTGGTGGGCAAGGAAGTCGTGTAATGGCACAAACAAATTCAAGGCCGTAAATGCCCTAAGTCGCATGCAAAAAGTGCCCTGTGGGGTCCTATAGTGGCATGAAGAAAATCAAGGTAGTGAGTGCTCTAACGTACATGCAAAAGGTGAAATAATTGATGGACCGCGAGGTCCAACAGTGGCAGAACCAATTTCAAGACCATAGGTGCCCTATGTGCATGGAAAGGGGGAAATGGAGACAAGTGGTAGAGAACACTATGATACCCCGCGGAATGCATCGAACTTTGGCCCCATGAATGGGCTTGCCCAAAATGTGCAACTTAGTTGACGGGATGGTTTTTGAGGCAAAGTGGGGCGAGGAATTGATAAAGGGCTGAAGACATCACTAATAATCTAAAATGACAATCGTCTTGGGGGTGCAAAGTTACCGCGGAAATGGTAACTTACTCACGGCCCCAAAATGCCGTTTTGGCGAAACAGTCTCTTAGGACTATGCATGGAAAACAACTATGACATACACTTAACAAAATGGGTTCCATGGCACCCATACCACCCTTTTCTATAGCTGACGGTAGAACATGGGGTGAGTCAACCACCGTGTCTAACCGTGTCAAAGGTGTATTCACAGGGGGGGGGGAGGTCTTCTCCATATGGATACCCACATACACATGGGTACATTTATTGCACAACAGTGTTGCACACCTATTGTAAGCCCGTTACACAAAGGAACCTTGTGCTCCCGAGGACGAAGGGCGGAAGGAGTGGTTATGGAGGTTGAGACCAACCGTGTTTATGCTGTGCCGTACCTTGCTTAAGCTAAGTCCCCCGGATAGCGCTCAGGCCATTTGGCCTTAGGACACTACAAGGGTTTGCAAAAGGGTTCGTGTTCAGCTTGCCACCTGCGGTTTGCTGTCGGGCCGCCACGCCCCTGTGGCAACACGTGTAGATACTAGTGAGCAGGAGGTTCTATGGATGTTGCAACACGGGGGGAGTGCAGTTGTTGCTTGGGTAGACCAATTCAACAAAGCCCGGTACTCCAAAAACTAGGACACACGATGAGACGTATCATTGTCCACAACTGCTATGGCACTCATTCTTGCTGCTAGTTTGACAGGACATTTTAAAGGGCCCCCCCACACCCGACTCCCTATATAGTGGTGTAGCTCACCATTTTTCTGACCTTCTAGAGGCGTGGGTTTCTTTTACTGCCTCGGCAAAGCACCTTGCGCGCCAAGGCATGTGTTTTGAGCAAGTGTGGTGCCCGTTGGATGTTGATTGCAAGGAGGTGGAGGTCACTCCATGGTTGCCATTAGCCATTTGGTATGTGCCTATTTCCGCAACTTTTGGGTTTCACCAGGCCATGCACGGTGTACTTTGCTGGCTAACAACCGTTTCACACTAATGTTGCCTATGTTATGCGACATCACCATTTACTACAGCTACTTGAAACTCTTGTACAACTATTGGATGCAACCACTTCCGTTGCGGCATGTGTATGGTTGCATGTGTCCTTTGTTTGGTGTCTGGCATCCGTATAAGTACTGTGTTGATTACCGAGTTGGGTTTACCCGGTCGAGGTTTTACAACCCTACTTAGGGTCCGAGGGGGAGCTACACATTTTAGCAGTAGCAGCAACAACAACAATAGGAAACATTAGCAACAGCAAGCGGCGGCAATAGGCGGTGAAAAAGTCCTTTTTGGCCAACCAGTGGCTCTAGACCGGGGTTTAAGTAGCTCAAAACGACCACAGAGCAAACGCGCATCACCACAAACAAGGTATGTGCTATTTCGAGCCGTCTAGGCCGCTATGCGGCTGATTCTGTGCCCAAAAGCAGCCGTTTTCGCCTGCTTCAGGGTAGTCATCACGGCGATCGCCGTGAAAGTTCAGTTGGCATCTCGGTAGCTCAAAATGACCGGGAAGCAAACATGCATCACATGCAACAAGCTTTGTGCTATTTGGAGCCATCTAGGGTGTTGTATGGTGGATTTAGGGTCTGATGGTGAGCAACACATTCTGGAAGCAGCAATAGCAACATCAGCAAACCGCAACACCAAGCAGGCGGGCAATCTTTTGCACAGCGCGTGGCTCGAAACCGGGATTCAAGTAGCTCAAAAGAACTGCAGAGCAAATGTGCATCACCACAAACAAGTTTTATGCCATTTCGAGCCGTCTACCCTATTCTATGGCCGATTTAGTGTCCAAAAAAGGCCATTTTCAAGCCGTTTTGAGGGAGTTTTCAGGACATTCGTCCTAAAAGTTTAGGATGATGGTCACCGTGAGTCGAAGATGACATTCAAGTAGCTCAAAAAGCAAACGCGCGTCACCACAAACAAACAATGTGCTATTTTGAGCCGTCTAGGCGGTTCTATGGCCGATTTGGTGTCCAAAAATGGCCGGTTCTCGGGCAATTTTTAGGACGATCGTCGTGAAAGTGCGGGGCGATCGCTAGTGTGCCAACCAAGTGTCTCAAATGCAGCATGATAGTCTACCACCGAGCTCGGTCCTAACAGAAGTCCTACTTAGGGTCCAAGGATGAGCAACCCATTTTATAGCAAGCAACATCAGCAGCAACAACAACAGCATCAACAAGCAACCAAGCAAGCAACAGATGCACCAAAGCTGTTTTTGCGGACGTTGTGGCTCAAAACCGGGATTCAAGTAGCTCAAAACGACCCCAAAGCAAATGCGCATCACCACAATCGAGTTTTGGCCCATTTCGAGTCGTCTACCCCCTTCTATGGCCGATTTGGCTATCCCGTCTTGGTGCAGGCGATCGAAAAACTGGACGAGGCAAGGGTGCTTGGACCAGCACCCCTTAAAGAGTCAGTTGGGGATATGCAGTACAAGTACTACAAGGAGTTCATGGAGTGGCTGACGGATCCGTTGACGAAAAAGGGTTACGGCGAAGACGGTGAACTACAAACTGAAGGAGTTCCGACACCCACAGGGGATCACCACCCATGTGTACCACCCAAATCTGCCAATCCATGACTATCAATGTATGTCGTTTGCTTGGCGTGGGGAAGATGCGGTATTGTATACTAGCCTTTATTGCCGACAATAGGTACAACGGAGTTTGGAGTGATCTTCGGTGTAGTATCTATGCAATACGAAATGTGCACGCAATAATTACTATGTTTCACTGCTAGCAGTAGAACACCCATGTTGTATCAGTAAAATCGTGTCCTATCTCTTTAGGCACCGAAAGAATTGTGAAAGGCCTGATGGCCTTGGACAGTCGGGTGTGGAGTTGGGGACTGCGAGGGCGGGCGGCAACAATATGGAGATTTGAACGGCCACAACTGAAGGCAAAGGATTTGCTAAATGCCAAGTTCTTGACCTAGGCAGCACACCACAGGTTGAGGAAGAGCCTGCTGGCAGACATGACCAGAGAAGGCAGTGTGAGCACGGATGCCACAAAGGATGGAGTGGTTGAGGTGGTGGTGAACAACAAGATGCGGGTAGTGCGATGCTGCAAGGACAAGATTGGAACTGTGAGTGTAGCCCATCTGGTGTACATTGAGCTGGGGCATGATGAGCCGTTGGACACGATCCCTATGGTCCTAGGTGGCAAGTTGGTGGCTGATGGGACCCGCTGTATTGTGTATGGATCCAACGCAAGGGAGCAGGCGGCATCCCTGTAGGAGAGGCAGCCTATAGTGGAAACCTGGCAGACGACGGAGATCACAGTGTATGGCACAGGGGAAATGGACATTGTTGCGAAGACTAGTCGGAATGCGTGCAGTGTTTTGCATATTGTGTTGCTGCAGCCCAGAAAGTTCATTCTGCATCCGCCATACATGATTGTGAACTACCCATGGCGACGTGCATGTTCCATTGGTGGTATGAACTTCTGGTCCCGTCGATGAATGTTCCAGCCGATCTACCACATCCCATGCTGTTGGTATTTCCTGCATCCTGCCGCTTTGCCCGGCAAATTTTGAAGACTGTGTCAACCCTTCTGGTGTACTCAGTGCGGTGGACATCCACCGGCCTGCCACCCAAAAGCATGCTTGACACGCCGTTGGAGGAGGTGACGACAGCGCAAAATGCACTGCCTCGTGACATTGAAGGGGAGTTGTCGTTGTTCGCGAATCGGACCCTAGTGACCCCCGGCGCGGCGAAGGCCCTTGGACAAGCGCTTCGAGGAGACTGCCAAGCAGGCAAAGAAAATCGACGAGCAGGTGATGAAGTAGCAGGCCAAGTAGGAGGCAAAGCAGGCAGCCGGCAAGAAGACGAGTGTGTCATCGCAACTGGCACGCCTAACGGAGAGCCCCTTTCCCTTGGCTGCCCCGGATGAGAACCCTCGCCACGAGACGGCTGGGCATGCTGCTGCTCGTGCTCCCAAGAGCAAGGCGGCATAGTCCAAGGCCATCCCCTCAACCAAGCCGTTTGCTAGTGCCTCCTAGTCTTCTGCTGTTCCAGAGGCCACAACTGCGAATACGCAGGGAGGTTCAGCGTAAGACCTGGGGGATGAAGAGACCAAGGCCTTCCGGTAACACCCCGAAGGATGGACAAACGGGCCTGGCCACGCGCTCCACTAGTTCTAGCTCTGCAGCGACCAAGATCCCTATTGCACATGATATGCAGAAGTTTTTCGGGACGACTGGGGGTAGGGGGAAGAACAAGTAGTCTCAGTGATTGCTAGATGCTGGTGTTCTAGTGTTGGCGGTACCCCCCCCCCCCCCAGGATACTGGTTGCTGCCTGTGACTATGATGGGGTTGTGCCCTGGGTGTGGGGCAAACTGCTGTTGTACTCCTGTTCATGATGAGTTTTGTATTCGGATTCACATTCAAATTTGTGTTCTACTGCTGGCTGTAAAAGAGCGCGTGTGTGTCCATACGATATGTGTCACCGTGTTTGCAGCATCCTTGCACACACACTACCCATCATGATCCAGGCCCATTTGTGACAGTGTGCATCTATTGTGCTAGTCACTTCTACTGCCGGCAGTAGTACTTTTCTTCTTCTTTGCTTCAGCATATGGGGTGCATTTGCGAGTATTGCATCGCTTTCACTTCACTGTAGAGCATTCTTGCAAACCTTTGGGAATACGTTGCATGTTTCTGTGGCGGTGGGCTTTGATGCATTCATTTTTCCAACCCACTCTATACCTCCATAGGTTTGTGTTGAAAAGACTTTAGGTGGCAGCTTACTCTCGCACAAGTTTTACTGCCAACGGTAAAAAAAAATTGTAGCATGTTAACGCAGTGGTATAAACCTTGTTCTATTGTTTTATTTTCGTGGGGATGCATTGTTGTGCTTGCCTGTCTTCCAGTGTTTCCGTGCAGGTCAACAAGCTGGGTTGTGTGACTATGCCTTGGAACAGCGCCTCTTTAGCTCACTATTTTGTCCCACACTCCTGTTTTCCACCGTCCACGGACGTGTTTTACTGTTCGCGGTAAAACAAGTGCGTGTGGGGATGCGGTTTTAGAAGGGCTTATGTGAATCATGAAAAGCGATTTTGGGTCAGTGCACAGTCCTGAGATATTGTTACAAAAAAGGGGGTGTTCGTGGGGCCGCCAAATCACCCTTTAGTACGTTACCAAAGAAAGGGTAACTTTGCACCCCCAAGATTGTGGTTGTCGAGGCCTTGTGACCCTCGGTGGCGTTTTCTTGCCTCTTTTAGTGTTGTTTACCATTCATCTTGGAGGCATCACGGTGTTCTCTAGGGTCTCTACCACTCACAAAACCCATACTTTGAGTCTGTACTCACCGCCATGGTACTCTTGGCTCCCACACCACCGGTATTGTGGAAGTTTGTGTGAGGGCCTCCTTAAGTGATGCTTTCATTTGGTTTTTTTCGCTTAAGAAACGTTTGAGAGATGTGGGAACAAAGGAGGAGCAAAAGGAAAGAAGGGCACAACAAAGCATGAGGTGTAAAGGAGGGCAACAACGGTGGGCTGAGCAACAACACTTGGCCTCTATTGCTGGAGGGCCAACACGGCACAAGGGTGCTGTGTGCCCGAAAATTTTTTTTGCATGCAACGGCCAGATGCACAACAACTATGGAAGCCCCGGGGGGGGGCGACTCCGCGGGTCCTAGGACGCCAACTACCCCCCCCCCCCCCCAAGGGGCCTCCGGCCGACAGTTAGTTGTCAAAGGTATGAGCCCAAGGAGCCAACGGGCGCCGAAGGCGCCCAATGGGGTTATGTAGCCACCTTGCCCACTTGTGGGCCTTTTTCTGATTCTGCCCCCCGCTCTGAGGCGGTGGGGATCCCCTAGGCGGTAGGGGTTATGTAGCCACCTTGCCCACAAGTGGGCCAATTCTGATTCTGCCCCCCCGCTCTATAGCGGTGGGGATCCCCGAGACGGCAGGGGTGACGTAGCCACTTTGCCCACAAGTGGGCCAATTCTGATTTTGGGGGCGCCTCAAGCGCAGTGCGCGCACAGTGCAACTATTTGGGCGTCTGGCCGTACTAGAGACCCATACTTTGAGATACTAGGGGCCCCTAGGGGCATCATGGTGACCCCTAGCAGAGGTTTTGAGTTCTGATTTTGTCCCCCTTTGTTGGGGACCCCCGCCCGGGAACCCCGGGAACCGCCCTCCCCGGCGCCCCTCCCAGAACCCCCCCTCTCCAAGCCCCCCCGCCCCCCCCCCCCCTAGGGGCCTTCGGCCAACAGTTAGTTGGGGGGGTAGTTGGCGTCCAGGACCGAGGGGTCGCCCCCCCCGTGATGGAAGCCGATGCCAACCAGGATTGTGGCTTTTGTAGTAGGATGCCTATGGATGCATGAGCTGCAACACGTGCTGGACAACAGGGCTGCCTTGAGCAAAGGAGACGGTTGGCCATGGAGTTAAGGCTGGATGGGGGTATCCCTTTGATTTGGGGTGTGCCAGCTAAAGCTGAGCCCATTCACCATGGGGGCCACTTCCAATGGGCAAACAACCTTCTCCATGACGGACAGCTTGACAAGTGCACCGGCATGAGTGGCTGCACATACTGCTGGCACAGGTACAACACAGGGTGCTTGCGTGGGGGGGCATCGACTAATAAAGTGTGAAGTGGGGAGACTAATGGTGGGGTGGGTGGTGCAGAGGGGGAGGGTTTGGCAGGGAGAGCGAGACCAAAAGAAGGACTTGGGGGACTTTGTGTGACAATTGAATCATGAGGGGTGGGCAATGTGCATGAAATCAAGTGTCCACAGGAGATTGTCCAGAGTATAGAGGTTTCTGCAAAACTTGTGCATGGGCAGAAATAGTAAATGGACAATTTGATGTGAGGGAGGGAAATAGTGTCCGCAACCTCACATGTGCGGCGAGGAGCCACATGCACCAATTCGGCATAGGGACGTTGGTCGCGGTGCCAGCAACAATAAACGAGAATTGATAGGTCGGCGAGAACATGTAGCTGATGGAGAGATGGATAAAACGGAGGAGTTTGTGGAAATAGTGCCAAAAGAGGAAGTAGAGTTTGATTAGGCATCAAAAGGCAGCACTAGGGTAGAGGCAGCGGGGCTTGCAATCATACAATTTGGTTGACAATTGGGTAAAGGATGCTGAAGAGAAGCAAAGTCAGACCCCCTAGAGTAGCAAGAGAATGTTGCTTGGGCGCTCAAAAGCCCATGTGGGATGTGCCCCAGTAAGAGGGTACACTCTTTACCCGTCACACTGTGTAACCCGAGCCTATAAGGTCTGCAAGAGGCCAAGGGGAAGATGCCGAGCAGCACGCTGAGAGGACCAGTGAGCACTAGAGGTCATGGAACTGTTGGGAGGCCTGGACAAAGAAGCGCAGGAGAAGTGATAGGGCTGACACAGAAGAACAGTGTCAAGTTTGGCCCCTGGGGCTCATTGGTCTGAAGTGTTGAGGCCAGTGATAAGGAAAGTCTAAAGGTTGCCACAAAACAGCATGGAGAGCTGTGCACCACAGCAAAGATCCCCGCCAAGTACGGCATTTGTCGCGAATGTGGAGCATGGCTGTCAAGTCATTTTAGAGACCGACAACGACATGCAGGTGTGTGAGGAAACGTGACACATTGTAAGCGGGTTGTCACACATTGATTCCCTGCCATTCCAAATCCAGATGCGACATTTTTTGTGGTCTGCAGTTTGTGACTCTGGCCATGGTCCATCAATGACCACAATGTGTTTGACACCGTCAATGACCACAATGTGTTTGACACTCCCTCTGTGCCTTACCACTGGACTCCTGTTCCCGGTCACCAGGTACAAAGTGGGGAAGGATGATAGCAAAGAGATGCGCCCACCCTCACCCCCACGGCAGTTTGAGGAGGTGAAGCCCATCCGACCCCCTGCCCTCACCCCCCCACCTCTGCCCCCAGGCGGGGCTCCACCTCCACCACCTCCACCGCCGCCTCCTGGTCGTGGGCCCCCTCCTCCACCTCCTCCTCCCGGGAGAGGCCCGCCACCTCCTCCGCCGCCCCCCGGGGGCCCACCGCCGCCGCCAGGGCTGGGCCCTCCGCCTCCTCCACTTCCGCCAGGACTTGGTGGCCCTCCAAAGGTATGAGTTGCGAGCTCCCTGTCATTTGGGGGCCCTGGATCTGCAGGATCACAACCAAATCCTTTTGCACGAATTTGTCCAGAATCAATGCATTTTGGAAGCTGCTGGTTTGTGATTAGGAGTTCAGGAGTGTGCAAATGTGCTATCATTATCTAATACCAGCCGGATGGTCATGGAAAAGTGTGCCATTTGTGGTACCAAGGGGCAACTAATGACTGGAGTTTCCGACTCTTGCTGCACCTGAGCAAGCCCATTTAGACATCAACACCAACGGGGGGATGTTGTGCTCACTGTGTGTGCAATACAAGACTCAAACATTTTGGAGGGGCTGAGGATGGAATCCAGGGTCAGCACAGTGCCAACATTTATCCTGACACCAGGGCATTGCTTAAGCCGGGGCCGGGCGTAACACTCAGGGGTGGGAGGGAGTGGAGTCGACGAAGCTGGGAAATAGAGGCCCTAGATACCATGTCATGAGATGAGTGTCCTTGGCACCAACCCAACAGAAAGCAAAGAAGCTGCGACTGGGGAGGTGGGAAAAGGGTTTTCAGGGGGTCTTTTGGGGGTTGGCAAAGGGGTTCCCATGACAGACGTGATTCCAAGCAAAAAATTTATTGAAATTTTCCGGACTTAACTCGTGCCGGTCCCTACGGGGTATAAAAGGGGCACGGGCAGGGCTTAGGGGGGCAGTTCCACGAGCGCGCTCAACCGTGAAGTCACTGAAGGCCATATCTGGCAGGTGTTACACCTTTTTTTCGGAGGATCCAAAGAGGGGAGGGGGGAAAAGAAAAACCTGACGACCGGGGGGGCCCTTGGGCTCCTCGTCAAGAGTCGCAATGCCCACCCCCCCTTGTAAAGTGGGCTCAGCTAAATGCACACTCAGACCCCCCCCCCCCAATCCCTCGGGGGGCTAAAACGGTGGCTGCGACCTCTCCTTTCCCGACACCCACCCGGAAGGAAAGGGGGGGGGAGTATCTTTTTTCAGACACCAGAAAAATGCCAAACCGGATTTTATGGCAGGCTATTCGAGACTATTCTTGGCAGGCAATGCATATGAAGAATATTGGAGCGCAGAACATTTGCATGTCTATCCAATGTTCCTTTCTGCCCCCCTGAAAGACTGCATTCAGATGGTGCAAAAACGATGGCGGCTGAAGCAAGATGTATAGCCATAGCCATAGCCAATTCAAACTGCAGTGCTACAGGAGGAATTGACTGGGCATAGATACCACCACTGTTGGCAGTGGGTTGACAGTTGGGGGGTGATTTTAAGGTCTGTCATGGGAGCCCCCTCTGGGGCGTTTTGGGCCTGTTTGGAAACCCCGTCACAGGACCCCCCCCGCCAGGGGGGGGGTGTGGGGTTTGGCTGGTTGTCAGGTGCTCGTCACGGGAGCCACCCGGGGAGGGGGGGTCCCTGAAAATGGGCCTGAACGACCCCCCGCCCCGCAAACCTTTTCCCCCCCACCCCTGGGCAAGCAGAACAAAGAAGAGGGAGAGACCCCTGCGAATAGTGGCGGGAGTGGGACTGCTTAGCATTTGCACAAAGCTAGTGGGTCCTCTTGCATTGGAATGAAAGAATTTGGCCTTCTCTCTGTGTTTGCCCGTTGGATGATGACAGCCAGGCCTCTGATGTTTGGTAGGCAGAAGATTTTTGCAATCAACTGGTGAAGCAGTCTTTAATGCAGGGGAATCGGCATTTCTGATGTCACCAATGCCCGGCGGAGGGTTGAAGCAGTTGCAGTCTAATATCCAACCCCCATTTGATGTTCACACACCGCACAACTACAATTCACAAGGGGCCTGCGGACAGAAGTTCGGCCACTTGATGGGCAGGCAGGGACTTTGTCTGCAGAGTCCGCGCAGTTTGATTTCTGGGAAACCTCCTCGTCGTTGTGGGTCTGGGTGGGTTGTGGCTGGTGTGAAAGTTGATCGGAGTCCTTTCTTCTCCTCTCAAGCCTCAAGCCTCCCATCTTTTCCGAAATGACAGGCTTGCACAGGAGGATGCTCAAAGCGCCCAACAATTAAGTTCAAATCCCTCCCGGCCTTGAATTAGCGGGTGTTGGCTTGCGCCTGCCTGCTTTGCTTTGCCATCGTGTGAGAATGATCCCGAACCCACCCACGGCCCCTTTTAGATCTTGGGATTTGTACAAGTGTTCATAGTAACAGAAGCCAAAATCCAAAAAACACGGCATATTCTGACTGCGATCCTCTTCTCTGAGCAAACAGCCTTCCATTGTTTGCCCCAGGGGCGGATTTACCCTGCGAGCCCTGCATGCAGGCATTTCATTTGTAATCCTCCGTGTCAGAGTTAGGCGATTGGTCTGCCTTAGCAATAATTGTGTAAGATGCACACTCTTTGGGGCCAATGGACCTTTGCTTTGCGCGTAATATTGTAATGCCTATCGCCCACGGGCATGCAGACACTACCACACAAATGCCACATCTGCAACCACATTCATTCGTGCAAACGCACACATCCAGTGGGCAACACATCCGCAATGGCACACAGCCACCAGCTTTTGTCGCGGTTCTCAAGACTCACGCCACACTGCATGTGTTCAGTTCGTGTCCAAGACCAAACAGCTGTTTTGGGAGAAGATTGCGCTGGCAGCCCTGCCCAAAAGTGTTTGGCATTTGCAGTCACTGGCTGAGAACGCGAAGGAGCCGCTGCCCAACCCCGATAAAGAGGCGCTGGAGGATGCCTTTGCCAAGAAGCGGCGTGAGCCCAAGACCGCAGCCTCGCAGCCCAAGCAAAAGGAGAAACTTAAGGCATGTGGTTCAGCAGCACCCAGCCCGCAGGATGAGGGCCACCACAAACACTTCCGGCATTTGTTTTGATAACTATGGCCATAAATCGTAAAAGCCCTTGTCACACACAGCCCCGCTCATTGGTGATCCGACAAATTTTTTGCAGCTGAGGAGTCACAAAATTCTATTGCCCTCAGCAAGTCCACCTCGCAGAGAATTGGTCACAAGGTTGGTCAGTAATTTGAGTTCTTGATGGGATCAGAGTAATTAGATTTTGTACCGCCTGAATTTCCCCAAGCACCCAATGGACTTGGGTGCTTGGGTGCAGCAAACATAATGAGGGTCCAAATGTCACATGCAAAGCATGTGATATTGTTGTGAGTGGTCACAAAATCAAAAAATTCAGTTCTGGAATTTTCGATTTTGGAGCTGTTGGGGCTGAAAACCGCTTAAGCAGTTTGTACACTAGCACCCTATCCCCCCAACCCCCAACCCGCCACCAAGCACCCAATGGCCCAATGGGGTGGAGATCATGCTTTAGACATGGTATTTGATCCTTGTGAGTGGTCACAACGTCAGGGGAAGTCGGTTTTTGGATTTTTCCATTGTTGATTTGTTCAAGCTGCAAAGTGCTCTAGCAGTTTTGCAGCCTATTTCGGTTCAAACAATCACTTCTTTTCTGTTAGACGGACCATGGCCGGCGTTAAGCAGGGCCAGAAGCTGCAAAACACGTTTTTTTTGATCCTGCTAGGGGTATACAGTCATAATATTTCCAGTGCCCCACCTCTAGAGGGGCACCACAGGGTCACTGAGGCCGCCAAGAGTGCGATCAGCTCTTGTCTTAACTGAAATGGCCGTTTTCAGCGCAGGTTCTCTCAAACGAACCCTGGGCGGCCCTTGGTAGGGCCTGAGGCTGCAAACATGTCCTTTTTCATCCTACCATCCTACCTCGCAATATCCCCAATCCCACCCACCTTGGGAGATACCCCAAGCTGCCCAAGCTGCTAAACACTCTGTTGGAATATAGTATATCCTGCATATGTGCCACATACTACATATATACTGCGTCCCATTGGTAATCGATAGCTTCGGATTTCTACTGCCGCTCTATTTAATGGCGTACTTTTTGAACATTCCCAATCTCTTGTACAGTCCTGCCAAGCCAAGTCTTGACCCCGTCGCAGCCTCACTGATCTCTGCGCAGGTGGTCTTGGATCGCACTCGGGAGCAGAACGTGGGCATCGTCCTGTCGTACCTCAAAATGCCCGTCAAAGACCTGAAGACATCTCTTTTAGAGATGGACGACACGAAACTGTCGTTTGATTCGTTGAGTGGGCTCCAGTCCATCCTCCCCACTGCGGAGGAGATGAAGGTGTGGGACTTTTGGATAGCTTTCCCAAGCGGATAAGTAGGGGCACCAGGGCTTCGATGCTGCAAAACTCAAGGAAGCAGACAGTGGCAACAAAGCAACTGCAGCCACAAAGCAGCCGCAGCCCCTTTCCACTCTGGTCGTTTGCCGCAACGTACCCGCAACATGATCGCAGCGTCGGCGTTTTGCGGCCGGAACACGGGAAGTTGACCCGTAAAAAGCTTTGCAGACGCACGCATGCACACACACACGCGCGCACGCACGCACGCATGTCGATGACAAAGGTTTCAACTCCTCCGCCACACGCACTGATCCTCCTTGAGGATGCGGGAGGGTGCCGGGTCTACTCATGGTCACTGAGCATTTCTTGTGGCGCCAGGCTGGCTCGTTCCCATATGTAAGGCAGTTCAGATGTGCAATTTGCTACACCCAGACAACTGACCAGTAACCGAATCAAATCGGCGAAAGACACGCTGATGGCTGCCTGAAATAGAGGAGTCCCATGTGCACACCGGTCCGCATCTCTTCTCAGCCATGCCCTATCCAGGTTACTCCTGCTACACAACCGTAAGTTTGGCGCCTTTCTCAAGTGGGTACTACTTCAAGTGTCACCATGACAGGAAGATTTTTTGTGGAATGTCCGCAAGTGGATTTTTTCAACATGCAAGTCAGTCTTGTTGCCTCTAATTCCCTGCAGCGCACTGTGCAGAATCTTTGTTTGGTTCTGAGGAGGGGGGGAATGCGATTCGCATTTTTTTGCATTTTCCGCATTTTTTTCGCATTTTCTGGGCAGGTCCCTTAGTGTAATGTTCAAGAGGAAACAATCTAGTGGCATTGTGTAGTTCAACTAAAGGGTAGTCTTGTGGTCGGTTAGTGTTTGCATACCTACCCAACACTGCCACTTTTGTTCGTTACATTGTTCCTTTTTCCATAGACATGTCACATGCTATGCCCTCCGTTTGCCCTCCTTGTGAGCCCACATCTGATGATAGTCCACCCCGCCCCAAAGTACGTGGTAAGGGGAAAGGTGGTGCCGGCGCAAAGTATTGCACCATGGGCCCTGGGAAACGGAAGGAACAATCCCCTGGCCATCCCCGCCATCCCCGCATCGATACGCCAAGCTCACCGGATTGGGCACCCTGTGGGCTTGGGAAGGCTTCCAGCAGCCGCCAATGTATTCGTACGGGCGGTTAAGCTATCCATTGAGGGGCGAATAGTCGGTTGCTTCAGTGGGGTATGGGGCGGAGGCAGCATTGGGGCTCTGCTACTTCTTGCCGAGGGAGTAACGCCCCTCCTCCTAAACCACTGTAGAAGGGTGGGATTCCCTACCACGCTTTGCATGTTGAGCCGGGGCCGTAGTCTTCACATTGATGGAGCCATGGTGTCAACAGATCAACATGCGTCTTGATAAACATAGGGGTTTTGGGAGTCCTACAGCATTTTAACAAAACTGCATTTTATGCCGCATTTTTTGCCGCATTTTCCGCATTTTTTCCGCATTTTTTTCCAATCCCGGCGACCGCATTCCCCCCCCCCCCTGGGTTCTGGCAGACAAGTGTTTTACATTCTCTGTGGAATTGCATAATCCTTCAGCCATCAAGGGTGCATTTGCAGCAGGAGATGCTCCTCACAATTGAGTGCATGCAGGGCGACAAGTTGATGACCAGCCCCTGTGCTCAGAGGGAAAATCGAGTTTCCCATTCAATCGTCACCAGCACAATCGGAGTTGTCACCTGTCATGCCCCCTGCTGAAGATGAACATGTATCTCCACCTCCACCGACACCCATGCCACATACAAGCCAAACACGGAAGGCAGCACCATCACTGCCATGCCCTGGCAACCTGCATTGCTTTGGTTCCGCTGCAGCTTGGTTTTTTGGTCGTGCGTAAGGTGTGCTTTGTTTCAGCTGCACCCCCCATCAAAATCCGTGACAAAGTGTTACAAAGTGTTACAAACCGTTGCCAACTGTTACAAAAGATTACGGGGGCGGGGGGGGGGGGCGTGAGTTATGTTGTCATTGTGCTAAGTCGTCGTAATAAGTCGTGGTGCCGATTTTGTGGTGATGATTCCTGCCGACGTCCCCCCACACTGTCTCTGCCGGGTGCCGTGTAGGGAACAGCGACCATCTGTTCGCACAAATGTGCTGATGGTGTCCGTTTGTATGTGCACCAGCATGCCCCAGTAGGGGCGCATCATAGAGTCCCAGGAACGATGCCTGTCGTAGCTCTGGGACATCCCTACCCCTGCTTCCTGCACCCGGGCTGTGTGGACCGCATCTGGGCATGTACCCCTTCCATGAACAACCGCCACTGGACACCCAGCACCGAAAGGTTCGGTCTGGCTTGGGGGCCTGTTCAGGGCTGCAAGTCTCTCCCGCATGCGTAACAGATCGTGAAGCCCTACCTCGACGAACCCCCAGAAGTGCAGGCGACCCTTAGCACCGCTGTCCAATTCTTTCTGATGACGTCCACCATCCCCCGGATCGGTAACCGCATCGAGTGTTGGCTGGTGAGGGACCGCTTCGATGCCACGGTGCAGCAGGTGTGCCTCGGAGTGTGTAGGGACCGGCACCGCGAGACAATGCTGAGCGACTCATTACAAAGTTCCTGGAGACCAGTTTTTGAGGTCTCGGTGTTCATGGGGCCCTGCCTCTGGCTGCAACGCTTGGGAAATTCGGCAACCGGGACTAACAGAAAATAGGTACATCGAAGAATGGTTGCAGTGGGTGGCCATGTGTCTTGGCTGCCCTCTGCGCACCTCGGCACCGATTACACGATTCGCCGAGTCCCATGGAGCCTCTGTGTCACTTACGCGTCTTTTGCACAGGTTCGGGATGAACTGAAGCCGCTCACCGATGCAGTGGAGCGGGTGGCACTCAGTGCCACTCAGAACTGGAAGCGGTGTGTCGGCAAATCTGCAAGGGCTGAGCACTCAATGGGGACTCAGGGCTGAGGCGGAGGCTGTATTGACCTGGGGACCCCGACACACTCCCATACACTCCCATACACCACATGGTCATGCCTCCACACCTTGCCAAGAGTAGTGTCAAGAGGTGCAACCAACACGGTGGCATATGCTCGGGGTAGTGCTGGTACCCCTCCTTTGGAAACTGAACATCCGCCATGACCACCATCCCCAGCCCATACCCACACGTCCCTGGGCCAATGCGTGCTCCTCCTTCAGCCATCCGGTGCTCCCTTATACGCCTCAGCCCTCAGTGGGCAACCCGGCGCAAAAGCATGGACATTTTAGAGTGTCCCCAGACCATGTCCAATGTGGACAGGATGTACATAGTTGTGTCGTGCCTTGCCCACATTTGCCACAGACACTCTGACACGCCTGATACGATGAGGTTTTGTAGTGGTTTGTTTAGCATTTGCAGAAAAGTTGCCGTACACAGGAGTTGGGAGGCAGGTAAAGTCTATGTTTTTTGTATGCAATGCCTATCCAATAACACCCATGTGTGTCTCATGCTCTGGAACGCTGGACCACTTCCCCCATCGGTGTGCCTGGTCCTTGCTATGAGGGCTACACCCATGCGGCGCCTGTGGCGCGCCCTGCCGTGCAGCTGCGGTGCGCGTTAGGAATAATTCCGACAGCAAACAAGGTAGGCAATTCGATGTTATTGTATTTCCTACTTTTTCATACTTCACCCCTCTACACTGGGCAATACATCCCTTAGGGACTCTTTTTTCTTTTTTGAGCCCCCCCCCCCCCCGCTCGTTTACCCGTGTGTGTTGGGGCTCGGGCTTGGGGTGATGGGGAATGCCGGGTTATGTAGCCATTCCACCCACGGTCCATTTTTTGCTCATTTTCACCATATCCACTCTTTTTCTACGTCGATTTCTCCCCACCACGGGGACCCCGAGAAGGTACGGGTGATGTAGCCAATCAGCCCGAATGTGGGCCTTCAACCTTCCGGTGCTATTGAGGAAACCGGGCCAATTCGTTAACCTTCCGGTGCTATTGAGGATAACCGGTTCACAGTTCTCTCCTCCACGTTGGAGGCCCCTCGAGTTGGGGATACGGACTCCCACACTTTGGTGTGGCCCCTTGAGTTGGGGATACAGACTCCCACACTTTGGTGTGGCCCCTTGAGTTGGGGATACAGACTCCCACACTTTGGTGTGGCCCCTTGAGTTGGGGATACGGACTCCCACACTTCGGTGTGGCCCCTTGAGTTGGGCCAAAGAAAAAGCAACTTGCACGATGGTGCGCCAAGTATAATGATGGCCACCAATTCATTTGTGGGCGTGGCGAACACCCATTTACGTAAATTGCAGTTTGTCGCGGTGTGAGCAGAAAGCTTGGTCTCAATTGGGAGGAGCGGATTCAACGCTTGCATCTCATGGTGCATGCGGTTGTACATGTACAGCAGTTCATGAACAAGAGGAGCGTTAAGTATCAACCAGAAGGTCCTTGGGGTCATTTCCCGCAGAAAATCTTCCGGACGAAAGCATGTACAGTGGATTCTGACTCATGCACATGCTCGTCCACCTCCTTGTCAAGTTTATCATCGCTCACCCCGAAGGATACCTCGTGCAGTAGTGATGCGATTGAGTCAGAGGTCAATTACTCCCCGGATGACGAATAAAGTGGGAGTGGCCATGGAAGGCACCGAACCGACACCTACATGGGATTGGGCACCCCATGTGGTGTAACTCGAAACGCGAAACGATACAATACGCGAAATGAAACGAAACGCTCATCGTGCGGGAATGGGCACCCCGTTCGGCGATGGGGAGTCGTTGCAAGCAACCTCTCCTTGGGGTATGGGGCAGAAGCAGCAATGGGGCTTTGCTGCTTCTCGCCGAGGGAGTAATGCCCCTCCTCCGCAACCACAGTAGAAGGGCCCGATTCCCTACCACGCTTTGCACATTGAGCCGGGGCCGTAGTCTCTCCATTGTAGAGAGCGATGGTGTCAACTGAACAATGTGCAGCCCCCCCCTCCCCCCCAACCCCAACCCCCTCCCACTCGGTGGGTTTTGTATAGGCAGGTACTCGAAATGGTCATGGAATGGTGTTTTTTCTTTTTTGTTGCAAGTTTCACTATTTCTGCATTTTAAGAGGATTATTCTTGCCCTGCGGCGCGCAGGAGTAGCCCACCATGAAGTGGCGGCTCCCTGCCCTCTTGCCCTTACAACTGTAGTCCCTATCCCTCGGCAGGATGTTGCAACTCATTTTGCAAGTGGGTAACTTCCTCAACGAGGGCACGATGCACGGCAACTGCCAGGGCTTCCGGATCTCGGACCTGGAGAAGCTGGCGGCCTGCAAGACCTCGGATAACCAGTCCAACCTGTTGGAGGCAGTGGTGCAATTGGCCCTGCAGCGGGACCAGGAGATGCTGAACTTCACAAAAGAGATGGACTCGATCCGCCAGGTCTGTCCCCATGGCACTGGTGCCTCGATCCCAATCCTGTACCCCAGGCCCTATGTGCTTGGACCGAATTCGGAGGGAGCAGGTGGGTGGCAGTGACGCTGCCTCCGTGCTGCACATCGCAAGAACCAGCCAGACCTTCCTCCAATAAAAAGATCGAACCACTTTAACTGGCAATTCTTTGAGCACCCAGATGTCTTTGTGTGTGTGTGTGTGTGTAAGTGATGTCAGTGAGACGTCACGCCTTGTCTGCTTCCGCATTGGGAGTCTCCACAGGGGGCTTGATTTATTCCCTGATGGCTTTCCGCCGAAATAGGTGAGGTTTCCTCACCTCCCGCACTCGTAGGGCCCATTTCTGCAACTCCTCCCCAAAGACATGAAACACGTATTCCCATGGCACCTGTGCAAAATTCAACAGGGTACCCGCCCCAAATACCCCACTGTTTGTGTGTGTGTGTGTGTGTGTGTGCGTGTGTCTGTGTGTGTCTGTGTGTGTACGGGTGCACGCCTGCCACCCACAACAGTGCACAACACCTTGCAGCCCATGCACTGTGACACTGTGACATTGTGTTGCTTTGGTCAGAAGTATGAGGTGCCCACACCAACAACAACTCCAATGATGGAGCACACCCTCCTACACATGCATGCCTCATCTGCGGCACCTTGGGGAAACCTTATTGGGGGGGATACAGCACCATGTGCTGCTGACAGTGCAAGAGCAGGGAGCAGCAAGGACCCTTTTCCGCAGGCACCGTTGCGACGCACGGCATGCATAGTCCCCACCACCCACGAATGGGCTGGGTACACAACCTGGATTTACTGGATGTGCCGAACCTACCATGCTACCGTGCTATGCCTCCAACTCTGCCAAAAGCTGCCATGGGCAGATGGCTTTGGCCCATATGGCCAACCATAGACATGATGTGGCCACCTTGGCACAAACCGCCCCTACCTTGGGGAGGACAAGTCATTGATTCCGATGACACTCTTCCTGACCTACAGAGAGGCTGGAAAGGAGCCTCTCGGTAGGCAGGGCAGCAGCCCCTGCAGCATTGAGGGAGCCTCACTTGTTGGAGATTGCAGACTGCAGACACACATGGACATATATTTGTTTGTGATTCTGTTCGTGGGTATTCTGGGCGCCCCAGGTTGTTTCTTTTTTGCAATCAGGACTGCTGTGCAAACAAGCACGCTTCCACTTACACACACACTGTCTTGTCGCATACAATACAGTACAATACAAAAAGTGGGTGCACGTGGAGTATTTGCCAGATCATGACAATCTTCAGATTCTGCAGCGCAATCTGCAGCGCAGACCAAGACCAGACACTAACACACACACAACAAACAGACAGGAAACATTCAGCAACCAGTGCTTGGGGCTCACTGCAACCTGGGTTCAACCAAATCATCCCTCTCCATCAGCGAGCACCTTGGCACGGCGACATGGGTGTTGATGGGGGCCACATGGGCAGCATATGAAGAACACATGCCATGGACATGCACAGCTTGGAGGAAGGGGGCACTTTACAATGGAGATTGTGATGCTCACTACAAGACCAGCGAGTGTGCATGATGCTCTGTGGACTCGTTTTCCTGACAGTGGTCCAAGCCAATGAAATGGAGCATGCCATATGGTGGAGAAAGAATTGCGAGGAAATGATGCGCCTACTGCCCAATTGGGCAGAGCCATACATGTCAAAGGAGGCATAGCTCCAAGAATTGCAGAAGCAGGCATAGCTGGACACAGCCGGCACTCCTTGTGCACAAGTACACCTGTAGGACAAGTTGATTCATGGGCTCCATAGCACATTTCTAGTGTGGCGAGGGCCCGCAAGGTGAAAGAGTATGAATCCGGGGTGCTGTTTCCAATTGGATACAAATGAGAGCGCCAAGCGTGGTACTGATGGCACTCATTGTAGTATCCACGGGCGCGGTGTCAAGCCCTGGTGGCACCAAAGCTCGGCTGCCTGGCTAGGGCATGGCAACGGTGGACTGATTTCCTAATGCAATGACAACAACAACAACAACAACAACAACAACAACAACAACAACAACAACAACAACAACAACAACAACAACAATAACGTGCACAACCAGTTCGTGCATTGCACAGGGCTTGGGTACCACCCCAAGGATGACCCCTTGCACTAGTGTGGTATGGACACGTGTGCCCAACAAGCGGAGGTAGGTCTCCTTCGTAGGAGAGTGGATTTTGATTTGTAGGAAGAGCGTTGCTGAGGGCCCCACGAGGCAAAATGCATGTAGGCTGGCCATTGCCGTACAAGGATGAGCAATGCCAGAGTCACTATGTTGCTGGTGGTGGTGACAAACCAGTGCTTTTTGTTCACCTCCATAGGGCTGGAACAATCATGTGAATAAGAGGCTTTTCTTCACCACGGGTATCTGCAGTGGCTGCAGCAATCTAGTGAGGGCTGATGGGTAGCTGCCTGTGTGTTTAGGGTATCCTGGTGGCTTTTTTTTTTTACCATTTCATGTCACCCTCGCAATGGGGCTTGACATCATCATGGTGCATCCCCCTTCGCATTTAATATCCATCTGCCGTTGTTGCATCCTAGCACATGCTCATCTAGTGCCCTTGCGGCTTAAGCCTCACATGTTCTTTTGCCAACCCTACCTCCGCTAGCAGCGTCATGTGCACATCACACGCGCACAACATCCCTAACACCATGTCCCTTTGCTTTTGGGAGTGCTCGGACATTCATGAATAGAACTGCCAACCTCTCTCAGCGGTTGGCAACTGCGGTGAGAGCAAACAGTATCCCCGCAAAGGATGCTTCATGCATCACTACTCGGAAGTGCTGGATTAGGTGAGGGAGGATTTAAAGTCTCAGGTCACCCATGCTCGTGGACACCATGAGCCAGCATGGATGGAAGTGAGCGAGATGGGGATACAACCTCCCACCAAGAGGTATATATTTGGGTCAAGTCCTTCACTTTGCCATGCGGAGAGAGTAGGTGTTTGCTTTTGTTGCCACTTGGCTTTGGGTGCAGCAGCAAAGAGGAATTTTGCTACAATTCTAGTGCACAAGGGCCACACACTAGCAGACCCAGAGGCATAAGGGCAGAAGGCTTAGGCTAGCTATTAAACTCAGGCAGAACGAGGCAACTACCAAGCAATGCCTAGGGTAAGGAGGGGCAAAGGGGCAAGTGCATAGTTCTTTGCATTGACCACAGCAGAAGCCGAAATTCGGAATATTTCTGTGTATTCTGAGTTATTCCACATTGCGGGACTAGGGGATTTTCTGGTGCTGGAGAAGGGGAGGTATGTAGAAAACAAATTACCACTCAACATACAGCAAATCATGCCCTAAATCCTGGAATGTTGGAATGTGGAAACTAGAGTGCAACAATCTTCAATATGGTTGTATCACACCAAGCCCCTGAATTGTCACAGAACAAGCAAAACTATGGATTCCAACAACTGCAGCAAGTGTGGACTGTTCCTTCAGCTTTGTAGGGCCCAGTGAAGCCAATTATAGGCAGAAGATGAACCCTGTTTCCAGGGCCACTGCTATGGCAATGCCCTGTAATGGTGATGTGGAGGACAGGTTTGCCAAGCAGTAGACACATGCATTCCCAATTATGAATGCACCAACACTGTTGAAGAACCGTGCCCATGTGCCTCAGGGTGGAGTATTTTGTTGCCAAGGAACAATATTCTATGTTCATGTCTGCAAAAAAAGCTGCTTTGTTGCATGACAAACATTTTCGACTGTTTCCAATTATTTCCAAATATTTCCGAATATTTTTGAATGAAAAACTTTCCGCCAACTCCGAATCAATGAGAAACCCTGGCCAGGGGCCAAGCAGGACATCTGTGATGGAATGCCCCTGCTAGCGTCCCTCCTAGCCAGGCCCCTCCCCCCCCCCACACACACAAATACGTGTAGGTGCACACACACACATGTAGACCAGAGAATTCAATGTAGTAGGAGGGAGACAGGTGTTCCTGCGCATGACCCCTGCATATGTGGTCTGCAGGCCTGTGTCATAGATATTGCAGAAACACGTCAGACCGTCACGCAGCTTAACCAAAGCATGACAACATTGGTCAAGGAGCTCAATCTGCGGGAAATGGAAAAGAAGGATTTGGCAGACGCCGGCAAACAGGTCTACGTTCTGCCTGTCCGACACACTGGGTTGCCGCCAAGGAATGATATCGCCTGATTTCACAGAATCCAGCTGGGGAAATGGGTCTGGGATGCGCCCATTTCGCAGCTCAGGCGCATTCTTTCAGAGCAAACCTTTGTTCAAACCACGGGCCTGCTATCGTTCAGTGTCTCTACATGCCAAAGGCAATGTGGAGCCATTGCCAACCTGGTTTTCCCTCCAGCCAGCCTCCGTCTATCAGCTATCATCAACCATCAGGTTGCGTCAGCAGGTAGTATTTAGCCTCAAAACGTCCGTAGAATGCACCCACCGTCAACTGTCGACTGCTCCAGCTTAATCTTATGGGCTGTGGTTCTGGTAAAGGACCGGTGGTTGGGGTGTACTGATTTGTTGTGGGTGCTCAGGTGATGGCGGATAACTTCAGCTCAAAGATGGGAGACTTCTACAATGCCAAAAAAGGGGAGTTGGAAGCTCTTTGGGAAGACTTGGCTGGCACTGAGAAGGCCCTGAAATTGTTGGGACAGTACTATGGTGAGCATGAGGCACAATTCATACCCAGCGCCTTTTTCCGGAACATCGCCTCCTTTTGTCGACAGGTTTGTGGAGGAAGGGAGGCTGGGCTGAAAGGCGGCAGGGATGTCAGATTGCGTCATGGGGCAAAGGAGAAGGGCCGTCGGAGCATGCATGTGGGGTTGACCTTCGGTTCCTGCTTTTTGGCTCCATGGATATGGATATTGTATTTGGTCATCCAATGGAAGGGGCGGATCAGGATGTTGATTTTGCTGAGCAGCTGGGAGCTTATCTCCGTGGAGGACCTGGGTGAAGTGGAGGTGTACCCCATCTTAACAATGGTCGCCCTCCATGTACGTGTGCAGGGCTGGCAGGGGCCTCTGAATCAGGGATGAGCCAGTACGCGGTCGTGTGCATGGTGAGCTAACGGACGCAGGAGAGGAGGATGAGGGCCTGTTCCTCTTGAAATGTGCCTACTCCTGCTGCGACCTGCTCGTGGCACGTATTTGTGTTCGTTTTTGATGGCGTTCTCATGCAATGGGGGGTGAGGTACACCTAGTCTGGGTGTGAGTTGCCTGGGCATGGTGCAATAGACACCATGTCCACACACTTGGTACTGGGATCGTTGAACCGCCCCTTGTGAGAGCTTTATCCATAGCTCGGGTGTATGGTCAGGGTTGGCATGATGAGAGACACAGTGGGCAGGTAACAGTACGGCTGTAGGGATACCCCTCCTTAGACTCCAAATGCACAGTTTCTCGGGCCCTGGACCTTAATAGCGACGTGTTCTCCATGGTATGGTTGCCCTGTCCATGGTGCGCGTGGTGGAGACCACCCTGCCGCAGGAGTCCTACAGCATGGCAATGGTCCTGATCACGAACCATCCCCGGGTGCAGGAGAGTGTGGCCATGCACCCGGCGTCTCGCCCACCAATAGAGGTTTTCTCGAAGTGGTGCCGGGGTGACCTGGTGTTCGACCCCCAGTTGGAGCTGGCGAGAAAGGTGCTGTGCCCCAGCGGGATGCTGAGTGGGACGACCCCTGATGGCTGTGTCACAGGTGTACTGCCAGATGGCAAGGGTCAGACTCCAGGGTTCCATGCAATGGCAGCATGCCTAGGCCCACCTTGAAGGGTTTAGGTTTCGCCCAGCCCCGTTGTCAATCGATGCGGCGGCCCTGACGCCGGTCGTGCTCCAGCTGTCCTGGCTCAAGGGTTCAACAGTACCGGGCTTGAGCCTTGATTATGCCAAGTGCTTTGACTTGATCCCTCAAGCCATCATCATCTGGCTAGCCCAATAGCGGGGCACGGCTCTTGGGGTGCGGCGAGCGTTGCTGGCAATGAGGGTGCCTTGCGCGCGGTGCAACTGAGGCAATTTAGGGGCCTAGTGGCGGGCCACCAGCGGCATATAGTAGGGGTGCACGTTACGTGTGGTGCTAGTGAATATTCTCACCACCGTGTAAAAGTTGGAAATCAACCACTTGCGCAACGCAACATGTGGTGGTCCGATGCGCGAATTGCCACGCGTGTGGGTGGAGGCCTGCAACAACCCTCAGCCTCCCAAGGGGGGCAAGGGGAAGGGCAACGGGGGGAAAGGCGTGACACTGCTGCCCCGGGGGGGGGGGGGGAGTGACGAGGCCCCGGGTATGCGGTAGTGGGGCCCGGCCCATGGGTATGGGTGACATGCAAATTGGGGCACTCATTGGGCCGGCATTTTCCATGCGGTCAAGTTGGCCACATCGGAGGAGAGGGAGTAGGGGTGCTTCGAAATCAAGGTGTTGCGCTCCATATGGGGCGATAGGAGGCTGTCCAAGGCCAAGGAGGTTGTCTTGGCACTATTTTCCATGGGGTATCGAGTGGCACCCACCTAGCGGGTGTGGTGCCTCTACCTCTAATGGCTGGCACAAGTCGCGCAGTAGCCGAGACCACTGCAGGGTGCCATGTAGGCGGCATGGGAACACCGTCGGATACCCCCACTCATGGGGCCCACGGGGCACGCGCTGCAAGCGCTAGCTGAAGTTGGGTGCTCAGAGGGCTGGTGAGAGTGGTGCTTGCCAAGTAGTGTGCCCACCTGCACTTGGTCAGCGAGGATCTGAGCCGGCTGCTCCATCGTCTGTAGGCTAGCCAGTGTGATATGCTTCACTGGTGGAGCTTGAGTGGCCAAGCTTGGCAACCTTCAGTGGGCTGGGAGGGGGGGCAGTGCATTGCCAGGCCTAGGCCTGCAAGGCAGTCATAGTAGCGGCCTCCATCGAGTTAGAGCGCTACTTGACGCATGCTATGCTTGTGGGAGCGGCTCAGATAGTGTGGCGGGCGACGAGGCATGGGCTTTTTGAGTGGACACACTCTACCCCTCTTGTGGAGGATGCCTACAGGTGGACATACACCTACTATGGGGGTGTCTAGTGTGGCAGCCGGTCTGTGTGCAGCGCCACGGTAGCCATTTTTGCGCTAGCCACAGTGTGGGAGGCTCTAGTGCATCTTGAGGAGCTCAAGGTAGCAAAGGAGCTGATGATTGTACAGTATTTATTTTGGGGTGCTGTGTACGCACATGGCACGCAAACAGGTGGTGGCATCTGCAGGTGACGCCATAGGCGCATTGCTTTGCCAAGGACACCATTGGGCTTGGGGGAGGACGGGGGGGTTAGTACCCGTTCCACAAGTTGGCAAAAGTTCCTGCACGCCCCCACCGTGCTGAGTGCGGCCGCGGCTAGTGCCGGAGCTTGTGCCGGAGCTATCCCCCCTTGTGGGGATGGGGAGAGGTATGTGCCAAGGGCTTACTGGCTTGAGCAGCCGCACTGTAGTGGTTGCAATGCAAGGGCCAAGTGTCCTGTGTTGAGCTGGCCTTGGAAGTTGAGGCCTGGGCATAGTGATGCTGCCCATTGTGTCCACGCATTGCCCCCAACGGGGGCATGGGGGCAGCTGCAGCACGCAGCATGAGCGGGGAGGACCCGCACTCCTTAACTGCTACTCTGCACAGGTGGTGCTGCCATACCAACTGGGTCCCACATCCCACGGCCTAGGAACACACTTGAAGCAGTTGGCACGCAGAGCACTTACCTGCACTGGGACCTACATGGGAAAGCTCCCAGGTTGTGGAGCTACAGCCCCTTTGGTCAAGGAGGCTGCGAGGGCACAACGCATGGCTTGCCCCTCCTATGCCCAGTGAGGGGGGTTCCCCAAGGAGGCTGTGAGGGCACAACACATGGCTGGCCCCTCCTGTACCTAGTGAGGGGGGTTGGTCATCCTTGAGCTCACTATGTAATAGCAAGTGGCTTGCTTGCAAGGGTCCTGACACGAGCACCTGAAGGCCTCTGGCCGTGGCACCATGGAGCATCTGTCCCCTCCCGGACGACTACCTGCATCCATCCCTTTGCCTCCACACTGGGTCCTTTCAATGTGGGGCTTAAGGGCCACACACTTCGTTTGTGTCTGTGTGAGGAAACTTTCCACATGACAGGGGGAAATATCCATCATGTCCATCATGCATCATGGCATTCTGCATGACACATGACACATGAACGAGCCAGAGTGATGCCTCAAATGTTGAGAAGGACAATGAAATTGAACCAATCTGGCTGATAGCTGGGGCCAGTGGCGGGCCTGATGCGTCACGAATGCCGACATCTGTCTCTGTTTGTGTCCGTGCCTGTGCCGCTGTGTATCTATGTTTGTATTGGTGTATGTTTGTGTGTGTGATGGCCGACGCTATATTTTAATGTTTTGTGTGCAGGTGGAAAATGTGCGGAAGCAGAAACAGAAGGGCCCCTTGATGCCGCGAACAGGAGAGGACGCGCCCTGAGCCTTGTGGCTTGTTGAGGGTTGCGGCAGGGGTTGTCTGTTTGGGCCTGGTTGCAGGACCTGTTTGGTATAGCTGTAATGGGCTTGAGCTATTTTTTGACGATGCCACGGGGGACGCCCAGGTGTAGTCCCTGACCCCCCCCCCCCCCCCTCCTGGGGGCCAAAATGTTTAAAAGGTCCCGACCACAGTACAGGCCAACATGGGGTGCCACAAGCGCCAGAAAATTTTGGTGCCCCATTTGAAGGGGTTGCTACTGGTGACCCCGTGTGTTTATACTCAAGATGCTAGGTTTTTTTTGACCATTTTCTGTGGACCCCCAAAATGGCAGGGGTTATGTCGCCATTTCTGATTTCATCCCCATGTTGGGGACCCCCGATAAGGCAAGGGTTATGTAGCCACTTCTGATTTTGTCCCCCTACTGCAGACGCCCGAGAAGGTAGGAGTTATATAGCCATTTCTGATTTCTTCCCCTTGTTGGGGACCCCCGAGAAGGCAGGGGTTATGTAGGTTATGATGTAAGGAGGCAGAGTGGAGACCTCCGTTGTTGTATGCTCACCTCTTAAGCCACCGCGTCCCTGCTGCTTTGTTCATAGCAAGGTCTATGAAGACATGAGGTCATTATGAGATGAACAACAAGGTTTCCTTGGGGGTGAGTGGGGCGGGAGGTGGCTGCACAGGGTGTGTGGGTCCAAATATTCCCTGGACATCAGGGCGGCTCGAAGAAGGGGGTGGTTTTTGCCCCCCCCCCCCCCCCCGCCTTCGAGGGGCCAAAATGTTCAAGGGGTGTCGGGTCAAGGACTGCACCTGGGCACCCCCCATGGACAATGCCATGGAGTTTAGGGCCCTGCATTCCCCATTGGAAATGATCTGAAATGCTGGCTCCCTTGAGGGTTCAGCAGAGTTGGGGTGGGGGTGCTGTCCTATGGCCTGTGTGGCTGCCTTGTGAACCTCCTGGCTGCTTCGTGTTCTTGCTTGCACCGTCACAAATCCAAATGCCCTGCACAGCTCCAACTATCAGGTGTGAAGGAGCTATCAAGAAGCTGGAAAGGGGTTGTTTAGGGGGTGTGAAGGAGTTGTATTGGGGCTTGGAAGAGATTTTTTTGCCAACCTGTCAAAGAGTTCCATAGGGGCTGGAAAGGGGTTATATGAGAAGTGCAAAGGAACCAGGCCAGAAAGGGGTTGAGAGTTTGGTGAATGCCTAGGGCCATTCGCCAAACTCGGCACTTCATGCGAAAAGGGCTGCCTTGGTGGACCGCTACACATCTGGCCTCAACACTGTGCACCTGCACAAACGTTATCTCAGGCACCTCTGGTGGCAGACAGTCGCACCCCCCCTCCCTAACTGTACTTTGGGTTTGGGGCTGCGTTAGTGGAGCATTTTGGCAGGTTGGCATCACAGGTTCCGGAATCTCCATCCCTTCCCCAGCTATGTGAGCGCTGCCTATGGGTGGCCTGCCCTGAACCCCCAACATTTTCTGAATCTTCGATTCCTCGTCCTACCCTCGGCTGTTATGGTTCACCCTCCTTCCTCTCCATGTACTTTCAATGTAAGGCCAAAAGCGTGCCCCTCTCGCTGAAGATCATTAAACAGGCCAACCCCCCGCCCCCATTCCAAACTGCCCGGGGCTGCGGTGAGTGTGATGTCCTTGGGCAAGCCTCATCAGTCTCAAGACCTGCAGACCTGGTCCTGTGGTCCAGTGGTTTGGCCCTGACCTCGTGCATCATGTCTCAGACTGGGCACCACTGCCTGTGTGTCTCTGACACCGTGGCACATTGTGGGGTCTGCGGTGGCTGCCACTGTTTGCGGGTGCCTCTTAAGGGGACCCCCTCTTCAAGGCACCAAAGGAACAATGTCTACAAGGGGCCTGTAGCAAACCCAATCCATCTTAATTGGTTTGTGCCACCACAAGGCGCACAATGACACAACTCAATGCGGGGTGCCACGGATGAGGGCGTAAGCCTTGGGCCCAACTGGGAAGGGCTAGGGGGGAACGTTAGCGCGCCAGGCGCGCGCCGGGCATCTTTTTTGACTCGTGCCCCACCGGTGGCCTTTTAGGGGGTGCACTAAGGGGGCGCACCTAGCGCAGTGCAGCTATTTGGGCGTCTGGCTCTACTAGAGACCCATACTTTGAGATACCAGGAGCATCATGGTGACCCGTAGCGTAGGTTTTGACTTCTGATTTTGTCCCCTTTGTTGGGGACCCACGAGAATGCAGGGGTGACATAGCATTTCCGCCCTCTTTTGGGCCCCAACCTTCCGGTGCTATTGAGGAAACCGGGACAATCTCTGAATCCACGCTTTGTTGCGTGGCCCCTTGAGTTGGGGTTAGGGACACGCAATCCACGCTTTCTTGCGTGGCCCCTTGAGTTGGGGTTAGGGACTCTCAATCCACGCTTTGTTACGTGGCCCCTTGAGTTGGGGTTAGGGACTCAATCCCCCTCAAGTCCACCGGTCGCCCACATCCCCGGTGACGCGAGTGGTGGCAGCCCTCTCCGTGGCCGCTCACCCACACCATCCCCCTCAAGTCCGCCAGCTGCCCACATACCTTCTCGTACCCGAGGTGATTTCTTTGATTTTGAAGTTGGGGGCCATGATGGTGATTATAAAGGCCGGATTCATGTCATTGTGCCATTCATTGGAAGAAAGAATGGCACTTTGACAGCCCGCCAACAATGTTACAATGACGTGCGCGGATGGTATAGGGCACACATTGAGGAGCCGTTTGCTCGGTTGTGGCATCGGGGTTTGGTTAGGAACATCTGGCGTGGCGGCCCCAATGAGTTGCACCTATCAGTCCTTATTTTGTTGCATTTTACACAGTTTTGCATCTAGAGGCAAGTCCGTCACCCCCCCTACGGACCATGGGACTGACCAAAGCAACTCGGCCGCCACGCAAGATGAGGTAGAGGATGAGGCAGAAGTGTGTGTGTTGTGTTGCCAGAAGCGCTCCACCGTTGCAGTTTGTGATGAGTGTAAGGAGCACTATTGTACTGAATGTATTGATACCCACACTTGTGGGAGCAATGTTGTTTGTTAAGTACAATACAACTGACAGTTGGAGTTGCTAAACTCACAGATATTGCTTTATTATGCAACGTGCTTTGTAGGGAAGGTGTGCAGTGCAACGTGGTCTACTTGGGGGGCTTCTCTATGAGAGGGTAAATCTGCGGCTGAAGTCGGGATAGTTAATAGAAAAATAGCGCGGCGGGTGCGCGGCGGGCAAACATTCCCCCTAGATCACTACAAGGGGGCGTGGGAATGGGCAGAGTCAGGGAACGTTTGCCACACGTGCCGCCACTGGCAACCAGCGGTCCCCAAGCCTCGGAAGGTCCAGTGAGTTGCACTAGGCGAAGATGTGGCAGAAACAGCTGGGGTGAGGGACGTAGCAATGATGGGGGACAAATCCTTTGACAACAGAGGCCCTATTGGTACCCCCCCTTCCCCACACACAGCTACCCCGCCTCTCCAGTTGGCAACCTGTTTGCTACCATTGATTGATCCTGTCCGCCCTGGAAAGGAGCTGTGATGCTGTTAGCTTGCTTAGGTAGATGCAGTCCAGCCAGACGTCACGGGCCTATGGCCTCTCGTATATTTCATTGCCGTGGGCAATTTGCACAAACGAAGCATGAAAACCAAATGGCAAAATACCTGGACATGCTGTACACTACTGATGGGGAACACTTCGTGATCCGGAACCCCTGGCTTTGTGTTACATTTCCCACTGGGGAGGTGAGCACCCTCCAAATTTCACTGTGTTGGGAAAGACTTTGTGTGGGTCATGCTGGCGCTGGCATGGGAAGGGACACCAAGGGGCCTTCACAGAGGAACAACTGTCCCACTCTCTGACCCAAAATCTTTTCCCCTCTGGTTTGGAACAAGCAATGTAAAACAGTTTTTCCCCCAGAAACTCGAACCGGTGCATACACCTGGAAGTCCCCACCGGCGTACTGATTCAGTCTTCATGGCAACCCCACCGTCCTTAAGCAACACCCGATTGCGAAACCAATGTTCATGGCTTCAGCTTTGGGCTTGGACTCACAAACTGTTGCAGCTGGAATAACAATTGTCGCCCATCAGCAATTGCCTGCCACTTGCACTGTGGTTTACGGTGCAAATTTCAGGATAAGAAGGTTTCGAGTTTGGTTTCAAAGAGGGGTACAACTGTGTGTTGGGCGGGGGTTGGGGGGTTGGTAATGATCCCCATTTGTTGGCCTATGCTGCACCCCACTACCAGGCCCTGTGCTGCAGCTCACTACCATAACGCTTTGGATCACTACAGCCCTTTGCTGCCTCTCAATACCAAATCAACACAGTGAATGCCATCCGCTCCCACACCGGTGTTGCTGACAGGCTGCCACAGCCACTCAGGGCCTGCCTCGCGGTTTAACCCTGATCCCAGTACGGCCCTGAGCATTTGCCAGCTCCGGTTGGTTTAGATGTACCTGTTACCCTGTGCACCTCATTCTATGAAATGCTTGATTGTGTTCTTCTGTGCTTTCATTGTTGTCTGCTCAGCGTGGCCTGCTGCCTTAGGAATGTCCCCCAACAAGTACAATTGGATGCTGTCTAGGATGATTTGTAGCTCATGAACTGCGTCTTTTTTGTCGAACGCTCTCAGTTTCCCAAGTAGATTGCAATTCCCAGCTAAAGATTTATCAGAGCCATTGAGTGTCAGCTTTCCGACAGCTGCTGTAACATTTGAAGGCTGCTATAACATTTGAAGCGTGGAGGAACAAAATGCAACAAGGAAAGACAAAGACGGTCTCCACAAGGACTTGCCAGCATTCAGCCGTGCTGGAAAGATTGTGTGTGAGGAAGTGCAAAAGGTTCATTTTCTGAGTGTCTAATTTTTTTTGGATTGGCCGTTCAGATGGACAATGTCGCACCACTAACCAAAATATAAGCCGTCCGTGGCTAAAGTGGTCATTGGTGGAAATTGGGCGCATTCAGCTGCAACCATCAATCTCACCGACATTCTTTACAATTTTGTGCTTACCTTGGTTGGCTACATCAGAGCCGCCTACCCCGTTTCACCGTCATCACTGAAAACCATTTTCTCCCAAACCCTCTGGATTGCATCCCACAAAAATGTTGTCATCTCGGTACTCGTTGTTTCGTTGGTCCAACGCGTCCCAGCAAACTCAAAAGTCCATTGATATTGACGCGTTTGACACTCCTACTCTTCCAAAAAACAAAAAGCTCCATCTTTGCTCACCTACTGCATCGCCGCTCACTTTTGGAATATATTCACGTGTAGAGCAAAACCAACGCATGGACTAGATGGGCCGGGAATGAAAGGCATTGCACATGAAGCCAAAAACAGAAAATCACCTTTGTGCTACATTGAGGAAATTACCGGACCCACGCAATCGCAACCACCAGTTTGATGTCTCGGACAAATGAGGGTAATCAAAGTCCCAATTCCCACGGCTTCCTGCTTTTACTCCAATTGTGCTGAGGAAGATTTGGCACAGGTGTATAAAATTCTGCGTATCCACAAGGCCTTTCTGGTGTCACGCATACCCCACATTTTTGTTGACTAAAACTGGGTGCCTACCAAGACAGCATAACTGATTGGGCGGCCTCCGTGGGCCATGTTTTCCAAATTGCTGGTTCCCGAACTAAAGATTTTGATGGTTGGTTTATGTTCCTTGAGCCGATAAAAAATTGTAACACCGAAATTGCTTGTTGGTCGACCCATCTTTGCTCCTTCCTCATGTCTTTTCATCGCAGAATGCTTTAGGTTCTGTGATGCCAAGCAATGGTGGATTCCCGGCAACAAAGACGTGGACAGCGCCCAATACATATTGGGGAAACGCCTTTGTTGTGCCATACATTGCGAACGGTCTCTACTCTCAATCTTGGTACACGCCAACAAAACACCGAAAATTAGGTTGGATCATCAAGCCTATGCCGCTTCATCAAACAAAGTGCCAATGAAGACATGGCACCAGTTATTGTCCCGGTTTGCTTCGACATTTCGACCGAAATTATGTAGGACGGTGACACACGGAATGATCACGAGAACACCAAAGCTCGCAAAAAGTCAGAACTCGGCAATGTGCGGGAGTAAGAAAAAGTGCTTTTCGAATGCCTCGAGGCATACTCTAGTTGTATTAGAGATGCATTAAGCACTCTAGCATTTTTATCTTAGTATAGGCCTAACCAAAATGGGTGAAAACACATTTTGACGTATGGAACCAAACACTAAATCAGGATATGGAGTGGACCCCTTAATCCCCTATCAATGTGAGGCTATTCATCTTTTCCTGAGTTGACTGAGAACTGACATATCCAGGGCAGAGCCCATGAATTTATCTATGTTTTTCCATGAATTCTTATCTATCCTAGTGGTATGCACCCTAGGGGGCTGGGCACCTCTTTTTGAGAGGTCCTGGGTTCAATTCCCGGTCAGCCTAGCTAAGTAGGAAGATCCCATGTGACATGGCAGTGACCTCATCGCCACATGCCCTGACACCTCAGCACATATGGGACCCAAAACAAAGAGTGCACATCTCCTGAGATGGCACTATGGAGATTGAGTGACCATGGGGCAGTTTTCCAACTCTTTTCCCAAAGGATTTCAACTATCTTTGTGAATATGCAATCCGATTTGCCCTGAGTTGCAGTTTCTGTGATTATTCTTACATCTTTTACTGTCAACACTGCAGCCCTTCATGCCTTGATCCTGATTCTCTTCTACTTGCTTATCTCTGGCTTGGGTTATCCTGGATTGGTTGTATTTCAGCAAATAAAACATTTTTCTCATCAAAAACAAGCAGCATGAAACCCTACACCAGCAGCAAGCAGCAGGAGAGGCACAACAAACACACAGTGTTGAAATCACTATAAAACTTTCTGGTAGCAAGAGGCAGAATGTCTCTGGGTACCGGCAGCAACCCCGTGCCGTACATCCAATGCGCCGAGATGAGTCATATATCAGCAAGAAGGGCGAACGAATATGGACACCAAGAAAGAGGACACCAAAGTGAAGACGGCGTCTGAGGCACCAGCAATGCCAGCACATGGTGAACCTGGACCTGGACCTAGCGCTGTACCTTCGGAGCCCTTACATGGGCCAGTGGACGTGGCGGAGGATTCGATGGAAGGACGTCAGCCGGCCTTCCGGGCCCTCTCAGTCGAAGAGGTGGACACCCAACCTGTGAAGAGAAAGAGAGAGAGAGAGAACGATGCTGGAGAAAGCATAGCAGACGAAGGAGCAGATCAAGGGCACGACCCGACGAATGATCCTACCTTCGAAGGCGCACCAAGCGCTTCCGGCCTCCACGCATCACCCTCTCCTATAACCACCACACTCCCAACTCCAAAACCAGCCGCTGCAACATCCACACCCATAACCAACCCACCTATGGCTGAGGGCACAGGCTTTACTGGTATGCCTACCTACCCTGCCTATGGTGTGAACCCACCTACCACTGCGTTTCAAGAGGCAACTACTACTAGTGAGCCGGTGACCTCCAGTTATGCGCCGCGATGGTATGCGGCTGACTATCACCATCCTCTACCCGCTACGGGAGCCTATGTGGATGTTCCTGGGTATGCAACCTTGAGTTGGTTGAGGAGAGGACCTGAGTCATGCGGGGGCAGGAGTAGAGGATCGGGGACATCCTCCAACAGGTCCCTGACGCGGTCGGAGATCAACGAGGTGCTCTGAGGAGCCACCTCTAAAATTGTGGGCGACCTCACTCAAGAGATTCGAGATAAACTGGAGCCCCTGATGATACCGCCCCAAGCGTCACCTACCACTGTGGGAATGTCACCCCATCGAGTACAGGCCAACAACCTGGTGGCAGGGCTGACGAACACCCTGGGGAGCCCGAGGAGCCGACCAATGCCGACCCCTGCAGCGATACCGAGAAGCCCTTTCGTACCGAGAACGGCCCAGCCGCCCTACAGCCACGTGGCGAATTCTACGAGAGCCGAGCTGGACCGGCTGGGGCTGACAGCCTTGGAGGGCAATGGTTGACGTGGAGCCCTATGGCTCTAGTGATCTAGGCGGAGACCCCTCCGATGATGAGCCGCCGTCGATGACTTCTGCTTCGCCCTCGGAGGACGACGACCCGGAGGACCCCAAGAACCCAAGTGGGAAGAAGAAGAAGAAGAAGAGGAAGACCCGACGCCCTGAGGGACGCAGGTCTCAGGAGGCTAAGGCTATTGCCACCTCCAAGATCGTGGTGAACCTGCCTGAGTTCACAGGCAAGGACCTCAGCGAGTTTGCTGAGAATTTTGGCCGGTTTCTCCAATTGACCGGCCAAACCCACGCTAGTGGACGGGTCAAGTGCGATCTGCTCCTGCAGTGCTGCAAGACCAAGTACCTGGAGAAGCAGGTCAGACAGATCGTGACTAACTCCGCCACCTTTGCCGATGTGTTGGTTGCCTTGGAGAGGCAGTACCCGACCTATGAAACCGACCTCTCCATCAGGGCCGAGATCCAGAACCTGGCCGTGCTGCCCAACAACCCCAAACCTGGCAGGGTCTTTGATCTGTTGGCTGACCTGGATCACTGGGCTGGACGATTGACGCCCGGTTCCTACAGCAGCGACGACCTGCTTTTCTGGTTAGTGGCTAAGCTCCCTCGAGAGCTGTGGGACGAGTGCCGTTCAACGGCGGAGCGCAAGGCTAGATCCCTCCGCTACGAGGATCTATGTGTACTACTCCTGGAGCTGGCGCTGGAGAAAGAAAGCGACCAGCACCTGAACAACTACCGTCTTGGAGGTGGAGGCTCTGGAGGCCATGGCAAAGGGTACCAAGGATCCAGGCCTGGGCAGGGGACTACCCCCAAAACACGCCCGTATCATGGAAAACGTTAAGAAGCTCTTCTGGTGTGATGCCAGAGACGAGCAGGGCCACCTGCAGCACGCCCATGACTGCGAGCAGCGAGACTGCTTCGTAGTCAAAGGGAAGCTGCAGGAGACCAACACCGGCGCCAAGAAGCCGCTGCCGGACGACTACAGGTGCACCATCACGTGTGCATTCTGCGGTAAGCGGAAGCACTACGAGGATGAGTGCTACCATAAGCAACGCCTATCGGCGAAGCTGAAGGGTCGAGGATCCTGGCAAAGGCTCTGGCAAAGGTGGAGGCAAAGGCAAAGGCAACGACTCCGGCAAGGGCAAGTCGAAAGGACGTGGACAAGGGCAAGACAAGAGTCAAGGCGGACGAGGAGGAGGCGCTAACCGCCAGCCAGACAAGGACAACAAGAACATGGACAAGAACGGAGGCAACCCCAACCCTAATCCAGGGGGAATGTCCGAGCCCTCTGGAGGGCAGTCTGGTCCGACCACACGCTCACAAACGCAGGCCCAGCAACAACAAGGGGCCAAGCGGGAGCACGAAGGTGGTGATGACAGCAACGCTAAGAAGCGAAGCCGTTTCATGAGGATGGCCCGCAAATTGCGGAACAAGGGGTTCATGGTGATCTGTCCCGCGGAGTTCTGACCGGGGCCGCTCCGGTGGCGCCCAGGACCTGGTGTTTTGGGTACGTATCCGACTAGGGGGACGCGAATACCTGGGGGTATTGGATACTGGCGCCACCATATCTATAGTGGCCAAGAAAATTTTACCTTGTGGGAGCCTGGAGAACACTATGACCACCGCGGCTATACGAATTGGGGATGGACATGTGGTGCACAGCTGCGGGGACTGCATAGTGGAGGTACCTATGGGCTCCCGGACTATCGCCCATCGGTTCTATGTGATGGACACTGAGGCCTTCGACTTTGTATTGGGGACTGACTTCTTCCTGCAGCACTCCCAGATACAATCCCTGACGCTGCAAGCGCCCTACCTCCTCTACGTGGACCACGGCAGTGGCAGAGAGTCTGTGCCACTGGAGCAGTCAGAACATACCTCAAGCTACCTGAGGATATCAAAGGAGGAGCCCTCGAATATGATGGCAGCCTCCAAAACTGAGGACTATCAACTATTGGGGGAAGTCCTAGACCAAGGTCTGAAGGAGTTGGGTTACTCTAGAGAAGACCTGAGGGTGGAGTTGTTCGCCAGCGACAAGCAGCATGTACTGGACCTTTACTGCAGCAAGGGGGAGAACTGCAGCTACAAATTTTACTGGCCCTCTTTCGGGATGGCCTACGGTAACCCCAGGTTCAGTGAACTGGGGAAGGTCCTGACCAAGGTGGCCTTGGAACGTTCCCGTATGGTCCTGTGTTCCCCCGATTGGGGAGCCCATGGGGGCAACGAGTACTGGCGAAACCTCCTGGACAGGCTGACTATCAGCTCTGTTCGGTTACCTGATGAGGCCATCTACGTGCCTCTGGGGCGTAAGACGCCTATCGGGAAACCCGGATGGGGGAGTATGCTCAGCGTGGTGGACGGAGGTCTTACCTCCATCCCCTGGGAGGATCTGGACCCGACTCTGGTCCAGACTATACAACGAGAAAGCGATGGACTCGCCTTGGGTGACTTGAAGGATCGACTACGACCTCAAGATGCTATTGAGACTACACCCGGAGGAGATGAGTACGTCGTGACTAACACCCACGCCCCCAACTCTCCCTGCCATGTACCTGTTCCTGATGGAGTCTCTGAGTGTGGACTATCCGAGCTACCTAGCTCTATCGACTCAGATGACGAAACTGAGCACGACGCCTTCTTCGTGCAGACCTGTGTGGAGGAAGTGGAGAACGCCGAGTACGTCGCCCCACTGAAGCCCCTACTCTCCATGAGGGTGGAAGACCCCGTGGACGAAGAGCTGGACCCTCGATCCAGGCTAAGGGAGTATGTGGACTCCAAGAGGAAGTTGGTGGCGAAAAGGCTATGCTACGCTAAGCCTACCCGCAGCTCATGGCCACTGAAGCAAGGACGTACGGGAGATCTATCCCAATTGAAGGAGGTCCTTGAACAGAAGATCACCACCTGGCAAAGGGAGGTAGATCTTAAGCTCATGAAGAGCGTGTGGGGCGCCCATGTGAGGACCCTAGAGGAGGACGACCTCTCGGAGGAATGTGTATGTGAACCCCCTCGAGCGTGCCTATGTTGCCATCGTCCATTAGAGATGGTTGAACAAGACCTCCTATATGCCTACCAAGGGTTGAAGGACACTACCAAGGGCGAAGAGTTGGTGGAGGATCACCTCCCGACGTCTATTACTCAGCAGGCAAGCAACTTACACTCTGACGAGGACATGGAGGACAAGATCAAGGTATTGGATCCGCGAGTGCAGAAGCTTATAAGAACCTATCTGGAGGTGTTCGGAGAACTACCCCCTCCAGCCTCATGTGACAAGCTGGTACAGATGGACCTCAAGCTGAAACCCGAGTTCGTGGGTCACAAGGTCCGGAGGAGACCCTATCCAGCTCCTAAAGAGCAGGCCGACGAGATTGAGCGACAGATACAAGAATGTATCGACGCTGGCCTAGTCCTGGAGTACAAGGACAGGGAATACCCCCAACACTGCAGCCCCTGTTTCCTGGTGGCTAAACCTGGGTCAACAGCCAAACGGCTGGTAGTGGACTACGGAGAGCTGAACAGGAAAACGCTGAATAACTCAGGGTCCATTGCTAATATGGAGTCTACCCTTGAGAAGATAGCCTCCTGTCACTACAAGACGAAGATGGACAAGAGGAGCGGATTCTGGCAAGTGGACCTGACGCCCAACGCTCAGGAGCTACTGGCCTTCATCACCCCTCAGGGGAGGGTGTTCAAGTGGAAGGTCATGCCATTTGGCGTGGCCAACGCACCCGCTCTATTCCAAGAGCTGATGAACAAGATCTTGTCCATCCTACGAAGGAGACCTAAGGTGCAGGAACTTATATCCCGTGGGGCCCAGATGGAGGCACACATCGACGATGTATGCTTCGGGACCAATACCCAGGAGGACCACCTAATCCTCTTTGGTGAGTTCTTTGCGGTCTGCCAGGAGAACCACACACGACTCAAGCTAGAGAAGTGTGAGTTCATGCAGGAGACCATGCAGTACCTGGGGTTTGATGTTGGCTATGGGTGGTGGACCCCAGCGGCCTCTAAGGCCAAACCCTTGATGGATGCTAAGGTACGACACGAAGACCCCAAGAAAGGACTTCATAATGTACGCAGTTTCATTGGGGCGTGCAACTTCTATTGCCGCCATATCAAAAACTTCACCTACACCAGCGCCATTCTGACGGACTTGATCAAGAAGAGTACTACTTGGTGCTGGGGCCCACAAGAGCAACAAGCGTTTTACGAGCTCAAAGACAAGGTGGCCAACCCTAAGTGCTTGGGCGTGCCTAGGGCACAAGGGGAGATTATCCTGGTGACCGACGCCAGCAATGTGGGCGGTGGTGGAACGTTGTTCCAATGGCAAGCACTAGAGAAGGAGGAGTTCGACTCGGCCATTTCCCAGTGGGGGACGGAAGGTCTCAACCGAGATGGAACCCTCAAGCACAGCTACGCTGATGACAAGTGGGTCCTAGTACCTCTGGGCCACTGGAACTGGAAGTGGAACCTGACCAGGGGGAACTACTCCACCAATGAGCAGGAGTTGCTCGCGGGTATGCTGGTGCTATCCTCTCAGGCACGACTGTTGGGGAGTAACCCTGTGGTCTGGCTGTGCGACCAAGAGCCGGTCCGCACTTTCCAGAAGGGCCCCCCACCTGAGAAGGCCAAGCTACGGCGCTGGTGGACCTACCTCAGTCAACTACGGCTGACGGTACACCATATCCAGGGAGTGAAGAACGAGTGTGCAGACTACATCAGCCGCAACAACTTCGACGCCCTGATTGGTGCCCGGTTTGAAGCGCTGGCTAAGGAGGCGTTCAGCCGTATGGACGTCCACTTGGACCTCAACATGACGATGATACGCCCCCTGGATGGACTCCAACAATCGGAGTACCTGAAGGAGTTTGGGGATATCTACAAGCGGCTGGAGAAACGCCTTGAACCCCTCCTGGTCAACCAAGATCAGTGGAAGAGGGACAAGAGCTACCTCTGGCACGAGGACCGCATTGTGGTACCTAGTGACAGAGTCCCAGCGCTGCTGAAGTGGACCCATGAGTCCAATGGTCATGTGGGTGCTGACCGTACCCTGAGGCTATTCAAGCAGTGGTTCCACACTACGTGGACTGACGACCAACTGCGGAAAACCCTCCAGCCTATCGTGGACAAGTGCCCGTGCAGGTCCTGTAAACCAGGGGATATCAGGGACAGAGGTCTCTACTCGACCCTGCCCATCCCTCACTGTGCTAACAGTGTACTATACGTGGACTACACGGAGATGCCGAAGTTCGGGGGCTATGACTTCGCCCTCGTTGTAACCTGTAGGTTGACCAGGTCTACCAGGGTGTTCCCATGTACCAAGCACATTACCGGGGAGGAGACTATCAAGATACTCCTGGAGGAGTGGTTTTGTGTCTATGGAGCGCCCAATGAGATCAACTCCGATGAGGACGTACGAGTACGCTCAGATACCGGCTGGTAGAAGAGGGTCCTGAGGTCCGTCAATGTCCAGGTGTCTACGGGGATCCCCTAATCGCACACCAGCAACCCCCTATGTGAGCGAAAGATCCGTGTCCTCAAGGAGAATGTAAGGATATGGTGCAAAACTGAATGCACCAGAGACTGGGTGAGACTACTCCCCGTCATATCCTTGATGATGAACTCCCAAGAGAGTTCAGCTACTGGCTACTCGCCCCATGAGCTATTCCTAGGGCGCCCGGCGTGGTTCCTACATGCCCCCTATCCAGAGGACACCCATTCTTCTGTGGGTGAATGGGTCCAGGAGCAACAAGCGAAGGTGGACAAGGCCAAGGCTATGCTCCAGAGAGTGAGGGAGCGTCAGTGGAACAAGAAGAAGAAGCACCGAGTACTGGCCACCTACCAAGAGGGGGACTGGGTGCTGGTGCACCACAGTGGACTACCCGCCTGGCCACGCTCTACCAGCGATGACCCATACTTCGGGCCGTACAAGATTCTATCAGTGGATGGACACCGTATCACCGTGCCCCGTTCTCCCCGTCTAGGGGGGACCCTGCTGTGCGCTGCTCAACATCTGAAGCGCTACTATGATCCTGAAGACCTCTGTGGGGAAGAATTGGAGCTTAACGATGAGGAGATCGCCGCCCTAGACCCACAAGGGGCTGCCAGCCCTATGGAAGTTGAAGGGGAACTCCCCGACATGACTGCCGAGGAGATGGCTAAGGAGGGCTTCTACCTGGTGAAGTCTGTCCTACGCCACCGCTATCGCCAGGGTTGGCGCTTCCTCACCCTCTGGGAAGGGTTTGGAGTCGAAGAGGCCACCTGGGAGCCCTTCTCTGCATTTGTACTACCTGAGGGACGCCTAAACTCAGTTCTGGTTGACTACGTGTCCCAGAACAACCTTGGTGAGTTGTTGAGGCTCGCTGAGACGCTTGCCTCCAAGACCAAAGCTAGGGACTGAACCTTACCCCTAAGTGTGCTACGTATGTCTGTGTGTGTCTCACTTCTCTCCCGGGCGTGGCTCCCGAATCAACGGGCTTCGCTGATGTCGGACTGAAGGTCCTAGTCAGTTACTAGTACCACTCCTATGGCGCCCAATTTCTGTGCTGGCGCCTATCCTTGGGGGAAGACGGCAAAAGCCCTACCTACTAGAGGGGAGGGGTGGCCAAGTGTGCTAAGGGCATACAAAACGCCCATTTTTGCTAAAGGCCAAAAGCTAACGCACTCCCCTGGCCACGAGGAAAAGCACGCAGGACAGGAGACACCACTACTCTACACACCCTACCTACAGTGGCACCATCCTGGTGGGCGAGCGCTACTGCAACTGGCTCAAGCCCCCACTCAGGATTACCACTCCTACACTCACGCTCTACTGGGTGGTGTTGATGAACAACGTCGTGGGTCCTAGTGACCTTCCTGTGAAGAAGACAAGGAAACACAGCGCTGCTAAGCAACTGTGGCCTAACAGGGACGCCACAACGTGTTTCCCTGCTAGGGCTTGGAGTAAGGGGTGCTCTTGTTGCGTGCACAGCGTTGATGTCGATGGAGTCGAACTGCCCTCGCCACTCCTGGCTGAGGCGCACTTAATTGATTGTGTGATCAGTGCCCCTGTTTAGCTCGGGCAGAAAAATGGGATAGCCGCCGAAGGCAGCTGCTGCGTGCACCAATCACCCTACCTGCCCCCCTGTAAAGCAAAGACCAATGAAGGGGTGTTTGCGGCTGAGGAACCAAGCCACACTCCACGTATTATACGCTTCTCAGTGTGACCTATAATACGCTGGCCTCAAACACCCCTGTCAAGCAAGCAAGCGTTAAGAGACTCCTCAGGTTCTCTCCAAAAACGTACCGAGGAGCCCCTGGGTAACCTAAACAAGGTTTACTGTGCGCATTTCGCGTGGCCTACCCTTTAATGCGTGTGTGAATGCACAAGCATGCACGAGTTTGCGAAAAACCTTCTGCAATCACTGTCTTGCTGCCTAATCTTACCCACGATCACGAACTCTACCAGGGGGTGGCCCCACCTGGGCTTACCTACCTTACCTACCGCAAGAGAGTGAAGCAAGGTGAGGAGAAAAACGAGGCGCAAGCGAAAAACGTCGCTATGCACTTGTGTGTATGTCTAATCACCCTGATCTGACCTCTAATCATCTGCAATCTTTCTAATCTAGCCGTCTATTGTTTGTTAGCGCTGCTACAAGACTCGTTCACGGAGACACGAGACGAGCAATGTGCATGCTGCATACGAGACGAGCACACCTGAGGTTTATACCTGATTCATTGAAGTCTTTTCGTTGATTTTGGAATTCTTGGATTTTTGATTCTTTCTATCAGTGTGGGTGGAATCTGCATGGTTATTTATTTATGTGTGTCTCGTCATTTTCCTGTCTACGTGACACATACGTTTATGATCTCATTATTTCTGTATTTTCCGGCGCTTCGCTAGGAGCCGCTCCTGCGCGCCGCCTTTTTCTGCGTAGGAATTTCTTGATTTGAAAAATCGAGAGATGACTACAATTTTTATAAAAATGTGCATCTGATGCACAATTGGATTCTGCTCAGGTGTGTTGTCTTAGAAAAATTCTAGGCCGTCATTTGACGGATTTAGGTGTTGTCGCTTCGCGCTTGCGTGGATTTGTCCATAATTCTCCCATTCCTGTCTGTACAGATACCCACGCGCAGCCTCGCTGAGTAGGCCGTGTCCGGGCCGAAACGCAGCAGCCTGGAGAGACTGAGCAGAACCCAAGACCCCACCAAGGGGCAATTTAATTTTTTTAACGACTCCCTTCGCCCTAAGACAGGTCACAGGTCGCCTGCAGGTTTACGAGAACCCTTGGGAGTGTGTATATTGCGTCTTGCGTTGGGTATATGTCGCGCTGCGTCTTGGAGGGAGGGATGCACATGCACATGTTTTGGCATGCTCCCAAACTAACCGGACCAAGCCACAGGAACCCCGGCAGCGCCATGAGCGCTGAGCTTTCTGTAGGAAATGTCACGAACAAAGCAGCAAAAAGGCGCCAGCCATGGTGAGCGCCCATTTTTCTGTGTGAGGGAAGCCATAAGTATTTTAAAGTAGATGTGGAAACCAAGGAAAGGCCAAGAAAAAATCCCTTTTTCCTGAACGTGCGACAGTGGTGGCCACCACAGCACAAGGGGGCAGTAAGAAGGTCTTTTCCAATGCCTTGAGGCATACTCTAGTAGTTTTAGAGATGCATTAAGCACTCTAGCAGTTTTATCTTGGTATGGGCCTAACCAAAATGGGTGAAAACACATTTTGACGTATGGAACCAAACACTAAATCAGGATATGGAGTGGACCCCTTAATCCCCTATTAATGTGAGGCTATTCATCCTTTCCTGAGTTGACTGAGAACTGACATATCCAGGGCAGAGCCCATGAATTTCTCTATGTTTTCTCATGAATTCTTAGCTATCCTAGTGGTATGCACCCTAGGGGGCTGGGCACCTCTTTTTGAGAGGTCCTAGTAAGAAAAAGTGCTTTTCCATTGCTTTGAGGCATACTCTAGTTGTATTAGAGATGCACTGATCATCCATGCATTTCTATCTTAGTATTGGTCCCAACAAAACTGGTGATAACACATTTTGACCTATGGAACCAAACACCCAATCAGGATATGGAGTGGACCCCTTAATCCCCTTTCAATGTGAAGCAAATCATCTTTTCCTGAGTTGACTGAGAACTGACATATCCAAGGCAGAGCCTATGAATTTATCTATGTTTTTCCATGAATTCTTATCTATCCTAGTGGTATGCACCCTAGGGGGCTGGGCACCTCTTTTTGAGAGGTCCTGGGTTCAATTCCCGGTCAACCTAGCTAAGTAGGAAGATCCCATGTGACATGGCAGTGACCTCATCGCCACATGCCCTGCCACCTCAGCACATATGGGACCCAAAACAAAGAGTGCACATCTCCTGAGATGGCACTATGGAGATAGAGTGACCATGGGGCAGTTTTCCAACTCTTTTCCAAAACATTTCAGCTATCTTTGTGAATATGCATTCCGATTCGACCTGAGTTGCAGTTTCTGTGAATATCCTTTCATCTTTCACTGTTTACACTGCAGCCCTTCATGCTTTGATCCTGATCCTCTTCTCTTTGCATACTATTGGCTTGGGCTATCCTGGATTGACTGTATTTTATCAAAACAAAAGCTTTTCATCTCCAAAGACAAGCAGCAGGAAACCCTACACCAACAGCAAGCAGCAGGAGAGGCAAAACACAGTCCTGAAAACACTATAAACTTTTCTGGTAGCAAGAGGCAGCCTGTCTCTGCGCACCGGCAGCAACCCCGCGCCGTACATCCAGTGCGCCGAGTACCGGCACATATAAGCAGAAGGGTGACTGAAGATGGACACAAGGAAGGAGGACGCCGACGTGAAGACAGCGCCAGCGCCTGAGGCACCGGCAAGGCCAGCACCTGGCGCTGTACCTTCGGCGGAGCCCTTACATGGGCCAGTGGATGCGGCTGAGGACTCCCTGGATGGACTCCAGACGGCCTTCGGGGCCTTGTCAGTCTAGGAGGTGGTCTCTCAGCCTGTGAAGAGGAAGAGAGAGAGCGAGAAGGATGCGGGAGACGAAGCAGACGAAGGAGAGGAACAAGGACAAGACCTGACGAATGACCCTACCTTCGAAGGCGCACCAAGCGCTTCTGGCCTCCACGCATCACCCTCTCCTTTAACCACCACACTTCCAGCCGCTGCAACATCCACTTCCACAACCAACCCGCCTATGGCAGAGGGCACAGGCTTTACTGGCATGCCTCCCTACCCCGCCTATGGTATCCCTACGTGCTCATTTGGATCAGGTACCCTTGAATTACCCAAGTGAAACCGTGGTTCAACCGAGTTCAACCGCGCACTTTCATTACGGCTTCCCCACGGTTGAACCCCTATCGAGGTGCAGCAACAAATTGCTAAGTAGCAACCTGAAAACCGCTATTTTTCAGCCCTGCAAGAGATGCCAGACCCCCTAAAAACAATGTTTTTGAAAGCCTTCTTACCTCATTGCTGCAAAACACTGGAGACATATTTCTCTTGGATCATATTTCACGGCGGTGGTGTTGTAGGTGCCAGTGGCGGCGGCTGTATTGGTGAAACCGCACAGCTTCACCATCAACTTTTCGTTAGGCGTGGTGACATACACCCCTGCGCCTTGTTTGGATTCCCCTTAGGACTTTGGACCCTTTTTAGTGAACAACAATTACATGCAAGCCTACACTTGATTGTCAGAAGCTTGTTTCCTCATAGATTGCACTAAAATGTAACCGGCTTTCGAGGTGGTTCAACCGCTGGACAGGCGCGCGGTTGAACCGGCTTCACCGGTTCAACCGCTGTTGCACGAAGCGCTACACAAAAAACACATCTTCACCTTGGGAAGCCAAACGTGACCAGTTCGTTCTGCATCGCCACAGGCAGACGTCCCCATGCAATGCCTGTGTACGGTACGAGCACAATGCGCTGTCCAGACCACGCCAGAGGCACGTGGGGCCTAAGAGCGTTAAACATGACCCCATATCGAGGATCCACAATGTGTCCCCATAATAAATCACGCCCCCAACGTATCCATGCAGGACGAGAAGGCCCATTTGCACAAAGTAGGGCACTGGTAAACAGTTGCCCCCCCACAAAATCACCCAGGGCTATTTCCCCCGTAAGGGGACTGTCATCCTTTGGATGCGTATGTACAAGCATGGGATGATCGCCCACCCCATGGACCACTGCGAGCGCAGTGTAGGTTAGTTGGGGAAGTACACTTCGGATGTGTGCGTTCACGCGCCGGACCAGTTCCGGATCTCTCCTCGTTTGCACTGCAACTTGCACACGGTGATGCCCCTGCACCATTACGGCTCCCCACAACTGCCTACGGTACCGTGCTCCATGTCCTTCCCGCCACTGCCACCCCCTCATTCCCTTGAGGCACGTAAAAAGTCAGTCGTTTGGGAGTGGCTCTTCCTTCACGTGAGGCACTGGTGCACCAACCTCTGGGGCTGCCTCTTCGTTATCTTCCTGCTTACATGCAGGCATTTCCTCGTCCTTCGGCGCTTCACCAACCTCCACAATCTCCTCTTGCCCAACCGGGGCTGCAGGCGAGTCCTCCCCACTGTGCTGGTGCTCCTGCACCCCTGGACCAGCAGACTCCACCTTTTCCTCTTTGACCACCTGTTCTTCACTCTCCTTTGGCTCTGGAATCACGGGCGGCGTCGGCACAGGAACCCCATTGTCACTGTCCTTTTCCGCTTCAGCTTCCGGCGCGGGAGTGACCTCCTTCTCCTCGAGTGGACTGTACGAGGGGGAGTCCTCCATTGTCTTCTTGCCCTCCTCATCGATCGCTTCAGCTTCGGGTGCGGGAGTGACCTCCTTCTCCTCGAGTGGACTGTACGAGGGGGAGTCCTCCATTGTCTTCTTGCCCTCCTCATCGATCGCTTCCTGTTTCTGGGCGCGGCGCTCTTTCAACGCCTCCTCGGCAGCGTGGGGGTTACTGAAGCTTGTGCTGTCCTTGACTGCAATAACTGGCCACGTTGTCCCAGCTGCATCGCCCTCCTCCTCCCACTGTGGGGGAAGGAAGACCAATTCTTCCCCCTTTTTGGGCCGGGGGGTCCCCTTCGTGGCTTTTCCCGGGGTACCCACGGCCAGACGTGGCTCGCCATCAGGACCGTCCACAACGACCCATCGAATCGGCGTGTTGGCCGCCCATCTGAACCGCTGTCGCAGCTGTTTGCGCGTGTCCTCAACCGCCAGTCGTCGTTGTTGGGCTTGATCCAGGCTCTGCAAAAAGGAAAAAATAGTGAAACCGTGGTTCAGGCGGTTCAAGCGTGCGGTTGAACTACACTTCACCGGTTCAACCGCGCACACCTCCAGAGCTGACGCATGCGCGGATTCTGCCCTGATCGCTTTATCCTCGTCGCCATCCTTCGATCCCGCAGCCAACTCTGTTGCCAGGGCCTTTACATCCCGCGCCGTGTCGCTGGGGAGCTTGCCGGAGTCACTGTCGGAACTGGGGGCCGGAACTACCTTCTTCTTCTTCTTCTTTGGGATATGCTTTGCGGCTGGGACCCATTCGTGCTCTTCAAAAAGGGGGTCTGACTCGTCCGTCTCACTGCTGTCCCGGGCGATTTTCCGCTTTTTCGAGGAAGCACCGCTGCCAGTTTTGGCTTTCTTTTTCGGCTTCTTGTCGCCAGAGACTTGGGCCTTCGCGGGCGGTGCTTCAGCCTTTGCACTTGGCCGCTTCTCCTTCCGGAGCTCCTTCCGGGCGGACTGAAACAGGGACTTCGGAACCACTTTGCTGCCAGGGGTGCTCGTCTCTTCAGGTGGCGGTGGTGCTGGAAGACGTGGAGGCTTGGGGGCCTTTCCACTGCTCTCGGATGCTGCACCTGCTCCAAGTGGGCGGTCCCACACACTCTTGTAGAACTCCTCAAAGCTCTCTCCCACAGGACTTGGTTGGGGCGCGGTGGTGACGGCTGGACCGGACTCCAGAGGCGTTGACCTCTGCCGTTCTGGCGCAGGACTGCCTTGCCCGGCATTGCCCAATTCCCGCAAGCCCCGCTGCACGCCACGACTCATGCGGTCGACCACTTGAGCGGCGCCAGGGATCTGCCGATACCACACGTCCCACCACTCCACGATGGGCATGGGTGGCCATCGCCCGCGGACGACAATGCCAGGGCCACGCCGATCCACCACGAACATGTGCTCAGGCACATCACTGGCGGTCAACTGCAGAGAAAGCAAGGAGGCCGGTGAACCGCAGAAGTGGGGGAACGCGATTCAGTGTGTAGGAAGGTTACGCTCAAAAGTGCACGGTTGAAGACGGTGAAGGCGGTTCAGCCGCACGATTGAACCCGCTGAAAGGACGGTTGAACTACTGCACACCTGTTGCACCCCTTGGATCGCTTGAACCACACTCGGCTGCACGAATGGCGATGGTGCCATTGCCGGTGGCGCCGCTGCTGCCGTCGCGGCGCTTGCCTTGGCCTTCTTGTGCTTTCCCCCACCTGAGATGGTGGCGCCCATGGCCAGCATGCTGCTCGGAGTCGCCGTGTACCGCTGGACCTCCGATTCGTCGAACCAGCCTGGTGGCAACTCCACCGGGGCCTTGAAGAAGAAGCGCGGACCGTGTCCTGCGCTGTGACCACCGCCGCGGCCCACGGAGTCCGCGCCAAACCAGGACGCGCTCCTGGCAACACCGCAGCCCGCGGTGGCCCATATCCTGAACAGGGCATCCAGCCCTGGTTCGTCCAGGGACATGTGGCCCTGGGGGTCGCTCGACAGACCCACACGGAGCACCTACAATCAGAAAAACGCACATCAGAACATTCATAAACAGAAAAACACACAGCAACGAAACGCAGCATGCGGCATATCAAAACATCTACCAAAAGACCGAAAAACAGCAGCACAATCAGCTAGCAAACAACAAGACAACAGCAGACCTTCCACTCTGAAAACTCCCCGGCGCTCAGGCACTTCGTCTCCCAGGGGTATGACTGTACCCCATCCTTGTCTTCTTGGCGGTGCTTCTTCATCCACAGCGTCATGGCACGGCGGAACACGTACTTCGGCGTCACGTCGGCCAGCCACCGCCACTCAGGCGTCTCGGGCGCCAGGGTGGTGTCGGGGTTGCAGGTGTTGTGGACCACCACTTCTTCGTTCAGCGGGAACTTGTCGGCCAGGTGGGGGGCTGGAGGCGCTGCCGCTGCTTGTGGCGCTGGCGCGGCAGGGGGATCGGCGCCTTGGCCCGTACCCAGTGCCCGCAGGCAGTCCTGCAAGGCCTTCCCCAAAGACTCGGGGTCCATGGTGCAAAGGCACCTGAGAGAAGCAGGGGTGAAACCGTGGGGAAGCCGGTTCAACCGCGCGGATGAACCTCCTGAACCACGGTTGAACCACACACACACCTCCTAGTTGCCAACTTCCAATTGAGCGTGCACTACGTGCTCATCTTCCCGTCGCCGCCGCCCGTCCCATCGAGGCATCTCCTTGTAGAGGAAGGTGCGCTCGTGCGCATGGCGGAGCATTGCCTCATCCTTTTCCTCCTTGGTAGCCTTACGACCACCTCCCCGGGAACTTGTGGTTAGAAAGTTGTCTTTAAAGACATAGTTAAGCGACTCAACAATGTCGCCACAAAACATGGCCCCCCCCCAAGGTTGCAAATTACCCAATACGATGGCCCCCTCGTTGCGGAGCCAAAGCAAGTAGGGGGATCGTTTATGGGGACATATAGTGTTTTGAAACCTCTTTGCAATTCGTGCACACCCTTGGACGAATGGATCATATGTCCACCGATAGATAGCGGTTAGCAATTTCCCCATGTCCTCAACGGTAGTGGTGACATGTGGTGTTAGACGCAAACTCTTTGCAATGGGCAACCAATTGGCAAACAAGTGCCATGTCTCTTCCCCATCGGGGAAGGACCAGCCTTTCAAAGAAACATTGGTCTTAGCGTCCTTTAGGAGGCTTTGAACCTTGGATCGTTGTGGTACCGTCAACATTGTGGCTCGTTTGCGCACAAACGTTGTTAAGTATTCACCACATCGTATCACAAGATGAAGTACACACATGATGACACACCCTATACGGTCATCCACTTTCAATAATGGACTTTCGATGCACCCTTTTGCACCAACACAACTAACTCCTTGTTTCCTATACTTTAGGGATTTTGCTTCAAGTCTTGTACTTCGTCGCCATTCACACCCTACCCATCTTTCTTTCTCCCTAGACCATGTCGCAAAAGAATAAATTGAACCAATTTCATAAAATGTTGATAGACCAAGTATATGACGAAGCCAAGGGCTATCGTCTCCAATAATGACAACCGTTCGCACCCAAAACCCTCGGAGCAACATGTAGCCACGGTCAATAATTTGTTGTATTTTTTTTAGTGTCTCTCCAAAGAGGACACGCACAAGATCCGTTTCATGCTCACTTACGAGAGCAAGGTCAAGGGTCTAATTGTAGAGCAAAGTTCGTGCTTTTTGCATGTGGTTTGCAAAACCACATGCAATTTGGCACCATGACCTTGCTCCACATGAAAACCCATCACCACGCACTATAAGTACATAGGGGTGATCATCCCTAAATCTTGGGAAGTGCATTTCTTCTAGCACATCCCTTTGATCACCTATGTATTGTATCCAATCATCCACATCCCAACGAACCCCAACTCTTCCATCCTTTATGGTCGTTTTTAGTACTTGTCTCTTACTTAACGTGGACCAAGCTTTATCCATCGTTGCATACGACGGAAAGCAATGTGTCCATGGGACGGTGCTTGCACGGGTTTTCTTCTCTTTGGCATCGGCCCACGAAATAAGCTTCTTGTACCTAGGGACGGTTGAACCGAGAAATTGGGATAAAGTGCGCGGTTGAACCGGCGGTTGAATGGGTTGCGTGCAAAAAAAAAAGCGTGCAATGGTACAAACCACAAAGTATGCACATTTATGACGCGGGCAACACGTTGCAACTCATATGTTCATGCTTTCGGCAACATTAAGCGATTATTTTGGCGTGCAAACGTTGTCACGAAGCGCAATCACAATTGTTCATTTTTGATAAGGGTTCAACCGCACCGTTGAACCCCGTTGAACCCCGTTGAACCACTTGTAGGCATGTGCGCATTGTGCCACATACCTTCGCTTCGGCATCCCAAGGTCCAAAATGAGGCGCACGGCGTCGGATCCTGTGAAAGTTTTTTTTGTAGCCCTTTTTGTCTGTTTGGAAGCCCTCTGTGTGTTACCCACCCGGTCAGCAAGCTGTGTCCATAGGCGTTTTGTCGTGCCGTTTGTGCAAAAAAAGGTGAACAAGTCATCCACCAGCTGTTGGTCCCCCCACCCGCTGTAGTGGTCGTTCACCACTTGCAGCCAGTGGTGGGACATTTTTTAATTTTTTTTAAAAAAGCTTTGTCACGCGTCAGTTTCAGGCGGTTATGCAAATATTTTGTTCAGAAACGCGCGCGCCGCTGGCGCAGCCGCCACCGCCAGCGCTGGCGGTGCTTCAACCGCGGTTCAACCGCGGTTCAGCGGTTCAACCGCGCCCCTTCCGAGTTCAACCGGGTTAAACCAGGTAAAACCACTGTGTGAAGTACCTGATCCAAATGAGCACGTAGGGATGGGCCCACCTACCACTGCGCTCCATGAGGCAACTACTGCCAGTGAGCCGGTTGCTACCAGCTCTGCGCCGCGATGGTATGCGGCTGAATATCCCCATCCACTACCCGCTACTGGAACCTATGTGGATGTTCCTGGGTATGCACCTGGCTATGCAACCTTGAGTGGGTTGAGGAGAGGACCTGAATCTCTTGGTGGCAGGAGTAGAGGATCGGGAAGATCCTCCAACAGGTCCCTGACGCGGTCGGAGATCAACGAGGTGCTCCGAGGAGCCACTTCAAAAATTCAGGGCGACCTCACTCAAGAGATCCGTGAGAAACTGGAGCCCCTGATGATCCCGCCCCACGCGTCACCTACTACGGTGGGAATGTCACCCCACCGAGTACAGGCCAACCACCTGGCGGCAGGGTTGACAAATACCCTGGGGAGCCCGAGGAGCAGACCGATGCCGACACCTGCAGCTATTCCGAGAAGTCCCTTCGTGCCGAGAACGGCCCAGCCGCCCTACAGCCACGTGACGAACTCGACGAGGGCCGAGCTGGACCGGCTGGGGCTGACAGCCTTGAGGGCAATGGTGGACGTAGAGCCTTATGGCTCTAGTGATCTAGGCGGAGAACCCTCCGACGATGAGCCGCCGTCGATGACTTCTGCTTCGCCCTCGGAGGACGATGACCCTGAGGACCCCGAGGACCCAAAGGGTAAGAAGAAGAAGAAGAAGAAGAAGAAGACCCGACGCCCTGAGGGACGCAGGTCTCAGGAGGCTAAGGCTATTGCCACCTCCAAGATCGTGGTGAACCTGCCTGAGTTCACAGGCAAGGACCTCAGCGAGTTCGCTGAGAATTTTGGCCGGTTTCTACGATTGACCGGCCAAACCCACGCTAGTGGGCGAGTGAAGTGCGATCTGCTCCTGCAGTGCTGCAAGACCAAGTACCTGGAGAAGCAGGTCAGGCAGATCGTGACTAACTCCGCCACCTTTGCCGATGTGTTGGTTGCCCTGGAGAGGCAGTACCCGACCTACGAAACCGACCTCTCCATCAGGGCCGAGATCCAGAACCTGCCCGTGATGCCCAACAACCCCAAACCTGGCAGGGTCTCTGAGCTGTTGGCTGGCCTGGATCACTGGGCTGGACGACTGACGCCCGGTTCCTACAGCAGCGACGACCTGCTGTTCTGGTTGGTGGCCAAGCTCCCTCGAGAGCTATGGGAGGAGTGCCGTTCGACGGCGGAGCGCAAGGCTAGGTTCCTCCGCTACGAGGACCTATGCGTGCTACTCCTGGAGCTGGCGCTGGAGAAGGAGAGCGACCAGCACTTGAACAACTACCGTCCTGGTGGTGGAGGTTCTGGAGGCCATGGCAAAGGGTACCAAGGGTCCCGACCTGGGCAGGGGACTACCCCCAAACACACCCACGCCCGTATCATGGAGAACGTGAAGGAGCTATTCTGGTGTGATGCCAGAGACGAGCAGGGCCACCTGCAGCACGCCCCTGACTGCGAGCAGCGAGACTGCTTCGTAGTCCAGGGGAAGCAGCAGGAAAAGAACACCGACGCCAAAGCGAAGCGGCCGGATCATTACCGGTGCACCATCACGTGTGCATTCTGCGGTAAGCGGAAGCACTACGAGGATGAGTGCTACCATAAGCAACGCCTATCGGCGAAGCTTAAGGGTGAAGATCCTGGCAAAGGCTCAGGCAAAGGTGGAGGCAAAGGCAAAGGCAACGACTCCGGCAAGGGCAAGTCGAAAGGACGTGGTCAAGGGCAAGACAAGGGTCAAGGTGGACGAGGAGGAGGCGCTAACCGCCAGCCCGACAACAAGAACAAGGACAAGAACGGAGGCAACCCCAACCCTAATCCAGGGGGGAACTCCGAGCCCTCTGGAGGGCAGTCTGGTCCTACCACACACTCACAAACGCAGGCCCAGCAAGAACAAGGAGCCAAGCGTGAGCATGAAGGTGGTGATGACGGCAACGCTAAGAAGAGGAGCCGTTTCATGAGGATGGCCCGCAAATTGCGGAACAAGAGGTTCGAGGTGACCTGTCCCGCGGAGTTCTGACGGGGACGCTCTGGTGGCACCCAAGACCTGGTGTTTTGGGTACGTATCCGACTAGGGGGACGCGAATACCTGGGGGTATTGGATACTGGCGCCACAATATCTATAGTGGCCAAGAAAATTTTACCTTGTGGGAGCCTGAAGAACACCAGGACCACCGCTGCTATACGCATGGGGGATGGACATGTGGTGCACAGCTGCGGGGACTGTGAAGTGGAGGTACCTATGGGCTCCCGGACTATCGCCCATCGGTTCTATGTGATGGACACTGAGGCCTTCGACTTTGTACTGGGGACTGACTTCTTCGTACAGCACTCCCAGATACAATCCCTGACGCTGCAAGCGCCCTACCTCCTCTACGTGGACCACGGCAGTGGCAGAGAGTATGTGCCACTGGAGCAGTCGGAACATACCTGGAGTTACCTGAGACTATCGAAGGAGGAGCCCTCGAACATGATGGCGGCCTCCGAAACTGAGGACTATCAACTATCGGGGGAAGTCCTAGACCAAGGTCTGAAGGAGTTGGGTTACTCTAGAGAAGACCTGAGTGTGGAGTTGTTCGCCAGCGACAAGCAGCATGTACTGGACCTTTACTGCAGCAAGGGGAAGAACTGCAGCTACAAATTTTACTGGCCCTCTTTCGGGATGGCCTACGGGAACCCCAGGTTCAGTGAACTGGGGAAGGTGCTGACCAAGGTGGCCTTGGAACGTTCCCGTATGGTCCTGTGTTCCCCCGATTGGGGAGCCCATGGGGGCAACGAATACTGGCGAAACCTCCTGGACAGGCTGACTATCAGCTCTGTTCGGTTACCTGATGAGGCCATCTACGTGCCTCTGGGACGCAAGACGCCTATTGGGAAACCCGGATGGGGGAGTATGCCGAGCGTGGTGGACGGAGGTCTAACCTCCATCCCCTGGGAGGATCTGGACCCAACTCTGGTCCAGGCTATACAACGAGAAAGCGGCGGACTCGCCTTGGGTGACTTGAAGGATCGACTACGACCTCAAGATGCTGTTGAGACTACACCCGGAGGAGATGAGTACGTCGTGACTGACACCAACGCCCCCAACTCTCCCTGCCATGTACCTGTTCCTGATGGAGTCTCTGAGTGTGGACTCTCTGAGCTACCTAGCTCTATCCACTCAGAAGACAAAACTGAGCACGACGGCTTCTTCGTGCAGACCTGTGTGGAGGAAGTGGAGAACGCCGAGTACGTCGCCCCACTGAAACCCCTACTCTCCATGAGGGTGGAAGACCCCGTGGACGAGGAGCTGGACCCTCGATCCAGGCTCAGGGAGTATGTGGATTCCAAGAGGAAGTTGGTGGCGAAAACGCTATGCTACGCGAAGCCTACCCGCAGCTCGTGGCCACTGAAGCAAGGACGTATGGGAGGCCTATCCCAATTGAAGGAGGACCTCGAACAGAAGATCACCACCTGGCAAAGGGAGGTAGATCTTAAGCTCATGAAGAGCGTGTGGGGCGCCCATGTGAGGACCCCAGAGGAGGACGACCTCTCGGAGGAATGTGTATGTGAACCCCCTCAAGCGTGCCTATGTTGCCATCGTCCACCGGAGATGGTTGAACAAGACTTTCTATATGCCTACCAAGGGCTGAAGGATACTACCACGGGCGAAGAGTCGGTGGAGGACCACCTCCCGACGTCTATTCAGGGGGCAAGCAACTTACACTCTGACGAGGACATGGAGGACAAGATCAAGGTATTGGATCCGCGGGTACAGAAGCTTATAAGGACCTATCTGGAGGTGTTCGGAGAACTACCCCCTCCAGCCTCATGTGACAAGCTGGTACAGATGGACCTCAAGCTGAAACCCGAGTTCGTGGGTCACAAGATCCGGACGAGACCCTATCCAGCTCCTAAAGAGCAGGCCGACGAGATCGAGCGACAGATACAAGAATGTATCGACGCTGGCCTAGTCCTGGAGTACAAGGACGGGGACTACCCCCTACACTGCAGCCCCTGTTTCCTGGTGGCTAAACCTGGGTCTACAGCCAAACGGCTGGTAGTGGACTATGGAGAGCTGAACAAGAAGACGCTGAACCACTCAGGGTCCATTCCCAATATGGAGTCTACCCTGGAGAAGATAGCCTCCTGCCGCTACAAGACTAAGATGGACAAGCGAAGCGGATTCTGGCAAGTGGACCTGACGCCCAACGCACAGGAACTACTGGCCTTCATCACCCCTCAGGGGAGGGTGTTCAAGTGGAAGGTCATGCCATTTGGCGTGGCTAACGCACCCGCTCTAGTCCAAGAGCTGATGAACAAGATCTTGTCCATTCTACGAAGGAGACCTAAGGTGCAGGAGCTCATATCCCGTGGTGCCCAGATGGAGGCTCACATCGACGATGTATGCCTCGGGACCAATACCCAGGAGGATCACCTAATCCTCTTGGGCGAGTTCTTTGCGGTCTGCCAGGAGAACCACACACGACTCAAGCTGGAGAAGTGTGAGTTCATGCAGGAGACCATGCAGTACCTGGGGTTTGACGTTGGCTATGGGTGGTGGACCCCAGCGGCCTCTAAGGCCAAACCCCTGATGGATGCCAAGGTACGACACGAAGACCCCAAGAAAGGACTTCATGATGTACGCAGTTTCATTGGGGCGTGCAACTTCTATCGCTGCCACATCTAAAACTTCACCTACACCAGCGCCGTCCTGACGGACTTGATCAAGAAGAGTACTACTTGGCGCTGGGGCCCACAAGAGCAACAAGCGTTTGACGAGCTCAAAAACAAGGTAGCCAACGCTAAGTGCTTGGGCGTGCCTAGGGCACAAGGGGAGATTATCCTGGTGACCGACGCCAGCAATGTGGGCGGTGGTGGAACGTTGTTCCAATGGCAAGCACTAGAGAAGGAGGAGTTCGACTCGGCCATTTCCCAGTGGGGGACGGAAGGTCTCAACCGAGATGGAACCCTCAAGCACAGGTATCCTGATGACAAGTGGGTCCTAGTACCTCTGGGCCACTGGAACTGGAAGTGGAACCAGGCCAGGGGGAACTACTCCACCTATGAGCAGGAATTGCTCGCGGGTATGCTGGTGCTATCCTCACAAGCACGACTGTTGGGGAGTAACCCTGTGGTCTGGCTGTGCGACCAAGAACCGGTCCGCAGTTTCCAGAAGGGTCCCCCACCTGAGAAGGCCAAGCTACGGCGCTGGTGGACCTACCTCAGTCAACTACGGCTGACGGTACACCATATCCAGGGAGTGAAGAACGAGTGTGCCGACTACATCAGCCGCAACAACTTCGACGCCCTGATTGGTGCCCGGTCTGAAGCGCTGGCTAAGGAGGCGTTCAGCCGTATGGACGTCCACTTGGACCTCAACATGACGATCATACGCCCCCTGGATGGACTCCAACAATCGGAATACCTGAAGGAGTTTGGGGATATCTACAAGCGGCTGGAGAAACGCCTTGAACCCCTCCTGGTCAACCAAGACCAGTGGAAGAGGGACAAGAGCTACCTCTGGCACGAGGAGCGCATCGTGGTGCCTAGTGACCGAGTCCTAGCGCTGCTGAAGTGGACCCATGAGTCCAGTGGTCATGTGGGTGCTGACCGTACCCTGAGGCTGTTCAAGCAGTGGTTCCACACTACGTGGACTGACGACCAACTGCGGAAAACCCTCCAGCCTATCGTGGACAAGTGCCCGTGCAGGTCCTGTAAACCAGGGGATATCAGGGACAGAGGTCTCTACTCGACCCTGCCCATCCCTCACTGTGCCAACAGTGGTTTATACGTGGACTACACGGAGATGCCGAAGTTCGGGGGCTATGACTTCGCCCTCGTGGTAACCTGTGGGTTGACCAGGTTTACCAGGGTGTTCCCATGTACCAAGCACATTACCGGGGAGGAGACTATCAAGATACTCCTGGAGGAGTGGTTTTGTGTCTATGGGGCGCCCAAGGAGATCAACTCCGATGAGGACGTACGAGTACGCTCGGATACTGGCTGGTACAAGAGGGTCCTGAGATCCCTCAATGTCCAGGTGTCTACGGGGATTCCCTACTCTCACACGAGCAACCCCCTATGTGAGCGACAGATCCGTGTCCTCAAGGAGAACGTAAGGATATGGTGCAAAACTGAACGCACCAGAGACTGGGTGAGACTACTCCCTGTCATATCCTTGATGATGAACTCCCAAGAGAGTTCAGCTACTGGCTACTCGCCCCATCAGCTAATCCTAGGGCGCCCGGCATGGTTCCTACATGCCCCCTATCCAGAGGACACCCATTCTTCTGTGGGTGAATGGGTTCAAGAGCAACAAGCGAAGGTGGACAAGGCCAAGGCAATGCTCCAGAGAGTGAGGGAGCGTCAGTGGAACAAGAAGAACAAGCACCGAGTACCGGCCACCTACCAAGAGGGGGACTGGGTGCTGGTGCACCACAGTCGACTACCCGCCTGGCCACGCTCTACCAGCGATGACCCATACTTCGGGCCGTACAAGATTCTATCAGTGGATGGACACCGTATCACCGTGCGGTGTTCTCCCCGTCTAGGGGGTACCCTGGTGTGCGCTGCTCAACACCTGAAGCGCTACTATGATCCTGAAGACCTCTGTGGGGAGGAGTGGGAGCTGAACGACGAGGAAATCGCCGCTCTGTACCTACAAGGGGCTGCCAGCCCTATGGAGGTTGAAGGTGAACTCCCCGACATGAACGCCGAGGGGATGGCTAAGGAGGGCTTCTACCTGGTGAAGTCTGTCCTACGCCACCGCTATCGCCAGGGTTGGCGCTTCCTCACCCTCTCGGAAGGGTTTGGAGTTGAAGAGACCACCTGGGAGCCCTTCTCTGCATTTGTACTACCTGAGGGACGCCTAAACTCAGTTCTGGTTGACTACTTGTCCCAGAACAACCTTGGTGAGTTGCTGAGGCTCGCTGAGACGCTTGCCTCCAAGACTAAAGCTAGGGACTGAACCTTACCCTTACCTGCCAAAGTGTATGTGTGAGTGTGCTATCCCTAAGGTCCTGAGAGCAAGCCGCAGAAGTGGTGTCCTAATTATACCCAGGTCTGCACGCTTGCTAAACCTGGAGGGTTGGCTTATTGATGCCACGGGGTACGCCCCGGGTCTCCCCTCCCCTAAGCGCCCAATTTCTGTGCTGGCGCAAAACCTTGGGGGAATACCCAGCGTACTAATCCAGGTATTGTTTTCCCTACCTATCTGTCTACTACAGGGAGGGGTGGCCAAAAGCTATGAAGGCATGAAAACGCTGTTTTGCTATGTGGCCAAAACACTAACCTAACCACTGCCACAGCCCACCAACCCTGCTAAAATTGCAGGAAACAGGTGGGACAGTGACACACGCACTACAGGTCCTACACACCCTACAGTGGCACCATCCTGGTGGGCGAGCACTGGGGCAACTGGCTCAAGCCCCCACTCAGGACTACCACTCCTACACACACACTCTACTGGGCGTTGCGAAGGCAAAGGTCCTGTGGGTCCTAGCGACCCTCCTGTGAAATGACAAGAGAAAACAGCGCTGCCAAGCAACTGTGGCCTAACAGGGGACGCCACAACGCGTTTCCCCTGCTAGGGCTTGGAGGGAAGAGGTGCTCGTGCGTGCACGGCGCAGATGTCGATGAAGTCGGACTCCCTGCTCTGCCACAGGCAGAGGGGAGTTACTTGTTTGTGTGATCTGCGCCCTTGTTTAGCAGGGCATGAAAAAAATGGTATGCTGCTGCACCACTCACCCTACCTGCCCGCCTGTAAAACAAAGGCAAATGAAGGGGCGTTTGCGGCGCAGGAACCAAACCAACTCCCCGTATTATACGGTTCTCAGTGTGACCTATAATACACTTTCCGCAAACACGCTGACGAATCAGCTACCCCTGTCAAGCAAGCAAGCTTTAAGGGACTCCTCAGGTTCTCTTAAAGAACGTACCGAGGAGCCCCTGGGTAGCCTAAACAAGGTTTACCGTGCGCACTTCGCGTGGCCTACCCTTTAATGCGTGTGTGAATGCGCGAGCATGCACTTGTAGCGTGGGCAAACCTGCCCATCTCAACCTCAATCATGAACTCCACCAGGGGGTGGCCCCGCCTGGGCTTACTCACCTTACCTACCGCTGGAGAGAGAGAGCAAGTGAGGGGCGCACGCGAAGATCGTTGCTATGCACTTGTGTGTATGTCTAATCACCCTGATCTGACCGCTAATCATCTGCAATCTTTCTAATCAATCCCTCTATCGCGTCCTATCGTTGTTAGCGCTGCTACAAGACACGAGACCAGCAATGTGTATGCGGCATACGAGACGAGCATACCTGTAGTTTATGCCTGATTCATTGAAGTCTTTTCGTTCATTTTCGAATTCTTGAATTTTTGATTCTTCTAATAGTGTGGGTGGAATCTGTATGTTTATTTATTAATGTGTGTCTCGTCATTTTCAAGACTACGCGAGACATACGTTTATAACTCCATTATTTCTCCATTTTCCGGCGCTTCGCTAGGAGCCGCTCGTGCGCGCCGCCTTTTTATGCGTATGAATTTCTGGATTTAAAAAATCCAGAGATGACTATAATTACTATAAAAATGTGCTTTTGATGCACAATTGGATTCTGCTCAGGTGTGTTGTTTCAGAAAAATTCTAGGCCGTTATTTGACGGATTTTGGTGTCGTCGCTTCGCTTTTGCGTGGATTCGTCCATAATTCTCCCATTCCTGTCTCTGCGGATATCCTCGCGAAAGCGTCGCTGAGTAGGCCGTGTTTGGGCCGAAACGCAGGTGCCTGGAGAGACTGAGCAGAACCCAAGACCCCACCAAGGGGCAAATTAGTTTTTTTTACGCTTCCCTTCGCCCTAAGACAGGTCACAGGTCGCCAGCAGGTTTACGAGAACCCATGCGAGTGTGTATATTGTGTCTTGCGTTGGGTTTGTGTCGCGCTGCGTCTTGGAGGGAGGGATGCACATGCACATGTTTTGGCATGCTCCCATACTAACCCAACCAAGCCACAGGAGCCCCCGCAGCGCCATGAGCGCTGAGTCTTCTGTAGGAAAAGTTACAAACAGAGCAGCAAAAGAGCGCCAGCCATGGTGAGCGCCCATTTTTCTGTGTGAGGGAAACTATAGGTATTTTAAAGTAGATGTGGAAACCAAGGAAAGGCCAAGAAAAATTCCCTTTTTCCTAGAATGCGACAGTGGTGGCCACCACAGCACAAGGGGGGAGTAAGAAAAAGTGCTTTTCCATTGCTTTGAGGCATACTCTAGTTGTATTAGACATGCACTGAGCATCCATGCATTTCTATCTTAGTATTGGTCCCACCAAAACTGGTGATATCACATTTTGACCTATGGAACCAAACACCCAATCAGGATATGGAGTGGACCCCTTAATCCCCTTTCAATGTGAAGCAAATCATCTTTTCCTGAGTTGACTGAGAACTCACATATCCAAGCAGAGCCTATGAATTTATCTATGTTTTTCCATGAATTCTTATCTATCCTAGTGGTATGCACCCTAGGGGGCTGGGCACCTCTTTTTGAGAGGTCCTGGGTTCAATTCCCGGTCAACCTAGCTAAGTAGGAAGATCCCATGTGACATGGCAGTGACCTCATCGCCACATGCCCTGCCACCTCAGCACATATGGGACCCAAAACAAAGAGTGCACATCTCCTGAGATGGCACTATGGAGATAGAGTGACCATGTGGCAGTTTTCCAACTCTTTTCCAAAACATTTCAGCTATCTTTGTGAATATGCATTCCAATTTGACCTGAGTTGCAGTTTCTGTGAATATCCTTTCATCTTTCACTGTTTACACTGCAGCCCTTCATGCTTTGATCCTGATCCTCTTCTCTTTGCATACTATTGGCTTGGGCTATCCTGGATTGACTGTATTTTATCAAAACAAAAGCTTTTCATCTCCAAAAACAAGCAGCAGGAAACCCTACACCAACAGCAAGCAGCAGGAGAGGCAAAACACAGTGCTGAAAACACTATAAACTTTTCTGTCCTGGGTTCAATTCCCGGTCAGCCTAGCTAAGTAGGAAGATCCCATGTGACATGGCAGTGACCTCATCGCCACATGCCCTGCCACCTCAGCACATATGGGACCCAAAGCAAAGAGTGCACATCTCCTGAGATGGCACTATGGAGATTGAGTGACCATGGGGCAGTTTTCCAACTCTTTTCCCAAAGGATTTCAACTATCTTTGTGAATATGCGATCCGATTAGCCCTGAGTTGCAGTTTCTGTGATTATTCTTACATCTTTCACTGTTAACACTGCAGCCCTTCATGCTTTGATCCTGATTCTCTTCTACTTGCTTATCTCTGGCTTGGGTTATCCTGGATTGGTTGTATTTCAGCGAATAAAACATTTTCCTCATCAAAAACAAGCAGCACCAACACCCTACACCAGCAGCAAGCAGCAGGAGAGGCACAACAAACACACAGTGTTGAAATCACGATAAAAAGTTCTCTTTCATATCATGGATACAATCTGCTTTGGCACCGCACTTTGACAGCACGGCCTCCACTATGCGATGCAAGATCTACTTCATAGAAGCTGACACCCTTCGAGCTCCTCACCCAAGCCTCTATGGTTACGTATATGCATTGGTGCCGATCTTCATTAATGAACTTATGCCACATACCTTGGAGCATCCTCACTTTCGAAGAGTCCGTTTCTGTGTCATCCAAGTGCCAAAACTTGTGGACCACCACCTTTTTTGCGGATCCTTCACACTACAAAAGACCTTGTCACAAACGAGACTTAACAATGAATGACGTGATGAACACACTCATGGGCCATATGATCACCGGGCGCGGAGGAATGCAGGTCATGGGCACATCAATCAAAGGCCGGGATAGCGTAATAGTCCGTTTGGACCTCACCAACACGCCATGGAAGGAAGGTTGGTGCCCCCCCGCCACCTTTCCCTCTTTCCTACACACCAATGGGGCTATAGTTATCTGTACTTCTGCGGATGGGTCTTTGGTCGCATTCAAAAGTTTGGAGGCACTTGTAAGCCAAAAGTGGAAACAAAAGGCAAGCACTCGGCGATTCTTATTCCGGCCCGAGTTTCTAGCTAATGACAGCCAACCGAATTTGAGATTCAAGCACAAAAAACGGCGTCATTCTTTGATATTCAATATGCCGCGGGATACCCAGTCGCCGTTACATTTTTTGAGCTTTACTTGGAGTCCGAGAGCCCAGTCATTACTAGCCACTCCGTTACCTAAGAGAAGAAAGAGTCTGCCCAATGCGCAACAAGTTTAGCTGTGGGCAGCATGTTTTTCGATCCAACCACCCTTGCCTACATCCTGACTCCTTACTTCACCTTGCTACCTCCTCCGCTTGGGTGCATTGTCTAGTGTAAGTGAGAGTGTAAAGGGGCCCCAAGCTGGCTACAGAAGGCTTCCCCAAGCAGTACATTTCCACATACAAGGAGCACTCAGCACCCCTACAACCACCACGCCACCCGGCCCCGTTCTGAGGCTGAGACGGCGCTGGCCATCACCGAAGGTCACCTCGCGGATTTTTGCGTAGTCAACCATGTCATTGACATGAACATAGAAACCAACCTCACGGCCTACCTCGAGAAGCATCATTGTGACCGCGAGACCTGCCAAGCACAACTCCACTACGTTTGAAAATATGTGAATGCGTCCTACTTCTTGGGACGTGCAAAGGAGGTCGCGACAGAAATATTAGCCCTGTTGTATGCACTGATAGACATAAACGACCTACAAGGAGTTTTGTTGATTGGGGCAAAGCCGGAACAAGCCAAAATGAGCGACCACGACCCCCCAATGAGCAGTGGATGGCATCCAGACTTCAATGATCTGGGGCAGAAAATCACGGTGGTATCTCTGCCTGGGGTGACCACTATGGAATTCCGCAAAGATAAATGCCCGCTGCTGAGTGTGTGCGTTCAACGCTTTTCGGCAATTGAAGAGATGCTTAGAGACCGATGGCAGCACTAGATCCCATACCGGAGTGGTGACGTAGTTGAGGGGCTCAAAGCTTGAGGCCCCGATGACTTGCCGTCATCCTCCGTAACTCGCAAAGGCTGTTGGACGCCAACTTGGCTGCCGTGACCTAGGACAGCAACGGGTCAGATCGATGATTTGTTGAGAAGCCTAGGCGTCATCCAAGAAAGCATAGAAGAACTATGCTCATCCCACCCAAGCCTTGCGCCACCTTTTCCAGGCCGCAGTCCCAAAACCACTCGCCCCTTCCCCTTGCGAGACCTCCTACACTAGGCAATTGAACCACCACCGGTAACCAACTTGGTGTAAAGCCAGGGGTATGTCCGTGGCCGGATGGTGTGCAGGGCATAAGCACTTTTCACAATGGAAAATTTCTTGCGTGCACGTCCACGCTCTGTTCAAAAAGGGCACAGATAATTGAAAGCCAACATAGGAAACACGGTTGTATTCCCAAACAGGAGGTGTTCTCTCCCCCCATTCCTCTCACTTCCCCCCAAGGGGCACATTTAAGCAATGCGGGGGGTTCTCTGCCCGCGCCCGAGGGGGTCCTGTTACTGGGATGTATTTGGGGAGCCCATATTGTTTATATGATGTTGTTGATATTGTTATTGTTTGTACTTTGCAGGCGTCATGTGCTTTCGCCTTCAAATTACTACTGTGTCCTCTATGTTGTCTTTTCATTTTGTGTGCCCTTTTGGGACAGAGGGTGGGCGTGCACACAACAAATTTTGCATTCTTAATACCAGTCCCGCAAGAAAGTGAAAGTCTGACCTTTGTAACCGCAGCCTAGGGACGGATCTTTCTACCTGCGTGATCTGAGACCTTCATGCTCCAAGGATCGGAATGTTCGACTCGTCCTGTGACGGCCCGAGAGCTGCTTGCCCATCCCTAGATGCATATCTTGCAGCTAGGAGGAACATATGCTTAGGCCACGCAAACTGCACCCTCTTTTGGAAGGAGCGGACACAAAAAAATGACAACCAAAAAAACTATTCTTTTGTAGATTTGGAACACCTATCAAGCAGACACCACGAAAACAATGGTTATTTCCTGTGAATTGCTGGTTTTTTGTAAGCTTTTCTGTTTCCAAATAAGATATTATTTTGCTTGATTTGAAGGGTTGGTAATGCCAAAGTTGTTGTTTTTGCTCTGCAAATTCCCATAAGCACCTGCCATTTCAAAAGCTCAATTTCAAAAATCTGATTGTGCATAACACCACTGGTAACGAAGTTTGTCGTGCGAAATAAATTGTTTTTTTTCCCCTGAGTGCGCGAGGCCACAGGCACTCAAAGTTGTGGAAACAATTGTGGGCAGAAGGCAGCAAAAACACAACAAGAAAGGCAAAACATGCATGCACTGAAGTAAAAGCTCTGCAAAACTGTACATGCCCTTGAGAGCATGAATTGCGTTCTCTTTGAAGGCGAGTGCGCGAGACCTGGCGCATACGTGACGAGAAGAAAGAGAAAAAACAACTGGGATAATCTTGACTTACTTCTTCTTTGGTGCTGCCGCCTTGGCCAACTCGGCAGACAGGCTTCTTGCCACTGAACTTCCCCCGCTCGGAGACGCAACGATACCACGGGATGGCTGAGAACCAAAATGCGATGATGGCTTGAACTCTGCACCTGCAGTCTTCGCTTTCTTCTTCGGCTGGTCCTTAGGCGCACCATCGGGACTTGCTTCAAAGAAACAGGTGGGTGTCTGCTTCCGCTTTCGTGTCCCCATTACGTGCTCCAAATCATCTTGTTCTACCTCCTCATCGGCTTCCTCATCCTCTGTGTCTTCGGCCTTCTCCGATTCTTTTCCTTTTTCTTTTGCCTTCTTCTTGTTACTTAAGGGGGTTTCGTTTCTTGCTGCAATACCCAGAGTTGGCACAACCTTGGCAGTCCTCTTCATCTGGGGCGGGGTAGGTGCAGTAGACTCACTTTCATCGACGGAGGCCTCCGACACATCTTCTTCTTGGGGGGCTTCTGCAGTATGCACCTTTAGGTGCCCTTGGTGACGTGAGTCGCTATCCCCAACCCGGAGTGCGACGCCACACAAAAGCCAGTGTTCTTGAGTATCCCAATGTGCACCCGTTACACCACCCTCCATCTCATTGGTGTCCAACATGTACTGCATGGTGATGGCATGCTGCAGAGCATCTCCAACCGCACTGCTACGGTCCTTTTGCCAAATCGCTAACATAGCCAGAAACGCAAGTTTAGTCCTCGTGTCCACATCGCAATCTTTGCGGCTATGGCCGGAGTCTCATCCACAAGAACCACTGCATCCATACTTCCACAATCAACCACCTACTTGTCATTTGGGTACCACAGCACGTGAATCAGAGGCATGAAACCACCAAGGTTCTTCTCCTGCATCTCTTCGGCATGTCCAGCTGAGTACATCACATAGTGGGGCAACTGCAAATGTGACGGGAGGAAACACGCATGTCTGGTGCTACATTGTGCGAGGGCTCGCGCACTCAATGACGTCAAAAACGGCGATAGCGACGGATATACCTTCTTGTCCCAGCGGCATGTTGCTCCAATCCACAAACTCTCGCTGGTCAAAGTGATAAATGTTGGTCGAGACAGGACCCAACATCCAACAATGTACCGGCAGCTGGGCGTGATGGAAAGCCACTGTACTTGGGTCCTTCTCCTTCTCGTCACTCCAGAGCCTTTATACGTCATCACCAATACGGATCATCAGATCAGTTTCGCCATAAAAAATCAGATCCTTGCCCAACATCATCACATTGAACAACCACTTTGCAACGATGCATCCTGCAGAGTTGTGGGCCACAAAGAGGTCGGCGATGACAACCCACAATGGGTACCGCAAGTCCCTGAAAGGAGCCGGTTGTGTCTCTTCAATATCCCCTATACAGCATGCTGTTACGCTATACTTAATCCCATGCTCGTCAAGCTTGGAGACATTGATCACTTCGCCAGTACTCAACTGTGTCTGTGTCATCGGCGCCAATGCTGATCCATCAGCCTTCCTTTGAAGTTGTCTTCGCACGGAGAGAGTCTGCAGTGTCTGAGCTGCTCCGCTGTCCCCGAACCGCCACAGAGGTGCACTGCTCAAGGTTTTCCAGCTTGGCCACGGCGACCGGTACTTTGTACTGTTTGTGTCTGCCCAGTAAGCGCAATTCCCCAGACCAATCTTCAGTTGCCACATGCCCAACGCTGCGGCTTCCGCTTGAATTTTCGCATCTGCAGCTGTGCAAATGTAAAAAATGTGGAGTTCAAGTGCGCGAGCCCTCACGCATTGTAGCCGCAAAAATGCCGCATACCTGCGGTCTGGCTGACCAATTCCTTGTTGTCTAGATGGTCAAGGTAGAATTCGACCAATTGTTCTGTAATTAACAAGTCAATGTGGGCCTGTGCACTGTGTATGGTCGCATCATGCAGGTTCATGTGCGTGCAGACCTTTTGCAATACATTTGGTAAATACAGCCCCTCTAGTTTCTTGAAGGCATTCCTTGTTATCTCATCTTTCTTGCTCCGACTTTCAAGGTTCATCATTCCATTCACCACGTCCATACCGCGGTAGTATGCCAAGTAGAAGATGTCCCTCCATTGCTTGAATGCTGCCTCCCAAGAGGACAAAATGTGCAGCGTTGAGTGCACGAGACCTCGTGGACTGAAATTGCGAAGCCCTCCTACACATACCGTGTGTCCTGGATCTTCCAAATTCTCTTGGGCAAAGTAGCCCTAGTTGGCGGCAGCTTGGACTACAGCAGATTTGAAACGCCCGAAATCTTGCGGTCCTTTTTCCCGCTTCTGTTCCTCAACGTACAGCAGCATGTTGTGCAACGCCTCCGATAGCGGAAACTACAGACTGGCTGCCAAACTGCTGTATTCCTGCGACTTTTGCCCGAATCCTCCAAGGTGTTTCGTACTTCAGAATGTCCACATATTTATATTCTTGCCAGTCCCCCAGTTCTCGGCCTTCTGGTAGCCGCATCTTCTGAACCTCCGCTCATGTCTCTGTCCTGTGTTGCCCGTTCCGAATGTAAATCGACTCATCTGCAATGTGAATCATGTAACACAGCATAGCAGACAGCAGAGATGTTGTTCACGTTATGCAAATATGCAGAACGATTCATACTGCTGTCCTCCCATGCGGTTACGTGCAACGGTCCCTGTGGCGGCGACGCTAGGGATCCTGCCACTTTTTTGGCAATGTTGTGGCAGCTGATATGCTGGATCTGTCCACGCTCCTTGCCCTTGTCGATCTTCAAATCAGTAAATTTCATCTTCACCGCTTTTTCATTCTCCTTCTGCAACTAGTTTTGAATGTCAACTGTGAGCTTCATCTCCAGTATTGCCTTCTTTTCCCCTTTCTTCTGCTGCCCCTTCTTTTTAAGACGTCACAAAATTTATCAGTGCGGAACAGTACGGAGAATAAGATACACACTGAAATAGTATGTACAATGTACTGAAGTAACTGATGGGCTTTGGAGGCCCGAGTGTGGATGTGGAGAGATATGTGGCGAATAGCATAGTAGTTGGAATAGAAAATGGGGAGTGCTTGGCTTTCTTAAGGCCACTGGGCCACCAGGGTGCACCCAGGATAAGCAGCGTAGCTGCAGAGATTTGAGTTAATGACAGACGATGGTGGCGTGGTAAAATTGATTGATGGGTTGATAGTTTATTTCTGAACAAGATGTGTACTTGGTGTGTACCTGGTGTGCATCTGGTGTGTACCTGGTGCGTATGTTGTGGACTTGGTGTGTACCAGTGTATGTGGTGTGTACTTTATGTACCTGGTGTACACCTGGCGTGCAGCCGTTGCGTACCCGATGTACCACCGGCGTAGACCTGGTGCGAGTGTGTCAGTTGTGAGGTATAGATTTTGAGTGTGAAAAGACATAATGTGAAGTGATCATGGAAGTACCTTTGTGGACTGCATCTCCACTCTGTTTTTGAAGACCACCTGTAGTTTCACCCCTAGGGGAAAAGCCACACTATGGTTTTCAAATGAAATACAGAGGGCAAAGCAAACTGACATAAGATGAAAAATTCATTATATAATCAGTCTCAATGTGATTTCAAATGAAATACAGAGGGCAAAGCAAACTGACATAAGATGAAAAATTCATTATATAATCAGTCTCACTGTGATTGAGTTGCAGAAGACAAAGTCATTTCACAACATGGAGTATTAGATGGATAACCAACATACTTGTGTGAGCTGGTGTGTGTGGTGAAAAAATTCACTGCGGCAAATTGGCAACTCAAGCCACAGCATACATAATCTGACACAAAGGTAGTTGTATTTGCACCTAGAGAAGGCATGCTGCGAGGCCCTTTTGCAAAAATAGGCCGTTGCTGACTGGGTCAAAATTTACATCAGTAAATGAGAGATTATTCATGATGTGGAGAGGTCTTCTGACCAGTAATAACAGTTACCGGTGTTACATGGTTTCATATGTCTGAGTTGAATCAGAAGGTCGGTCTCTTCCTTGATTGGACTCTCGTCGACTTCTGCATCCGTTAGCCTTCGATGAAATAAGGTGTAGGTGTCCACCTCCGCTTCGCTGCAGAGATGGTAGTCTCCTAAGTCGTCCTTAAACCAACTCACTGATGTGCGTTCATCACCGAGATCGGATACTTTGGTGTCTCCTTCGTGTGGTTTTGTGGTTGGCGTCGAGTGAGAGGCCTCGGGCTGTTTCAGAGTATTGAGCGCTGGCCGCGACTTGTTTTTAGTCGGTGTGGCGAGTTGAGGCGCGCTCAAAATGGCTGCGCTAGCGTCCCAGACGTTCAAGGGAGGGCCTGCTAGGCTGTGTTGATGAATTGTCGGACCAATTTCGGCGCGCGTCCTGCAATTTGGAGCTCCTTTCTTAGCACCGAACTTCCGAGCGTACTTGTTACTGCGTTGGACTCGCTGTATTCTTTGAACGCAGTGTGTACTCACTTGTGTGGTCGTAGCTTCTCCTTCTTTCGCTGCGGTACGATGTTTACCACTCCGAATTGTCTTGTTTGCTGTCCGTGTGTCCCATGCTGACGATGTCAACCGTTTGGCGCTTTGAGTGTTCAGCACAGAAAACGGGTTTGCTGTTGCGAAGGCGGATTCCGTGATTCGAGTATTTTGTTGCCTCCTCGTGCTCACCGGCGCGAAAGTGTTGGACTCCTTGTCGTGATTTGCTTTGATACTGAGTGAAGGACAGGAAGTAAACCGTGGCGACGAAGTGGAAAATGATTTGCGCGTCCTTGTACTCGGCACTGCTTGTTTAGTGTCAGGGCGCTCCTTTTGTGTTGACGGCGTTTCTGTAACGGTTGCCGCCAAGCTCTTGTCGTCGTCCTGGGAGCGATCATCTGGAGACTCATTCTTGACTGAAGAGGCGACAGCAGCGGTGTGACAGTGCGAGGCAGTTATAGTAGACACTGACAGTCGTTGGAGTCGTTGTACAGGCACTCTGGGAAAACGCGATAAGTTCTTCAAAAGCGTTGCTGTGGTTTGTTCTTGCTTGAGATACAGTTGCAGTTGCTGTATTGCTTGCAGTAGCGTTTGACAGGCCACAGAAAGTTGCGCAGCTGCGGCTTCGTGTAGCAGCACCATTTGCCGCTTGCGATATTCTGTACTGGTAAGTACTGAGGCTGGAAGCTTCGTTCAGGCAGCTGGCGAATTGTGATCAGCGGCTGCAGTTTTTCTGGACTTGCCCAGGTCCCTGCATTAGAAAATCGCTGAAATCGAAAAAAAATAGACACTCAGAAAGTGGCTCTGCTGCCCCTTCTTTGGCGTGTCACCCAGGTCGGTACCTGGTGATGACTCCACTGCGTCTATGTCCAGTGGCTTCCGTTCTGGCGACCCTTGTTCACTCATGGTCCCAAAAAAGCCTATTCCAGATAAGTGGCATTGCAAGCAACACCTCCATTTTGGGCTCCAAATTTTCTCGACTCGCAATTTTGCCACTCATTTTCGCGCATCTGTTAAACAACGATATTTGCAACTACTAGTTAGACGGGCCTTAGCGAACTAGTCAGTGCACGAGGGCTTGCGCACTCACACCGCACTACAAACCTGTTTCTCGTGTACTTCGGTATGCAAGGCCTCGCGCACTGCAGGTGCTGGCTGGCGCACTCTCTAGCGCATGTTGCGAGTTCTGCTTCCTGTCCGTCGGCATCCATATTTGTTCTCTTCCCCACCACAGCATCTGGTTTCCGTTTCAGTTAGTTTGTTGGGTTTGTCTTTTCGTCAATGAGGGCATCCAGCACGCTGTGACCAAGTTGCCAATAGTGGTCGTAACCCAGGAGTTGTGCTAGTGAGGATAGGAATCGCAGTATCCTCCTCGTCCAGGTGTTTGCAACAGTGCTGACACGGTTCGTCTCCCACTCCACATAGGCCATGCAAATGCGCTACGATGCCAAAAAAAGTCGTCACTCGTTGTTGCATCTTGTGTACCAGGGTCTGGGGGGCGTTTCGCACACCCACACCTTTGCGGCGTCGACTGACTTGTAGCAACAAGTAATGGTAACAAGTAAAACCATTTCCTCAACAGTAACAGAGCCGGTGTTTTTCGCCTTGTGACGCACCAGGTTGCTCAACATCCCCTAATCAGATTCCTCAGACTATGCCTGACTGGGCAAGTCCTCGTGCCACTTGCTGTTCTACAGCAGTGTGCAGATGATGGTGCGCTTTTACTTCAGTACGGTGTCACACGGTCCTCGGCGCAACCTCCGCAACAGACACAAACTCAACAACAACACCTCCTGTGCCCGTGACCCTGTACCGTTATTTTTCCAGCCCAGTTGCACTCTGGTACTAGGTGACCCAAGTACAGCAATAATTGGCAGCATTCCGAAAACAAACTCTACACTGTGTGTGCAACTGGTGCCTTGTTGGCATGCACTGTATCACGACAACTGATTGAAATTGCAGCCTGTGCCTTGAGACGATACGGCCGTAGTATCCTGGTTGTTGCAAGTATCAACACAGCAATAGTTTTCGCCATAACTATCAGTTTCGGGTATGATAGTATGGTTGAACCGTGGCGTAGCAGGCCTGTTGGTAGATACGGTAGAATAGGCCAGAACACCCGAAATGTTTGTGTAACAACAAAATTGTAGGCATGCCACACACCGTAAAATACAGGTACGTGCTGCAGGTAGGCACGCATGTTCCATTGTTAGTTTTTTGCACCATACAACAGTTTTAGTATCGTGTAATCTATGTTCTCGTCAACCAACATAGGTGAAACCCTGTTTGTTTGTTGTGTTGTGTCCTTCGCAAACTGCAAGAAGTTCAACAGACCAAGACCACCTGTTACCTTTTCCTTTGACAGGGCAAACAGGCACCACACTGGTGTCTGCACAGGTGCACTATCCCTCCTCACATCCAACAGTGCCCTCACATTTCCGGCATCTGGGACACATCCATCCGCATATCCCATGTCACGCAGTGTCGGGGAAATACTGCTTTCCCGCTGTTGAAGAGCCCCGGACACTGCTGTTATCCGTGCTGGCGGGTCCTCAATGGCTTGGTGTCGTGCCCAGTAGGTTGGTCTTTGTTTTCTTTGAAGTACTGCAATTGCACTACAGTTTTGCGAGCGGTCACTTTTGTCTGGTTTCGTCGTGTATTGTGCCCGGTACCAGTTGCCAATTCACAGCTCGCAACACGATGCAACCACCAGTGCTCACGTTGTCCTAAATGATGTTGCTGCCTCTTCATCCAGTGCATTCACGGCAGAGTTTTGTTGTCAAAGACTTCTTTTGGTTCGTCTTTCTGCTTGTGACAGGTACCTTGTTGCCTTTTCTGGTTTCTTTCTGTTTGGTACAGCCCGCTGATGCATTAACAGGTACCGGTTCCAGCCCTCTTGTCGCAAATTGAGCACCAATCGCTTGTTTTCCTGTGTTTTCGCCTTGCTTAAACTGTCTCGCATTCTTTTGTTGGTCCTCAATCGCTGCGCAAACGTTAACACCAGTTGCGAAGCAGGGTTGTTTAGTTTCGATCCGTTCCACAGGTCATCGGCTGTTTGGTATGCTGGTTCTGCAGCCCAGGCCTCTCGTAGTGCTGCAGCTCCTTTGCTCACCTCTGCAAGCATTCGATGCCTTGCTGTTTTCTTTTTACGCAAAGCTGCATTCTGTGTGCACTCTGCGTTAAATAAGATTGTCGCCCATTCGGAAAATTTTTCAATTGACGTTTCGCACAGCGTAGTTTAAAGCATCTCGCCTCTTTTAGTAGTAATTAACAGTGCGCACGCTGTCACCTAAAATTATAATTGGTGTCTGCCCGCGCACCGTGGGCAGTAACCGAATACCGTTTCCCATCGCAGAAACCTGTAATCCGTTTTCTGTGTTAATGCCGGTTGGAAACAGAAGACACCATGCTTCGAGCAGCGAAGGCTACGGCGGCGTTACAATTGAACAGGTCAGCGATTGGGTGGCTGTTGGGAAAAAGAAAATCGTCTCCCTGCCCTCTATGAATCTGACACAGATTAACACGAAGATTACGGATGTATAATCGACAGCCACAGCCACAGGTGGCAGGTTTGAGAGGGAATGTTAATGCCGGCGTAGCCTGACCTGCTCGCTTTTTTAATTCCTCGTGGTCTTTGAGCACGAGGTCTCGCGCACTGATTGTGTCAGTTTCACAATGCTGAGGGCCCTCTGCTACGTGACCCACTCTATGTCTGCAGACACCTACACCACGCAAATCCAATGTGTTTGTCAGTAGGGTATTGCACCTGCAGTCTTACCAACCATATTTCCCCCGAAAAATATTCTACTACGTGATCCGACTGCGCGAGGCCTCGCGCACTCACGACGCCGAATTTTGTATTTCATTTGCACGGTAGGGTAGAACTGTTGTACCGAAATATGGGAGGTCTACCTTTCATATACTTTTATTCTTCCTTTGTCAGTATAATATGAGTCTTAATATCCTGTGACAACTCTGCACTTCCATATACCTCCAGTCTCCGCTGTGCGTGCCGTGCCATAGCAAACTTTACTTTGAAGATCTTGAGTGCGCGAGGCCTCGCGCACTCAGATCACGGTAGAATATACCCTCCTGGCCTTATTGGGTGTTCTGCCGAAATCTATACCCCGGGGTATACAATTTGGGGGGGGGGTTAATCCTACCGCTAAACCACAGGATTCAAACCCTGTTGGTTACATTTTCTATTGTTTTCAGCTCCTGGAGTTTTCTGCACTCCATCAGGAGTACTGCTCCGCCCTGACCTTTGGTTGAGACGTCTACTAAAACGCTGTTTGTACAGCGATGGCCGTCCGCATTAGAGCGTTTGACTGTACCCTAGTGGACAGGCATGTACACTCTAGGCAGGGAGTCCTGGGTTCAAACTCCACTACCACCGCATTTTTACCAAACAGTTTCGCCGCACGCTGGCGACTTTTGAGGAATGTCCTTTCGAAGGGACATCATTCACCGTACGTTGCACTGTTTTCCAAGCGTACCTACAGTGTACTAAGCTTCTATGAGTTGATGAGAGTGTCATTTGCTGGTTTTAAGCATTTTCTGAGGTAATTTTGGGTTAATTTGAGCCTTTTCCCTTGGTCACACTGGCTTGATCAACTAGTACTCCCGGGCAGAGTAAGAAAAAGTCAGTAACCATGTCTTTCATGGGGTACCTGATCCATGTCAAGCCCCCCCTGATCCCTGGAAAGTTGTGCAGACTAACACTTAATCATTTTTATCACTCTTTTGAGACCTTAAGTTCATTTTTGAAAGTAATTAAAGTTGTAACCCTAGCGCTTCATGAAGTTCACACCTACCACTCAAGTGAGCGGAGGTATCTTCCTTGACGGAGGTAATACCGAAAGAAAATAGGCACTTGATGCCTTGGGCCTTCTAGGTTGAGCCTAGTGGTCTCCCACCTCAGGACACCTATACTCAATTGTTTCTTGTACTTATTGTGGGTCCACGTTTTAACTGATTCTGAATCCAGTTGCTTGGCCATGCTGGCCAAGGCATATCCTGTGTCTGGTCCAACCTAGTTGCCCCAGATTCCCAACCAACTCCATTGCATGTCCAAAGGTGCACATGAGGTGCTTGCGACTATCTTTGAGGCCAGACTTATGTCGGTTCTCATTATAAAATCATTTGTCTTGTCCATATGTGACTGAAGCCTTGTATTAAAGCCTGCACTGTCTATCTGCAGCCCCTCTTTGTTACACATGTTTTGATTGTGGAAGGATTTATCCTGATTTCTTTGATTCAGTGCCTGGACTTGCTCTACGTTATCTGTGTGTGGACCTTATTTTGACTTGGGGAAAATCATCAAGGTTTTGTAAAACAAATACAAGGAACAAACACAAGTGTGGGCAAACCAGAAACCTTTTCTTCACTTCCTTGTCTTTTGTGGGGGAGTTGGTCCAGGCCAAGCCCCCCCTATTCTTTAGGAAGTAATGAAGACCAACACTCAATCATCTTTATCAATCCTTTGAAGCATAAAGTAAATTTTTCAAAGTTAATAGGCTTACAACCCCAGCCCGCCATGAAGTTCACCCCAACGACTCAAGGTAGCGGAGGTATCTTCCTTCATGGAGGTAATGCTGAAATAAACTGGGCACTTCATGCAACTTTCCTTAGAGTTTAAGCCTAGTGGTCTCCCACCTAAGGACCCGGATACTCAAGTGTTTCGTGTACTTGTTGTCGTCCTGCACAGTGGCTGCTACCCATGGTTTGATTTGGAAGAACATTAGGCTGACTTGATTTCGATCTGGTGTTTGGGTTGCCCTCGTCTACTTTCTGGTGAACATCATTTTGCCCTTCGAAACATCATGAAGGTTGGCATCTTCCAAAACAAGGAACAAGCACCGCAAGGGTAAACCGAAAACCTTTTCTGGTAGCAGAAGCAGCCTTCTATGCGCAGGTTAAAGCATTGAGAAGCCATTTAACTTGATGTACGTGACACTTAGTACCAACACATTGCCCATCAGATCTAGGCCAACGGCTAAAGCTGTTGCTGGGCCGTCCGGGAAACTATCCCTAAGTGGCGGACTATCTACAATTAGAATCATCCCTCGAGATCCTGGCCCTCGTGGAGAGCATGCAGCAAGAGGGGTGGCGGAGGAATATATTAAGCCTGTACGCCATCCAAACCCCGAGGCCCCCACCTTCACGTTGGAGAACCTGTAGCGATTGGAGGACAGGGACCCATTGACGGCAGCTTTAGCTTCCCTCGCCGCCAGGTCTGACACATCCTTGTTTGCTCCCTCGGTCACTGGAGGTGATTCTCCAGATGCGTGATTGGAGATGCAGAAAGTGAAAGAATGGAGAGGGAAAGCACAAGGGAATGAGATGGCAGGAACCATCACATCGTTGGGCGAAGGATGGGAAGTACCCTACGGTGAAGAAGCCGCTTTCGCCTCCCACGTCGCTGTTGTTCGCTAAGGGGGACTCTACGTCATGCCCCGCAAACTGCACCCTGTTTTTCGCAAGAAACGCGCGGAAACGGACTGGTTCACGACACAGCAAAAATGGGATTGTTTGGGATACCTCATAATGTTGTTTTTGGGCAATATGAAATAAATTGTGTTTTTTGGCACTAGCAATTCAGCGATCTGCAATGGGCATAAATTTTGGGGGGCATGAATTTCTGGGGGGAGATACTGCGTGGTCTTTGTCCCTTGTCATTCACAGCTGTTTTGTGTTGGCGGCATGGAACATTCAGATTCAGAATCCAATTTTAAACTGTACGAGGTAGACCCTGTGGTTGATGGATTTTCTGAGGACTTTTCTGAGACAAGTTCTGAGGAGCAACAGGAACGTGATAGTGGGCAAGAGGCCGACACTGATGATGTGGACAGTGGTAATGACACCGATGGTGGTGTTGAGATTGTACTCTGGATTCGTTTTTGTTGTGTTTCCTTCTGCAGGGCTGAACGGAGTACAGATTTTGGCAAAACTCCCATAAGCCTAGGGGCATACAAATATTGAGGGGGTATAAATATTGGGGGGGTATACATTTTGGGGGGGGGGGGCTAGCGATTTGAGAAATGTCAAATCGCTAAAAGTTGAAGAGAACACGTTAGAAATTGTCATCTTTTGTTTAAAACTTATAGTCGGAGACAAGCGCAAGTGAGCCGCATTCACAAAAAGAGGCTCGGAAGCTCAAACGGCTCGAGGAAAAGAAGGCATGAGCCGTGATATTTAAAGCTTGTAAATGAACCTTTTGCACACTTGCATCAAAAATGTTATAAACTTTAGGAAGAAGAATGAAACAAGTAGCCACACCACAGAGCAGGCGATCAATCCGCCAGTCAGGTATGTTACAGTCATGACACACATATGCATTCTGCTCGTGTGGTTAGTTTCGTTAAAATTTTCGGGTTGTTACCGCTACGCCTGTTGGAGAGTGTGGGTTCTCCCCTCCTTGTTCTGCACAGGTAAAACAAGAAATCAAAGGTATGTCAAACAAATCGAGCGCGCAGCGCACACGCAGGGTTAGAGTGGGCGCCGTGCTGACGATGCATGTGCTAAATGTAGACATTCACGCATTGCTGTGCTTCCGCTGTGCTCTCCCTCACTCCTCCCTTGTCTGCACAGGTAGAAAGGAAAGGACTTGGGCGTGCCTGTGTTTGTTGTCACGTGAAAGTAGGGTTGCTTAAGAGGTTAGGCTTTGTTTTGCGTGGTGCTGTGGCCGTTCATCCTGCCTTTTCTCCTGTAGGTGGACAGTCGAAGAAGTGCATTACACACGATGCATTAACCATTTAGGGTTGTGGTAAATCGCTGTAGGGTTGTTTAAACGCTTAGGGTTGTTTTTGCGCTCGTGGTGTCACCGCATTCACATGATGCATGCTGAGTAAGGTGAGTAAGCCCAGGAGGAGCTCACCTTCTGGTTGAGTTTGTGTGGTGATGGTTAAATGTTAGGATAAAGCGTTGTTGTTCGACTCGCCTCCCCTCCCTGCATGCTGCATGATGCATTAAAGGGCTGTAGGCCATGCGCTGTGCACGTGGTAAACTCTTGTTAGGTTACCCAGGGCTCCGACCTACGTTCAATAAGAGAACAGGCGGAGTCCTTAACGCTTGCTTGCTTGATAGGACACTTTGGGGACAGCGTATGATCTTCCGACCAGAGACCCGTATAATACGGCGACATTGGTTAGGTTCCTCAGCCTCAAACTGTCCTGTATCCCCCTCTGTTCTCACGTGGGAAAGGTTCACGGTGAATGGTGCAGTTGGTTGCCCAGCTAAACAGGGCGCAGATTCCACAATCAACAAGGGCCTCAGCCAGGAATGGCGAGGGCAGAACGACTTCTTCATGAACAACCCTTACTACACGCTGTGCGCACAACACACAAGTGCACTCCCTCCAAGTGGTGGCAGAGAAGCACGCGAGGGCGTCTCTCTTAGGTCACAGCCGCCTAGTTGCGCTGTGTTCGTTTGTTCTTTCACAGGGTGGCGTGTAGGGCCAATGACTTCATTGCCACCACCATCCAGTAGCGTGTGTAGGGATTAGGGTCAGTGAGCCTGAAAGGGACTGAGTGCGGTTGGGCTCACCCTGCCTTCGAAGGCTGGTGCTAGCATTAGCGAGTGTAGCGTAGTGGTGTCACCTGCTCCGCGTGCTTTTCCTCGCAGGCAGGGGTGTGTGTTAGCTTTTGGCCTTTAGAAAAACTGGCGTTTTGCATGCCCTTAGCACACTTGGCCACCCCTCCCCTCTTCGTAGGTAGGGCTTTTGCCGTTCCCCCAAGGCTAGGCCCCAGCACAGAAATTGGGCGCCATAGGAGTGGTACCAGTAGCTGACGAGGAGGTGCGGTCCGACATCAGTGAAGGTCGATGATGGCAGCCATGATGGAGAGAGAAGTGAGACACACACAGACATACGTAGCACACTTAGGGGTATGGTAACACCGCCATGACGGGTAGAACCCCATGGGTCTGGAACAGTTAGAGATCCTAACTGTGGGTGCGCTTGGACCCAAGTAGGGTGGACACACCTTGTCTCCAACACCTTGCTTGCCATTCTCCCCTGGTTTGAGAAGCCACCGCTCTTCGTTGGCTCCCCAAGGTCATTGTATTAGGGCGTATCCCATGCAACACGTGGTCAACAACGCACTCACTCGCTGGGTGGTTGCAAACCTGATAAGCGGCCATCTGGCTCACGCTGGTAACACAATCATGGGATTGGAGGCCACAACCAGGGCAGGAGCAGGGCTCCAAAAGGGGCGGATGTGTAGGTGTTTGGAGGGCCGAACCCGATTGAGGGTGGGAGTTAGTACATTCACCGTAACTGGAGCTCTACAGGAGTCCTGAGCCTTTTCTGGCACACACTGAGTAGTCTTAGCTTTCAGCACAAGAGTGCTCACCGCCCCTGGGAGGTTAGAGCACATAGGGGGTTGCGAGTAAAGGGCCTCAACTGTGAGTTCCGAAGGGACGGTATCTGCTCACGTAGGCCGGCGTGTTCAGGTGATCCGTAGTTAGGTCGGTCGTATGGAGGGGGGCACCCCGGACTGATCGGACCCCACGGGTACCTAGTACAGCGTGTGGGCGCGTTCTTGGTACTACATTGTGCGCATTAAAGTATGGTGGGAGGCTGGGGCTTTAGGACTCACCGACCATTGGGCTGCAAACAAGATAAGCGGCCTGGTGGTATTCCGATGATCCCCAGTGTTGCTTTCCTCGCTGAGGGGGAAGTGTACCTCCGGGATGAGCCGATACTCCTGCAGGAGTGTCCCAAAGGAGACTCCCAGCGGGAGATAGGGATGTCTAGGGTATGCCACCACCTCCCGAAGCTTGCAACCTGCTTAGTTCGGCTAAGAACAATAAACAGATAGGCACAAGGAGATGAGGCTTTCTTCTTACGCTGGGACAAGGTCTCAGCACGGGTCAGTAGCTGTTCCTCGATCTTCCCAACGAGGTAGGAACAAAAGATGGGATTGACACTCCCATCGGGCTGTATAAAGGCCGACATGGGCTTGCAGGTTGCCTCAGATAGCCCTGAGCCATACCACAGGGTAAGGAATTTCCAACCCTGTTTATACTCGTGGCGTGCAATAACTGCAACCACGTATTAGCCGTTGACTGCCATCTCATCGGCAGTCATTTCTTTGACTTTGTCCGCCTACTCAGTGTTGGCGGTGTGCTCCAGGTGGATACGCTCGACCTCTTTGTCAGACAGACGCCACTCATCCCAGGACAGTTCGTGGGGAGAGTGGTAATATCCTTGCTGTTTAGGTGCACACAGCAGCTCTCCCCCTAGGCGGGGACTGCAAGTCACATGGATCCTGGATCCACCTATCTTTATAATGCGGTAAGGCGGAAAGAAAGGGTCCTGCAAACAGTTGCGGAGCCAAGTAGGCAATCCCAAGTGGTGTACCAGCACCGGTTCTCCTACCTTGAAACTGGCAGGACGTCTTGTGCGTTTACGCGCAGTTAACTCACGTTCTCGAACGTGTTTCAGGTTAGCTCTAGCCAGGTTAGCCAGGTCCTGCCTGTGCTCCAGCTAGTCCCCTACGGGGCTCTTGTAGTCCTCTGGAAAAGGGGTTTTGAAGAACCACGTAAGACGCCCCCCATGGAACAGCTCGTGGGGGGTATAGCCAGTCGAGGAACTCTCTTGAGGATTCATGGTTAGCACAGCCCAGGGTAACAAGCGTACCCAATCTTTGGTACGCCCTTGTTTCATCACAATCCTCAGGTTCTGCTCGACCTCACGGTTCTGTCTCTCGCACAGAGGGTTAGAAGTGTGAGTGGAGGGCACGCCTGTGGTTACATGGACGTTCAGTCCGTTCAGTACCCGCTTGTACCATCTGTTGTCACTCCGGATACGTAAATCTTCGTCAGAGTGCACCTCCTTAGGTGCCCCGTAGTGTTCGAACCATTGTTCAACCAAAATTTTCACAGTCTGTTCCCCTGTGACCTTTTTGTTGTAGGGAAACGCACGGGTGAAACGGGTCAGGCCAAAGATGACAACCGGACAACTGCCATAACCACCAAACTTAGGCAGACCGTGGATGAAATCCACATACAACAGAGAGTTAGCACAGTAGGGGATAGGCAAACTGGAGACCAGTCCCCGGTCACGTGAGTCGCTCTGTTTGCTAGCATGACAGCCACAGGACTCCACTATGGGCTGCATACGAGCGCGTAGCTAAACTAAGGTTAGTCGGGAGTATAAACACTCCCTGAAAAGGTCAACAGAGCGGTTGCCCCCTGTGTGCCCTGGACTGAGATGGGCCCACTGTAGGCAACCATGCAGTTGTGCCTCAGGCACAACAATACGGTCTTCATAGTACAGATATTGGTTATCTTTATAGGAACGGTCGCTGTCTATCAGGCACGCCTCTAGGCCATCACTGAGGGAGTTGAGTACACATTGGTACTCTGACTGGTAGTCTTTCATACTCCTACCCTCCAGTACACCTGCAGTGCGCATGGACAAGTCCAACTGGACATCCATACGCTGGGACGCCTCTTTGGCAAACGCCTCCGAGCTCTCACCTAAGAGGGCATCGAAGTTATTACGAGATATATAGTCAGCCATTTCGCTTCTTATACCCTGTATATGGTGGACAGTCAAGGTGAACTGACTGAGGTAGGTCCACCACCGTTTTAGTTTCCCTTTTTCAGGAGGGGGACCCTTCTGAATTGTTTTCACCGGCTCTTGGTCACAGAGCCACACAACAGGGTTAGTGCCAAGTAGGCAGGACTGGGAAGAGAGCACGAGCATCCAATCCAGGAGTTCCTGGTCGTAGGTACTGTAGCTGGATAGTGCTTGATTCCACTTCCAGTTCTAGTGCCCAAAAGGCTCCAAACGCCACTGATTCGCTGGGTAGTCATGCTTCAGGGTACCATCGCGGTTCAGACCTGAAGTGTGAAACTGGAAGTGAGACAACTCAGCGGGGTTAAGCACCTGCCGCTGGTATAAGGTACCCCCCCCCCCTACATCACAGGCATCTGTGTCAAATATTATCTCGCCCTTAGGGCAAGGTAGCCCCAGGCAGTTGGTAGAGGAGATTTTCTTCTTCAACTCCTCAGAACCAGCCTCCTCCTTGTCCGTCCACCGCCAAGGGTTGGTCTTTTTTATTGGGTTAGTTAGGGGGACTGATTAATTTGTAAAATTGTGTACAGGGGGCCGGTAAAAATTGCCCGCGCCAATAAAACTTCGAACGGCGTGAAGAGCTTTCTTAGGGTCATCACGTATCTGCATGTTCTGCAGGGCTTGCGTCGTAGATGCGGCTGGTTTCCACCAGCCATACCCAACGTCGAAATCTAGATACCCCATCTCCTTACGCATGAACTCACATTTCTCGAGTTTTATGCGGAGATTGTCTTCAAAACCGACAGTGAAAAACTCTTGTAGGAGGGGGATGTGATCCTCCTTGGTATTAGTACCCAGGCTCACGTCATCGATGTGTGCCTCCATCTCAGCCCCGCGGGAGACCAGTTCCTGTACAAGGGATCTGTGTCTCAAGATACATAGGATTTCAATTGGCAGCTCCTGAAAGAGTGCAGAGGCATTCGCGACACCGAAAGGCATGACCGTCCAACGGAAGACACGGCCCTTAGGGGTTACAAAGGCGAGCAGTTCCTGGGCTGCTCGGGTTAGGTCTACCTGCCAGAATCCACTGCGCTTGTCCATTTTGGTCTTGAATCGACACTTGGTGAATCTCTCTACGATGTTCTCCATGTTGGGGATACTCCCTGAATGCTTTAGGGTCTTTTTGCGGACCTCATCATAGTCGGCGACCAAGCACATAGTAGTGGAGCCAGGTTTAGCCACTAGGAAACAAGGGCTACAATGGCGGGGATAGTCCCCGTGTTGATACTCCTCGACGAGGCCAGCATCTATGCATTCCTGGGTCTGGCGTTCGATCTCGTCATTTCCGTCTTGTGGGGCGGGGTAAGGACGCCGTCTCACCAAAGACCCTTCAAACTGTGGTTTGAGTTTGAGGTCCATCTGGACCAGCTTTTTGCAAGACGGGGGTGGGGGCAACGCTCCAAAAAACTATTGGTATTTCTGGATGAGCTTACTGAGACAAGGGTCGAGGTGCATGCTCTCCAGGTCCTCAGAAAAGTCCTCCTCAGCATGGTGTTTGCTCTTCCCTTTTTCCTGCTTCTTCATACGCCCCATAGTTTCGGGCTGCAGCTCATCCTCCCCGTCCTGGTGACCCTGCTGGACATAGTGAAGGGAGTATACCTCAGGATCGGGGAGAGTCATTTCTTCATCATCCTCGTCGGACCATACAGACGTTTTCCAGCTCCTTTTGAGAAGGTCCAGGCGGGTTCGTCGCTCGATACCCTCAGCCTCAGACCATAGAACCTGCTGGAGGTCTTGTACATCGTACCACGAGACGGGCATGTTATTGGGTGAGGGTTTAGCGCCAGGTACCTGACCTGTAGGGCCATCAGTGTCCTGCATTGAGAAAACAGAGTGGTCTTGAGCCCCGTTAGGGGTGGACTCACCGAGATCCACCTCATCCATTAGCAACTGCGCCAGGGAGGCGGTGTGCTTCAGTGTAAGCACCTCCGGGTTCACCGGTGGTATAGCACTGGCGATCACTTAGGTGGTCGTCAGCATGAGCCAAAGGAGTAGAGACTGCTGGAGTCTCCAGCTCATCGGAGCAGTCACCACTCGTAGTGGTAACCGAACAATACTCGGATCTTTTTTTAGGATCCAGGAGGGTAAGGCCTCGATTTTCGGCGATCAACTCCTTGAGTACTACCTGGTCAAAGTCACTCACCGGTACGGGGTTTAGAGAGCCATCAACGATGGACAAGAAACTGCCCCATTCAGCGGCTGGCATGGTCTCCTGAGATTCCTCAAGAACGTAGACAGGGCCGTTTGGGAGCTCAGTTCTTCCCACTGTCATGCGGTCCAACAGCGCCTCCAATAGGCATGTTCCTCTGTGGTACCCCAGTCAGGGGTGCACAGTACGACTTTCGCTCCTTCAAGGGCGATTTCGGTCAACACCTTAGACAGTTGGAAGAACGGGGCATTAGCATAGCACAACCCCATCGATCTCTAGTAGAAGCGATAGGCGCTATTGAGGTAACGCGAACAATAGAGCTGCATCATATGCCGCTCCTTACTCGCGAACACTTCCACCTGAACTTCATTCAGGTCTACCTGCAGGGCAGCCAGTCCATTTTCCAAGACGGGTCGCACCAACTAATAGTTTGCAGTTCGATAAGACCGTTTCACATAGCGCAGACCGGATTCTTTTCGTTCTGACAGCTCCAGAGGGATAGAGAAAAGGCGACTGCCAAAGTCTCAGTGTAGGGCATAGGGACGTTGCAACGACAAGAGTTTCACCTGGGGGTTACGGCGCAGGAAATCTGTGTCGATACCAATGTGGAAGGCGTCGGTGTCACGCACTTTGCAGTGCTGAGGCACTTGTTCATCGCCCAGTCAGATGGTCACATCGAGCCCCCCTAGGGAATGGATGGTTCTCCCATCCCCTACCCGTATGGGCACGGTTTTGGTTTTCCGGATCTTGGCTTGTTTTAGCAATCTGCGGGCCACGATGGAAAGTGTGGCGCCCGTGTCCAAGACCGCTTTGTAAACCTGATCACCTATTTTGACGGTGATCCAGAAAACCAAATCCTCATCGTAGGAGCTGTGCCCCTATCCCTCTTCAGGGAACTTCACTTCCACCCTGGCAGCCTGCAGGCACTTGGAGTGCCAGTTGAATTTGCGCTTCTTGGCGTTATCGTTCTTTTCGGCGCCGCCAGCGCTAGGGGTGGAGGGGACAGTCCTCTTTTCACCCAGATGGGGGGGCTGAGGACCTTCGTCCTCCGCCAGAGTTACCCTTACCCTTACCTTGAGAACCCCAAGGGTTTTGACCTCCCTTACCCTTTCCGGCGTTCTTACGCCGCTCCTCTTCGGCTTTCTTGAGTCTCTCGGACTCGTGGCGTTTTATGTGGCATTCATCTTCATAATGCCTACGTTTGCCGCAATATCCGCACGTTATCGTGCAGCGGAAATGGTCTTGGTGCTTCACCTCCTGACCATATTTAATTTTCTGGATGCGCTTCCGTTGGAGAATGCAAGCACTTCGCCCATCACAGTCGGGCGCGTGGCAGGGTCCACCCTTATCGTCCGTAGGACGACAGTAGAGAACATTAGGGACCCCTTTACCCTTGGAGGGGGGGGTCTGAGTCATATGTTTCAACTGCCCACCACGGCCCTTCCCAGGGTTAGAGTGGGGTTGAGGTGACCTTCCTCCAGGACCCTTCTCAGCAGGGGTCTCTCTTCGCTATTTTTTGCGTACGTATTTGTCCATGTGGGAGTCATCTCCCTCTCCATGGCCAACTCGATCAGCAGATCGACCACGTCATCGTGGGAGTGCATCCGAGCTTTCGTCTCGGACGTCTCCCTGCAGTCATCCCAAGTCTTGGGAGGAATCTTCCATACGAGCCATAGGTGAGGCTCTGTAGGACCATAGGACGTGGGGTTCATGCGTCCCATGATCTCTTCCAGCTGCACCACAAATTCTGAGATACTGGCAGTTGTAGGGAGTTCGGGGAGTGAAGGCAACTCTTCAATCTCAGTACGGACACTCAGGTCCGTCGCGTAGACTGGGTATATCTGTTCCAGTCTCTTCAGGTAGTCCACTCAGTTGGAGCTCTTCCAGATGGCGGTCTTCACTTGCCGCAGGAGAAATTTCTTTTTGCCCGACTTCTTAATGAGTGTGCACTTAGTCCTGACGTCAGCATGTTGCTGACCTGTGAGGAAGAAAAATCTAGAGAACTCCTCAGCCCACTCGGACAAGTTTTTGGGATCAAACTCAGGGGGTTGGATATGAAGGTTTGCAGTGGCGATGGTCTTCGTTCCCCTACCCGGTACACCTTGGTCACCTGTTCCACATCAAAGACTGGAAGTCCATCACCGTAAATCAAGGGGCCATGCCCGGACGTTCGAGTCCATCATTCCCATTCAAGAGGCCACACCAATGAATGGAAGTTCATCACCGTAACTCAAAAGGCCACGCAAAGGCATGGGCCCCATCAACCCAGCCTGAGGAGGCGCAACAAAGCGAGGGAGTCCATCGCCCAACCTCAAGCAGCCCGAGCAAAGCGTGGGAGTCCATGATCCCAATTGCAGCGGCCACACAAAAGTGTGGAATTCAATCACCCCAAATGGAGGGGCCACGCTAAAGCGTAGTAGTCCATCACTAAACGCGAAAGGCCAGAAAGAGGCATGGAACTCCATAGGACTCAATCGCCTGAGGGGCTGCAACAAAGGGTGTCCATCACTGCAACTCAAGGGGCCACGCCAAGCTGTGCAAGTCTACCATCCCAATTCAACGGGTGACACCAAAGTGTGGAAGTCCATGCTCCCAATTTAAAGGGGCCAGACCAAAATAAGGGAAGTCAATCAGCCGAACTCCAAAGGTCACGCAAAAGCATGGGATCCAGAAAACTCAGTCACCCCAATCTGAGGAGCCGCAGCTGAGAGTGGGAGTCCACCACCCCAGCTTAAGGGGCCACGCAAAAGTGTGGGAGTCAATGAACGGAACTCAAGAGTGCCACACCACAGCATGAAAGTCCATCACACCAACTAAAGGTGATGTGCCCAAGCATGGGGGTGCATGATACCAACTTGAGGGGCCACACCGAAGCATAGGGGTGTATCACCCCGAGTGCATGGGCCACACCAGAGCATGGCAATGGATCACCCGGTGTCGAGGGGCCACGACACAGGATGGGAGTGAGATACACGAACTCAATGGCCCAAGCAAAAGCGTGGGAGTGCATCACCGTAATTCAAGGAGCCACACCAAAGAGTTACACTCTGGTATCCCAACACAAGGGGCCATGCACAAGCGTGGGAGTCTGTCACACCAACTCAAGAGCGCGCGGCCATAGCCTGGAACTCCATCTCCCGAAATGTAAGATGACCACGCCCAAGCAGGGCAATCCATTACCTCAATTGCATGGGCTACGCCAATGTATGCCAATCTAGCATCCCGAATGTTGGGGCAAAGCAAAAGCATTGCCGTCTAGCCCTTCAACTCAATGGCCCAAGCCAAAGCATAGGACTGCATCACCCTAACTGGAGGGGCCATAGCAAAGAGTGGTGGTCCATCAGCCAGACTCTAGGGGCCACACCAAAGGCTCAGACTCAATGGTCCGACTTTAAGGGGCCAAGCACAAAATTTTGGGTTCCGGATCCGGACTGGCGACGCCACGTGAAAGCACGAGAGTCCATCACCTTGACTGGAAGGGCCATGCGAAATCGCGACACCCAGTCTGTCCGCCTCTCTAGGGGGCACCAAAGCGTGTGAATTACTCGCCACAACTCAAGACCGCCACGACAAAGTGCTAGTGTCTATCCTCATAGCTCAAAGGACCACACAAGGGTGTCGAAGACCACTAACCCTAACCCCTTCAAATGGGTTAATGTCTTGTATAGTTGCACAGGCTACCAGCCACAGTACATCCTCAACAAATATGTCTGCCCTAAATGTCAACTGAAACACTCTCTGGACTCCATCACCGCAGTGACTGAATGCACTGCAACTGACCACGTACGCCAGGCTACCATCAACGCCTGGCCCCCTCCCTTCAACAGACTTATTTCTGACGGGTAGACAACCGCAACACCGGGTGACCGCCGTCATTTTATGCGCACTCTGATCCCGAACTCTGTAAGTAACATTCTTCGTTCCCCCCTACCTGCACTCAGCTACACTCACCACAGAACCCACCTTCACACAGCCATGAAAACACAGCGCCAACGCCTCAAAACAATACTTCAAGACGTCCAGCAGTGGCTCAGAGATAACTTCATACCATACTTACACACCTTACAACGAGACACCACTGACAACCCCTGGAACACCCCTGTCTCCGTCTACAGCACATTAGCTCACCAGCCCACTCAACTCTCATTCCCCGAAATTAAATCATCCGCTCCCCTGAACAAACACCCACACAAAAAACGCTCCAGTGCAACACGCCGCACAGTCACTAAAAACAATACTCTCCACCTCAACACACCCCCAGCACCCACAGCAATCACTTCACAGATCACAGTTCCCTGATACTTCAGTGTGAAAGAAGGCTAAGCTCCACTAGTGACCAGCGGGTCTCCGCCCCGCACTGAAATTCCAGGAAAGGTGTCCTCCCCCCCCCCCCCCAGTTTTTTCCTGTTCTCCTCTTCGTTCATCTCCTCACTGTCAACTGCAGCCCCCCCCAACACTGCAGTTTTCGGCAGGGATGACCGCGCCAACTCCGTACTCTTCATATATTGTGAATTTTCCCTTTTCAGTTTTTTTTTCTCAGGACTTTACTCAGGTCCACCGCCCGGCGGGGTGTTCAGGTAACCATCTGGCCTCTGGTGCCAAGCAGGGCAGTGCACTGCACCCATATGATCCCTGGTATGTGCTCAGGTCGAATCGAGAACAGGTTCATATAGTATTTGTTGTATATACTTTATCTTGCTTTGGACTTCGGCTCGCCATGAACGCTCTTGCCCGTGGTTAGGCCGCTTTGACTAATGCTCGCCTGGGGGCAGCCCCCATGCACCAAAAAAGGGTGTCAAAGTCCATCATCCCAATCTGAAGGGCCATAGCAAAGTGTGGAAGACCATTGCCGCAATTAAAAAGGCCACGCAAAAGGACGGGACTCCATAGGTCCCCATCACCCCGATCCAAGGGGCCTCAACAGAGCGAGGGAGTGGATCAGCCCAACTCAACGGGCCAGGCCAACGGGTGGCAGTTCATGACGGGAACGCAATAGCGCCACGCCACAGCATTGGAGTCCATCACACCAACTCCCTAGATTAGCATCTTAAGGTCAAAGCGGTTCTACTCAACTCAACCCTATTCAATCTGTCAATTGAACAGAATTGAATAAAATTGAACATTGACAAAATTGAACACAGAGCGCGCCGACATTTTGCGCTTGCGCGCGCAGTCAGAAAGACGCAAATAGACCTCATGTACAGCCTCAGACAGCTTTAAAGCTCATAAAAGTTGAGGATTTCACAGGGTGTGGTGATAAAATACAATCCTGTTCATGTAGGTTAATTGTGTTTTGCCCGAAATTGCTGTGCGCACTATTGACCGTGGTGTGCGCTACTCATGTTCAATTTCTATGTGTAGATAATGGCCTCTCGCAACATCTATGACCCTCATGGACTCCATGATTTCCTTTTAAATGCAACACGTGCAACTTCCATCTTTGATGATGACATTGTTGACGTGCTTGCAAACTTCTTCATACAAACACCACGATACCGCAACCTTCTAAAGAAGGTGTGTGATGCGGCCCATGGTGGTAATATTGTTCAACGTTGTACAGAAGAAGCGCTGAACGACCATGGTACGCTTATTTGCACACCTATACGTGCGGTAGAGCTTATTGTGGATGTGAGGATGCCAGGTACGAGGTATCCTATTCTACAAGAGTTCATAAGTGACTTCGGTCACAAATTTACCCAAAGGCTCCGTGTACAATGGTCCCCACGCTTACCTTCGTTGGAGTCCGTCAACGATAAGTGGAGGGAATTGTGTAGTGAAATGCGGCTAGAGCCTCCAAAACTTACTACACAAGACGGAGCTATTGGGATATCATGGAGTATCCTAGAGGTCGTCGAATTTATACAACGACATAAGGTGTTACATAGTGCATGGGATACTTCCATGCCTTTGATCCTTATTGTCCGTGGGGACGCATTCCCCGTTGCGGGCACTCAATGGTCCCAATTATGCATAACATTTGCTAATTGGGGCCAATTGGCCCGGAACTTGTCACACCAATTCATCATTGGTGTGGCATATTGCGATGACAAGGATGCTACAATCCTTGCCAACGTTTGGGACACAAATATCAAGGTATGTGTTATGATGCGTCCTTCGTGGTTATTCACATCCGATTGTTTAATTGACAAATTGAACTTTCAACTCGTTCAATTGAACATTACAACTTACAATGCACCCTCTTCTCTTTCTAGTTGTTGCAAGCTCTCATTGACAGTGCAACACTTGAGTGGTTTGGGAAGAAGGAGCATTGCGAAGTCTGGTTCGGAGGTGACGAGCCGTGGTTGCGGCGATGGTTGGGATTATCGGAATATTGGGAGATCGCTAGTATATATGCATTTGCCATTTGGCAAAGGGACGAACGTAAGTTCATCACCGATGCCATTTGGCGTACCAATGCCGCGAAAGCCACATACCGAACGGGTGGTGGTCCTTGTATGCAACGACGTGGTTGTATGAGGCCACCACTCATTCGTTTGGACCGTTGGCGATTTGTACAATGTATCCTCCATGGCCTAATGGCCATAGGGCGCTGAATTTGTACATACATAGAGGATTCCGCTGAGAACTATCATGATAGTAAGGGCATTGCTATCAACAAAATTTTGAAAACGTGTAGAGCACGGTGGTCCTTAGGCAAGACCCCCAAGCCAACTGGTGAGTGTACATGGAGGCTCATGCTTTATTGCACAATGGCTTGGTATAGTTGGCACTCGTGCCGACAAGGGTGTTGAGGACATGTGTTCGCTCGTATGCCACTTATATAGCACATGGAAAAATGATGAAGCCATTCGTTATTGTCAACGTGTGGTTGCTAACTTTTGAACCCATATTGCTCCTACAAGTGCATCGCACTATTTGTATTTTTTTGAGTTTGTGTGCCCAACACTACTCCCTACACTAGGTAAGTTTGGGCTTGGCATATTTTGTCAAGATAGTGCCGAGTCCCTTAACCACCTTTTGCAAAGCATTTTTCTAACCATGACTGTTGACGGGAGGAGGGGGATTGCCATGGGGGGGCTTTTTTTGTGGAGAAGGGGGGGATCATCCACCACGAAGGAAAGGCAATCCCCACAATGGGTACGCGTGAGGATGGATCCCTCGTTGAGGGGTACTTGTGTGACCCCCAACAACATGGCGTTGTCTTTGATTCACGTGCATTGCATGGCCCATGGCAATGTCGTGGTCGGAGGGTGGCACTCGTGTTTTACACGCGTGCCTTGCCGGAACACATGCGGGAAGCGGATGTTGCGCAATTGCGGAGCCTTGCATTCCCGTTGGTTTGAACAATGTGAGTCATTGCTTTCACTTGCTTATGTGGTATTGCATGCATGTGAATGGATATTTCCTTTGCTTTTGTCGATTGCTGTGGCCTTTTCTCTCTAGAGCCTCAAAGTGAGTTTGAAAGGAGCCGTGGCAAGCAACGTCGAGGAGGAAGCAAAAAAGGAGGAAGAGGAAGAGGAAGAGGAACCAACCAATGATGTGGATGACGCAAACGAGGAAGAGGAACCAACCAATGATGCGCATGAGGAAGAGGAATGCAAGGAAGTAGAGAGAGTGGTTGAGGAAGATGGGGTCCCTCCAACAAGGGCCTCTCTACGTCTTAAAGACCTAGATGAATTTTGGGTTCCCATGCAATTGGAAATGGAAAAGGATTCGGAGTGTGATAAGGAGTGGGTTGTTTGTTGTGGGTATGATGCCATGCTTTTGCGTGGCTCGGAGTCAGATGATGCTCCGAGGAGTGAATGGACAAAAGCCGACCGTCCCGGTTGGCGAATGCTCATCATGCCCCCGCAACTACCGGGGGAAGATGACATCAGCCTCGTGGCAGTAAAAAAAATTGATTGTGAAAAGACATATGAGGAGGCGGAGGCCCGGAGGGTGCAATACAAGGCCGATGCCAAGGTGTAGGACAAGTGTATTCATCAATACATGGTCTTCACACTTTTTTATGATAGTGTTCATTCCATCGTATTGTGCGTGTTGGTCCTCTTGTTGTTCCATGGAATTTTCAACTCAATCTATTGTGAAGAAAATGCATAAAATAGGGTGTGCAAGGGTCGCAAGGGTTTAAAAATCAATGGTAGGTGTTTGACATACATTTTGTGAAATAGTTGTCATGGTTCTGGAAATGTGACGCCACATGAGGTGCCACTAAATTGGAATTGGACATGGTGGAAAGTAGTTGTTCAATTGAAATCTATGGTATTCAATTGAGTAGACTTATTGAGTTGAGTAGAACGGTTTTGACCTTAAAACGACAATCTAGGGTAAAGGTGGCACGCCAAAGCGTGGGAATGCATCATACTAAGTCCAGCAGCCACACTAAAGCATAGAGGTCTATCACCCCAAGGGCATGGGCCAAACCAAATCAGGGGAGTGCAAAAATCTCAATCACTGGGCAAAGAGAAAGCATCCCTACGTGCTCATTTGGATCAGGTACTTCACACAGTGGTTTTCCCCGGTGCATCACCCCAGCTCAAGGGGCAACGCACAGGTGTGGACGTCCGTCATCTCATCTAGAGAGCCCACGCCAAAGCACAGGAGTCCATCATCCCAACTAGAGGGGCCATGTCAAATCGTGACAGTTCATCAACCCAACTCAAGAGGCAACGCCAAAGCGTGGGAGTGCATCATTGAGACAGAGGGGCACAAACCCCACACGGTGTCTACCACTACCACTCAAGGGGCCACACACCGGCGTGGCCGTCCATCACCACAGCTCAAGGGGCAAGGTAAGAGCATGTGAAGCCATTGGGCCGACCACATAGCCCATGCCAGAGCATAGGGGTCGGTCACCCCAACTCTAGGGTCCATACCAAAGAGTGTCATTCCATTCCCCAACTGAAAGCGCCACACCAAAGTGTCGGAGTCCATGATCTGAATTCAAGGGGCCGCGCCAAAGTGTGGGATTCCATCACCCAAATTCAAGGGCCCGCGCCGGGGCATAAGAGTCCATTAACGTATCTCAAGGGACCACAGCAAAACCATAGAGTCCATCGCCACAGCTTGAGGGGCCACGAAAAAGCATGGGGGTCCATCACTGAAACTCAGGTGCCGGATAGCTGGCAGCCATAGAGCAAAACAAAAAATCAGGTGCCACCGGAAAGTCCGGGAGTCCATCACGCACACTCAAGGCGAAACGCCGAAACGCGAAAGTGCATCTTTCCAATTCAAGGGACCTCGCCAACCTGTAGAAGTCCATGACCCAACTCAAGGGGCCGGACCAAAGGGTAGGAGTCCATCACCGCAACTTGGGGACCAACCTAGAGCGTGGGGGTCCAAACCCCCAACTCAAGGGGCCAGGCCGAGGCGCGGGGGTCCATCATCTGATTTCAAGGGGCCACACCAAAAGGCAGGAGTCCAGCACGCAAACTGGAGGGGCCTCATCAAGGTGTGGGAGTCCGACGATCCAACTACAAAGGTCACTCCGAAGGTTTGAAATACATCACACCACCTCAAGGGGCCACGCCAAAGCCTCACAGTCCATCACCACAACTTGGGGGGATAATCCAAACCGTAGGAGCCGGCCACCCAACTCAATGGGCCACGCCAAAGAGTAAGATTCAATCACCCCAACTCTAGGGGCCAGGGAAAAGCATGGTAGTCAATCTCCCCAACTCAAGTTGGCAGGCCGAAGCATGAGAGGCAATTACTCCATTTCAAGACGCGACGCCAAAGTGTGGAATTTCCATCATCCCAACTTAAGAGGCCACGCCAAAGCGTCGAAGTCAATCACCCCAACTGAAGAGCGCCAGGCCAGAGCATGGTAGTCCAATACTCCAACTAAAAGGGCCCAGCCAAAAAATGAAACTGCACCACCCCAACTCAAGGAGCCGCCCCAAACAGCCCAGAAACCATCATTGAAGATGCAGGGGCCACCCCAAAGGCTACGACTGAACCACCGCCCCAAATCAAGGGGCCACACACACGAGTGGAGGTCCGTCATCCGAATTGCAAAGCGCACGCCCCAAGCTTTGGTGTGGTCCCTTAAGTTGAGTTAATGGACTCCTAGGCTCCGGGCTGGGCCCTATAGTTGCAGTGATAGCATGCCACACTTTGACACGGCCCCGTGAATTGCGATGACGGCCTCCAAAGCTTTGGCACAGTGCCTTTAGTTGGAAGGGGTGGAATCATGCTCTTTGGCATGTCCCCGCGAGTTGGGCCTGGTGGACCCATATGCTGCGACATCGCCCCTTGCCTTGGTTGGGTGTGCCCTCTCATGTTGTAGCGATAGACACGCACGCTTTGACGTGGCGCTTTATGAGTGAGGCTGAGGGACTCAAACGCTGTGGCTCGGCCCCTTGAGTTAGGGTGATGGGCTCCCACGATTTGGCAGGGCACCTCTAGTAGGGGTGCCGGATTCCCCAATCCATCACCAAAACGTTAGGGGCCACAGCAAAGCGTAGGAGTCCATCACCCTAACTCTAGGTGCCATAACAGAGCGCGACAGTCCACAATTGAACTGGAGCGGTCAAACCAAAGCGTAGGAGTCCATGACCCCAAATAACGAAAGTAAGCCAAAGTATGGGTTCCATCACCCAACTCAAGAAGCAACACAAAAGCGTGGGAGTCCATCACCCCAACTGGGAGGGCACCCTGAAAATTGGGAGTGGATCACCCAAACTTAGAGAGCCCTACCAAATTGCGGGTGTCCACGAACCAAACTCAAGGGCTCACGCCAAAGCACGGGAGTCCATGACCCTGACTACAGGAGCGAAGGTAAATCGTGGGAGTCCATCTACCCAGCTCAGAGCGCCATCCCAAAATGTGGAAGTCCGTCACCCCAACTCAAAAGGCCACACCAAAGCGTGGGAATCCACCATCCAAAATCAAGGGGCCACACCAAAAGGTCGGAGTCCATCATGCCAACTGCAGAAGCCACACCAAAGCAGAACAGACGACCAACCCGACTAGAGAGGTCGCACCAATAAATGGAACCACATCGCCCGAATTCAAAAGGCTACAGCGAAGCGTGGGAGCCTATCATCCGAATTCAAAGGGCCAGGCCGAAAAGTGGAAGTCCATCACTCCGACTCAAGAGGCCACACCGTAGAGTGGGAGTCCACATCCGGATTCAAAGGGCCACGCCAAAAAGTTGGAGTCCATCACCCGAGCTCAAGGGGCCACACCAAAGCTTGAGAGTCCGTACCGACAACTAGAGGGCACGCGCCAAATTGTACGAGCCCACTGCTCAACTGACCGAGCCACGCCTAAGCGTAGGAGTGCATCATCCCAACTCCGGGGGCCAAGCCAAACCATGGTAGTCCATAGTCGGAACTCAAAAGGGCCACGCCAAAGCGTGAGAGTCAATCATACAGATTCCAGGGGCAAACCAAAATGTGGGAGTTCATCACCCCAACTCAAAGGGGCCACACCAAAGGATGGCAGTCCAACGCCCCAGCTCAAGGGGCCATGCGAAAGCCTGGGTGCCCATCAACCCAATTCAAGCCCCAGGGACCTACGGTAAACCTAACATTTTTAATATTTCGGTCAAAAACTAATGCGTCAACCGAACGTTGACCCTTTTGGGGAGGGGGGTTTGAGGGATTTAGACTGGAGAAACTCTACCCCCATGGGGTGCGTTATAGGACTGTGTGTCATTTTCACATGAGTGTTGGGAAAAAAGGTGCTTGGGTGTAGTATTTGAGATTCCTTTTTCGTTTAATATTTGAAATATTAAAAATTGATGCGTCGCCGAAGGTAATATTAACCCGGCCGAAATTAACCCTTTTTCGCAAGAATTCACCCACCCTGAAGATCCCTACAAACACACAACAAAACAAAAAATACATTTTCAATCACTTCCAATACTCATTACTGGCTCCCTTGACAGTATTCGACCAATACCACGCGTGGTATAACCTGTTGGTTACACTTCTTGAAACCCCTTTTTTGGGGTCCGACAATTGTTGGGTTTGGGTTAGGGGTAGGGTTGGGAGTGGGGTTGTTTTGTGCCTTGGGGTCACTCGTTAGGTTAGTTTTGGGGTTCGCCGGGGGATTAGTCTTGGGTTACTCAGAGGGTTGGACTTCACATCACGCTGGCCCGAAGCCGGGGCGGGGGGGGCTTTCCCCTTGCTCTTGCAGACACGCTTGAAGTGTTCTTGGGGGGCCTTTGGGGAGGGGAAAAGGAGGCCGCAGGTGACCTCGTAGAGCGTGGGTTTGTGTGGGTATTCCACCCAAACAACACCTGCCTTCCTCGGGTGGACACCCGTGACGGTACCCACTTACATGCCCGTGGGGTATAGGACGTGGGGCCACACCAAAGCGTAGGAGCCCATCACCCCAACTTGGGGGGGCACGCCAACGCATGGTAGTCCATCGCCCGAACTCAAAGGGCCACGCCAAAGCGCGGGAGTCCATCATCCTAGTTCAAAAAGCCTCACCAAAATGTCGGAATCCCTCACGCCAACTCAAAGGGCCACACCAAACGTAGGAGTTCACTAACTGAACTCCAGAGGTCACACCAAACAGTGGAAATGCACCACCGCAACCCAAAGGGCCACACTGAAGCGTGGGAGTCCATTACCCCATTTCTAGGGGCCACACCAAAGCATAGGAGTGCATCAACCTAAATCAAGGGGCCGAAACAAAGTTAGAGTCCATCACCACACCTTGAGCATAGGAGCCCATCACCTCAGCCCCAAGCGACAAGCCACACCATGGGAGTGAATCCATCCACCTCAGGGGCCACTGCAAAGGGCACAAATCCATCATTCCTAGTCAAAGGGCCGCATCAAAGTGTGGGAGTCCATCACAACAACTCGAGGGGCCACAATGAAGCGTGGAAATCTAATCCAAGTTGAGGGGTCACAGTAAAGCGTGGGAGTCCATGAGCCCAACTCAAAGGGCAACGCCAACGCGTGGGAGTCCATCAGCCGAACTGGAGGGGTCATGCCACAGCGTGGGGGTTGAGCACCCAAACCCAAGGGGCCACGCCAAGGCATCGGAGTCCATCCTCCCAACTCAGCGCGCCACGCCGAGGCGTGGGAGTCCATCACCCCAACTGGAGGAACCACACCAAAGCGTGGCAGTACATCAACCTAACTCAAGAGGCCACACGAAAACCTGACAGTCCATCACCACAACTTGAGGGGCCACGCCAAGCATAGGAATTCATCAACCCAACTCTCGGGGCCACATCAAAGAATGGGAGTCCATCAACCCACTTCGGGTGCCACCGGCACGTTCGGGAGCCGATCACCCCAACCCAAGGTGCCACACCAAAGTGTGGGGGTCCATCACCGCAACTAGAGTGCTACCCCAAGGCATCGGGGTCCATCATCCCAACTGAAAGGGCCACGCAGAAGAGTGGGAGTCCATCATCCCAACTCAAGGGGCCACACCAAAATGTGGAAGTCCATCATGCTAACTACAAGGGTCGGGTCAAAGAGTGGGAGTCCATCACCTGAACTCGGGGGCCACCCCAAAGCATCGGAGTCCATCATGCCACCTCAAGGGGCCACGCCGAAGCATGGGAGTGCAACACCCCTACTCAAGGGGACGCGGCCAAGCGAGGGAGCCCATCACCCCAACTCAAGGGCCACGCCAAAAAGTGGGAGTACATCACCCTACTGCACCCTTGCCTTCTCGGGGGTCCACATTTGCGCAGAAGGGCTACATTACCCCTCCATTTTCGGGGTCCCCACAAAAAGGGACAAAAACACAAGTGGCTACTTCACTCCTACCTTCTCGGGTGTCCACATGTGGGCGGAAGGGTTACATCATCCCTGCTTTCTCCGGGGGTCCCAGCACGGGGACGAAAATGGCCCTCAACGGCGGTCCTTAAATACAAAAATTTGGTTCCTATAGGACCCCCGGGGTTTCGGGGGCCAACTAGAAGGGTGCTGTACGGTGGACTAAGCAATCCATTCACCCAAGAAGGGGGGGGGCTTAGGTCACATGAAAACACTACTTTTTGCATAAAAATCCGGGCAATGAAAAAAGGGGGAGGGGGGTTATGTATAACCCCCCCATGCTGTCAGTTTCCGCAGAAACACCCCCCCCCAGGGTGAGATGTTTTCCTTCAAAGACAACAACTTTTGTGGGCAACATTCTCTGCACGTGATCAGGGCTTATCTGTGTGCACCGGTCTGTCCCAATATTTGTGATTCTGTTCAAGGCTTGTGTGCTCACCTGCCCCCGTCCTGCAGCACTGAGCTGTGATGCACTCTTGAAGGCCACACAGTCCTGCAGGGTGTCGAGATATTGTCCTCCCTGACCACATGCTATGCCCAGCACCGATTCAGATTTGCAAAGCGGAGACGTGACGCCCAAAAGTATCGCACAGCCAATACTAGCACTCACGGCCAATGTCCATTGCCATTTGTACAGTGACCTTGCCCACAGTGTCAAGCGAGGTTGCCTTGTTGCCCTCTGGCATAGACTGTGGATGATGTGCCTCAAAAACCGGCGACGGAATGGCAAGTAACCCAAGCGGTTCTGTATTTTTTTTTAGATGCGGATTATTTTTTTCAGAGGAAATATGTTTCCGAGCTAAAAAAAGCATTCCGCACTAAAAAAAAATATTCCGTGCTAAAAAAAAAACTCCGCGCTAAAAAAAAATTACTCAGACATTTTTTTTCTGCGGGCAGTATTTTTTTTTAGCGCAAATGCCGCAAATTTTAGAAGTGGTAAAAAAAAGTGTTATGGGTGATTCCCTAGGCACCTGTGGGGGATGTGGTGTGTGCGGGGACCCCATGACAGCACGGGTGATGAAGCAAGTTTGATTTTGACCCCCCCCCTCCCCCCTCAGCTTGGACCACCAACCTTTCGCCCACCCCTCTAGACCCCCTCTGGAGCGCCAGATTAGCAGGACGAGGCGCTATACAAATATTTTTTGTTGCCCAGACATGTTCAATGCAATCGTCAGCCCGCGGACAAGGGGCCCTTGGTGCGGGATGCTGCCACCCACATTGAGCACTGTGTCCGATCCATCTACTCCTCAAGCGGAGCTGCTAGCCTTGCTAGCGGTGCCCCAGTCAGCAATGAGTGTGGGCGCAGCGTGGAACCGCGTGGCCACCAGCGTTTCGTGGCCCGTTGTGGAAACCCGGGAGTGGAATTGCGGTACACAATGTGAAATGTGGGATGTTCCACGGGATTGTTTGTTTCACAACCCCATATTGGTCAGTATTGTTGCGCCCCTTGAGTTGGGGTTAGGGATTCGCAATCCACGCTTTGTTGCGGGGCCCCTTGAGGTGGGGTTAGGGACTCGCAATTCACGCTTTGTTGCGTGGCCCCTAGAGGTGGGGTTAGGGACTCGTAGTCCACGCTTTGTTGCGTGGCCCCTTGAGTTGGGGTTAGAGACTCGCAATGCACGTAGTTATGTTGCCATGTGTGCCAATTAAGATGCAAGGGGTTGGTTTACTGGACTTTACCTTAGGCTCCTCAAACATAGGGCACCTTATTTTCCTATTTCTTACCCTACCCTGTCCCGTTTTGACATACACCTCGTAAAATCGTACAATGTCTAACAAGTGTGTTTGTGGGGCAGTTGGCGAGCTACCTATTGCTAGCCTAGCAACCAGCTTGCAGCAGGCGTTTGGTGCCATCTCACGCAACACCAGAACGGCATGCATGGGCTGTTTCAAGCTTGCCAGCGTAGCGGCCCTACAGAGCCTCTTTGCTGCTACCCCATCCCCGCAACCTACCGCGGCAGTACCAACAACGGCAACAACCTAACCTACGCCCGAGACGCCAAGTGCCGAGGACAATGGGTTCGCAAGTCTGGACAGGGAAGCCTTCCCCACGAAAAAACTTGCAAGCACGGCGGCTAGAACTTTTGATGGTCGCTTTATGTCCATACCCGGTCACAACCGTCGTTATGAGTGTGCGGAGCAAGGTTGCGGAACCCAGCGATGGGTCTACCACGACCACGATGCTGGCTGTTGGAGGGTTAAAGAAGTCAGGATCTGTGAGCACAACACCCGTTCAGCATACATGCAAGGCACAGCCCTGCACTTGCCGCTACCAATGACGCTGAAGCTGCAAGATTTGCTAGCTGGTAATCGTCCCCAACGGGCACTGGCTCTTATGCGAGAAGCATTTTCGAGTGACGCATTGGTGAACAAAATGACCGCCCGGTGGACAACGAATTGGACGCAGCGTCGTATGCCACCGCCCCCTAGTACCAAAGCGGCATGGGAGAAGTGGATCAATGATTTGGCCCCTGAGACGAACGACGGGCATGACCCATATTGCTTCATGCACACCATCAAGGACGATGGGTCATGCTTTGTTGCGGGACTTACCACACCAAACCTCATCCGTAATGCGCGGAGAGGTCGAGGAAAGGATTACCTATCCATTGATGGGCGATTCTTGATAACCGTAGAAGGATTCACAATGCAAATTGTGGCCACATGTGACCGGGCACATCACTTGTTGCCCTTGGCCGTGTGTGTGGCCATTGCGGAACGCAAGGAAGTGGTGTGTCCGCTTTTGGCAGCCCTTCGTGAAGAAGTTGAGAAGGACGGTATGCCCTGGGCGCCGACAAAGGGCATAGCCGATCATGCAAACGCCTTCCGAGACGAGTTTGCTGCGCAGTTTTCCGGCATGGAGGTTGCAGACCGCTTCTTCCAAGTGGCCAAGAAAGTCCGGGATAAGGCTCCAATGCTCGGGTCCTTCTAAAAACCCGTGATCGCAGGAGTTCGTCGCGTGTCTCAGTTGCCATCAGCGACTGTGCATCAACAAAAGAAGCGGGACATGCTACCCGAATGGTCAACAATGGGTGTGTTAGAGCAATTCCTCTGTGCATTTCAAAAGGAGTACGTTGGTACTTCGTGGTGTGTGGCCACTCTTCCGGGTGGGTACCTCACCACAAACAATGCGCAAGAGGGAATGAATTCTGGTGTGAAGTGTGTTTGGACGAGGCACGAGCGGCGTCGGTTGGTACCATTTTTGGACACGGTGAGGCGGATGCTCCGCAATTGGTCACATGACCGGTGTGAGGCCCTGCCCGGTCTGTATCCTGATAAGGCGCAAATTGCGCGGATTGTAGCTGCGTATAACGAGCACATGGTGTATTGCGGGAGACATTGGTGGTCAAAAGCGTCTGCAAATGGTGTGCCGTGTGCCATCACCGAACAACAGGCCATCACGGTGCAGCAAGCATTGCAGGCGGGGCCGCTCGACGAGGAGGCCTGCAACTTGCTTGAAGAGTACCGACGCTTCAATGCGGAACATTGCTTATGCACTGAGTTTTGGAAGTATGCCTCGTGTTGGCATGTATTTTGGGCGCAACAAAAAGTGGATGGGGTGTGGGACGTAGTCCGCATCCATAATGCAGGACTGATGGGTTATGAACAACATCCTCCTACAAAGAAGCAGAAGACAACGACGTAGGAGGCTGACAAGGAACCGACAGTCCATTTGGCGGAAGTCCCGAAGGCAAGACGCCCTGAGCGTGGCACAAAACAGAAAAAGAAAACTGTCACCAAGCGGCCCCGAGAGGAAGACTACTACCCCGAGATGCCCGGTGACGGTACCTCGTTGAACGATAATTGTTTGTCGCAGTGGGTGGAGCAGACCCTTTGCCAGAACGAGGTGGACGACCCTATGCACTGGAACTCACTGATAGGCGCCATTGTAAGGCATCGCGAGGGTAAGGATGACCGGTGGGCCTTTTACCTCAGGTGCCACTTTGCTATTGTGAATACTACCGCACAACGTGTTGCGGGTGCAGGGGAGCAAGGCACACATTGGATCGTTGTTGCCTTTGATGGCCGTTTGCTAGACACGCCTGCCTTTACAGTATATGCGTGCAACCTAATGGATACTGACAGGGTACTTCGCCCTTTTTTGAGGAGTTGCCATGAAAACAACATCAAGGTACCCCACACAATCCTCGGGAACCAAAAAGATGGGTGGACATGTGGCTATCGTGCCCTCGTATTCGTTGGCATTTTGGCCCGTACTGACCGTCATGTCGACCTAGGTGCCATTACCCTACCACTCATGGAACACCGCTTTGTCGAGGAGGTCCAATTGGGGTTAAAGGACATGGTGGTGCGTGAACAGGAAGTCATTGATCAGGAGATCCAGGACATTGCGGGTAGCCTGTCTTCTGTGTCCAAGTAGGAAAAGTTGTGGCTTGCATAAGTTCTTCATTGTCACAATGAAACGAAAGTCGCTTGGACTCAAGTTATGGTGAAGGGACGCTTGAAGGAGCAGGGTGTCCCAGTACGTTGGGTTCTTCCACCACACACCGAGCCTCAGGCTCCCTTGAAGCACTTGCGTAAGGAACAAACACCAGTAATGTTGCCCTCGGATGATGACAACATTTCGGCAGACAGCCCAGAGGGCCCCCATCCCCCCCCTAGCCCTAGTGCAACGCCTAACTCTGCTCCATGTGACATGGAGGGTGGCCAGTGCGTTCCTACTACTAGCATTGATTCCCTCATCGGTGCCGTGGATAAGGTTTGGCAACCCAAAGACCTTATGTCGGCTGTTTATGTGCACCCTTTGCCGTCTGGTGCGAAGAGTTTTCTACATAAAGCATGTGTTGTTGCCGTGCATGACACTGAGGTCACTGTTAAGTGGGCAACGGATAGGAACCAAACAAAGGTTACCGCCTCGGAGGTCCAACAGAACCAAGAAGCAGCATGGGCAGCTTTCTACAAAGCCCACATGAGTTCATCTCCTGGTTCCGCGAAGGGCACTCGGTCTGGAAACTTTGATACCTCCTCAGAGATGGCCGTGTTTCCTGAATCCGCAACACAACAAGCCCCCCTCCCCTCCCCTACCCCCCAAGAAACCCCCGCAAAGGTACCACCACCGCCCCAGCAGGAGACGCAAGGTGCCCTTGTCCCCATTGAGGGAGGGGATGTTGAGGTGTTCCAGAATCGCCCGGTTGCCAAGGTAGGCTGGAGAGCTTACCTAGTGCCACGAAACTACGGTTAATAACCTCGATTTTGATCAGGCAACCTGCACAGAACTACACAAGTGTAGGGGTGGCACGGAAGAAGTCACGCGCAGCCTGGATGCCCAAAGCAGGGATTTTGCACAGCGTGTGAATGCTGATCGGTTGACATGCATTCTCCTTCGTGTTTTTGGGAAATGGATGACTGAAGCGAGCATCGTTGAGTTGTCTCATTAACTCCATTCAAGGCACAGCATTCTATGGACCGATTCCCCTCCCCCCCCTCCCTTCTCACTGCAGACAGTGCCCAGCAGTCTATGGGTGCAATTTTGTTTGGCGATGCACGTGGTCATTTCAGAGAGTTCATCGCAGGGGATCACAGGTACTATCCACCTTGGCCAGAGCCCATGTGCCCAGATCCATCTGCTCAAAGAACAGGGGTCTTCCTTCGCTGGGGACGTATGCACAGAGTTCATCGCACAGGATCACCGGTACTATCTGAATGTTGTAAAGTAGGGTACTCAGCCACCTTGGCCAGAGCCCATGTGCACAGATTCATCTGCTCAGAGAACAGGGGTCTTCCTTCCCTGGGGGACGTATGCAGAGAGTTCATCGCAAAGGATCACAGGTACTATCTGCATGTTATAAGGTAGGGTACTCAGCCACCTTGGCCAGAGCCCATGTGCACATATTCATATGCTCAGAGAACAGGGATCTTCCTTCGCTGGGGGACGTATGCAGAGAGTTCATCGCAAAGGATCACAGGTACTATCTGAATTTTGTAAAGTAGGGTACTCAGCCACCTTGGCCAGAGCCCATGTGCACGGATTCATCTGCTCAGAGGACAGGGGTCTTCCTTCGCTGGGGGACCTATGCAGAAAAGTCATTTGAACGGATCATACGTAATGTGTGAATTTTGTGAAGTAGGGTACTCAGCCACCTTGGCCAGAGCCCAGGGCCACAATTTCAAGGGTGGGAATAAAGTGCTTGCAGTGGAGGGCTCTGAGTGCACGATCACGTGGCACACAGAAAAGAAAGCCAGTTCCCATTCTATTACAGATGTGTTTCTTACTGCTCTTCATAGCATTCCGAGTTCGGATAGCGCATCAGAGGCCCCTTTGTATCTGGAGTGTGAGCACGAATCCACTGACCCAAAAACGTCCCTACGCTCAGCTGCCCAGCACAATACCAAGACACAGGGTGATCTAGCCAAGCTTTTTCTGCTCGTTTCTTCTGGAGTACCACGTGCCACTCACGTGGCTGTGCTGCAGTGTTTGACAGCCATAGTTATCAAATCCTTACAACCCTGCATCCGAGCACAAAATTTTGTGCATTTTCTGCGGCTTTCGAAGTCTGCCCAGTCAAACCCAAGTTCCAGATTCCTTGCTCAGACTCTGAGAGGTGGTAATTCAAGCACTACTCAGTCAGTGCACAAGTTTGCCCATAATTGCATGCTCAAGTGTTGCTCTTTCCAAATGTCTTCAGATGATGGGTCAACATAGGCCGACCAGGGTGCACAGAGGGAGGGATGCTGGTTCTGTATTTGTTTGGGTCATTTCCAAGAATCCATGGCACTCCAGCCCTTGTCCACAACGAAGGCGTCTTGTGCATCAGTTACACAGTGACAGGTTCCCATGCCATCAAATGGGTTGCATTATCCATCATCCTCACGTAACCTAAAGTGTACTGCAACAACACATTCAGAAAGTGCATCTGGCATCGGGCAATCTTGTTGGCAGTGGTGTCATACTGGGCGTCATGTTGTCCCTAGATGCAACGCAGTGTGAATCAGTGGTTTCTATTGCATGTTGCCTGTAAGGGCAAGGCAGGGACGTGGGGGTAGCGTTATCCGTTATTTTATTTTTTTTTTAGATGCGGAATATCTTTTTTAGAGGTTGTATTTTTTCTTAGATCTCAAGTTCTGTTCCTGAAACGTTGTTTTATTTTTTTTTAGATTATTTTTTAGAGGGCCATCTAAAATTTTGATCACTTCCGACCTTCTTTTTAGATGGTTTGTATTAAATTTTAGATGTTTTGTATTTATTTTTAGAGGTTCTATTATTTTTTAGCGCATCTAAAAAAAAAATTTTCGCATCTAAAAAAAAATATTATCTCAGTGACCCAACAGCAACGGAAAGAGGAAATAAAGTTTTGCACTCCCTAAATCCAGTTGCAATTTAAACAGTGCTGAAGGGTCCAACTTGGGGAAATAAGGCCTCATGCTGTTTGGACACGCCACGTTCTACATGCGTCCCTGGAACCCACTGACAACAACGTTATAGCGCAACTTCATCCCTGCAACACCTGCACTTTGGGGTTGGACCCAACCTTGTCACAGCACAAAGCAATTGGTGCAAGGCTGTAAGTGTGGCACGTGCAGCAGCCCAAGATTTGGCGTCTTCCACACAACACTGGATATCCGTTTCTACGGGGAAAAGGGACTTTCAACTTTATGGCTCGAAAAAAGCGACGGAAACAGCACCTCAAGCTGTTGCTGGCTGCCGGTTGGGCAAGGGGGGTGCCATCTTGGGCGGGCGTCACAGACAGTGGGTTTGCCATTCGCCCTGTCATAGGAGAGGTGCTAGCAAATGGTTCGGCAATTTTGTACCCTTAGGTTTTTGGGGGTTCGATTGCGCAGCAGGGCTGAAAAGAGGGAAACATTCACCATCATACCCCCCCCCCCCCAGCTCCCGCCGCTCAGATGGGCAAAGACTGCACTCAACAGGCAATCAGACGAGGTTGCGACAGGCCCGCACAAGCGGGGGTGATGGCAAACACATTAACAAATGCGCAGCCAGTGAAGCACACAATCCCAAAAACATACCACACCCCACAGGCAAGCCCCCCAGTATCCCAACTCAAAGATTTCTCCACAACCAGCAGCGCAATCGTCAAGCACCACTGCACACATCCGCCTGGGTATTCGGGCGACTGACGAGTACCACACCACAGCCCACACCCCACAGCATGGGCTGGCGCCCACCAACTCCAAAACGTGGCTGAAAACAGCCGATGGCATCATTGCAGCCATCCTCTCGCAAATTGTGCTAATAACGAAAACAACGTTATGGCCCTCATTTATGCGAGAGTGAGATGCCAAAGGAGGAGCAACGGTCGTTTTGTTTCCCTTTCCGTTTTTCTGAGGCATTTGGGATGGTTGCCTTGAACGAGATAAAGATGCTATTGCAATACAGTTGTGCACAAATGGCTGGAAGGTTGGGTGTATTTCAATGACCGTATTGCCTCTGTCCCCGCAATATCAGGGATTGGTGTGATCGCACACTGCGTGCACACTGCATGCTAAACGCAGTAGTGGTGGCGAAGCCAAGAGTAACCAGGACAATCATAAGATCAGCGCACTGGTTCGCCGGGCACTTGATCAGGGCCTTTTCTTATACAAGAAAGCACCTAAGCTCAAAAGGGACCGCCAAAGCGGGCCAAAATCACCGAATTCGGGCCAGCACCCAAGAAACCTGGGATTCCACACTCCCCAAAAACCGAGTTCGGATTCAAAGCGAAACCAGTCTCATAGCCCACATTTCTCACTTGGTCCTTCATTGCTGGTGCACCGCTATTGGATCATTTGTTGTGGTATCACCATCACTCCTCCGGTTTGAACGTCTCGTACACAGCGACCCCAACGAGGACGAGCAACAGCAGCACCGCAAATCCGGCGCCAAGATAGCCACCAATGTCCCCGAGGCCGGTAGTCCCACTGGTCTCCACGTACGCGAGCAATGAGTACCCCACTGCCCAGAACCCAACGAAGGCAGGCACGAATTTCTCCAGGATACCTTTGTCCTTTTCTTTGGCAGGTTGTGACAAGCGCCGCGGCTGCACACCCTTGTTAACTAGGGGTGGCATCTGTTCATCTTGCGTTGCACGTTGTTGTGGCTCCTCAGAGCTTGGCTGGGACCGAAGAGGAGAGGCTCCTGGTGGAAGTGGGATCATGAAGTCAAAAGGGAACCTCTTGAAAACGCGCACTCAGAACACACCTGTGCGATCTTGCAGAAGGGCTTGTTGGTCCAATTCGGAAACTACCCACTGGAAAGCCCACTTGGAGACCCTTTTAACATGCCCCATTCTCTATCCACGCAGAGAACTCAAGCCAAACCTCAGCTTGCATGTTTTTTGCAGGTGGTCCCCGACCCCTTTCCCCCACCCGTCACCCCATCTTTGCCTTCGAGCCTCTTTTCGTGGGTGTGTCAATTCGGCTCGCCTTGAACCAGTCCTGTAAGGGGTGGGTGTGCACCTGGCTCGGTCCAAAATCAAACTTTGTTGGGATGTCTTGTCTCAGAAACCTTCTTCAATATCATGTCTCACGCCTGCTTTGTAGAATGTGGAAGCAATCCCCGAGTGAAAGACCCAAACATACTTCTGAGTGCATCACTAACCTAGCCTTACACAAGTCAGTGACCGTAACGGTGCGTTCCCACTTCATGAGCACTGCATACACCTCGTCTAATAACATGCTCATGAAATTCATGACCGGGCTCAAGAGCGAGGAGGACTACCAAATATCTGTAACTAGAGACCTACGTTAAAACCAATACGGTTAATTCTAATTTTTAATATATGAAAGGGGGTAAAAATTAACCTGGCAAACATTAACACATTAACCAAATTTTGGGTCATTTGCACCGCTTTGCTTGTGTGCGTACCATGCCCACTTGCTTGGGTGGTCAAAGGGTGCCCAACGGGTTGCTACAGGGGTTGCATAGTCCTATAGGTGGTTATGTAGCCCCACACATCCCTCTCCGGTCCCCCCACTCACCACACTCCCAACCTCCTTTTTCCCTTGTGTAGCTCTTGTTATGCCTTTCTCTCGTGACACCCTTCTCAAGCTTAGTATGACGCTCACGTGTTTAAGTGGGGCCAAGAGTTTGCGGGACCCTTTGCTCTCCCAACTCCTTGGTGAGTGGGTGGCCTCATCCCCTTTGGCCAAGGCCCGGTGGTACTAGGCCACCGAGGTTGCCCAACTCCCGCTCATCCGCAACAAGCAAATAGAGGCCGTGAAGCAATATGCCTCCGTCCTCTTCCCGGCACCCGAATTGATCGGGCTACTTATGGACTTGAATGTCCCCAAGGGAGTTCATGACCCACCAGGGGGCCGCTTACACCGCCGCGACGGGCCTCCCATTGCCCCGCCCCATCCCTTCACGTGACCGCTTCATGGACACATGGAAGAAGATGGTGATGCCCCTTGCGCTAGATCCACCCGTGTCCGTGGCGGATCCCCCCACAAGCAGCCGCTCTTGGCCGTTGCAATCCTGGGCCCGCTACATCCAATCGCGTGCACCCCTTGTGGACACCATCGATTGGAAGCGGCCGCTCACTTTCCTCCTCCGGGGGGATGCCTACCCGTGCGCCGGTGGAAGTTGGACCCAACTATCCATTGGGCTCCTCAACCACGGCGCACGGGCCCGCACACCCGCCTACCTATGGGTGATTAGGATGGCCGTATGCGGGGATAAGGACATGGCCGAGCTAGCGACAATATGGTCCAAAAGCCTGCAGGTATACGGCCGTTTCGTTTCGCTTTCGTTTTTGTGTTAATTTCTCGAGGTTAATATTTAATATTTCGCAGATATTAACACCAACTATAAAATTAGTCTAATATTAACCTCGAAAAATTAATGCAAAAATTCATTCTCCTTTTTTTGTAGGTTTTTGCAGCACATTGATGACCGCAAGGGGTTCTAGTAGGCATCACGCTAGTTACGCAGTGTGCTAGCCACCTACTTGTGCGCCGTCCCATTGTCGCCTCTACCTCCCCCATAGTGTGCTCTACATACAAAATATACAACATCAATGCACCTTTTCTTGTATGGCATGGGAACAAACACACACGCACATGCACACACACACACACACAATGATATTGGCACCCCCACACACCCGTCCCCTCCCACACACATCCTTCCTACCTCCTCCCTTTGTCCTCCCCCTGCCCTTGTGGTTAACGTTTGGGAGGGTATGCCCCTTTCTTTTTGCAGGTCTTTTGGCGATGTACGTAAAATATTTTGATCATTGGACCAATCAAAAAAGCTGGTTGGTATGTATCTTTGGGTGTGTGTGTGGCCAGATTGTAGGGCGTAGATTGCCCCAAAGCTGATAAAGGGGCTAGTTCATGCCTTGTTTGCACTGCCAATCCCCCCCCCTTGGGATTGTGCTGTGTGTGGGGTGTGATGTGTGGTGTGTGGTTTTTAGGGGTGTGCCATGTGGGGTTGTGGTGTGTGGGGCTGTGGTGTGTGGGGTTGTGATCTGTGGGGCTGTGGTGTGTGGGAGTGTAGTTTCTTGGGATCTGGGTCAAAAGGTCCTGAAACCCCCAGAGCAACCCCCCCCCCAACCAAGTTGGGTGTGTTATAGTGCTGTGTGGTGTCCCCGTGGTATGTAACCCCCCCCACAAGGGCCCCTCCAAACCCCCCCCCCAGCGTCCCCAAATGGTGTGGCACAACAGTGATGCATGCCCCCTGGTGTGTTTCGCTTTGTGTTGTGCATGTTTTTGTTCAGGTTAATATTTGAAGCGGTGAGTTAATTTTTGTAGGTTAATATTAATGCCAGCGACGATTAATATTTAATATATTAAGTAATATTTGGCCGGATAGTATTAACCTGCAAAAATTAATACCAGGGGGCGAAAACTTAACTTTCGGTTTTTCGTGGTTTTTTCGCACATGCAACACGTGGAGGGGCGGCCACACCACTGCACACCACACACCACAGGCCCACCCCCCACTGCCCCACACACCACAGCCCCACACGCCACCGCCCCACATTCCACAGCCCCACATGCCACAGCCCCGCACCATACAGCCCCAAGCCCCACAACCCCCAGCACCACAAAGCACCACACCCCCAAACACCACAGCCTGGCACGCCACAGCTACACACCCCGCAGCCCAACACACCACAGCCCTTCACACTTGACGCCCACACCCTACAGACCCACACCCCACAGGCTCAACCGCTCACTGCCCCATACACCACAGCCCCACACACCACCACACCACATCCCACAACCCCACACCACGCGGCCCTACACCCCACAGCCCCACACCCCACAGGCGGAGGCACCACAGCCCCAAACACCACAGCCCAGCACGCCATAGCCCCACAACCCGCAGCCCAAGACACCACAGGCCCACCCCCCACTGCCCGACAGCCCCACACACCACAGCCGCACACACCACAACCGCATACACCACAGCTCCACACACCCCAGCCCTGTACACTGCATCACCATCCCCACAACCCCACACACCTCAGCCTGACAGTCCAAAGGCCCACACACCACAGGCACATTGCCCCCGTTGTTTCCAGTTAATTTTTCGGCCGCCACCGTTAATATCGGCAGGTTAATATTTAATTTTTAGACCGGCGTTCAAAATATTAAAATTAACGGTTCATATTAACCTTCAAGATATTAAAAAATCGTCGCCAAAATTAATTCTGGCCCTCAGTCCCTCCTGCACTGTTTTTTGCACCCATAATGCACTACAACCCATCATAGTGCCGCAATGCACCCCCACAGCATCCCCACCCACGCATGCAACAACCCCACACACCACAGCACCAAACACCAAATCGACAGGGCATGGCCCAGTACATCGCAGCCCCACACAGCATAGTCCCACACACCAGGGCCCGGGAGACCACATGCCCACACACCACAGTCCCACACAGCATAGCCCCACACGCCACAGCCCCGCAAACCACAGTCGCACACAACAAACCCCTAGAAACCACACCCCCACACACCACAGCCCCACACACGACCCCACACACGACAGCCCCACACACGACAGCCCCACACACCACAGCCCCACACACGACCCCACACACGACAGCCCCACACACCACAGCCCCACACACCACAGACCTAGAAACCACATCCCCACACACCACAGCCCTGGATGCCACATCCCCACACAACACACTCCCCGGGGGGGGGGGGGCATTGCAAACAAAGCCTAAACTAGCCGCTTTATCTGCTCTGGGGCAATCTACACCCTACAACCCAGCCACAATGCACATGTACACACCCACACACGCACAAACACACACACAAGACACACATACCTCCAAGCTTTTTTGATTGGTCCTGCCTGCAAAAATGTTTTGACGCACATCTCCAAAAAACCTGCAGAAAGAAAGGGGCATACCCTCCCGAACCCAAACCCCGAGGGCAAGGGGAGGAAAGAAGAAGGATCAGGGAGGGATGTGTGTGGGAGGGGACGGGTGTGTGGGGGTGCCAATATCATTGTGTGTGTGTGTGTGTGTGTGTGCAGAAAAAGGGGGGGGACATCCACTTTAGTACGGCACAAGAATTATGCATGCCCCCTAGTGTGTGTGGCTTGTTGTTGTGCATTTGTAGGGAGGTTAATATTTGCGGCAGTGTATTAATTTTTCGCAGGTTGATATTAATGCCGGCAACTCATTAATTTTTAATATTTCAAAAATTAATTGAAAAATTAATATCAAAAATCAATCCCCAGGACGGTTTTAATATTTTTTCGCAAGGAAACCGGTGAGAGCCCCCCCCCAGCCCCCGGGTGAAAATGGCACCCGATCCGGTAAGGCACCCCATGGGGGTGCAGTTTTTCTTGTTTAAACTCCTCAACCCCCCCCAAAAGGGTCAACTTTGGGTTAACGCATTAATGTTTTACCAAATATTAAACATATTGGTTTTAACATAGGTCTCTAGGATATATATATTGTCCACGACTCTGGCTCCCAGAATTACCGGGACCTGTGCAGGCAACTTTGGATCAGGGCACAAGGGGAGTGGACCACATCCAACATTGCAGCCCTGTAATCCAGGACTGTCACAGAATTTGTTAGCAGGAGTCTCTCTTCGGAGGTGTGAATGAATGCGAGCTGGCCTTGCCTATTCTATCCCTGGCCTTATCTCCACCCTTTGCAAGGCTAAACCATGTCAGTAAGACAGTGTGGCAATGGCAAGCAACGAGAAAAGCGATTCAATGCAGTGCAAGCATGCACAGCAAAGGCTCAACAACTTATAGTCATGAGAAAATGAAACCCATTTCCGCCAAAACTAGTTCAATACCATGCATGTGAGCAAAGCATGTGAGCATGTGAGTGTGCTCATCTTGGCGTACCCCTCCCGTGCCCTTCCTCGCATTGTCCTTTTTTGTACCATCTCTTCACCTGTGAAAACATGTTCTTTGCTTGACTTCAATGGAGCCCTACAAGCTCTTCGCCACGCCCCCCCCCCCCCCGTTTGCAAACTGTTTTCCGTCTTACAAACCCACTTCCGAAACCATGGCATGGAATAATGGCAAGAAATATTCCCACAATGTTCGCCCCTTTGACGATTTTCCCGGCTTACTTTGCTTCATGTCGGTATCTTTGGTCTTTCGTGATGGAACAAAACACTTAACATGGATGGTTGGTAACCGCCTCTATGCTTGCCAGGATCTGTTTGTCTTCACAGTTTCCTGGCCTATTGAGGTGGAGCCAGTGACACACCAATGACTCGGGATGTTGTGCGGGGTGCAGCCCCAGTGTAAAGGAATTGAGTGGTGGTCAATCGTGCGGACACAACCACAGCAGCTAGCATCGTCCCCAAACCAGCGACCAACGCGAGAACTCCCCACGAAAGACGACGGGAGACCGTGGGATTCCCACGCAAATCGACATCAGCGGCTCCATAGGAAGAGAATGGTGCGGAACTCGAAGAGATCATGTAGCACTTAAAACAGTGAAGACGAAAGTGCATCCGGTGATGTTACACAATGGTGTAATGGCCTGCCAAATATTACCCGCAAACATGGTCCATTTTCCCGAGCTGAAATTACCTCGTCCTCCCGCGGCACGGCCAATGCAAGACAAAGTTGTCCTGCACCTAAACCAAGTCCAAGTCAAGCTAGCGGGGAAAGGGACGTTGCGTAACGTACACCACGCAACCGGCACACTGTGCACCACGCCTTTTGTTCGCTGCACTATGCACACTGCACACTATGCACACTTTACACTACAGGGCACGCTTTGTTTATAAGAGGGGGGGGGGGTCTTTTGGCTCGAAGACCCACCCACCCCAAAAAAATCTTGACCCAAAATTTGGCTGAGGGAAAATCAAATTTGAGTAGGGGCCCTTTGTGGGACCCAACCAGACCCCCCCCCTTTGGTATTAATTCCTTATAAACAAAGCCTGCTACAGGGCGGGGAGGGGGGATTTTCGCGCCAAGTTCAATTCAGTAAAATTCGTGTTGGTAAATTCCGCTGTGGGAAATTTCGCAGAGCCCCCTGGATTTTGTGTCTTACCCCCCCACCAGAGTCCACAGTGTGTACTGCTAGTGTGCGAGAAATTCGCAGAGAACCCTGAATTGCACGTGGGAAATTTCGCGGCTAATTTGAAACGCGAAATTCGCCACGCGGAATTAAAGTGCCACGAACCCCCCCCCCCCCCCCTATACGCACACTTTGGCATGCACACTCTGCACACCACGCACTCTGCACATTGAACCGGACACACAATACTGAACACAGTGAACGGTGTGCCGTCCTAAAGACCTAGTAACACCAATTTTTTCTACGCCGCAGGGCTCCAGGGGAACGCTCAGTTTCTGGCAACGACGTCAGTTGCAAATCTTGTGTATGCAGGACCATCCACAAGACCGGCCAGTTTCAGCAGTATTCCAGTTCAGGCCAAACCCATTTCGAAACTGTCCAGGCTTCGGACAAAGCCGAAATCCCCCCCAAACCCCAAAGGTTGCACCTGTTACCCGCAGTTGAGCAGTGCATGTCTTTGCTTCTAGAGGGCCCAAATGGAAAGCCACATGGCTGCTCCATTTATGGGTGAGAGCTTCTGCAGTGGCGTATGCTGAGTGACCTTGGCCAACAGATTGCAATGGAACAGTGCTTGTCTTTGTGCTCAGGCAGGGGTGTCCTTAAGAGCGAAAAAAAAATAGCCTTCATAATGCAGACAGAAACGAACGTTGACGGGGACGCTCTCTGCTTCGTGGTCAAGACATGGGCAAGACACAAGACCACAGAAAAAGTATTGAACAATGGTTGGCAGTAAGCGGCGGTTGGCGGTTGGCGGTTGGTGGCAGTTGGCGGTGGTTGGCAGTTGGCAGTTGGCAGTTGGCAGTTGGCAGTTGGTAGCGGCAGTTGGTAGCGGTTGGCTGTTGGCGATTGACGGTTGGTGGTGGTTGGCAGTGGTTGCCGGTTGGCAGTTGGTGTTCACTGGGGGCTGTCCTTAACAAAAAAAGGGGGGGCTTCTTAAGGACACCCCTATGCTCAGGGTACGGGAGCGGGGGGGGGGGGGGGGGCTGATGGCTTGGTGGGTTTGGCAGTGTTTAAGGCCGGTCACTCAAGCTCACCGTTTCAAAAATTTGGAATGCGTCAATTCCCTGCGGTGACATCACTTCAACATTAGGAATATGGTCCATGCTGACCCCCCCCCCATGGAAAATCATATATCTGGCTTTTTGACTTTCCATGTTTTGTCTTTCCATGTCGTTGACTTCCATGCCACCCTATAGGTACACCTGTCATGCACTTTGCACTGCGCCCCTGGGTGTAAGGGGTATTCTTCATCATGATTCCAACTACCCCATGGGGTTGGCAACGGCTTAAAAGGATTTCATGCCTGCAGTTTGGAGGCCTTTATATAGTGCTTCCATGTTACACGTGACTTTTTCATTTCTTTTTGTTTCCTGTGCTACATTTCTTGGAAATGAATTTTAAAATGCGAATCCTCATTTTTGCATGACTTTACTTTCTGATGCTACCATCATAGTCCCAATTATTGAAACAGGACAGTATTCTTTTGGAACAAGAGCTCTATGCCTTTCACTTCTCAAAACGGGGCAACATTACATCTTTCCATGTCCAAAAGGTGCCAAATCCCTCCTCCGATTTCAATGCTTTGTCTTTCCATGTTCACATCTTTCCTTTTTTTTTCTGGCGCCAACCCAAAATTATTCAAAGCTGAGTACTCAAGATAGCTCTTGGAAACTCGGCATCTGACACTGAATTCCTAGCAAAATTGGGGCACTAAGGCACCCATAGCTCATATGGTGCACATGGTGATGCTCTCAATTGCAGTAGGTGACCAACATGGAGGCTACAAATCAGTGATTAGTGAAAATCATTGTGTGGCACGTTCCTAGAGATGGTGCATGGAGGTAATGATGTTGCGTCTTTTGGTCGGAGAATCTAGGTCACTCTAGTGCCCTTTGTGCTGTTTTCCTAAGGCATCCAGCCTCCGGCAGCTATGGCGCCTCCTTTTCGGTGAAGGGCATTGCTACAAGTGTCGCATGCACTCCACCACCCATAGCTTGCACGTGATGTAGCAGCGCTCTACCCTATACTAGTGGCACCGATGCGCCGGCACTAGTGCTCAGAGCGACTACACTATCCATGTGGCCGCCGTAACAGAGGCAGTTGTCGGTGTTGCGGGAGATTGTTGCCGAGTCACATGCCATGTTGGTGGGCATCACGTAACATTGTTTCCGGGTAGTATCGAAACCATGGCTAGTTGAGGTATTGTGACGCCTATTGCGCAGTGGGGCAGTGCGGGGAGGCTTGCGGTTGTTAGTCCAAATAATGCACCATTCATGCCCAGGTGTAGTACCCTTGTGGCTATCGTAAGGTATGCTAGGCTTTCCACAGAGTCACTCTTGGGACCCATGAAATTGCACCTCTACGCCATTTGGTGTGTGCCAAGGTGTACCACACCCGTTGACGGAGGACAACATCTATGGGATTCGGGTGTGTGGTTTGGGGCCAAGGCTTGGTGTATTGAGCGAGCAAGTTGTCAGCGGCGGCCACGGGTGTCAACGGGTCACACGGTGGCATGGCGAGTTGGCCCACGGGTTTGCCAACTTCATTCAACACATGGTATCGGTGCCACGCCATGCACTCCCCAAGTTGAGAGGCATCTTACAGTGGCAGTCGACTGTTGTCAAATTCCGGAATGCACACATATGCCGTGTGATAGAGGTTGTCGGTTGTGGCCCTTGCTGACCAATCCGATGCATAGTCACTCCACAACTCCCAAGTAGACACCCAGAGGTTGTAGATTGTGTACAAAAAAATCGACAAGTCGTGTAATTTTTTTTGTGGTAAAGTCGTGTAATTTTTTCGTACAGTAAGTCGTGTAATTATATAAAAAAAATTAGACCCGTGAAAAAAAAAAGCCGTCGGTGCGTGTAATTACTTTTTGTAGCAGGTTGTGTAATTATTAAAACAACATTGAAAAATTGGCAGAAGAGAAATGCCACCTTTGCAATACGTACACAACTGCCGGTTCCGCACGGCACTCCATGGCGACCTTAACGATGGGACACCGAGTGCACAAAGCACAAAGTACTCCGGGTGGCCACCATTAAATTGGGACTCAGGCAATATAAGGATACGGACAGGGGTAGAAGGGATATCCACTCAAGTGCACTAAAGGTCCACAGGCTCTCGCATCGTGTGCAAAGACTGCTACAAGCAGTGCCGCAAATGGAAACTTTGTGGCCATCAAAGTATTGGGATGCGGCCAATATGATAGCATTTGAGCGGGGTGGTGTTGGCATGAACACTGGCGTGAGTCTCAGAATGCACCTTGAACTTCTGCGCTGACACATGTCACTCAAACACAGAGCACGGAACTTTTTTTTCGGTACCGAAACTTTGCACCATGCCAACCCTTGGTGACAATCATTCTCCCCATTTTTGCTGGTAACATTGTCAGCCACGGCTCAAATCATCCCCCGGTCATCAAGAGCGTTGCTTCTAACATCAGAAGCGTTTTCCCCGACCAGACCTGTATGTGGGGGCACTGCACCCAACTACGGTCAGCTTTTCCGAGCCAACGTGGCAGGTTGTGCTCCCCACATCCGCGGTTCCATCGGAAGCATCGCTTCCGACATCGGAAACATTTTTGAAGGCGATTTTTGTGCGCGCGCCCCATGTCAGCTGTGCGACATACCTACGGATGACCATAGAACGACCCGCACAGACAAACACCTTTTATAACAAAAAAATGCCTGCCCCCCCCCCCCGCCGCCCAAGCCACCACCACCACCACCACCACCACCACCACCACCACCACCATCACCCATATATAAAGTACACTATTGTACACTGCTCCGCCACTCCTCAAAGACAAGTTGGCCCGGTTACCATTGGCCAGGTGTGGCCAATCACATGTGCCCAATTCCGGGACCAACTCACGGAGCGCCCCTCCCCCCATACCCCCTTCTGCCACACCCCCTCTCCCAGGTGCCCAACAAATCCCCCTCCCCACTCTGCATGCACACGCATAGTTCGGGCGCACCGAAACACACAGCAACAAGAATTAGTTACGGCTTGTTTTCTTGTTTCAAAGCAGCTTCAGTGTCTGTAGGGCAGAAGTCCCCCTCACTCAGCAAATGGGTTAGGGGTGCTTAGCTACACGTCACATTAACATCAATGACGACAAGGGCCGGCCGCTGGGACAAGCTATGCGCACAATGAGGGGCTGTCTTGCGGAACTGTTTTCCGGGAGCGGGCCGTATCCTCAGGGTCAGAACTTTTGACTGTGATAGCATTGCTAGTTGCATCACCATAAGTGTCATCACTCCCACTCCCACTCCCACTCCCACTCTCAGCCCCACCGTCACTGCCACTTGGGGAGTCCCCTCTGTCTGATTGAAGATCCCCTGCGAGCTCAGATGAATCCTCTGCATCAACCACAATACGTCAATGTAGCTTGGCGGACCGCATTGGCAAAATGCGGTGGGCACTGCCATATGCCTGGGTACGTGCCCGGGTGGCACGTACTCTGCAGATGAGTCCGCTTGCGACATATGAGTAACAACCAACACTTGTTGGGTATCATGTACACTAGACACCCTATTTTTTCTCGTTGCCCTTTTGTGTGCCTTGGTCTCTGCCCTACGCTCACAAGACGGCACAAAGGAGCCCACTGAAACATAAGAAAACGTGGACCACCCTTGTAGGCCTCCCAACTAGAACGCCAGCCACTCACAGCAACCACTACGTTCGGACCCGCAACATCCACAAATGCAGTTCAAATCATGCGCATCCACCCTACTGTCAAGCTGCACTAGCAGTGATTGGGTTTGCGGTTGGCAAAGGACCCTCACAGTTGGCAGGGCCAACAATGGGTGCAGAATGCGGTCCACACTAACACGCCACTCTGGCGACAAACTCAAAAAACACTTTTGCAACACGAACACAGACAGGCCTCCACAAGTGTACTTGTGACAGCCTGCTTTTCGGGCCTGGAACTTCATATATAGCTCGTGAGTGAGTGCTATCCCTGATGCTATCTTCTGCACAAGTGGTGGTTAGCGTGGCAAACATCTAGCCTGGTCGCTGTATTGGATCGGCAAGTGTGGCTGAGTGTAGGGGTGCGTAAGTATGAAAGTAAAAGTATGGTAGCATGGTACCATGAAAGTAAAGTGTGGTAGTTGACCAACTTTCTGCATACTCCATGATCAGGTGGATTAGGTACACATTTTTTTTTGCCCCACGCTCGCCATATCCCATGGGGTAGGCCAACATTTGAGTCATATAATACAGCACGACTACCACATGGCGGTAGGAAAGAAAATCGAAAAGGGCACAGGAGAATACAGTTGTGCGCCACTAGCGCTGCAAATCACACGGATCACGGCCAGTGAAGGAAACCCACTTGCGAAATCGGCATTGCACGAGGGTGCGGTACTGTTTGTTGTCCTACTGAACATTGGTAAATTTGTACCGGAGGGGCAACAACACATATGCATCAATGCAGCGCACATGCATCATCCGATGGGACTATGCTCCCAAGTACCCCACAAGCACCGTTGATGCCTCCCTTCAAATTGTGGAGTGCCGGCTAACTCACAAATGGCTAAGCCAAACCTTCAACACCAGTGAACATCCTGCCCGCACCTGAGTGAGTGCAAGTCAGACCGCCCCAGAGACCAAGATTAAAACCAATGTCTTAATTTTTGAGTTTTAATATTTGAAAGGGTTCATAAATTAACCTGTAGATAGTAACATGTTAACCTCAAATAGGGTGATTTCAGGTCACTTGCACCCCTGTTTCCACGCGCATACCACATCCTCTAGGGGTTCTTATGTGGTACATTGTTGCAAAACGGGATGGCAGAGGGTTCCATTGCTATATGGTATGTAGGACATCCCCCCCTCCCCGGACCGCCCACCCATCTCACTCCACACCACAATTTTCAATTGTGTGGCTGTTGTTATGCCTATCTCTCGGGACATTATTGTTGAGCTAAGCATGGTGCTTACACATTTGACTAGTGCCACAAACTTGCGCGACTCTCCGGTCTCGCAACTCCTTGGTGAGTGGGTGTGTTCCATCCCTGTGGTTCGGGCCCAATGGGCTGAGGCCACCTAGGTTTGCAACCTCCCCCTCATCGGCAACAAGCAAGTGGAGGCCTTGAGGCAATACGCCTCCCTCCTCTTTCCCGCACCCACCTTGTTCGGGCTCCTCGTGGACTTGAATGTCCCGGCCCTTGGTACACGCTAGAAGACCCAATTCCGTTGTAGCCTAGATGGCGCTAGAAGGCTAGAACGGAAAAAAAGAGGGGGTTACCCTCCCCCGCGGGGGTAGGTGGTGGGTACTTTGAGGGTTGCAACTTGGACCCCTCTATATGTACTCGGGGGCCCATTGTTTTTTTCACAATTTCACTGTTTTGAGCTGAATTTGTAGTGAAAAAATTTTCGTTCTATCGGCGTTCTAGCGAGCGCCGCTAGAACGCCCATAGAACGATATATTAATGCTCCGCCACTCCTCAAAGAGAAGCTGCCCCAGCTACCATGGCCACATGTGGCCAATCACAGGGTCGCGATGCTCCACCTTACTCACAGAGCGCCGGGTTCCGCCCCCCTACCCCCCGTTTAGCCTGGTTAGCCCCCCCATCCCCACACCATAGGTCACTTGGAAGGTCACTTGGCGGGCCGGTGCCGGGTCATTTGGTGGTAGGTTAGCCCAATTAGCCCGAATAGCCCGATTAGCCCCCCTGCCCCCAGCCCCCCTTTTGCGAGTCACGACACGCAGATCTCTTGAATCACCTAAACTCGAGACATTGGGGGTGGTTCATTTCGTTCTAGCCTAGTCTAGTGTAGCTTCTAGCGAGCGGTGTCCGAGGCCAACAAGAACAAAACTGGAAATAGAACGAGTGAAAGGCTCTAGGTGAGAGGAGCACCTCCCAATTGCTCTTCCACAATGTCCCAAGGGTGTCCATGGCCTTGTCATCACAATTGGCTATGCTCAACAGCCAAAGGCCCGCGTGGGAGTGGGCAAGCGGCTAAATTGGCCTAGGAGATGGTGAGTTGTCCAATTGCCCCCGGCCACGGGGTAGGCATCACCCCGGATGATGGATGTCAACAGGAAGGAGCGCTTGATTGACCGCACCAAGCCCGGCCGGGAGAGGATGTACTTGACACATGAGGCAAAGGGCCCTGACGCCCCGGTGGCCTTGGGCAACACCGTGGCAACGGGGGGATACAATTCTAGGGGGGCGACCAACTCCTTCGAACGGGCTTGGAAGTACCACTCAGTGCAAATTGGGCTGGAGTAGGGGCCACCGGGGACGGTGCGGTGGTACTCCAACTTGCGGAGCGTGTAGAGCTCCGAGAGGGTCCTCCACAAGGACTTGGGGGCCCTCATGTTGAGCACAAGTTCACACATGGCGGTGGGGGGGAGTAGGCAGGCGGTGTATGCCTCAACGGCAGCCTTGCATGCCTCACCCGTGGTTTGGGTGGAAGTGGCGGTGTTCACATATTGGATGGCGTTGTTGAATTGCCGCCGTGCTAGGGGGCATGATAGCGCCCACGTGGCCAAGTAATGGCCCACCTGCTCATCATTGAGGCTAGTAGCCCCACTCAACTCCCCTAATGCCATAGACAATAGGAAAATATCCTCCCCGGTTGAGGAGCGAGCAAGGAGGGAAGTGGAGAGACGTTTCATTGCAAAGAAATACGAAATATCTCAGGGGAATGCCAAGTGTGTGAGAGATGAACATGGGAGAATGCACTAGGGACAATAGCAAGCATGCACGGCGGAACAATGAAGGAAATGGCACTTCTTGGTGGACATTATATCGCTCTAGTTTCATCTAGTCTAGGCTAGAACATCTAGGCTAGAAATTCTAGGCTAGAACGAAGTTGGGTCTTCTAGTGTGTACCAAGGGGACACCGCCTTTCGAATCGTGTCGGAGATTATAACGCACTGGGGGGGCGCCTACTCGGCCACAACGGGGTGCCCGTCACCCAGCCTATCCCCATTCAAGACAAGTTCTTGGACACATGGAAGGAGATGCCTAAATCCCTTAAGCGGAGGCCGCCCATGCCAGTTGCCGACAAGTGGCCCCTATTGGCCGCTACAAACTTGGGGATGCTACGGCAAATCGCATCCCTCGCTAGTGGACACCATCCATCGGAAGAGGCCCCTCACCCTCAGTCTGCAAGGGGATGCCTGCCCCTAGGCTTTATGTCGCTCTTGGTGGGATCAGCTTACAGTATTGGGGTGTCGGGCAAGGGTGCGGCGGCATGGGTGAACGTTGGGACCATGTGCACATTGGCGGGTGAGGCAGCGGCTCGTCTCCACTATCCAGACACTGGCCGCAGCTTGGAGAATGGGGGTTGCATAGGGGACCCACACATTGTGGTGGAGCGGTGCTTGGTTTTCCTATGCATCCTTCATTACTGCATGGCCATTGGGTGCCTCCTGGCGGCCTTCATACAGGCCCTCGGAACTCCCCAAGCAGAACGCCGAGGCCGTTCAAGGGTGCTATACCGCCGCGCACGCAGCGGTGTCAATTTGGTTGCGGCGGCTGCACCCGATGGGGAGGAGGCCCCTGTTTTATACCTCATGTGGGAGGAACTTGGGCTGCTATAGGACTATGTCTTGGAGGATGGCGAGTGGAAAGGCGCCATCGACATGAGGGACCTTCTCCGCGAGTTTTACAATGAGAAGCCGCCGGGACGTTCCCTAATCCCCTCCCCCTTAGTACAACACAATGGCCACATAAAATGAAGTTGATTTGTTTCAACCACCATGCCTCGTTTTTTAGAAAATAATTGCGTCACCACTGCTCATTTCCATATCCTGCTTGGGCCAATAGTGAAACAATGCAAACATGACACGCCCGAGGCACAACCCCGAAAATGTAGGGGTTACGTAGCAATTCTGCCCTCTTGGGCTCCCGAGAAGGCAGGGGTGAGGCAACCAATTGTCTTTTTGTTCCTCTTTTTGGAGACCCCAGAGAATGCAGGGGTTACGTAACATTTGGGCCCTCTTTTGGGCAGCGACTTTTGATTTCGTTCCCCTGTGTCGGGGACTGTGGAGAATGCGAGGGTTACGTGGCAATTCGGCCCTCTTTTGGGCCCCCGAGAAGGCAAGGGTGAAGGTAGAGCGACCGCAGTAGGCGCCATTTGCTGCATTTTGGAAGTTAGTCAAAAAGGATTGCGCTTGTTATTTCCGCAAGTTGTGCAAAACCATGTGCGACGATATATTGCATCAGAAACCGACGCAAGTTGCGAACAAAAACAAGAAGATTGGTTGCAAGTTGTGCCACATGATATTATTTCTGCTTCAGCCCCTTTTTAGTGCGGGTGATTTTCAAGCTGTCTGTGTCACTTTAAAGAACCCCGAGCATAGACACTGCTTGAAACTGGATGTCGTCGGTGGGATGGTCAATGCTTTCTGCTAACAATTGATGTACTCGAAGCATAAACCGGTTGATGGTGGGTGGGATGGGCATCTTGGGTATAATCTTGTTGTCTCTCCCATTCGAGATGCTCACACATGCCTCCATGCAACTAGTAGTCCCTCTTGCTGCACCCGTACCCCCCGAGCAAAGCGGTCCTGTAAGTGTGAAATGAGGGAAGGAAGAAAATGTTCAACTTGCTCGCGTGAGCATGTTTTTTCCTTTGCGGCCTCCGTGAAGTTGAAGAGTTGTTGGAAGGGAGGGGGATGCGGATTCAAAAGTTGAGGAACATCTTCTCTAGCTAACAACAGTTTTTACAGCTATGCAACAACCCAAGAAGGACCCCCCATTCCTTCAAGACGTTTTGGGTAGGAAGCGGAAGCAGCACTTCCCGCATATATGCAAGATGGTCCCATGCATGAGTGGGTGTTGTGTGAACGCAGGGCTCTTTGCCGCAAGCATGGTCCGTATGTTTGGGGAAACAAGGCAGATGTGTTGGCATGTGTTGCCAACCACGCCGCAAGCAAGTAAGTATTATGCACTATTGTCCACACACCTTCTAGAATTGGTTGACTACCAGACTAGTGGCCCTTTTCTTTAAAGTGGGGAGGGTCGTGATGACTACGGCCAAAGCACGCAGTGTATGTGCGAGGTCTTGTGGATGCGGCATAATGGACCATGTGTTGAGGAGTGGTGTCCAGGTGAATTGTTTGTTGAGGTGCATGGCACGTAATTTAGGCCATGACATCGTGTGCTACGGCACATTGTAGACATAAACGATAACACATTGCTCTCCTTTGAAGCATTGAAAGATTTTTCAGTCCCATGTGGTGTGGAGGTCATTGAACCCAAGGAATGGATGATGTCATTAGTGGTGTGTCCGGCACATGGTCGATGGTGGCGTTTTCGTGGAAAAAATGCAATTTGATTTTTGGGGGATCAAATGTCTTGCTTTGTGCGTGTTTGTTTGCCGACGAAGCATCACGAGTGCCATGTTTTGCCGCACATACGAAAGTACAGCAGCCTTTTCCGATCGCTCTTGGCGGGTTCTTTCGGCTGCCGGTAACTAGTTTCAAGCCCTCTGCATTGCTTATGGCACACACTTACTCCCATGGCAGCCAATTTCGATCCGGAGCAGTGGCTCCCCTTCCTTGATGCAATGTGCTACGACCTTGATGCGAGATGCTCTGATCTTCGAGCAATCTTACAATACGGAGATTTTCAAGACGTCCATTGGGTTTTGGATGGCGAGAAACCCTTGGCGGACCTTGCTGAGCCAGAAACTGTGTACACCACCGCCCCAACCACCAATCCGTCAAGCAGCCCCTTTATCCATGTTGAACCCCCCCCCCCCCCCCGCACGTTGACTCTATCACAGTGCATCATGTGGTCCACCCTTTCCAAAATTCGATGGACACCGCTGCTTCTACCACGTGTGGTCATAGCTATCAAAAGGTCATCCCCTTGTGGTTTGTGGACTGTACCATGGTGCCTCATGTGGTCCGACCTTTTGAAAGCTCAATGCAGGCAACGCCCGCCTTATACCATATGTCATCCAACCCTTCGAAAATACATGCACACAATAGACGCACGAATCACAAAACACAAATTGCATGTTCCCACTGCTCATCTTCATACACCGAGCATTCCAACCGAAAGACTAGAGAGCAGAAATATATCATATGCCACCATGAAAGACGAAACGCATCAAACCAAAATTCTGCAACAACAAAAAGGGCAACCTACTTGAATCATACCACCTTTTCGGCGTTCAAATGCCAAACACAACCATTTTCATGCACTTTTTCTTGGGCCTGACTATTTGCATGCTTCCAGGGAGTCCGCCCCAAATGCGGGGCACCGCAAACCACAAGAAATATGCACAATGTCGCGCATGACATGTGAAAAAACGGTCAATCAGAAAAACCCAAATGTACCCTTCGTAAACGGGCAGAAAAGGAACTTTTGAAAAGGGAGCGAAAATCGTGCGAATATGGGTGCACAAATCAAAGATTGGGGCCAGAAAGGACCATTTTCATAGACTTGGAATGGTGGGTACATTTTAAAATTGGGGTGCCTACGAAAAGAAATGGCCCCTTTTTGACACACGACGGTGCCACGGCGCCCCACAAATTGCCCTACTCCTACCGCGGGCTTTCCCTGTGTCTGCGCCGCCATTGCGAACGCATAGATGCGGCAAATTCGCGCGATTTTCGGGCAATTTTCGCATCCATTTTCTCTCACACGCGCACCTACACTGCGTGCCCTGCACCAACTCAAGTACGCCGAGCCACCACAAGCAATGGTCGCATGCCCGCATGTCCTAGGCCCGCCGCATGACCTAGGCCCGCCGCATGTGGATTCTCAAGCACTGTGAGAGGACATGTACACAGTTGAGATCACTAAATGCCGTCTTGCGGGCACGCCGCACCAATCGCCGTATTGCCATGGGCCCTTGTCCACACATGGACCTCTTGGTGACATCCCACCCCCCTCGACGGAGGCTATCATCTATGGTGTGGTTGTCAACCACAACTTGCACACCTAGGCGACCAAGGAGGAGGATTAGTCCCCAACTCTTGCGCAGCATGCGCTTTAGCCTACGGTGGCCGCCTTCCATAATAAAGCATGAAAATTTGGAGAGGATTCTCCACTTGCGGGCAAAGAAATACAAGCGGTCAATCCACAAATGTGACCACAGCAGCTTAGGCCGCTGCAACACAAGTGGGCCTTGCCCATTCTTATACTACATTCACGTAGCTTTCCTACTTTCCCCCCGGACATTCAACCCATTTGCCATGCATACACGCACATCTAGGTGAAGTTGTCCCACCACTCCCTACAAGCATCACCCCATAGTCTGCCTCCCACCCGCTTGTTATTCATTCCCCCCTCCTCAAGGCATATGGTAATGATTGCGTGCAACTGCCGGCTGCGCATGAATTGCGCAACTGCGGCACACTCCAACGTAATGTTTCCCTTCCCGTTTGCCTTGTCATTGTTCAACCTCCCCTTTGTTACCGTCTTCGCTTGAATTCGGGCAACATCTAGAATGGGCTGAAACAAATTGCGCACAACAACAGCAGAGGACTTGCCCGTTGCTGCCCCCACTGCGTCGCACATGCCCGAGATACCACATAAAGTGACACATAGCACCCTATGCAACCCATAGTCCGGAATGCGGCGGTCACGTGCATTGTGGCAATATATCACTCCAATCGGGAGCACCACATCGCACCATCCGTTGATGGTGTCTTCCAAGCCGAAGTTGGCAAGGCATTGTGCCCTATTGCACCCGCACACCCGACACACCAAGGCTTGAGGAGCCTCTGCTTTCCAATTCTTACAATTGGCCATTAAAATATGTGCCTTGCCATCGCCACAAAGAAAAAAAGAGTTCACAGTCGGAACGGTTGGTATCCTGGAATACAGTCTTACTCGTGTCCCACAATTCTTGGTCAAAGTCCACTTCTTGGGCGGCCGCGTACAACGTGGCCCACTCCTCACTACCCCCTAGTAGCCAGCAGCTGGCAAGTTGGTCGGGGCTGCTTGTTCCCCTAAGCGTGTACCGCATAATGGCGTGATGTACCATCCACGACAATCGGTATGTAATGTAGTCTTGGATCGCTGAAACCTTGGACGTGGACAGGTGGAAACGGTCAACAAGTACATGGCTGCTGCAACCCCTTCGGTAACGGGCAAACGGCACCATAGAGCTCAACACCCTCACCGGTTCTGGCAACCAAGCCCTCTGAATCAGGCTATGCGAGCTGTTGCATTGTGGCCCACACGTACTCCCAGGGTACACCTTCAATTAGATGAGGAGTGAGGTACTGCGCCTCGGCCCTCGATAGATGGAGGGACCGGATGCGCCACACTGCGGCGATGGTCTTCTCCGAAAGGGATGGCGCCGTAGGGTTAGCCCCCCCCCCCCCCCCGGCTACCGGCGTCAACATGATCCGGCCCGTGTACGGCAGGTGTTGCACCGTGTAGGGTTCCCCTAGCTCCCAGGAGACGACGTCTTGTCACGACTAGAGTCAGCGTGCCTTGTGTTGTGTGGACTTCATATGGGAGAAGGCGCTCCTTCCCTTGGCTACACTGCCACAAGGCTTGAGAATAACACGGAAGTGGCAAGAATCAGCATGGGATAGCGCCCCCTATCATTTTTTCAAAAAAAGATTGATGTTTCGCACAAAGCCTAGCCTTTGTGCTGCATGGTCAAGCATAATGGAGGGGTTGTTCCTAGCCAGGGTGTATGCGGAGGAGCAACGACGCGTCATTTAGGGGTGCGCATCAGCAAAAAAGCAGCATTTTTTGCCCCCACAGCATGCGAGCGCAGCCATTATGTTTTCCCATTTTGGAGGGATGAAATACGCAAAATGGACTAGCACCGCCGCAAAACCATGTTTGGAAGTCTGATATGACAAATGGACCACGTATTTGTCAACGGCACGTGGCGCGGTAGTCTTAGCAACCGTTCTAATGTGACGCCAATGATGACCATACATCGACCGCCTGTGAAGACCAGTTGCACGGTGTACCCTACAACAACAAATAATAACACACGTGTCAAAGGAGGGTGCAAACCAGCATTTTCGACAGGCGCGGCTCTGCACAGCCCAGAACAAGCAAATTCACTAAAAACTAGGGTACTATTACAGGGTTGTATACCAACACAACAATGTACAAGCAAACATGTAGTAATAGGGCACGACAATCCATACATTGTGTCAACGAGGGACATGCGAAAAGGAATGGTAAAGCAGAATGTGGCGTTCTTGCAACCAAACTCACAAGGACAATACTACACGGTCCACATGAGGGCAATAGTGCAACCCTCTGAACACCATGCAAATTTGACTGAGACAGCATGCTGGGCTCTGCAGAGCCCAGCAGCACGAAATTCGTCATATTTTGGGGAGAATCAATCAAACATGAAAGGCTGGGCTCTACAAAGCCCAGCTTAGTGCAAAATGAAAAATTGAGCTCAAAATTCAATCACAACCATATACAGAGACCAACCGGCCACCTCACTCACTGTCCGATGGATGGAATAGCTGTTTGGGACTGCACAGGACAGGCCCACTCATATTAGGCCTTCCCAACTCGAGCACAGTCACATAGTTGGTGTCAGTGGTCGTATAGGTGTAGCACACATGCACCTACAAAGGGAGGTCCGCCGGTACACTAAAATTGCACAGGTGCCAAATGCAGCCAAGTGTCCAAAAAATTTCCACGAATAGAAAATCACAAATAGTAAACGGACTATCTGCTCCCCCTTCTAAATCTACAAATAATGACATGACGAAATTTGATGTAAAACTTGAGATGAAAAATGGAACAGGACTGTGTTGTGCGGTATCACGAGGCCAAGGGGTTACTGGCATATGAATAGACCTATAGAACAGGCAGTGGAGCAGAGCACGATCGTGTGCACGGCTGGAGGACAAGGATACGTGCCGTACACACACACCATGATACTCAAACGGGCCACTGTTGCACTGATGTCCTAGGCACACGGTGATGTCACGTGGAAGAAAATGTGTGCACAGGGCATACACCAGGCACAAGTAGAAATTGCAACAAACACTCCCCTGGATTGTGCCGAGCCTAGCCATGTGAAATTCCAAGTTGCAAGGGCAAAATTGCAGCACACACTCCGCTGGGCTCTGCAGAGCCTAACCATGTGGAATTCGAAATTGCAGTGACCAACTGTGCCAGTGCTGTTACTAATGCAGTGAACACACGTACGGAATAAGCTCACAAGCTCAAAAATCCTAACATTTTTGGAATGTGTGTGATGCGAAAATTCACCACCAGCAGTGCCAAATGGAAATGGGTACAACTGCACATGCAGGAATACACACACAGCATTACCAAGGGACAAACTAAAAGACTTGATGCGGTCCATGTTGTCACCGCCAGTGCAAGTGCTAGTGCCAAATCGTGCCCACATACCAAGCTAAAATGGCATCGGGAGACAAATGAAAATGCAACAGTCCATCACACATCAAATTGGCATTGAAGCATACTCTGGGCTCTCCAGGGCCCCGCAGTGTGAAACTTGCAATTGCAAGGGTCAAATATCTCCAAATAATGCACCTGTAATGCATGTGCCTTTTCCCCGTTCCAAATTTGGAAAACATAACGCGGTGTAAATTGGGCTATGCCCATTATGAAATTGAGTTGACCCATTTAGCTGCACCCCTCGCCATAATGAGGAGGGGATCAAAGGCTGCGAAATTGGGGGGGGGGGGGATATGGTTTGGGCTTTGTAGAGCCCACTGAACAAAAAAGAACCTACCACAGACCCCAAAAGATGCTCATTCTAGGCAGGCGAGGCCCTGCAAAGCCCAACAAATTGGGAGTAGCCGATATGCACCTCAAATACCAATGGTACGACAACAATGGTGCTATCATGAGGGTACTAAAATGACACTCAATGGGTGCAAAGTGGAGGAGACATGTGTTGCGGGCTTTGTGGAGCACAAACAACCAAAAAACCACAATACACACCCGAAAAATGCCCTTTCTAGGAAAGCTGGGCTCTGCAGAGCCCAGCCAATCTGAAATCCCTAAAATGAACGTGAAAATACCAACGGCACAAGACCAATGGTGCCATCACGAGGGTACTACCATGACACCAAAGGGTGCAAAATGGGGAAAACATGTGGCGTGGGCTCTATAGGGCCCGCACAACCCGAAAACCATGATACACACCCCAAAAAAAGCTTTTTTCAGAAAGCTCGGCTCTGCAGAGCCCAGTCAATGTGAAATCCCTAACACGCGCCTCAAAATACCAATGGCACAAGACCAATGGTGCCATCATGAGGGTACGTGAATGACACCAAACAGGCGAAATTGGAAAGACGTGAGGTCTGGGCTCTGCAAAGCCTAGACACCCATGAAACCATAATTCACACCCTAAAATTATTGTTCCGGGTAAGCGGGGCTCTGCGGGGCCCAGCCAACCTAGAATCGCTAATATGCACCTAAATTTTGAAAGGTGGAGCGGTCCACGAACAAGTGGATTGGGGCGCCGCTGCCCGAGGCCCGCATCTTTGTTTGTCAGCTGTGGGTGGTGGTGGGGGGGGGGGTCCACGAATGAGTGGATGTGGTACTGCACCGAAGCCCTTCTCTATCTGTGCGTGCCGAAGCGGTCCACGAGAGTGTAGATGGGGTGCGCTGCCCCCGGACAAAATGCAAACCGCAACACCCCCCGCAAGGGTAAGGTATAACACAAAAGGCGCCACCACCCAACTGCTTGCATTCCGGAGGGATGGTGGGGGATGAAGAGGCGCGCTGGGGATTGGTTTTGGAAAGTGTGGGGGTCCAATTGCAAAGAAAAATGAAACGTCATGTTCGGCCCTATAGTGATAATTTCGCGAGGTTAATGTTATCACACTAAATATTGGTTACAAAATCAAATAAATTTGGAGGCGCATAGTGCCCCATGGTGGCCCCTACTGGTTTTTTGAAAAAGAAAACGACATGCACACAGAGGCCAAGTGGATTTGGGCGTTTGGAGATGGATGTGGGCACTTCAAAGTGCTAGAGATAACATTTTTGGGGCGGAAAACCCAAAAATCCGTATTTCCATGGTTACCACCAAGCCAGATACATCGTCGAGATTTGAACCCCTTTGGCGGTGCAGAATACGAAAAACTTTCTGCCAATGGGGTAAACGGACGTTTCGGGCCCACGCACGGCAGGCGGAGTGTTGCAATGATTGTTGGGCCACTACAACCCAGAACGGCGACAGCCCCTTTTACAGCAGCCACTTCCGCCGCTCTGTAACATCCTGAGGCAATACCTGAAACAGCACAACAAGTTGACAACGGTGTTGGCCCTATGATAAATGGGGGCGGAAAACAGGTTTGGCTGGGCACTGCCAAGCCCATAGTTAAAAGAAAATAGTACAATACGGGTGCATATACAATAAGGTGTGCCTGCTAACCAAACAAGCCACACACCCTATGGATATACAGACCCTAACATTACAAAGTTTTAGGAGCTGGGGCTGCGGAAACCAGCTTAAAGAAACATTGCTTTTTGTGCTCCTCAGATAACGCATGCGCCATTCATTTTTAGTGCAATACCCCACCCTTGGCCGAATCCGTGTACTAGGACGCGTAACCCCATGCCCCCAAGCATTATGCTTGATTAATTTTGGCGTCACATTTGAATTTTGGTGTTGAGCTCAGCTCTGTAGAGCCCAGCTCGGTAGGGCGCGCCGGCTCGCCACTCATAGGCACATAAAAAGGCATGGGGAGAGTGGTGCCCCATCCAAACATTTGTGGACCGCTACCCCACCATTCGCATCCAGGGGGAGGGAGGACCACCTGCCGGGCTACCATAAAGGCCGTGGCTCCCCACGTCCTCAATGTTGGTCTGCCCTCCCCCCTCCACTCTAGGGCAAGGACCAACTGCACCATGCTGGCACCTCAAACCTAAGGAAAGCAAAAGACATGGGGGCAACGGGGGAGGGGCCGCGTGTATCTTGTCTATTGCTGTGCTGTGCTATGTTGTGTTGTGTTGCTCTCTTGTATTTTGCCGTGTGGTAGGTTCCCACGGCCCAATACCCCAATAGCCATTAAGGGGTGTCAAGTTGCTGAACTATACGGTCTAGGCTTTGCAGAGCCCAGAGAACAAGGAAACCTAAGATACACCCTAGAATGGGTTCTCGGCAGAAGTGTGCAGAGCCTAGCTTCTCAGAAATCCATGATACACCTGGGGCTGCGATTTGGGTCCCCAAAGGACAGAGCACAACACAGCAGAGCACAACAGAGCACATCACATCACATCACACCACAACATAGAACATGGCACAGCACGGCAGGGAGATAGGGTCTTTTTGTGGTTATGGGGGGCAGGGGGAGGAGCAGGGGCGGGGCGTTGGGGGGGGGGGGGGCTGAGGTTTAGGCAGCCTTCTTTCCTTGACCCATCACCTCCTTGCCACTCCCTTGCCCCACCAGAAGCAACAAAGCGACAATGGACAAAGCAAAAGAAAATTTGAAGCACAGAGAAAGTGTAACAATGGGGAGGTCGTACATCCTGCCATCATGGTAGCCGAGTCATTGAGGCCGTAAAATTACAAGATGTTAAAGTTTGGGCTCCGCAGAGCCCAGAGTACAGTTGAACCATAACATAAACCCTAAAAAAGCATCTTATATGAAAGCTAGGCTCTGCAGAGCCCAGCTTTTTAGTAAAGCCTACTTTCCACCCCCTTTTCCTCTACGACAATAGTGGTTGAGGGGGCACAAGCCATCAACGGTATGAAAATCACTATAATACCAACAACATATTGCTAACAGCGTGACCATGGTCTTTGGTGTCAAGGGGTCACGCACTGTCGCCCGGGGGGGGAGGGGGGGCTGTAAGAAGGTTCTTTGGGACCATCTTTGGTGGCCAGGGCGGAGATGGAGGGGCTGCCCTCGTGAATATAATGGGCGGCCCCAAGGCCATGGTGGGTGCAGCACATGCTGCTCACTCCCGTGTGGTAGGAGGGGTGGCAGCCGGTGGCACGGGATGTACAACTGCATAACCACTTCGCCCTTGCTCGACCCCATCCGTGGGCACATCAACGGCACCCAAATTGGTGGAAGTAACCATGAGGCGGAAATGAGACAAAGCAAAACAGGAACGCTACACCCTACATAAACACCACAGCCGCAGCCCGCTTCTGACTTGGGACCTGGGACTGGTAAGGGTATAGGTCCTACGACCTCATCTCCTTCGGTATCCTGGCCGGCACCCGCTACATCGACCTCCGTATGTCTAACATGTGGGAAATCAGCCCTGGCCATTGTGAAAAGAAAATAGCAAGTTACATGTTCTTGGTACATGGTACAACCACATAGTAATGTCAACAGCACTGCACAGTATGCACAAAAGTCAACTGCATTAGACCAGGCTGTACTGCAAACAATTTGTCCTCAAACTCCAATGTACTCAGACACGCCACAACAATACATACAAACATCACATCATCAAGCTCCAACTACACTTGCGTGCAAACGCTCTGAAGCTTGTTGTATAGTACTCCTTGTACGCTGCTAACTGTGATACTTACACAATGCCACGTTGGCACCATTGTACGTCAGGATACAAGAGCAACACAATACAAAGGCATAGAAAAATATAACAACAGACCACATGTAGAATAAGTTTCACTGTGTCATAGTGCTATTATGGCACACAACAGGGGGTCAAAATGCGACATTGGTAAGGTCTAAGCTCTGCATAGCCCAGCCAACAGAAAAACCCTAGTATGCACCCCATAGGTACCAAGTATATGAATGCTGGGCTCTGCACAGCGCAGCTCGTTGGAAAGTCCCAATATAGGCGTGGTTTTGGCATTTCCATGGTGCCTGGTGTAGCACGTGTCTTTGATCATGGCCCAACAATCATGTATGCAGGAGTTGTATCCTTGATTCCTGTTCCCGCTCACCGGATCGGAAACAACTTTTAGGCTGACTATGTTGGGGCAGCGGAAAATGTATACCACTTCAGCCAGCGCCAGGTCGCGCGGCACTGGAGCACTATATATATACATGAGCCAATTGTTGCAACGGGGGTCGGCACACAGGGAATAACTGGTAGCCTCGGCTCTACAGACCCGTGAAAATTAAAAATGTGTAATAGTGAGGCCTAAAATGACGTACACAACTGATCTAGGCTCTGCAGAGCCCAGCCTGATGCAAAAATGCAAAGGTGCACCCCTATTTTACCACATGCAAAAAACCACCTATCACCCCTTTTTTCGCTGAAACGATAGGGGGCACTATGGGCCTCCGAAGAACAGATGGTAGAAAGAACATGCGCAAATTTACGGCGCCTGAACAGTAGACGGAAAACCTGTAACACAAAAAATGTGTTGTTTCCTGTCACAAGATGATGTTGTTCACCCCCTCACACCAAAAAGGAAAACCAACACGGTAAACATGTTTGACTGCAACCAGCCGTTGACGGAGTTGTTCAACAGAAGAAAGCCTATTCCCAAAGTAGCAGGGGTGCCCCAATGGGGAAACCAAATAGCCGTTTTCACCTAACAGGGAAGCATGCACCATAACCCCCAAGTCCAAAAGACCAACCCGTGCAATTTATACTTACTGATACATGCTACAAGCCCTTAAGGTCCTGTGCACTGAGGGCAGCAAAAAATGTTTTCCATTGTGGAACATTACCTCAAAATCTTTTTGCCGGACCTGTGATCACCTACGGTGGAAGCGCCGTAAAATTTTACGCCTGAAGCGCTGTAAAAAAAGTACACAACCATGTGATACACGACATATGGAAACAACGGCACAACACACTACACCCACAAAGAATTACTCCACCACATGTTTGTACTATTTGCGCACCCCCATCAGAGGCGTATGAACTTGACCCACACGTAACACCGCAACCTTAGAAATCACAACACTCGCGCCAAATTGTACATCTATGTCCACTACGGCATAGTTGAGCCCTTGAACACGGCATCCAACCTAGTGGGTGGCTAGCAGAACATCTTCTTCGTCATCCGCAGCCGCAGGTTCAGCAACCGCTACCAGCTTACGCCGCTTGAAACGAAGCCCAAGTGCCCTGGCTGCAGATCCAGCGAGATGCAGTCGCGCTCCCCGGATTTGTCCCTGCCATCACAGGGGTACCTAACTTTGCAGCGGCAAGGTTAACGGCATCCTGCCTCGCTGCTGCTGCTTTCGCCACGGTCATCTAGGCAGTATTACGTAGGATAACTATGTTGTGGTGTGAGAAAACAAGGCAACCACCTGTCTCCAGGAATATGGCCTTCTGCTGTGCAGCCTTTTGTTGCTTGCCGTCGTGAAGGGCGGTTTCCGCCTCTTCCTTCGCTCAACCCTTATCCTCTTTGGCCTTGGCCTTCATTTCCTTTTTGTGGTTGGTAACTAGCTCACCAACCTTCCTATGTTGTGCATCCCTATCCTGCACCGAGAGTTGCACAACATTCTGGGCATCCAAAACCAGGCCCTTGCAAAGAAGGGTCGGTTCATGGGCCAGGTCTGGCGGCACACTCCCATGATAAATACGGGACGACTAATGCAGGTCCCTATCAAACAACTTCAAACTCTATGGACGACATACCACAAAAATTTGCCAGCGCGGAAAGTAATCGGCCAAAACCAAAGTGTCTTTGCGCCCTAGATTGAGGGCTAGCGCCAAGCACCCGAAGTTCCCCTAATCCAAGTCTGCCTTCAAGCCCCGCTTCACCATGGGGAACGACAGAATGCTCGCCCGTACAAACGACTCCCAATATAACTTGGCAGTGTCACAGCCATAGGGCTGAGCACTGCCAACAGAGGGGAATCTACAACACCTGTTACTTTGGCGTCAGGGAGGAACATCTTACCCTCTTCGGTGGATCCCGAATAAAAAGTCATAGTAACCGTAAAGTTGGCGGCCTAACATGCACCCTTGCCACAGTTTTGGTTGATCCAATCCTAGATGACAGCACCGCGCCCAAGTATAAGAATGGGCGTACCACCATTGGCAATCTGGAGGACGTCCTGGGCGTTGGGGATATCTTCCTTTGTGCCCCCTCGTACAGGCACTAGGTGCCGCGTGCTGCCACTGATGACCCAATAGCGGGTCCAGCAACCAACTCCTTTTTCCAGTCACGAAACTCCACTTCCACACGGACGAGTTCCCCAGTAGTGGCTGCAGTGGCTGCTGGTGGTTTCACGGATGCTTCACCAAAAGGCTTCTGCGGCCTTCAGCTTAGTCCTGTATAGGACTCATCTGTCCAGACTGGGCTCTTAAGGAGCGCCATCCATTGTGGCCAATCTGCACGCCCTTTATGTAACTCCGCATACGCACGACCATATAGGCCGCCCTTGGGAGGCCACTTGTCGGTGTGCTAGCCACTCCTCACCTACGCCAGTTTTGTGAAAATAGCCACTGTCTCTGTGATGAGTGGAAAGCAGTTGCGCTCTGCAAAGTTACCGCGCTGGCACCGTAAATAGCACCGAACCAAAAACGTGGTTGTCAATATATGCGTAACCTTTTCCTAGCGGTACCAACATCCAAATGGGTCGATAAACATATCGTTTTCTTGGGCAACAAGTGTATTCTTTGGGTGGCATACATTCCAAATAATGTTGCGCCTCGTTTTCGGAAAGCGCAATTGCTCCCCTAGCTTGGTGCCAGTAACACTAAGGGGACGATCCACCTACCCCTGCCGCAGGTCCTGCACATCTAATGTGGTCAATCCAGAACTATAGTCCCGGAATGTCGTAGCATTAATACGCTCGAACGGGGTATCGAACCGCTCGTTGATTTGCCGAACCATTCTGCCAAACTGAACATCATACGACGCCGCAATGGTGATGTGGCCGACACTAGTGAAGTGTCGTATGGCATCAACTCTCTGCAGAATGCACAATGTGTATGCAGGATGTGTCGGCTGGTGATAGTTGCAATCAAAGAAAAAAGTGTACCAAAAAACGGTGGCACAATTTAGCATACCCTATTGCTGAGCATTTCCGCCTGGTGGCAGGGGATCGTGTCTTTTGGTCTTCCAAGCTGCCAATGTCCAGGAGTCGCACTCCCGATGAAGTCACACCTGCAAACAACGCATCTCGATTGAGGTGAATGCTTTGCCCGGCGACGTTTTGCCGCCTAATCCTCCAGAGGAGGGGTTGGACAAGGTCTGCAGTCCGGCTTTGAGATATCCCGTGTTGCTAACGTTGATGCCTCCCGGCCGCCTCCTCGAGTATGTGGATGGGGGTATCGGAGTTTACGGCTCTTGGGCCGTACAATTTATAGTCAACACGCGACAAAGTGATATACCAACACAGTCCTTAAGCATGACGTTGATCTTGTAGAGTGGGTCGCCATGTGCCCGCCCATCTACATAACGTTCTAATAGACGGCCGTCCAATAGCCAGCACTGACCGAACATCCCCTGCGTGTCGAAGTCAATCTCGTTCACCGAGACGTCTACCCCATTGGATAAAATATACGGACTGATAACATACCCAAAAGCATGCCTCTAACACTTCTTGGCTAGCAACCTGTGTCTGAATAGCATATTGTAGAAGAGCGTCTGCCGTACTCTACATCCCCGTTGCACAACGGGCCTCAAATCCACGTCAGCATACTCCTCAACGTCCCCGGCTTGTTGTTCTTATGTTCTGCGGAGCCCAACAAACTCTGGCTCATAGCCGTCCAGATTTTTAGTGTCCTCGTCCTCATGTGGCGCATCACTTTTGCCGTCTTGTTCATGTTGCTTGTTGGATGGGTCTGTGTCTGGTGTCATCCGAGACTAGGTGGGGTGCTCACCGATTCCTTGTGCACACATCAGCTCCAGTGTTGTCCCTAGGTATGAGCCCCCCCCCCCCCCCGTAAGGAACAGTGATAGTGTCCTCGTCGGCGGTGTTGTGCTGCACGGCAATAGGCGGTGATCTCTTTCCACAACGGGGTGCCATTTTGCGTGTTTTGTGTGTCCGAGAAGAAAAGGGGGGGAAGGTTGACTAGGCGTCACCAAATTGCACATTGCGCTCATCCCCCATGTGGACTACCAGACACACACCCCGCCTGTTGTTCATAGACCATCTGTGTCATGTGCAGGCGCATCGTGAACACTTGCGGGCACACTATCGCCCAACTGCTTTGGGGCCCGCTTGCTGGCAAATCCCATGTCCAAATGTCGGACGACCACTCTCCAATTTGAGAATGTTGTGGCTGGCTGAAAAAGAGCACGTCGCACACCCATTGGTGCATTCATACAAAAAGAGGTGAAAAGAAAACAGCGCAATTGCGCCTATTGTGACGGCGCACAGCAGTACACTCTAAAGCAGCATAGTTCCCTCATGTCTTGGCTGGTGAGATATAGGTCTTCCGTCCCGCTGAAAGGTACCTATGGTGCTTGGTTGGGGCTGCTTTTGCCGGATCTACCCGTAGATTTCACGGCTCAAGCGCCATAAAAATTTATAGTGGCAGCGCCGTACATCCTGTCGGCGTTGGTGCTTGACTTGCTTGGCTTCCGAGACATTAGTTGTCCACATACGATTGCATCAAGATTGTACTACACAAGGATGTATGGGGGCACACACTTGCATCGGTGTGCACCGCAAAGTCAACAAAATTTTATGGCGAAAACAAGACCCCTCCGAAGGTACTCCGTTAGTGTTTATGGGTTCGCCTATCCGCCACTAAGGTGGCGGTTACTGGTAGTTAGCTACTGGCGCTACTATCTGCTATTGGTACCCAAGTGGTGCACGCAAGAATTGAAGCCGTGCGGGAGCAACGTTTGGGCTATGATACTGTTCGGGTGCCATTGGATATACGTCGGTATGGTGTGACTATGGCACCCTGTTGGACGACTGACGTGTAACCATGCAATGTTTCGGGTCGAAAGGGGCTGCTGTAAGTGTGCCGCAACCTAATGGGGTGGCTGCAACATACGGGGTAAAATTGTACCCCAATCCTAGGTGATGTGGTTCTTTATTTCAAAATGCACAATCTACATAATAGTGTGACATGTGTTTTGGCTTGTGGCATGCGTACAACTATTGCTTGATCATGTGCTACCGCCGGTTTCTGACCATCTGGGTTGCATTTGAATATGTTCCTAGATCACCCCACCTCCATTACCATCCGGACCAATTTCAAGGATCGTATGGTGGAACCGACAGCGGGGGGGGGAGGGCGTAGCATCAAGCCATATGCTGACTCCTTCCCACTCTTGGACCATTTTCAAGGTGTGTGGGGGGGGGGGGGGGGTGGGCCTGGGGGGGTCTGGGGGCAGCCACGAAGGAAGGGGGGGGGGCTTCAGACACTGACATATATGGCATAAAATGACCACGCTGATCACTTCTAGGGATGTATGTTGGAGAAAAAGACTCTGAAAAAGGGGGGGGGGGGGTGGCATGGTAGGTGGTACTTTTGTTTCAAGGCATTGCAGCCCTGAGGCAATTCCTGGCCACTATTGCTGGTGGCCCCCCACCCATGCCAAACCATGCTTGTTTTCCGGGCAGATTGATGTATGTTCCGAAACCCGTTGGAGGAGCAAAAGGGGGGGGGGTGTTGCACCAGGCACACTACGCCTTTCCCAAAAAAAAAGCTCTCTCCGTGCGCAACGTGCCGACAACGAGCGCACGTACACCACTAGCACATCGAGTGCTGGAACGCGTCGCGTGCCCTTCGTGAGGTGCTCCTCCTCAGCATCCGAAAACATGGGTGATGGAAGTGGTCGAGATGACAGAGTGAATAAACCAGGCCGACGGCCCTTGTCCACCGGATGATCAAAGTAGTCCTCATCATCGCTGGACTCATCGCTTGTCGGACGCGCTCTTTTCCTTCCGCCCTCAAGAAGAGCGTCCCGGTGGACTTCAACGGCCACGTCCGACAATCTCCCTCTGTAGTGGCCCCCGATTCAGAGGGTGGCATGGATGAAGTGTGAGATGTTGTTGGTGGCATCGGGGGAGTTGTGGAGGAGGAGGAGGAGGACAAGGAGGAGGAGGAGGAGGAGGAGGAGGAGGCGGAGGAGGAGGAGCGGTTGGCAGATATGTTGGCAAAAGGGGTGATGCATGGAGTAGGCATATCACCTGACTCTTTTGGCTTCTTCTTGCCGCGCTTCAGGGCATTAATGTTCCTTCCGCGGACGGATACTTCCTCCTCCTCAGTGACCCCAAGGCCATGTGGAATGGGAGCATTGGGACGGACGGCGGAAAAATGGGCGGCCACATTGTACAACCAAACCGTGGTTGTGCATTGGGGGCAATTCACCGGTAGGTTGGTGCAAGGGTTGGCCTAGGGTCCTGCAAATTGCCCCCACTGGGGATTGAACCCATGACCCTGCAACTGCACAGACACTACTTTACCTACTAGGGTATGGGCCATCTCTGAGAGACTGGTGCACACCGGTGGTATTGGTATTTGGTCCAATTTGGTTTTCTTCCATTATTGGGTTCTCCTGAAAAAACTGAGTATTTTGAGTATAGACACATGAGGTGAAAACCAATTTTTGCACCCTCTACGAGATAAAGCAAAGTTTCCTTAGGGCGCCTTCGGCACCCATGGTCAAGCACTTTCGGGCCAATTCCGGCAAGGAGGGGGGGGGGGGGGTCGGCGCAAAGGGTCCAGCCCCAGTGAGCCCCCATAAAAATAGATGGTGTTGAGTGCTTTCCTAGTTTCCGACATGGTTACCCCACATATTCGTGGTAAATTGGCAACCCTTGCAGGACCAAGTGAACTTTACGGCGCTAGCACCGTAAAACAGGAGCGCCTGCAGCCATTGCTCCATCTGTTGAGGGATTATGTCCCCGCATTGTTCTACCTTGGGTACCGTGTGCGTACTCTCCATTGGAGGAGGCACCAAGTGTGGACAGGTGCTGATGCCCCTGAGATTTTGCAGTTTAGCACCGTGATATTGCTGGCCTTGCGTGAAAAACAAGGCCGCCAGCAATACCTAGATGCCACATTGTTGGCCTTGTTGCAGTGGCAACCATTTATGGATGTTCTACCTGGTGCAGCTTTTTGTGAGGAGAAGCTGGAATCCACCCTCAATGAACTCCAAAAAGGTAAGGACGAAGACCCAACTATCATAACCGTTGGGAAGCATCAAAAACAATACCGTTATCTGAATAGGAAAGCAAATGAGTCCCGTGATATAGCGGATCCTCATGTGGCTCGTACGTGGCCGGTACGGGTGCGATATCGTACTAGGCGGTTAATTGCCACTATCGTGGCAGGTACCGTGCCGCATATGCCACTGACCTGTGACGTGACATCGACCAGTAGACCCTCTTCCGCATGGCCACAAAGTTACACATTTCCAGACCGACTTTGGGTCTCTCCACCTAAGCTCACTGTGAAGGTTCATGGTGTAAAATGACGCGAAACTTGTTGGCCCCTATAGAGATACGGGATGGTACTACATTGTTCCTAACCCTATGTGTGTTGTAATGCCATGCACACTGTGACCCCTGTTTTACCAATGCATTCCCACACACAACACCATGCCGTTCTTCTGCAACGTGTCTTGTTGTTTCAGGTGTTGTTGTCTTTTGCCTTGCCTGTGACAAAAATTTTACGGCGCTTCAGCCGTAAAATTCTGGAGAGAGGTGACATGGGGGAACGAAGGGGGGGGGGGGGGGTTCAACACTTCAACCAGAAATTTTGTAAAAAATAATTGGACACCGCGCGCACAGCACTCCCGGCAGGTATGCGAATAGTGCAGCCCAAGTTTTTGGCCGGTGCCCGCGCACCAACCTGCCAGCGTCGTAGTGCTGCCGTGGATGTACCCCATGGCGGTGTCAAGCTGTAAAACTGGAACACAGCCATGTGGCAACCTTTTGCAGAACACATGTAATGGCACAACTGCCCCCAGGCACCACCCAGTACTCGTCCCCTTGAGCAGTCCTCATGGCTGTGCGCCATGACCAAGTGGTGGCACACTGGGCTCAGCTGCAAACGAATCAACGAATAATGAATGAAGAATGCAGTGCAAAGAGGTATCCTTTCTAATCCATAAAACACTGAGGCATGCTGCAGGCGAAAAGTCCAGGATGTTTCTTTGAGCGAGACCGTTGGTCATTGATGCAACTTCACCCTCCTCTTCTGAACGTGGATCCCGTCACAGTTGAGATATAAAAGGTCGACATCTTCCCGGAAATTTCCAATTCTTCACCTCTGCTTTAAGTGGCAGCGGAATAATGCAAATGACCCCTGAAGCCCATAATCCTTGACTTCCCTGCTCTAACTGCAATGCTCCCACTCAATTATGAGCAGTAGAAAGCAGAATAGGAATGAAAATGACTTCTGCAATTGGGCCAAAGCAAAATTTTGTCTTCCTGCCTCACAGACCAAATCAAGGGCCTAAAGCTCCGAGGAACCCCAGAGCCACTCAGACACAAATCGTTCATGTTCTTTCACACAGTAAACAACATCAAATAGGGTTTCAATGACAGGCATGTGTGGAAATGGATGAGCGAACTCAGTATGCCACATAACGAAAAATAGCGTTCAACAAAGGGGAATGCATCAGCACGCACGCACAATTGCCCAAATGAAAGGAGGTGAGAAGAATGCTGTCTTGAGCTGTTTACAACCCTCAAAATTCAATCCAAATCAAGCAGCCAAAGCCTACAAAAGGTGCACCTGGTGTTTGCAGGTCGCTCTCTTTTGTAAACCCCTTTCCCCTTGGCTCGCTGGTTCTGCTCTCTTTCAGTCTGAGCGAAAGCAGCAGATAGCTACCCCCCTTGAGAAGCAAATCACTTTGCGGATTAGAAACAGTGAATGCACAGCATACAATTTGGAATGTGTCACGCTTTTAATTCCAAAGAGTCTGAATATGTATAAAGACTTACTGTTTGCTGCAAAGATGCACATAAGCCAAACAGGCTGACGGAACGCAGGGCTGTTGAGCGGATGGGTGTGTACTTGAATACATATGTAGTGCCAATGCATGCAAACCTCTGTCTAAAGACATCAGGCTGTGTTTTTCTCTTTCCCAACTTATGTCTATTTGCTGATGGTGGAGATCTCAAGACATCGTCAACACCAGTTACAATGACGGCTTAGAAACCATATGGAAAAATCGGCAGCAGGTCTGGAAACCTTTCCTGACTCAGAACAAAGCTACAGCAGCGTGGCGGCCAATACCAGGGGAGGCTCTGCTCTGCATCACTCCACAGTCTTGGTGTCTGTCTCTGCCTCCCCTGCTCCTGCTTCCTTCGCCTTCCGTTTCTGCTTCACTTCCCAATTGTACACCCGGGCAATGTTGACCTCACTCACTGTCAGCTGATCCCTCAGGAATGCTAAGTCCTCCACTGTACGCTCAAGGTTGGCAGAGGCGGTGTCCAAATTCTTCTTCAGCAGTTCAATGGCCTCATCCTGGGTGTACTCCACCATCACGTTGGCTCCCAGCCAGATGCCCACCTGCCACCGTCACAAGATGTGCAAAGCAATTGCAATGAAAGGGATGCCATTGTTACAAAGGTGTACCGGACATAGAAATACCCCCACACAGATTCCGGGGCCAATGCAGATTTCCTGGCCCATGTAGGTCCACCCTCTGTTGTAGATTTCGGGGCCGACGTCGCTTCAAGGACCGACAGAAATGGAAAGAAGAAACACCCAGTGTTGCTTGGACAAGGGGTTTGCACTCTTAAAAACAAGGCTCAGCCAGCCTTGACCCAAGACATGAGACATGGGGCACTATTTTTGTTCAACCCCCCCCCAACGACTTGCTTGAGCCGGGGGGGGGGGGGGGGCTGCTGTCCGAACACACCCAGTCCACAGGAACAGAAAACTTATTGGGCAATGAACCACTCAGCACATGGAAATGCCATCTTGTTGGTAGTAAACAAAGCCAATTCATCAATGCAGGTCAATTCAGGGTTCCCTCATCTAACCAATACACAGCAAATACAACAAAGCAAGACATTCACCATCTCATGCCAAATCACAGTGATATCCATGGTCAATCAGAATTAGACTCCCCTGAACTAGAGCCTCCATTTGTAGTGGAAGTGGAGCTAGAACCTGATGATGATGAAGAATCTGAGTCAATGCCTGAATGGGAGACATTAGACAAATTATCAGACAGTGCCTCATCAGGCAGTGACTCGGGATTAGAGGGTACCTTAGCATCAGACACATCTGTTTTCCTTCGCCTGTTACCCATGTCCTTTCGCCTTAGACGGAGACACTCTGCTTTGGAAAACCATCCAAAAAACATCTCAATTGCACATATACCACGCACATACGTAAGCTTAGATTAAAAACATATGTGATGCAACAGGCCTACAAACCTAACAACGTCAAGAACGCTGGACAGCCCAGTGTAGCGGTAGTGAAGGGTGTACTGAAGCGTCCAATAGTGAACTGAACACGAAACGTCAAGCCTCATGCAAAGAAGAAACGAGACGAGATATGCATGCAGCTATCTTTTTGCTGCTGCATGCAGGTTTTCCAAACTTGGAACCTATCCCTTTTACTTCCGTTGGATGTTGCTGGTGGTGCCTGAGTGCCTGGGTCTGTTGCTCCTGTCAGCAAATTACCTCTGCTTGATTTGGTAGCCTTTGCTTTCGGGTTCCCATCCTGGCTCTCCGGGGTTTGTTTGCCCCCTTTTCCTTGGGCACTTGGCTTCAAAGCGGCATAGGCAGGTTCCAACGGGGTGGCAACACTGTCATCCTCGTCCTCACTACTCCCAGCTCTAGCACAACCCTTTGGGCGTTCAACAACACGAGAACAATCCACAAGTTGGCCTATAGGAATTGCTTGCTCAACTCGATTCCAATTCTCTGGCTCCAAACCGTCTGCCTCCTTCGGATGCCCGCAAATTGCCTGAGTGAGGTCCTGAATCTTCATGTAGTCATTCGCCGTCCCAACGACAACATTCACCATAGAAGGCATCCGCATGGCGATGTTGCATGCCAGCTCACCACTGTTTCCCATCACTAGTATCTAAATAACTGGTCCCACATAGTCAGTATCCACAGGCTAGAGGTTCATCAGGAATCCAACCACTTATGCAAAAATAGTGGTCATCGGTGGTCCAGATGTGATGTATCTCGGCATCTAAGCATGTGACCAGCTGGCGAAGTGTGTGGGACCAGACATGGCCCGAAGAATAAGCAGCATAGGCAACTTTTAGCGGACGGTTTCACAACCCACTAGCACCCAGGTGCGTTCCTAGGTTCCCGGGGGGGGGGGGGGGGTCAGGGAGGCGGACTGGCAAGACCTTCTTGGCAAAGGGATCCCTTGAGATAAGCCACACTTCACTCTGTCCAATTGTGTACGGTCATGCAAGCCATGTGAGACACCAAAACCCGCACCATGTTGAGTCCATCATTCTCATGCGTCTATCGAAGGTACTCCAGACCTCCATTTACATCGGCTGTCAAGCCAATCACTGCCACCACAATCCCTGCCATGAAACACCTGCTCACCAACGAATGCAGGCCTGCCGTGTGGCTTACCGGGACTTCGACAAGAACCAGTTGGTATGGAAGCACAGTAATCGGCCGCGGAAACATGGGACACACATGCAGGACCCCCTCCTCACTTGGAGATGCCTAGTTTCCTTCCTCAATGCCGCTCAACACCACTCGGATCTTGGTGTACACAGCATCTGGGGTACTCTTCACTTCTGTATTTCCCAAAGGTCTGCTCAAGGTTGCCCGCAACTCGGTGTGTGTTGCCGAACTCCAAATTGGTGCTATCACCACATACTTCCACGGTGGGTAACTCGATTAAGGCATCCATTTCCATCCATGGTGCTTAAAAACCAAGTCACCGCGGGAGATCAATGCTGATTCATAGGGGGAGCGCTCCCCGATGTTCTTGCTCATTTGGTCCACCAGATCGTTGTTAGGATGCACAAGACCCTGTCTCTCTTCATACGTTTGGAATGCTTGGAGATTTGCGGCAAAGTACTCTTCCTGGCCATAATTGCTTGTGTCACCTCGTCCAAATCGGGTGGGAAGATTCCTTCAATGCACTTGCAGTGATGCAATTTTGGTTCCAGTCCTCTTCGCTCCAAGCTCTTCATTGCATCAACTGCATCGGATGCCAAATAATATACCCAATTCGCCAGCGATACCAGGCCTTGTGCACAGTGTCCTTAGTACACAAAACTCGGAAGATGACCCTTTGGTTGGACAACTGCATCTGGAACCAAACACATGATCACAGAGAAGCGTCTACATGACACTAATTTTGGCCGTCCAACAAAATGTAGATCTCAATTCAACACAGGGGGGCGTCCCTAGCATGATAGGTTGACAACCACGTGTGTCCGGAACCAAATAGATGATCAGAGAGAAGCGCTTGCAGGTCAATTAATTTAACCAATTTGTCTGGAACCAAACATCGACACCCAAAGGTCACTATCCAAAGAGCTGCATTCAAACCAAACCAGCACTGTTGCTAACAGGGTGCACAACAGGCATACCAGTGTGCGTTTGTTGACCGTGTATCCGCCTTGGGTGTATATTTGATGCTAGATGCTTCCTCATGGAGATGTGGTTGTCCTTGTCCCATTCAATTTCTATGCATAGTAGCTCCATTGTGGTCGATAATTTGGGTGTATGGATGGCCGACTGCACGGCCTGCAAAGATGACATCAGGGATGCTCCTGGGAAGAATTCAGTAGAGAGTAGGTCATGGGAAGCAACTGGGGCACATTTTAGCGTTGCAAATGTGATGCGATGACCGGGGGCACAACAAGCATCAGTTACTTGTTGTGCCCCAACAATGGACTCCCGGGTGCTCAGACCAGCATCGGTGCAGATGACTTGGGCTACAAAGGATGTCATCCATGCAGGGGCAGATCTCATGCTCGGCCGCAAGACGTGTACAGGCTTCAACCAAATGCCGAACGCTAAGAATGTAGAAAACATCAAAGGGGTCTCTCCAAATTGTGATACACAACAATCGACTACTAGGAGGTGGAGCCTTCAACTCTGCAAACTTGTCCAACTCTTGATCCTTGTGGATCACCCGAATTGGTCCATACTGCCACTTCTTGTCCCAATGCCGGCGTCCAATCAGCAAGTGCAACTCATTGGGCTCCCAATCCTCACCAATTTTGACACCACCCCGCTTGTCCCCTTTCAAGGGTGCCATATTTTTGGTAAGAGCAATACTACCCGCGTCCGAGACAGTGTCAAACTGGCTTGCCAAGTTTTGAGTTGCTTGGGGGGCGAGGGAACCAGGTCTTCTAGCCGGGCAGACACGATAAAAAGGCTAAAATAGGATGTTAATGCTCGGAAAATCATGTAGATAGGGGGTTGGTGTTCTGTAGGTGCGCACAACATGGTGGTTGTGTTGTTGTCCGCAAATCAAAAGCTTAATAAAAGGCTTGCTGTTGTGTCTCAATGTTACAAGCTATTGTGCCATGATGGGAACTATGCTCAATGTGATTTGGGTTGCTCTCGTTGTTGCGCCCTGGGGCACACTGTCACAATCAGACAAAATGGAGAGGAGAAGACAAAACACATCCATTTACACTCGGAGCGGTTTGGCATTAGATGGAACCCATTCTGGCAACAACCAATATTTCATAGGTACTTCTTTTGGGCACACTATTTGGAACCAAACACTCACTACTCACTACGCACTTCCACAATTGCCGAAAAACCAGTCTTGTAGGTTACATACATGTCTACAACTAGACGCTCACTGCTCATCCATCCCCTCCTCCGTTGCATCTGACAGCTCAAGGGACTCGGGAAATGGTAGGCCCCCTTGCAGAAGAACCACCCAGGGGGCATCCAACAACGCATCCATGTTGTCTCTAGAGACCTAAGATAAAACTAAAAGGTTAACTTTAAACTTTCAGAAATGAAAGGGGGTAAAAATTAACCTGTCAAATTTTCATACGATAACCAAATTTTGGCTCGTTTGCACCGCTTTGCTTGTGCGTGTACTATGCCCATTAAGGGTTTTCGGCTGGTCAAAGGGTGCACAATGGGGTTGTAGCGGGGTTCCATACTCTTTGAGGTAGTTACATAGGCCCACATCTTTCTCCATGGTCACCACTCCCAACTACCCTATTCTATTGTGTAGCTCTTGTTATGCCTTTCTCTCGGGACACCCTTCTCGAATTAAGTATGACACTCACGTGTTTAAGCGGGGGCAAGAGTTTGCGGGGCCCTTTGCTCTCCCAATTCCTTGGTGAGTGGGTGGCCTCATCCCCTTTGGTCAAGGCCCGTTGATACGAGGCCACCGAGGTTGCCCAACTCCCCCTCATTCGCAACAGGCAAATAGAGGCCGTGAAGCAATATGCCTCTGTCCTCTTCCCGGCACCCGAGTTGATCAGGCTACTTATGGACTTGAATGTCCCCAAGGGCGGCTTCCGGCATGTGTCGAAGTTCATGACCCACCAGGGGGCCGCTTACACCGCCGCGATAGGACTCCCATTGCTCCGCCCGATCCCTTCATGTGACCGCTTCACAGACACATATGGAAGGAGTTGGTGAAGCCCTTGCGCTAGATCCACCCGTGTCCGTGCCACAGCCCCCTACAAGCGGCCGCTCTTGGCCGCTACAATCCTGGGCCCGCTGCATCCAATCGCGCCTACCCCTTGTGGACACCATCGATTGGAAGAGGCCGCTCACTTTCCTCCTCCAGGGGGATGCTTACCAGTGCACCGGTGGAAGTTCGACCCTACTATCAATTTGGCTCCTCAACCACGGCGCACGGGCCCGCACACCCGTCTACCTATGGGTCATTGGGATGGCCACATGCGGGGATAAGGACATGGCCGCGCCAGCGATAATATGGTCCAAAAGCCTTGAGGTATACGGTCATTTCGTTTCGCTTTCGTTTTTGTGTTAATTTCTCGAGGTCAATATCTAATATTTACCACATATTAACGCCCACTGGAAAATTAATCTAATATTAACCCCGAAAAATTAATGCAACAATTAATTCCCCTTTTTTTGTAGGTGTTGCAGTCTGTACATGACTCCAAGAACTTCTATACGGGGACGAAGTGGGTGCCCAGTAAATTGGTCATCGGGGGGGACCAACCCTTTGTGAGACGCCTTATTGGCGTCTCAATATCCCCCATTGTGGGCTCTATTTACAATATGGGTGTGGAACAAGGTTGCGGCGGCATGGGTGAAGGCGGGGGTCCGCCGCAAATTGGAGGGAGAGGCGGTGGCCCGCCTCCGCTATCAGGAGACGGGCCTCAGCTTGCAGAAGGGGGAGTGCGTAGGGGACCCGCACATCGTGGTGGAGCGGTGCTCGGTCTTGCTGTGCATCCTCCGTTGTTGCATGGCCATGGGCCACCTCCAAGTGGCCTTCGTTGAGGCCCGCCTAGGGGATCTTCCCAAGGACAACGCTACGGCCATGCAAAACATGCTATACCGGGCACGCCCGGGTGTCAGGTTGGGTTCCTCGGCCGCACCTGGCGGAGAGGAGGCACTGGCGTTCTTCCTCGAATGGGAGGAAATGGGGCCACTATTGCCCTATGCCCCGGAGGATGGAGAGTGGCAAGCCGTGGTTGCCATGCGGGACCTCCTCCGGGACTTGTACTCAGATACCCCACCTCGCGCCCATCTACGGGCCGCCGATGTCGCGCGGGCCTCTCGCTTGCATTGCTGCAAGGTCGCTTGCCAATCGAACTACCTCTTCTACTTGGAGGAGGACGTGACGTTGGCGGTGGGGAATACGGCGGAGCTTGGGGTAGGTTTGGGCGCTGTGTGCGCCGATGTCGTTGAGAGCCTCAACACCATTCTCAAGCGGGCCTACAACGACCACAGGGCCCGCGGGGGGGGGGGGGGATGCCGGGGGCGACGGCATTACCACGGGAGGGGGAGGTGGTCTTGCAGGCTTCGGAGTGGTGGTTTTCAAAATTTGACCTTCCATTGCGACCCCATGGGGCGCCTCATACCACCCTGTGCACCAAGGGCAAATTCATGGCCACCCAAAGCCCCCCGCCACGTTCTCTTGGCCACTCCAAGCTCTTGTTTCACCACCACATGGACCGAGAAACGTTGAAGTCCCTCTTTGGGGACCTTCTAAAAGCCCAAGAAGACCGCCTTGTATTCTTGATTTGCTTGTGTTCATGTTTCCGTGTGTGTTAATTTTTCGGCAGTTTCGTTTAATTTTTGTAGGTGAATATTTACGCCGCCGACGTTTCATCTTGGGGGTGCAAAGCTACCCTTTTTGGGCTAACTTACTAAAGGATGGTTTGGGGGCACCACGAAAACCCCCTTTTTTCGTTACAAAATCTTAGGTTTGTGCATGGGCTCGGAAATGAATTTTAAGCTTCACAACACCCCTGCTAGAACCACATCTCCAACGACAACCCGTTCTACCGCTAGCAGTAGAACTCACGTGTAGAGGGTGGAAAACATGAATGTGTGAGGAAATGGTAATCATAAAAGGCATCGTCACAAGGTGTAGACACATAACTTACTGACCTGGTACGGAAGAGCATAAGGCAAGCATGCACAACAGTGTCTCGTCCTGAAAAGGAAACATAGCTGTAAGTCTCATACCAGTTTATTTATAAGACGGCACCTGTTGTTCTACCGTCAACAGTAGAATGTGCACCACAGAAACCAATTCCGAGAGCTTTTTTCACCGATCCTATGGACGTCCTGACTTGAGTAACAAAGGGAATGCATCACAGTCCAAATGACCACAAACATACAATGCAATGCCAACGGTAAGCACGACAGCTGTCTGGTGTAGGCGGCACGATGCGTGGCTCATAAGTGAACACATATTCTCAAGGATAGCAGTATGAGGGTACTACTGCTAGAGGTAGAACTAACCAAAGCAATAGTGTTGCAATGTCTGAAAAAAAGCCCGGAAGCTCCGCGACATCAAGGGCAGTGCGTGTGCAGGGGTGTTGCAAACCGGATAACAGAAGTGGCAAGCGCACACAAATTTCTTTTAGTGCCAACAGAAGAACACACTTTCACACTAACAATCAGCAAGGGCCCAGTGCAAAGCATCGCATTTTGCCCCATACACAGGGGACCAACCCATCGTAGTGCCAGACAGCAACCAGAATCCACGGGGGGAGGAGGGTATTGCTATTAGTAGAACACCAGCATGCATCAGACTCTGTGATTACTCCTTCTTCCCCTTACCCCCGCTCTTCTCGGAAAACTTCTGCATGTCCTTTACATTAGGAATCTTGGTGGCTGCATAGGTGGAACTATTGTACCGTGTTGCCGGGCCTGTTTGTTCTTCCTCTTGCGTATTAATGGGAGGCCTTGGCCTCTTCACTCTGCACGTCTTTCGCTAAACCTCTCCACTTGCAGTTGTGCCCTCTGGAACAGGAGCAGCGGGGCTGGCCTTGGACTGTGACGCCTTACTCTTTGGAGAAACAGTAGCAACTGGCCTTGTCGTGTCGTGCCGAGGGTTCTCATCCGGGGCACGCAGGGCAAGGATGGATCTAATTGGGGGGGTGGGTGTCCCTCCCCCCCCCCTGTTGTGACAAGGCGTCACGATACGCGTCACAAAAAAACCCGGTCACATATTGAGCCACGCAGGGTACCAGGAGGCAAGCAGGACAACCCTTCCAGAGAGGCATTCAATGCAAACCATTGCATACGCCAACAAACAGTTTTTTTTTGTTTCTTGGTAGTCCACCAGGGTTCTTATTCACTGTCAATGTGCAGCAGGGTTCTCATTCACTGTCACTGTCACCGTCAGTACCACTTTCCTTGTCTCTGACAGTGAGGGCGCTTGGACTGGAGGCATCTGTGGAAATGTTTCCAAAAGAGGACAGGGAGCTGCCTGAATCTGAAACACAGAAAACAGCAAGGTTAGAAGCAAGGTCAGAAGCACAGACACGACTATTCAGCAACCTGCCCACATGCCCTCAACGTCGCAGGGGAAAGGGGCTCTCCATTAGACGTGACAGTTGGGATGATGCGCTGGTGCTCTTCCCGGCTGCCTTCAGCTTACTGGCTGCCTTGGCAGCTTGTTTGGCCTCGTGCTTGGCCTCTTGCTTCATCACCTGCTTGTCTATTTTCTTTGCCTGTTGCGCTGTCTCCTCAAAGCGCTCGTCTAGTGGTCACCAGGGTCCCATTGGCAAACAACGACAACTCACCTTCAAAGTCAGGCTTTAGTGCGTGTTGTGTGGTGGTCACCTGCTCCGACAATACCTGCTGCATGCTTTTGGGTTGCAAGCCCGTGCAATCCCATAAGCGGATGGTCCATCGCACAGAGTACACTAGAAGGGCGGACCCTATTTTCAAAATTTGTTGTGGTGAGCAGCAGGACGCACCAACACCATGGATTGTGCTGGATCTGCCGACACATTCATCGATGGGACCAAAAGATCATACCGCCGGCGGAACATTCAGGTGCGCCATAGGTAATTAACAACCATGTGTGGAGTATGCAATACGAATTCCTTGGGTTGCAGCCACACACTCTACACAACACTGCATGTGAACGCAGTCCGACTGGCCTTCGCAACCATGTCCGTTTCCCCTGTACTTGACACTACAATGTCGGTCTCTTGCCACATTGCAAGTAGAAGCAGCCTCTGCTATAGGGATGCTGCCGGCTTGCCTTGCGTTCGGTCCATACAAAATGCAGGGGGTCCCATCAGCCACCAACTTAACTGCGACCACCACAGGGATCATGTCCATCGGTTCTTGGGGCGCAAGCTCAATCAAGGTATATCAGGTGGGGGGCACTCACGGTTCCCATCCTGTCCTTGCAATATCGCACTATCCGCATCTTGTTGTTCACCACCACCTCGACCACTCCATCATGTGCCACATCCTTGCCAACGACATCCGTTGTGAGTCATGAACTGGCAAGTTTGGGTGCTATACATGGGTGTGCATGCCCTGCAGGTGGCGCAACTCCTTCAATCTACAGTTCACTGCGCCGACCGTGACTTTTCTGTCAACGGATGCGTCAAGAACGCCATGAGCTCCTTGCGGTACGAATACTGCATGTCCCCCGCGGACTCTTTGAACGGTGTTAGACTGACGACCCTTTGTACCCTTCGTGAAAGGGGGATAGGTGGCCATTTGAATTTGGCGCGAATATTCCCGTGAATCGACCCAAATTTTGAGGTTTTCGGGGGAAAACGCCATACTTTTGGTTCCTTTTGAGGGATTTGAGGGTATAAAATTCTTCCCCCGGCTTCATTACGCATCATCCAATAAAGGTCCCCCCAAAAGCATCCACCATGCCCAAACCGCGCCCCAAACGAGAGGTGCCAAAACCGGACAACCCTGTAGCCGATTCATAGGCGTAAATTCACGTGAGTTCGTACCAAATTCGCACGAATTACGTACGAATTTCGTACGATTTTCACGTGAATTCATGTGATTGTATACAAATGTTACCAGTGTGCACCCCCTGATTTGTCCTAACACCCCAGGTAGGCTCTCCATTTGAGCCACGCTAACTGCCCATCCCCCTACCCAGAGGCTGGGCTCCACGGGGCCATCCTGTACCCCCCCCGCAAAAAAAACAGGGTATGAATTTTGCACCTAGGGGACCCCTTGCTCTTGAGAGGAAAAAATGAGTATCTCTATTTACCTAAAATGCCATTGTCATGTAACCACATCGTACTTGTTAAAACACAAGAAGCATGTATGCATACTAGAAAAGCAGAGGAAGAATACATGTTTCATCAATACAACAGTCCTTTCAGTGTTACACACAAATGTATCAACCTGCGAAGCAATGCACTGTAAGAAGTAGGGCAGCACACATTTGGCAAGGGTTGCTGCACCCTGTGTGTGCCAAAAAAACTGTCAATTGACAGTCACTCAAATTCATGCATCATAATCAAGGTCTCTATTTGCCATCAGTGAGACCTCTGGGCGAAATTTAGTCCAGCTTTGCAAAAATGTAAAAACCAACCGTGTATTCCAAGAAATACCTGAACCTGGGCGAAATTTCTTCGAGCTTTAGTAAAACACCAAAAAACAGTGCTCAAGACGTCAATGGTATCTGCAGAGACAGCGCACAACCGCATTGTGACGTGTAACAGGGAAAACATACAACACAGCAGTCACAGCACACACCACTGTCACTCTATCGCCGCTTCCTCAGGCCAGGTGCCTTTGGTTCGGCACCCTTACAAGGAAACTGCCCACCATTTGCCTGTCCTGCTTGGTCACCAGACATCTCACTGTTAGCGCTACCAGTGGCACCACGTCCATTCTGTGTCTGCTGGGACGGTGTGAAGTGGGCTGCAAACGTGCCCAGCGCCTTGTTGGGTGGAGGAATTGCACCAGGCTTGGGGCTCTGCTGTGAGGGGCTTGCTCCAGCCTTTGATTTTTTAGCCTTGGCGGGGGTGCCGTCCGCTTGCTTGCCGGTTGCCTTTGGGGGGGGGGGGGGGCGCTTCTGGGATTCACCGTCCTCTTCCTCTGGTTGGGTGGCCTCCTCTTCTTGCTCTACATACCTCCTTCCCGTACAATTTACTGGAAACCCATCGGCAAGGTCTTCACACACTCGGTCCCACTGGATTGGTGCCACAGTGTCACAATTCGACACAGCAGCCCTCAAATCAGTAACAAATGACTCAGGAATAGACTTCTCCTCAGACAGGTATGCAACTGCATTGTTGACACGAAATATGCTCTGAATGGACGGGGCTGCAGAAAAATCTGGCTGCTGTGTGCACACCATTACCCATGTACTATTCTGCTGAATCAAATCCAAAGCATACAGCAAATAACAGAACACTTCGACAGGAATGGCAGTCGCCAGTGGGCCCTGGATATAAGACAGGTATCGAGGTAGGCGTGCCGAAAACTGATGCAAACTACACAGTGGAAGAGCACTGTGTCCCATGCTGTACAGTGCTGATGGTTTGGACACGTTGTACACACAGACATCATCACGGAAAAATTCCTCAGCACAGGCAGCTTTCAGGTTGCTAACACAGGCCCGAACATCAGCAGTCTCACCAGTGACTGCCACCAAAATACCATTCAACACAAATTGTGCCACAATATTGTGCAGTGCCAACGTCCACATACGTGGGACCTCAATCAGAATGCAAACAAATGGCAGTGCACTAATAAAGCTGGGAACAGGGCAGCGTGCCCACAAAGGGAGTAGCTCAACTCTACCCTCCTCCTTCGGAACTTTCGCAGTTTGAGTTTCATGGGCACCACAGCTCCAGCCTTCAGGTCCCAACCCTGCTCAAGAAATTTAATAATAGGGGCAAATGCCTTGTAGGTTATTTCCACAGAATACTTGTATGGGTGCCAGACACCGTAAAGCAAGGGGTGTCCCAACAGGAACTGGTCTACGTGCCACGGGGCATAGCTTGCTCCGAACGACATTTTCAGGAGTGCGTAAAAGATCTTCATGTCAATCAGAAATGGCACAGTCCGTCTCGTCTTCACCTGCAAGCATTCTAGCCCCCTGAAAAACTCCAGTAACTCAACATGACTTTCGCATTTTAGGTGTGATAACAAAAAGGGCCTCCAGTTGAGGGATACCACAGCATTGCGAGCACGGTCCAGAGGTGCACGAACCCAGGTCCGCAGAATAGGCCCATCTGGGACGGTACTTCTTTGCAACAGCAACCCAACACAGCGAACTAGGTAGTCGACAACCCCGGGTATAAATTGTGCAGCAGCATCCAAACCGGGCAGACCGTGGTACTGGGGCAGCGCAGTAGTGTGCAACACACGGACAGCAGTCACATTCAAAGTCTTATCAGGGCTATGGGGGTCGACCCCATTGATGTAGCGACGGTAATTGTCGAACCACAGGGTAATTTGCTATCTCTCAAATGAATCCCACAGGTGTGAAGCTTGAACACTTGCCTGGGCCGAGATTGTAGGGGCATTGATAGTGCATTCCCCTGCCATTGCCAGCTTACGACGGATGGACTAGGTCATTGTACCGCGATATGAGGCTCCAGTGGCTCTCTTAGCACGGGGATATGTCAGCACTCGCACAATGTTATACAGTGAGAAAACTTGCTTCTGCAGGATCAACAACCGTCTTGGTACACGACTAGAACTGAAGGCGACCCGCAGATGCCCAACATTACGTCTAGTCTTTCTATTGTGACGCAAATCTAGTGCTAGCAGCAGCAGCGGGAGTGTCCTCCCTTTGTTCAATGCCACCCGAATGAGAGCCTTCGGGGTACGAACGCGAGTACCCCCCACGGCTGCTTGAAGAAAGCGCACATCAATCATGTCTCACGGCCACATGGGCAGAAGCAACCCTAAGAGTCACTGAACAGAACCCAACAGAGGGACCACCGTGTAGGTAAAGGGTGTCAAGGCAAGCTGGAAGAAATTTCGCCGGGGTTCAACTTTATCGACTGGTGGGCCTAAGCGACAGGCAGGCAGAGCGCAACATATCATGCACGGCACAAGGAATTAAGCAACAGGGGGGGGCTGGAAGAAATTTCGCCCGGGATCACTGATTGGTGTTGTTAAGCTATATATTTTGCAGAACAGGCAGAGTTGGACGAAATCTCGCCCAGGGTCATCAACACATCAAAATATGTATACCTTATTTGCTATCCGGGGGGGCTGGGGGAAATTTCGCCCAGGTCTTGCTAAATTGGCAAATAGAGACAGTGAATTTGAGTGTCCAAGTGTGTATGCATAGTACACGCAATAAACGTACAACTATTCATCACCACCTATTACAGTACAGGGGACACAGGCAGACAGACAAGACATAGCAGGCAACAAAGTGCACATGTTTGGGTCGTAAGGGGCGGGTAGTTAGCGTGGCCTAAGCTCCAGTGCACCCCTGCATGCACCCTGGCCACAGGCAACAATGGTCTGGGGTTGTGTTGTGATCTCATGTCCGTTTCTTGCGACACCGGAACCGCCGCTATAGAATCTGAAGGTGCTGCATGTCGGTTAGAAGCCGTCTTCCTGTACGGCTTGCATATGTTTGTACACGTATGGGCCCTTGCCCATTTTGTGCCCTTTTGCTCGCATCCAACCCATGCGACCAAAGACTATAATCAATGGTGTGGTTGTCCACAACCACTTGCACCCCTAGTCTCCCCCGGAGGAGGCTTAGGCCCCCGCTGTTGCACAACATGCGCTTCAGCCTCCGGTGACTTCCCTCCATGGCAAAGCAGGAGAACTTTGACATGATTCTCCACTTCTTTGCAAAATAATACATGTGGTCGATCCAAACATGCGTCCACAGAAGTTTGCCCCACTGGAGCTCATTGTGGGCGGTGCCCATGGCTATACTATAGTTCCGGAGCCGCCCCAAGTCGGCCCCGGAGAATCATGCGGAACGCCAAGCGTATACACACATGCTTGCAAAATTCTCCCACCACGTTTTACACACCGAGTCCCAACTTTTTCCTCCTACTTGATGCTGCCTCACACTAGGATGTTGTAGGCACGCATCTATTATCTTCTCCCAATCCCTGTTCCGCATGAAATGGATGGTAGCAGCACACTCCATGCTTACCATCCCCTTGCTGTTGGCCTTGTCATTGTTTAATGAGGCACGGGTCCAAGGTCGTGTTGCAAGCCGTGCCTCATCTAGAACCGGCTACTGCATGCTGCGTGCCACAGTGGCCGGTGCCTTCCCTGTCAATTGTACAACTAGGTCCCGTGTCCCGTTGATGCCACACAACAGGACACGAAGGACCCCATGGAGGCCATAATCAAGCACTCGCCTATCACTTGCAATGGTCCTATATATAGCACCTATGGCAACAATCCCTTCCCAGTTGCCGTCTATCGCACTTGCTATGCCAAAGGTAGCAAGGCAAACAGCACGGTTGCGCCTGCAAACCCAACACACCGTGGCACCAGGGGATTCTGCCTTCTAGTTGTGGCAGCCCGCCATGAGCATGTGTGCTTTCCCATCTGCACACAAAAAACAAAGGGACTGCCTATCGTTCCCTTCCGCATCTGTACAACTTACGATTGCGGCCTTGCGCAATTCGTCATCAAAATCGATTTTTTGGGAGGCCGCGTAGAGGGTCTCCCACTTTTCACTGCCTCCAAGTAGCCACCAACTAGATAGTTGGTTGGGGCTGGCGGTGCCACCAAGCGTGCAATGGACGTACGAGGCCTCATGCCTCGATGTACCATCCACCGCAAAAGGCAACCAATGCAGCCGTCGGTCCCCGGGCTGCATGATGTGCGGGGGTGGGGGTGGTTGACCCTTGTACAGGTGGCCGATGCCGTCGGGTAAGTAGCAGGCCATGGATGGTCGTGTCGTCTCCGGTATAGGCAGTGAACGCCCGGGACTCCGGTAACGCTAGCTGCCGAAGCATGACACACCTAGTCCCATACCGTCCGTCATATGTGTACATATATTCATATATAAAAATGTACAAATAACATCCCTTTAGGTTAGAAGGAACAGGTGGTCCCGAAGTTACAGGGTCAGCTACGCCCCCCCCGCCCCCCAGATTGGAGCAGAGCTCCGGCCAGCGGAGCCCTGGGAGCTCTGCTCCACCACCGCCTAAGCGAAGGAGGCGTCCATCGCCGCTGACGCGAGGCGGTGGGGGGGGTACCGCCGGCGCACGTCCTCGTGGGCGGCACTGACCCTGGCCACGTAGGGCGCCACGGTGTCCACCTCGACCGGCTGGCCACTAGCCAGCATGGCCATCCGGAAGCCGGTCGGCACGGCCCACATCTGGCCGGCGCATGCCTCGGCCTGTGCGCCGGCCAAAAGGTATCGGACACCGGCAGCATTGCCCCCCCCCGCCCCGCCCTCTCCACTAGGGGGCCCTCGGCACCCTCAGCCCCGTCCCCTGTGTGTGCCGGTGGCTTTGCCGGTGCCCCTGCAGCCATGCCCGCCGTCTCCAAGTCGCGCTCGAGGGTTTTCACCCTGGTGACCAGGCGGTCCCTCTCCTTGGTGAGCTCCGCTAACCGCGTCTCGGCGGCCCGCCTGTCGTCATTGGCCCTGAACAGGCGGGCCTCGAGGTCACGGTTGGTGGCCTGCGCGCTCATCGCGCACCTCCCACGCCCGCGCCCGCTGCAGCTGATACTGCTGCTGCACCCATTCCCCACCGCCCCCTCTGCCCCCGCCCTGCCGCCGGCTCCGCCCGCTCCGCCGGGGTGGCCGTACGCGGGGCTTTCTGGGGGAGGGGGGGGGGGGGGCATCGGTGTCCCCTTGCGGGGGGGGGGGGCTAGCTTTCCGCTTCCGGGCCGAGGGGGTGGGGGGGGGGGGCATCCTCCTCCCCCTCAACGTCAATGACGTCCACCCCCCCTTCCGTTTTCTCCCCACATGGACGCGCATGGCAAGCCATGCCACGTCCACCCACTCCGCCTTCCGCTGTTGACACCCCGTGGTCACATTGAGCCCAAGGACCCCCGCCATGGTCACCGTCCCCTCCTCCCGAGTCCGCGCCACCCCTGTCCGCACCCGCCAGTGCCCGCTCACAAGCCGGTAGGCAAACATGCCCACCCGCTCCTGCCCCTGGGGCAGGTTGGAACCCCCCATGACCACAATGGGGCAGGGGACGGAGATGCGCAGGGCGCTTTGCACCACCTGGGCCTCCAAGGCCACGTCCCACACGGCAGTGAGATGCCGCTGCCGCCCGTTGGGCCCGGGCGCCACCCTCTGCGTGCAGGCCGGATCTGGCTGCCTGGGGGCGAGGGTGACCCGGACCAGGGGGGGGTCCAGGTGGGCGGTGCCCAAGTCGTCGAGGGAAGGCATGGGGACGACCACCTCCCGCACGGCATGCCGCGCACCGGATGTGGCCTCGCTATCGCCCCCTGCAGTGTGTCTCGAGCGCCACGAGGCCTCACTGCGCTCACTGCCGGCCTCGCTCGGGGCCCGTCCACCAGCGGTGCCGCGGGCTGCCTCGCTCTCCTGCTCAGGCGCTTGCACACGGGGCCGAGGCGAGAATCGGCGCCGGGTGTGGTGACGAATGTCTAGCGAACAGGCGTGGACCAGGACCTACATACAGGGAGAAGTGTGCAAGGGACCAATGGAGAAAGGGGGAGCAAAGATGGAGCAATGCAACAATAAAACGAACAAATTGCACGAGATTCATAGAAATTCGTATGAAATTCTACGAAATTCGTGCGAATTTCACATAAGCTTCTGTAGTCACACCCAATCATTCACATGAAGTTCGTACAAAATTTGTACGAATTTCACGTGAATTTCGTCCAATTTGGCAATAAAGAAAGCAAACACACAAGCAAGCACACCTTGCAATCACATGGACATGTGATTGACCATTCCCCAGCCTTCATACGTCCGGGGGACCGCCACGCCGGGGCTGTGTTGAGCAGATGCCACAGCGTGGTCCGCCTCACCGGGGGAGCAACGCCCGACATGGCGAAGTGGATCTCCGACTCCGCATCGACGTTGTCCGCCTTGCGGATCCCGATCCGGTGCACGCTCCCCACGAAGACGAGCATGCTCTGCTCGGCAATCTCCATGACGGCGAGATCGGAGCTCATGGCGGAGCGGGAGAGCAAGGTGGGGTGGAAGGGGCACGTGGGGGGCCCGGTTGGGACTCCTCGGGGGCGTCAGCGAAGAGGTTCTGGGGAGCACCCCTCCCACAACCCCACCTTCCAAACCACCCCCTTCCCCACCCACAACACCTGGTCCACGCTGGGGAAGTCCCAAGTGGACAACTTGCCAGCAACGGCCAGGGTTTCCTGGGCGGGGGGGGGGGGGGGTGCGGTTCACGTGCGTGGTGTTGGGCTGGTAGTGGCGGTGCCGGGGGTCGGGGGTCCACAAGTTAAAAAAAAAGCCCCCTGCAGCCCATCCTTCGAGTCGGGGAGGGCACGCAACCCATGGTGGCGACTGGTGGCCACCATCAGCAGCATGTCCCCCCTCTGCAGCTGAATGGTCTCCAAGGTGTCAAGCGCGCCTTCCCCACCTCCCCCAGGGCCGTCCCCGCTTGCACCGCCACCTGGTAGTCCTCTGACAGGCAGAGGAAGCTACTCAGGTGACACCCCTAGATGTCCTTGCTGTCGGGGGGGAGCACCTCGGGGTGGGTCGCGAAATTGGTGTGGGGGAGCTGGGCCCCACTTCCCACACTCGCCACGATGACGCTACCCGGCGTCACTGGGTGGAGGTCCCCAACCTGAGGAACACTTTGGGTGAGGGGGGGGTGGAACTTCTTGAAGGAGGGCCCCCCGACCCCCGACCCCAGAGAGCTTTTGCTTTGCCAACGCCTCGGGAGAGCCGGATCCCTTGCCTGATCTTCACTCCGCCCGGCGTTGAAAAGCAGCTCAAAATTTTTTGCGACGAATTTTTCGTCGCCGCTGCCCAACGCCTTCATCACCTTGTTCCAACCAACCTCGCAATCCCGTGCTTCAACAAGCCCCCGGAGCACAATGTAGCCGTTCCCATCAACAGAGTTGAGGGGCGGCTGGGAGGGGCCAACCCTGTCCGGAGCCCATGAGGGGGGTCGAGAAGGTGTTCCGTGCGGAGGGGGGGTTCACTCGAAATGAAGTGGGGGGCGCATGAGGCACCACGGTACCATTGCAAAGGACTTGTACTGTAGAAGGTGGGGTGGGTGATGTTGGGGATGTGCACCTTTGGGGGGATGGTGGGATGGAAATGGGCGAAGCCCAAAACCTCCCACCACCGGGGGCTGCCAAGGTTCCAAGAGAAGGAGAAAAAGGAGTGGTCAGATGCTGCACCTGCACCAAGATCGTGCAGGCACACCATGTCGCAATTGGGCCATGAGGCAACGGATACTGGGCTCGCATACGCCCCCGTGTGACAGGCGCATGGTCATCACCACACGGTGCCGTGTTTTGCCTTGATGCACTGCAGCGCAGACCAGTTCTGTACCACTCCAGGTGGCTGTTGATTGTGCTTTGGCCTTGGCCATCTGTACATTTGGGTCAGCTCGCACCCACCACCTTCCCACAGTGCCGGTTAGTCTCTAACCCTTGCTCTGCGGGTCTGTCCCTCTCTCTCTCCCTCTCTCTCTCTCTCTCTCTTTGGCCTTTCGCTCTGTGGGCTTCGCTCTCTTTCTCTGTGTCTCGCCCAATCCCTCTCTCTCGGTGTCTACCTCTCTCTCTGTGTGTGTCTCGCCCTCTCTGTGCCTCTTCGCCCTTTCTCTTTCTCCCTCTCCTCACCCTCCCCAAGGGTTTTTCTTCCTTGTCACCCTCCCCACCCATTCTCTCTGTCCCTTTCTCTCCAGTGTCTCTGCATCATCTTACACCGCCCTGCTTGCTGGCTCCTGTAAGGCATATCGCCGTTCGCATGGCGGTGTGCTCAGCAGCGTGTAGAGGAACCGTACAGTGTCTCCGGATACCGCGTCTGTTTGCCTGAACAGCATCTTTTGGAATAGCCTCATGAGATCAGCTCGGGCCGTCAGCCATACATGCATGCAGTCCCCATTTCTGCTCACAGATGAGGGCACCGCTCTGTGCCCCTCTGCTGTCGGACAGAGGAGGATTGCCTCCCCCTGGAACGGATGCCACTTGCCTGCACTTTTGAGTAGACATTGAACCTGCATATTCGTCAGAGCCTGAGTCTTCAGGGTCCTGTTGATTTGGACCATCACAGAGTAGAGTTCTTGGTTGTTCATCAGCAGTGGCTCTCTATGTTTGTCCACAATTTCACAGCGCATCCCGGTGGTGTGAGGTTGGTCCAGTCGGAGCCAGATTTGCTGATTACGGGCCCAGACCATAGTGGTAAGCTCGGCATTTACAGGTCTCAACCCTTCTTCCGCTATAGCGTCTACCTGGCTAAGTGCTTGCACCTTGCAACGCTGGCGTTCTTGCTGGGACTTGGCTTTCTTGGAGGCTGGATTGATTTGTGTGTATGGGCCAAGTCGATGCTGTTGGGACCCCCGCTTCTTCCATGGCTTTCGTGGCGGCATCACGCCAGAGAGGTCTTCCGCGACAGGTCGCGGAATTTGTGTTGGTACTCAGATGTTGCCGTCGCCAAGCCTCTTTGTAGCCGTGGTTCGCGACAGAACGCCGAGCTCACGTCAAATTTCCCCTGCGTCAGGACGCAGATTTCGGGCGTTCGGGCATTAGCGTAATGAAACCTGTGGAGATACCGCAGTCAAGATGCGGGTTCACGGGCACAGTTGTTCGCCACCTTGTCGGGGGTTTCTGCTTTTCCTGAACTTTCGCCTCTTACGCTGTCGCCTTGTGTCGCTCACATCCGTGCTGAAGGACTGTGACTCAGTTTAGGACATTTTTTCCCCCCATCCTCCCATTTGCACGTACCCCGCCCCTGTTTCCTCACTGCCCGAACTGCACGAGTTGCATGATTCTGTGCCGTGTGGTGCTGATTCCCGGGAGGCTTCCCCTATCAGTTCATCACTGTCCACGGGTACCATGCCCAAGGACAACCACAACGCTTTGGTGTCCTGTGATTCGGGCCGAGATCCTCCTCTCAACCCCACCGTGGATTCCGATCCGGATGACAATTGCTGTGTGACCTGCTGGGACCACAGTGGACTGGAGCACGTGCCTTCCATCGCCAATCCATTTTCCACCTCATTCCCCTGCACGTTGACATATGCTGGGACGTGTTCCCACCTAACTTCTCTTCCTGGCTTTGCCATTTCCTGGAGCAGCATTTCCCAGACGGGCACGTGGACTTGCGGCTTGCCGGATGTTGTCGTCCACCCTTTTGATTTCCAGTGCTGTGCCCTGCCGGTCGCAATTGGGGGGGGTATACACAAGGTTAGTGGTGGGGTACAGCCCGACGTGGGCGTCCTTAGGCTTCCCCGGCGGGTTAGTGCGCATGGAATTGAGCAGTTGGTCGATGGTGGCGGGTTGAGGGGTGAGATGCAAAATTTTAAGGGAGGGGAGTTGGCGGCGGAGTTCCCTGCACAAAGTTGTGGACCAGGCTCTCCCCCCAAAGTAGGAGTTGCGGGTGGGGCTGCGCACGTCGATGTGAATCACATTGCGGGGGGGGGGGGGGTCGAGGGATGCTGCCCAGCCCACAACATCGTCCACCCCGAGTGCCCCCGACTGGTAGGTCGCCTCCTCCAATTGGTGGTGGGCGACGGGGAGGGATTGGTAGTGGGCGAGGGTCTCGGCAGCGGGATCCAGGCGGGATTGCAGGCTGACGAGCTCAGACAAGGTCTGTTGAGACATGGTCACAAGAAGATGCAAAGAACACCTTTGAGAGCCGTGAGAAAGCGAAACGATGTAAAATGGGGCAAATTAGCACATTTCACAGTCTCGTGAATCTGTGAACCTAGCGCGAAATTATGTGTGAAGTTGGGTGCGTGAATTTCAGATTCAACCGCATCTCACCGAATGTGTTGAACCATGTGGCTACTTAAAACCTCTAATTTGCACACATTTGTTGGATCTCACTTTGGGCGAAGATAGCACGAGAAACACACACGATGGTACCAAGTCCGAGCAAAACACAGCAAAAAGTTGTGAAATTCACGGTACCGTGAATCTCCGATTCAAACGGCCGGTTCACGAAGGGTACATTGCCTCGTTGAATTTTCGATCGCCGGCACCTGATTGGGATAGCCACACACCATGCCAACAAAGGCTGCTCCCGCCACTGTGTCACTACCCGCTCTTGGTGTAACAACCAGAATGGTAATGCATGTTTCTGGCTCAATACCGATGGTCACGTTGCTGCGGTCTTCATACAACGCACACGGTACCATGAAACTTTCTACTCCTGGCAGTAGAACACACCGTTTTTTTCTGGTGTCTCACATTCCTTGTACTCCAAACTCGGACCTTGAATGATGCTCCAGATCTCATCTCCATTGAGTGTCCAATTTTTCTGGCTCTTCCCTTCTCTTTGGTGGCAGAGTTCTGCTAGGCTTCCAATTATCTCATTGAAGGTGGTCTCCTCAGGACTGCGCTGGGTTGGCTGGTGGAGGCCTGTTGCCATCCTCAGCACGGTTGTGGGGGTGTCCGGTTTCATCACCACGGCCTTTGTCTGTGTGTAGGGCTTCGGCAGGTCTGCTTCATTAACCCCCCCCCCCCCCCCGCCTTGTGCCACTAGTGCCGTCTTCTGGTTTGAAGATCTCGCGCACGCCGGCAGAAATGTGCTGACCCGCAATGGAGAAGTACGTGGAGTCTCTGGACAAACAAAGCACGTCTGCTTATTGTCTCCAAAGAAATTGGTAGCAGCGACTTGCTGGATGCCTGCCATGAACACCGCACAAATCAAAAATGATTCCTACTATCAGCAACAAAAGGCAAACGACATCGCTGCACTACAAGCGCAAACACCTTGCAGGTCAAGTAAGTACATCTGCACCTCTGCCACCAGGCCTCTGAGTCGTAGGCTAGCCGTGATCTAGTACAAGCGTCTGTTGCGCAATAGACGTGATTGTCCACAGCACCGCGCTCCCCGCCACACCAGCAATTTCAGTGGTACATAGCCCTGAGATGCAATCCATTTGCGACCCCCCTGAGTGATGCTTCGGCCTCTTCGTCCGTCCAATGCTGCGTGGCGTGCAATGTCTCGGGACTTTCCTCGTCCTCGTCCTCCTCACAGTCATCGCATGCTAGCTCCGCATCCCGGTCCTGTCGTGTGCCACTGCCACGCTCCAGTGGTGCATCTATGTGCACTTCCTCAATGTCGTCATCGGAGAGGTCCGCTGCATGATCAAGCAACGGAACGGTTGGGGTAGGGGAAGTCTCTGAAGGGGGGGGGGGGGGGCTGCTTCTGCAGATGGCCCTACATCCTACGCACCCCCGCGAGCACTGCCATCATCAGAAACAATTTCACTACAAGTGGTCCCATGGGTAGATGCGCAAAGAAATCCAAAGAAAACCCGAAATGGCCTAAGGCCGAGGCAAATTTGGCACGGTAACTATGCTTTGGCAAATTGGCTTCACACAGTCATTTGGCCTCTCTCCTACATGGCTGGACGCTGCAGCTTCAAGCTTCCGTGCATCACGTGTATCCAAACACGACAACCCAGGCCCTACTCCAAATAATAGAAATGTCACAGTCCTTATGGATGCTGCCGCAAAAGATGGCTGCAGCATTTGGCTGAAACACGGTTCACAAAACGCATAACCGAGGCAGGAACCTACATCTCAGAGACGGAAACCCCTTTACTGCTTGCTGCTTCATGGCACATTTTACTGCTGACAGTACAACATTAGGCAGTCACTTTTTGCGGGACACATGACTGCTGCATGCTGAACTAACATTTTACGAAAGGGACGTCGCACAACGCAACACACATTGGCGTAAATAGCAGTTTCCCAAAGTACCTTGGACTGTTGGCAGTAAAACACTCTGCAAATAACACACGAAAGCAGAGCACACCGGTACCGTATATGCATGCCATGTATTTACAAGGGAGGAGCAAGCGAGGTCGTGGTCTTCTACTGCTGGCAGTAAAACCGTGTGGCTAATCGATAATAGGCACCCTGTGCACCCTGTCCCAAATGTCACTGTCCACAAAAGCACATGTCAAGCTCGATACATCGAATGATAATGCATCACTGTTGGTGCCATCATCACCAATCAGAATAGGACGAACAGGGTTCCGCGATGCAGCTCTGCCGCAACAGGCCCATAGGGGTGCACTGCTGCAGGCGCTCTGCTGGAACAACCCTCCCCTTTGTTAACCCCCACCTTCTAGCGGGGTGCTTTTTGTGGACTTTAGGGCCCATGTGCATATGGTGGGCTTCATCCTACATGTCTCCACATGTGCGGTTTGTATGGCTCCCGGGTGTTCTATTTTCTAATTGAAACTTTGAATTTTCGTGCTCTAGAAGGGTTCCAACATCCGCTGTAACCCCCTTCCAGCACGCGTTGGAACCCCCTCCAGCGGCCCCTGGAAGGCGGTTCCAGCGGGGGTTCCGGCCTTTCAATGGATGACCCATAAGTGTTGTACTAGCATTGAGTCACCGCCATAGGCCAAAGGCCCACCAACAACGAGTCTTGGATGCCTAACACCTCTTGCGACTACAACAATCACTACATCACCCCCATTGGGAGTGCCTAGTCCTCACACTTGAATTTCACCACTCCGCCCTCAAAAGCCGCTAGAACCGCCCTGACCCCGAAACACCCCACCGGGTTCCAACATATGGGCATATGCACATGGACCTAAAAAAAGTAGCAGTTGCGAATGGGCCCAAATGGAACACGTTAATCTGGATTTTGGGCAAAAAGCATATAATCAATCCCACGCTAGAAGGGGGGGGGAGGTCTGCTCACCCCCCCTTCCAGCAGAGCGCCTACAACGGCGCACCCTAGGGTACAACTTGGGGGGGGGGGGGGCAAGGACCCCCCCGTGGCCGGCGCATCCAAGGGGGCCGGATCCCCCACAGCGTCCCCGTGGGCGGAGAAGTGGTGTGCGCGTGTATACCCAAAATGGGCACACAAGTTCCTGAACCGCTGCTTGAACTCGCAAAGCGTAGGGTGCACAGGCACCTCGCCCATGTCGCGAGGTAGATGCGCCCTTAGTGCATTAAACCTAGAATGACTTTCTACCCTTGCCTCACTAAAAAATAGCACGTCCAGCGAACAGTATGCACCATATAGCAACGTTGCATCCGCAACGTGGGTGTTGAAACAAGGTGGAAGGCAAGGGTCCTCCGGCCACTCCATAGTAGCCTACGGGGTAATGGCAGCCCAGGCAGGCGGCCATGGCCGAGTAGCCATCTTTTTTACAAACGGCACAGTACCGGCATGAATGCATGCTAGCAACCGTGTAAGACGCATGGTCACAACTGGGAGTGACTCGCGGCTGATGTTGGGCCTTGTTAGGGGCTTCCGAGTACCGGGCGGCCGGTGGTGTAAGGTAACAAAAATGTTGTGGTAGTCACCAACGCTGGTAACACTCGTGTCCTCGCCCACTGCTCAAGCCAAACGAGACAACAAGGCTTCCCCCTTCTCCTCCACGAAGGCAGATGCAGGAAGGGAGGAGTGGTATGGGGACCACATTCATAGTGCTAAGTGCAAAGCTCGCTTGTAACCACCATGTATGTGTCGTGGGTTCGACTTCTTAATCAAGTAAAGAGAAATTCGCACGCACCACCGGGCTGCTTCACCATTACCAGGTGTACAGTGGTCCCACAAACAATCGCGCACCATAATACCAAGAGGAAGTAAGGCTAGGGCATATTGGAAAACACGACGGTATAGCCCTGCTAACAACATATTTTTAAGTGTTCCACGGCAAGCAATAGGACGTACGTGAGCACATATACGTGGTATGGAGAGGCAAATCGCCAAAATAAGACGCTCCTTAACAATAAGGCATGATTATGCATACTGGTGTCCTGCCACTTTTCTTAAAGGAACTCTTCGTATTCTAGTGGCACCATGAATGGAAGGAAAGCACTATGGGTGTGATCCACACGGTACTTATATGCATGCCAGATATTGAACAAGGGACAAACGGACCCGTACACATGGCGCAGTGGGAGTGGATGCATCCAATAGCCGTACACAATTTTCAAGTAGCTGCAGCACACCGTCATGTCGCATAACATCGGTAAGATTGGTGCCGAGCAGTTGTTAGCCAACTGAAGAACAACGCACAGGGCGTCGTGAAACCCACAGGTTGCGAACATAAGCACATCCCTATTAGCTAAGGGGTACCATGGAGCGGCAAAGGTCCAACGAGCCCTGTACATCTTCAAAACCCATGTGATGACAAACAAGGTGCTTTGCCGCAGCCGTAAAGGACACCCATGCATCTTGTAGGTCCGTAGCATGCTGAGCCACATCACTATACAAGAAGTCAAGTGTGGGGTGCCCCGCAAAATATCCCCCCAAAATACCGGCAGGAAAAAATGCCATTGCTGTTGTTGACAATGATATGTCGCGTCGAGTGGCCGGGGTACTAGAGTACCGGGCTTTGTTGAACTCATCTACCCAAGCAACAAGTGTTCCCCCCCTGTGTTGCAACATCCGTAGAACCTGCTGCTCACTAATATCTCCCCAGGTCGCCGCAGGCACCTGTCGGCTTGACATCAAGATGCAGGAGGCACGCTGAAAACGAACCCGTGTGCTAACCCTTAATGTGTCTTGAGGCAGGCTTGCACGGGGAGTATCTCAATGACCAAGCTTAAGCACGGTATGGTATAGCATAAAGATGGTTGGTATCAACCTCCGTAACCACTGCTTCCGCCCTCGGTCCTCCCAATCCTCCTTGAAGTTGTTCAACAAATTCTGCCGGCGGGTCTTGGGCTTGATGCGCAGCTGCGAAAGTCCAGCACGAATTCCGCCGTATCGCCATCAACAACATCCCCACATAGATCCTCAGCGGATTGAAAGAGGGTCTCCATGTTAAGGAGACTACGCCACATGTCTAAGTCAATGGCACCGGAGGGCTGGGTGCGAGAAAACCACAAGGGCTTTTGCCGTTAGGAGGAGAACAAGTTTGACCTTGTGCCGAGGTGGCCCGGGAGTGGTACAGCAGAATATAGAATGTGTCACATGTTGGGAGAGTTCCACAAAAATACCCCTAATACACACTACTAATAGGACACAACCCATCGTTGGGTATTCTACTGCTAGCAGTAGACCCATACCCCAACAAGGTGGACATTGCTCCATGTTCCAATGTTTGCCAAACAGGGTACTAATGCAAAGGACGGCATACAACTACCCATGACAACAATCTTCGGTGTATGTTGATAAGAAAATAAGGGGACAACTGTCTACAATGGGACGGGAACCATACATCGACAAGGCCGGTGTCACATACACATACACATACACATACACGTACACATACACATACACATAGTCATAGTCATAGTCATAACCACTTATCATGCCGTCTACTGGAGTTACCGGGCATCTCGCGCCGACAAGTGGTTCCTGCCTCGCTCGATCCCGTGGGTCCCAGGGCTGCCTGAGGTGGCCCACAGCATGACGGGGGACACAGAGGACCGGGGATACCGGCCAACCAGGCTTCGGGGGCAGTGGCAACTGCGGAGGGTTAGCATTAGCAACGGCGACGGACGCTGGCCCGTTTGTTCGCCGGGGGTAAAGGGGCAAGGCACAGCAACGCAGCAGCATAGCAACAAGCAGAAAGCAAGGGCGTCTCCTACGGGCGCAAAGCAGCAACCAAGGTACAAAGCAACACGCATGCGGCGAAGCAAGAGCGGACACTAAGTTGTTCGCCTACCCCCGCCACCTCGGAGACGTCCATCACCCGTGACCCCACGTAATCCATTGCTAGCTGCGTACTCGTAAATGCCCACCACCCCTGACTCCACGTAATCCAGTGCCAGCATGCAATAACCCGTAGATGCATAGCCAGGATTTCTGGGCGGCTCCAGCCTAGCCTGGCCCTCAGCCTTCATCGCCTCCATGTCCCCATAATGTACGCCGCCGACCAACCGCACCAGTCCCCTAGTATAGTACAGAAACATGGTAGCAACTCTACCGTCCCCGTGGCCCTGAGCTGCACCCACACCCCCGATATACACCGTGCCGGCACTCCATGTCAGGGGCCAGTACCCAATCAGCTTTGAGGCATCCGCTTGCCCACGTATAATGTAACAAGAGGGTCTACAGGGGGGGACGCCGGCCGCCCCGCGACGAGAGTGGCGCAACCCGTGAATATTGCTGGCTGGGATTCGGGCTGGTGGGTGCCATAGCTTGATTATCGACGCCCTGTAGGGGTACCCACCAGAGGCTCGCCCCAGGCCGTGGTAACCATGTCCACCTCATCTGCCCCACATACGTTGCCCTGGCGCCTACCCTTGACCCTTACCTGCATTGATTCGCCAGCTCCCGTGGTTGCGCCTCTTCCGCCACAGTAGCGGCCAGGCCGCAGGTTCGGCCCCCACCGACAACGTGGCGAGCCTACTTATAGCATTGGCCCGAGCGTCACCCCCTTGGACCACTCTGCATGTCGCTTCTAGCTGACTGGACAGGCGCCCCCCAGGAGTGAGTTGCTGTTGTGTAGACTATGTAGATTACACGTATATAGAGGCGACCGCATAATCGGTGCTACGCCGCCGTGTAGTACCGCCGTCGCTACGCTGATGCCACCTGCGAGCCGCCACCGCACGCACCACCGCAACCGCAAGGCCATGGTCAGACGGTTAAACTATGTACATGCCCTCAGGCACGGTCCCTCTAGTTTGTTAATGGGGCCAGGGGATGCCCCTGCAATCCCCCTGAGTTGTTAGAGGGGTCAGGGGGACACCCTAGTACCGCCATGCGACTCCGCGTTACCCCCACAGTACGGCTCCCCAGTACCGCCGCGCGTCCTCGGTACTCCCACCATACGCGCCCCAGTATCGCCACGCATACCCCCGTGACGCCAGTACACCGTCACCTGCAACTCCGCGTACCCCTCATGACAGCACCTCCCAGACCGCCACGCCATCCCAAGTACGCCCACCATACGGTCAACCTGACCATCACGCCGTCGCAATCCTCTTTGCACACTTCGCCGCTTCCGGGGCCTGCAGGCTGCTCCCGCAACCCCGTGCAACGCGCCCAGGGGGCGTCGCAACGCACGCACCGCAGCGCCGGTAGCGTTGTCGCTTGCCCCCACACAAACCTGTGAACCCCCGGAGTTCCTGAGCAACTACCCCCGGAACTGCCGTAGCCGGGCCGCCAGTAGAGACCCCGGTGTCATGGGAATACCCTACAGGGGTTTGGGCCTTATTACCCTGGTCGGGACGACCCATGACACCTCACTGCTGTACGCGGTGACCCGGGGCAGGCGGGTGAAGCACCCCTGTCCGACCCTCATGCACAGGGGCAGTACGGCTCACCATCAGGCCGGCACGACCTGTCACATCGCGTTGGCCGTCATACGCCGCCTGCCATGTACGCACACTCAGGCCATGAGGGCACTGCTTCTCACGTGCCACCCCCGCCGCTGCGTCCAGCATGGGGACGGTGGCAAGCGCACCAACATTTCCCATACCCTTAAAGCAGCATTACCCCCGGCCCCCACCGCGCCGTCACCATTTCCTCCGTGATGCCACAACCAAAGAACCCGCGAGTCGCCCTCCAAAGCTGCCCATCACAGCAGTAGGGGCAGGGCTGCCGTCGGCGCATCGGGGCATCTCACCCCTTCCACCCGGACGCTCTTCAGGTCACCCTGGATTGCCTTCCAGGCACTTGAGGACATCTGTCCAGAGTGCCGCAGTGCCCACCTCGCCTTAGGCCACCGCCTACTGGCACGCTCCCGACACATCCCGCATAGTGGGACGGAGGCACATTGATGAACCCAAACCGACGTCGTCTCTCTACACCCGTGGCATTGCTGTGGGGGCACGGACCGCGACGGAACGCAGCTACCATCACAACACTGCGACCACAGGTCGTGCCACACATCACAGCACGCTTCCTGGAGACAGAGCAAAGCACGTGCCAGCGCGCGTGCAGTGGCACAACTGAGCAGGCTGCGCCTCGCTTCATCCCGCGTGGACACCGGGCGGAGTATCGGTTGTCCATTGGGCATCACCGGTAGGCTCTCAAGCAGCCGGGGCCACCGCGCTACTTTGGGGTTGCGTGTGCCATGCGTCAGGAGCTCCCAACCATAGTCCCGCACGATCTCCCCGATGACATCAACCCCGTCCGACCCCAGGCCCCTGGCGGACGCGAGAACCAAGCGTTGTCCTCCCGCGTGAGCCTCAACGACCGCCGCTAGGCCCAGGGTATCGAGGGTGTGACGGGCATCGGCAGCCACGTGGTCGTCCCCCTCGGGGAGAGAGGACATGGCCTCTGTGACGTGGCCCTGCGCGTCGTCGCCCTGCACTCGTGCCAGTTGCTTGGAGCCCACCAACACGGCCATGGACCGCCGCTCCGTGACTGCTAGAATGGCTCGTCGCAGCTGCCGGTCATACAGCCACAACGTCCCCACGTCGAGCACGACAGCTACCGCCAGGACTGGGAGGCTGCACAGAAGCTGCTGAAAGACCGCCAGCACCTCGCGAGGCCAGCCCATAAATTCCCCACAGCCGGATGGTCTGCGTACACCTGGAGCAAGGGATCACTCTGGCCGTCAGGGCCCCTCACCATGGTACCACTCACCATGGCCCACGACTACGCCGATACCACGCGGGACCACTCCCGCAATGCCGGGAAGTCCCGAGTCATCCAGGAACCGATCCACTGGCTGAAGGCCTGCGCCACCGCCGCCATCCAGTGAGGGAACAAGGACAGGGCCTCCTCGTGCGCGATGTACGACCTGGGTACCAACAACGCATGCAGCGGTGCCCTTTGAAAGGTCGCCTGCAGGTCGCTGGGGAGGCCATCGAACGGGTTCCGGGGCGGATGCCGTCGGACCCTCCCTGCCCGCGGGCAGAAGGGTGTATCACCTCGCAGGAACGCGTACATTGCCCTCCTTCAATCTTGCATCGGCAGCTGCATGATCTGGGTGAGCCGATGGTTCTTGCGGGCATACACATCTTCCCCAACCTGAACCATGTCCTCCACAAAGAGCTTGGCCTTCGCAGGACCCCGGGACGACGCCGCCCGCACTGCCGCGAACTGCCGTTCAGGTCCCCGGGGATGACACCCGCCATCACGGATTCCGTCCACCTGCAGCCGTGCTCCCTCCACGCCAAGAACTCCACCGCCATGTCCGTCAGGGGAAGCTCCGCCGTGAATTCCACCACACACTTGCATAGGAGTCGTGCCACCTCCTCGTCTCGCGCACACAGCAAGCGCATGTGGCCAATGTCCTCCTCCGGCCCCCCACAGAAGATACAGGGGTGGGCCGGTATTGCCACACGCGTGAGCTTCTGCCTCCACCGTCGCATGACCTGCTTGGTGGATAAGCGACCGTCATGTGCCCGCAGCATATTTCTGTGCGTTGGGCCGTGGCACAGCTCCCAGGGGCACCGCCTCGCAGGCGCCAGCCGGTGGCGTGTGGGCCCTGGTGCGCGCCGCCAGCGAGCGCCACTCCATCTCCCTGACGTGCTGAAGGGCTTGCATGGAGGACACACGCGGCTCGAGCTCTCCATCATCTCCAGGCACCAAGAGGATGGTGTGCGCCTTGGGCACGACGAGATGAACAGGCGGGGCCATGGCACGGGCTGCGGCACAGTCCGGCGCCTCAAGCGGGACTGCCGCCAAGTGCGAGCTCTGCCGCACCACCCAACGGTGTGGCCCCCCCACTCTGCGTGGTAGCCGCCACAGCCCCTCCACTATCCAGCTCAGTGCGTGCTGGTTGACCAGATGCGAGGTCCGCCCCTTGATGCCACGGTACAGGGTCTCCTGCGCCATGCGTAGGTGCGCTCCAATGATGGATGCATCCACCACGTGCACCGTGCACGCCGACGGGGGCGTGTGCAACGGGTATGCCGCCGCGCCGATGATCTCCGCCTCCGGGACCGTGCCATAGATGGCACCCGTCCACGTGGGGCTCCCATGGCTGGCCACCGCCACATTGGTGGCTTCGTCGCCCTGGGGCGACGCGTCAGACGACGAACTTTGGTCGCCACCGGCACCCAACAGTACCGGCGGGGTTCCAGCCATGCCACGTCGGAGTGCCGGGGACAGGACCACCTTCGGCTGATACACCGCATGTGGCCTCCAGGCCAGGTCGCATTCGCAGACCGACTTGATGGCGTCAAGGGCCATGGTATACTCCGCTCCCCACAACGTCGTGATGCAGGAGGGCTGGTACACTACCACAGAGCCCCGTTCTACCGCCCCGCCATCACGCAACGACGTGACGGCGACATGCGGATCGTGTGGCACGTTGGACATCCGAATCACCTCCGGGACCGGCACTCATCAGCGTCCGGGACGGGGCGTGCTGGCAACAGAAGGACGATTGCCCACTCGCTGCACACGTGCACCGCCGCGCATGCCCTAGAAAACGCGGGCCGCCCGTGCACAACCCACAGGGGTGATGGGTTTATGCCGCCCCCGGCATGTGGCGTGAGCAGGGGGTCAAACGGCGGATCGTCTTGCTGTCGGTAACCATCAAAGACATCCCCCAGCAGGAACAGGAGGGCGGCTAGCGGGACGAACGGCATGGACTGCCCCGGGTTCGCCGGGTCCCATCCTTCCTCCCTGTACCCGCCCACCACATACATGTCCCCCGTAGTGGACTGCCTAGTGCGTTTGCTGGCTTTCTTTCGGCGCACAGGGTGTATTAGACGGTGAGTCAATGGACCACGCAACTGCAGCCGGAGGACGTCGCGGAGCCCCGTGAACCACACGTGGTCTAGCTGATTGGGCCCCACTCCGGCGTGAGGAAGGTGCAGGTGATCCTCATGACACTCCTTGAGCTGAACGGCCCACTGCGCAGGTGCACGACAGGGGAGTCGCGCATGCAGGAGGGCATTTGCGGGATCAGTCAGAGACTGTACCGCCGCGTCCGTGCGGGGCCCCGAGAGAACGCAGATGTTTCTACCCTTGAAGGTGTAGGACTCGGATGCCCACTTCCGTCCCGCCCACTGCACCTGCGGCAGATGGGCGTGTGCGCACGAGTACACTGACGACGGAATGAGGAGTCCTACTCGCAACGTCCCCATCGCCCGGAGTACTCTGTCCACCCACGTACTGCCAGCGTGCATGTCGAATGACGCGGAGGGCACCAGGAACTGTCCGCACACTCCGTGTTGCAAGTGCCTGTCTCGAAGCATGGCTCGCAGCTCAGTCCGGACCGTCGTAGACCGGTGGTGCATGAGTTGAGCCAGCGTCGCTACGACGGAGTCGCGGCAGATAACCTGGACATCCGCCAGCCGTAATCCATGACCAGACCGCACCGCCACGTTGGACAGGTCCTTGGGCAGCTTCTCGAATTGCAGGGCCGCAGCCTTGATGGCAGCATTCAGCTTGACCACTGCCTCCGCCGTGTCGGACAGGTACGGCGCCGCGTACCGCACGATGCCTCCAACCACAGCCGCCATCACCTCATGGGGTACCGACGCCGGCCCCAGCGTGTTCTTGCACCAGCCCAGCAGAGCTTCACACCGGAGTACATGTTTCTCCTTCATGGTTGCTATCCCCCTTGGATCAAGGCGTAGGCCCAAGTAGGGCACTGTGCCCTTGGCGCGTAAGCACACCCATGGGGCTGCCGCGTTCCCCGGGTTCAGGCACACCATGATCGAAGGGATGCGAGCAGTATTGGCATAGGCGCACTTGCTGACGTTGAGGGACATGCCCATGTCCGTGAGGTACTGTGCATTCGCTGACGCGTACTCCAGGAACTGCGGCAAGGAGTGCGCTATCAACAAGAGGTCATCACAGTACGCTTGCACCAGGGGCGGCACAACATGGCGAGTATCTCCCCGCGCTTTGCAGGCAAGGCTCCTCGGGAGAGGTTCCAAGAGGAGGAGGTGGAGCACAGCGCTCTCCGCACTGCCCTGCAGCAGGCCCCTGTGGAGCCGAATGCTCGGCGTTTGGCCGTGCGCAGTGACGATGCGCACCAGAGACCCGCAGCTGAGGGTGTGGAAGAGCCTGATGAGCTCCTCCGGGTCCCCCATGTGGCGCAGGAGGAGCGCCAGCCCCATGCGGCGCTGTGTCAAATGCCTTTGACACGTCGAAGGCCAGGACGTGGTTCTCCTCCTGTCCGCGCTGCAGCCTGCGCTAGGCCAGGAACACCGGGGCAGCCGCCGTGGAGCCTGGCATGGCCCCGAACTGCCAGTCCGCAGCCAATCCCTTGCGTGCCAGGACGGCCGTGAACCTCCGCATGAGGGGGGTCATGAGCATCCGCATGTCTTGCTGCCCTAGCGCTATTGGCCTGTACTCGTCTAGGTTGCCTGTGGCCGTGCCCTTGGGCATTAGCCAGATAATGGCCTCGTGCCAGGAATCCGGGACGTCCGCACCCCGCAGGATGGCCCTGTACGCGTGCACCAAGAGCCCCTGCACCGGCTCAGGCAACTCCGCTATGAGGGCAGCCGTGACTCGGTTGAACCCCGGAGCCTTGTCGTCTGCCACGGCCTGCTTCACGGCGTCTTTGAGGTCCTGCAGGGTGTAGTCCTGCACCGACCTCCATTCCTCCGGCACCCCCCGAGGGATGTGGGCCCGGACCAGCCGCTCGAAGGCCGCCAGGTTCACTAGCAGCTTGGCGTACAGCGCCTCCCAGTACCTCTGGACCTCGCCGATGATGTCCGAGGCCTCCAGCAGCACCTTCTCCGACTCGCGGACGCGTACGGACCACAGGCCTGACGGGGCATAGTTTACCACGTTGATGGCCCCCCGTATCGCTGTCCATCGGAGCTGCAGGTCCAGTACCCTGCCCCGCCAATAGTCCTTTATGGACCTGCGCCTGTTGCTCTTGAGGACACCCCGCAGCTCCTCCACGCGAGTCTCTAGCTGGTGGAGCTACTAGTCCAACACGGCGCGCAGGTCCTCTACCGTGGCAGGGGACAGGTCGGGGTCCACCTGTCGGAGGTGCCGTAGCAAGGCAGACGCTTCCTGGGAGTGGAGCCCGGCCGTTGCCGCGTCCCGTTGCCACAGCTCATGGGCTCGCCAGGCCAGGGCTTGCTGATCCGAGAGGACCTAGGCCAGAGACGCCTCCGTCTCCGCCTGCCCGTACGGGTACCGCGGGTCCATGCCCGACGGCATGCGCACTCCCGTGACCCTGAACACGTCATCGCGGAAGGCGTGGAGCAGGTCGAAGACCGCTTGCACCTCCGACGTGCCCATGGTGGCGGTGTCCTGGTCGGACGAGAGCCCGGCCCGTAGCGTCCGATCCTCGCAGGCCTTCTGCAGTACCACTGCCGCCGCCTCACGAACCCCCGGGGAGTCCGGGCGTATGGCATGCAGCCTGCCTTGGGCGTGCGAGTAGGCCATCCTGGTGACCCTCTCTTTGCCGGCCACCGCCAGCGGGATGTCGAGGACCACGGGGCCATGATCCGACCCTAGCGACGCAGGGGACCGTCCCGGCGCCAGGTGCGGGCGCTCACGCGCCGCCCGGGGGACCACCGGCGAGTTTAGCAGGAAGGAGTCCAGTCGATGCCCTGCTCTCGTGGGCCTCCCGTCCTCCTCCTCTGCCGGGCCCGCCCTGTGGAACCCGCACTGCTCCCACAGGGCTTGGAACCTCCTCGTGGTGGGGTGCCACGGGGAGTCCAGCCACACGTTGAAGTCCCCTCCGAGGAGCACGGCCCTTGTGCCTCCCGCGCTTTTGGCCGCCGCGTACATGGCCACGTAAGCCCAGAAGGACGCCTTAGACGCCCAGCAGTCGCCGCCGCTGCCTGGGCCGTGGACGTTGATGACCGTGAGGGTGCCAGCCGCGGTCACCACATCAAGGGCCATGGCCTTGCTTGGCACAATGTCCACGACGTCTCGAACTTCCTCGGCGGCGAACACGTCCGCCCGAAGGGCAATCAAGAGCCCGCCGCGCACCGTTGCCGCCGACGTTGCATGGGCATCCACCCCAGGAGACGCATGATACCCATGGTGACGCCATTGATTCTCCGAGCTCACCACGCCCTGGGGGTCCTGCAAGCCTGTCTCCTGGAAGAGGCCCAAGATGGCACCCTCGGCCTTCATAATGCCCGCCGCCACCGCCTCACCGTCGAGCATACTTGGGGCCACTGGTACGCCGTCCCCCCGCATCGAGCCCTGGACGTTCCAGGACACCGCCGCCCGGGTGTCGGAGGCGGGGCCCCTTCACGGCTGCGCCGTTGGATCAGGGCCCCTCGCCGGATCCGGATCATTGGACGGAGGGGGACCACCCGCGCCCGGCGCGGGCGGCTGGCGAGACGGCCCTTGTCCCCATGGGTCACCGCTTGAGGTGGCCGCCGTCGGCTTAGACTCGGCAGATGCAGTGGCCGCACCCGCGGCCCCTCTGCTCGACGTACTTGCTCCCGCGCTCCCCGTTGAAGTCGTCGCGCCACGTTGTGCCGCAAACCCAACTGCCCCATGCTGTGCCGCCGACTGCGACGCTCCTTACCCCCCCCGCAGGGCGGGCACTCGAGGGCATCGCGAGCGCTCTCGACCTCGCCTGGGCCGATGCGAAAGGCCCCGCTTGGCCTCCTGGCATAACGCCGGCCATCATGGCTATTGCCTGGTCCCGTTGAGCTGGATCAGCCCCATGGTCCCGCGGAAGGTGGTCCAGCAGGTCCCTGGGGTAGAGGTGGGCGGGCCGGCAGTGCTTGTCGGCTTTCCACGAGCAGTGGCCAGCTCCATCCAGTCGAGACCAGGGGTAGACGTTGATCACCTTCGATCCACGCTGCTCCGTGGCCAGGTCGCCGCCGAAGTGCCACAGCACGTACCGAATGTTGGCATAGCTGCCATACTGAGGTGGGGGGCTCCTCTTGGGTGGCGGCTTGGGCGCTGCCTTTGGAGCCGGCTTCGCCGTAGCGGCCGGGGGTGCCGTAGGCCGAACCGGCGGCACGCCCGGTGGTTGCGGCAGATGCAGCATCCCCCCCACGGGAAACTGCTCCTCCACCCAGCGGCGCCAAGCGTCGGCGAACTTCTCCCAGTCGCCCTCGACCCTCCACCCGGACGTGGAGAACGCCCGGAGCCACGGCCCCATGTTCTCCGCCAAAACCAGGCGGAAGGCATCTCCTCCGCTCTGCCGGCGGAAGCGCATCGCGGCCGAGCCTACCACAGTCCCTTGGAGGTACAGCGCCGTGCCTCCGTTGCCACTCAGAGCACCAAGGTGCAGGGCCTCCAGGTTGGCGGGGCGGACCGTGAGCACCGTGCCCTCCCCGCGATCGTACAGGCGCAGTGCCGAGGAGTGGGGTTCCAGCGCCACTGCGACCTGACAACAGCCCGCGACACACTGTACAGCAGTGCCAGCGAGGCTGCTGGCCTGTTGCTGGAGGTTTGCGCCGCCGGTGCCCTGGGGAGGGCGCCGCCTGACCCTGCAGCGCTCTGCACATGACAGCTGCATGCTCAGCTTGCCACATGTTGCTCGGCGCTACAGGCCAGACGTCCTGCCCCTGGACCTTCGGCGGTCGCATTACCTGCACGAAGACCGCCGGCGCCTGCGGGATGTCCCCGGCCGTGCACCTGTGCGCCCTGCGCACCGGGCCCAGCTCCCTGAGGCACTCCCTGAACACCTTGTAGCAGACGGGCCCCTGGATTGCTGCCTCCTGAGCCGGCACGCGGTGACGACGACCCATTCCAGTCCCCCTGCTTCCACCCGAACACAGGCCCAATACTCCGCCCCTTCCAACACCACCAGCCTCCCCATATCCGCCATGCCCACCGTACGGGTGGGAGGCACGCTCTCCACCGGCAGCCACCGCTTGGCGCTCTCCTCCCACGGCCGGGGGCATGCATCTGCTGCTGCTGCATTGCGTCCTGCACATGCTGCAGGGACGCTGTCATCAGCATGGACATCCCCCCGTCCGCCGCCGCCGCCATACATAGGAGGGCATGCTGCATGCGCGCCCCGGGCAACCCCACGTTGTGCGGGACGTCCGCCACGTCCAAGGGTGTGCGGGGCGCTGGCAGGGCAAGCAGCAGCGCAGCGGGCAGCTCTCCCAGGGACGGCAGACGCGCGATGGGCCCCACGTCCTTGTTGAGGACCACCGCTGCCACCCACCGCCTGTCCAGCGTGGAAAGGAGGTTGCCCGGTCTCGGCACCCTGAAAAGGGTACCGAGGGCGGACATGAGGGCGCACACGCCACAGTCCTTGTCGTTGCCGGCGGGCTGTTGCACTTGTGCTGCCTGGGCCGTCGCCAGCAGATGCTCTGCACCCGGCCACTCCGCCCTCTGGCCCCTGGGTGCCATGCGCATCGTCCCGACCGCCATGTCCCATGTGTGCGGCCACTGGGGCGGGGCCCCCGACACCACAGGCCGGTCTAGCGGGTCCACCGTCAACCGCATTTCAGGGGCGGGAAGGTGGTGGGCCGTCTAGTGCCGCATGCTCGGCGTCTCCGACCGGTCGCGGTACACCGCCTCCGAGCCGCCCAGCTCGACGTACCTCACAATGAGGAGGCCAGCCGGGGTTTGGTCGTGCCGCTGGCCCTCCCATCCCTCCGTCGGGGGCATCACGGCGTGGGGGGCCAGGCACGGCACCACGTCGGCTGCCACCACGACCACGTCGTCGTTGAGCTCCACCCCATGGTCCGCGGCCACCAGGAAGTGGTGCCTGGGCTTGGAGTACAAGCCTTCTAGGGCGCCACGCATCTCAGCTGGCGGGGGAGAGGCGTCTCCGCGGTCCCGCAGCCAGGGGAATGCGCCCGGGAGATGCCGTCCTGCTCCTCCCGACCACACGGCGGCCCTAAGGATCGGCAGGTCGCGCCAGACGGCCCGAGCGATCGGATCGCGCCAGGGCTGAGGCCTGTCGGCTCCCCACTGAAAAACAGCCACCACCACATGCGTGGTCAGGGGCTCCGCCGTGAGCTGCAACGCCATCCCCCCTTCTGTCTCGATCACCGTGCCCCGCGGGGCAGTGAAGACGTGGCCACCGGTCCCACGGACCGCCACCCATCCCCACAAGACCACCACGGTCTCCCAGCTGGGGTGGCTTGTCCTCCTGGGTAGGACCACCACCGGCGGGCATGGGCTGTTGGCGGCCCATACGCGCCATTCCAGCCCTACCAGACGCTCGTGGCCAGGAGGCCGGAATGCCTGGGGCCATGCGTCTGGGAGTTGGCGATGGACGGCGGTCCACATATCAGCTCCGTCAGCCCGCGTGAACTGGAGTCCCTCCACGATGTCCCTTTCCACGGGACTGGGGAGGCGGGCAGTGCGAACCTCCAGTCCCCGCCCCAGGCGTAGCCCTGGCCCCCCTCGATCCCCCAGCAGCAAGACCCCCGGGTCCGCGGCCGCAAGGCGGGCCGCCACCGTGGGAAGGTGCAGGGAGACAATCCACGGCTGGACGGAGACGGGCTCGCGCTGGAGGTCAGGGCAGGCCGCCACAGCACTACCATCCCTCGCCCAGTGGAGCGCCCTGTCCCACCACTGCGCCCACGTACCGGGCGCTGTTGGCAACGACCAGGACAGGTACGTCATGACCGCCTTAGCCTGCCACTCGCGTGGGTCCATGCCGGCAGGATGTGTGTGCCACGTGCACACCCAGCCCAGGTTGGCCTCCTGGACGGCGACCATGTCCCTCCACGGGACCACCGGGAACGGGGTGAGCAGGGCCGCCATGCCACATGGCAACGCCACCGCCCACTCGGTCAGGCCCTCGCACTCCACCGCGTACCCCAACGCCGGGAGCCCTCCGCCTTGTGCCTTTGCCACCACTTCACGCATCAGCGTTCCGTGGCTCCGGCTGAGGCTGAGGGCCCCCACACGAGCCATGGCTTGGAGGACCAGGAGCAAATCCTGGGGTATTCCCTGCGGCACCGGCGGTTGGGGGTGGGCATATCGGCAGGCATCGGCCCGCATGCACCACCCCTTGGCCCAATGCCTGCAGGTTTCCACCTCCCCCGTCTTCGGCCCAGCCTTGTCCGCCACTCCCAGCTCCTGTGGCCCCACCTCATGTGCCTCCTTTGCCCCCACGAACTCCGGCTCCTCGTCCTGCTCCATGGCGCCCTGTGCCCCGTCACTCATCTTGCGTTGGTCCTCCTCTTCCAGCGCCTCCGTCGTCGGCGGCGGGCCTGCTGCAGCCATGATCCTCGTCAGGGCCGCCGCCACATGGGCCTGCACGTCCACCTCCTCCTCAGCCGCCTCCGGCTGGTCCAACTCCTGCTCCTCCTCCGCGGGCTGCTCCTCCCCCACCGCGTCACCGTCATGGCCTGCCTCCTCGTCACCCCCCATCGGGACCGTGCGGCTCGCACCCTTGGGGGTCTGCGCCCGAGTCGAGGCGCGTGCCCACCACCACCAGCAGCCTGAGGTCACCGCCGCGACTCTCAAGGCGGTAGCTGCTGGAGGTGGGGACGAGGACCACGCCATCGACGGCGAGCAGCAGGCGGTTCGTGCCGAACACGACCTCTGCGCCCTCGGGGTGCATCGCCACCAGGAGCGCATGGGACCCCAGCGCCTGGGGCGTGAGGGGCCTCACGGCCTGCTCGCGACGCCAAGCGTCAGCCCCACCCCGCCACAGGGCCGCGTACAGGCCGTCGTCCCGACGCACGTCCTCCAGCCCCGCCTCGTAGAGCAGGCGCCCCACCGACAAGCGCACCGACAGGGGGAGGCCTTCCTGCAGCTCGGCCGCCCGGACATCACCGGGGTGGTGACCCAAGACCGCCGCATCCCCCAACTGGATACAGCGGACCTGGCCGTCGTCCGGGGACCCGGCCACCAGGTCCATCTCCCGGGCGACCTACCCTGGGCGCTGGAACTCGTAGCGCTCCACGACGCTTGCCAGAATGCCTGCCTCCCGCCTCCCCGTACCCGTGAGGCGGTGCCTGTAGGTACCTTCGGCCGCATGGAACCTGCAGTGCCACTGCTCACAGCTCCCCAGGGGAGGGGGCGGCACCGCGGTGGGCATGGGCAGCAGCGGCGCGTTCGCCGGGTCCACGTCCATGCCGGCGTAGACGTCGGGCCCGGCGTCGTCCTCGTACATGAGGGCCAGCGCCGACTCGCCGGGCCCGTACGCCTCTTCGTCCCCCTTGTTCTCCGCCTCTTGCTCTTCCTCCGCCTCGTCTCCGGCTGCAATCACCGCTGGCGGCGTATCCGGACGCGGGGGAAATGGCGCCGGAGGCCGCTCGTTAGCGCCTCCGCCCCTTGCCGCCTCCACCGCGTCCAGCCGTGCCCGCAGGTTGTCGGGTAGCCGGGCACAGCTGGTGCCTGCATGGAGGTCCATGCTATACACCAGCCCCGCCGGGCACGTCACACCGGGTGCCACCTGGCGCCATTCCTGCCACTCCCACATCCAGTCCTCCACTCCTTCAACCTTGGCACGCTCCCCGCTTGGCTCCACAACCCCACTGCCCATCGCCTGTGCTTGCGTCTCCTTTACTCCCCGCTCTGTACCCCGTCCCCCCGAGTCAGCCCCCTCCGACGGCTCCTCTTTGGCCTCCTCCGTCCTCGGGGCGACAGCTGCGAGTGCCTGCGCGATCAACTCGCCAACGTCAGCCTCAATTCCCGGTGCCGCTTGCGCGGCTCCCTCGCCTCCTGCGGTTTCCCGCCGGTACGCGTCCAAGACCTGCGCGAGTAGCTCGCTGATGTCCCGCGGGCCGGCCGCGGCTGCTTCCTGCGCCGCATTCGCCGCCTGCACCTCCGCTGTAGGTCCCCCCATGGGGGGCGCGTCCTGCACCCCATGCGCCGGAGGCGGACCACCCGGTACCGGCATGGGCCCTCCCGGCACCACGGGCGGAGCCCCTCGCGGTACGGCCGGACCCGGTGCCGGGGCCGCGTGCGGTGGAGGTCCCGTTGTAGTAGGTCCCGCCAGGGGCACCGCCAGGGGTGGCGCAGCCGTCGGCGCCCCCGGCGCCCCAACGGGAGCCGTTCCCCGCGCCGCGCCTTGGGGCACACGGTGCGCCTCTCCTTGCGACTCCCCCGGCTGCTAGACCCCCGGTCCTGGCGCAGGTACTGACAGGGCCGCAGATGTCGCAGATGATGCAGATGATGCAGCCAATGTCGGACCCCCCACTGGCGCCGCAGGGGGAACTGGTACCGCATGTTGCGGCGGCTGAGCGAACGCATGTTGCGGTTGTTGCAAGGGATGTGGGTATGCCACATGCTGGTGTGGATGCTGATGGTGGTGGTGATGGTGATGGTGATGGTGGACGGGGAGCTGTGGCAAAGCAGCCGGGCGTACGTGTTGGTGTGGGAAGTGATGCTGCATCATGGGGAACCCGATGGGGTGGTGGAAGAAGGGATGGTGATGGGGCTGGTGTTGGTGGTGGGCCCCAAAAGGCGGGAACGGCAAGGGCACTAGGCCTAGGGGCGGCGGCATTGGAAACGCACCCGGCGCTGCATACCCCGGCCAACCCGCCACCGGCCCCATCAGGGGCCGCCCGCGCTGTGCGTCCTCGAGCTGTCCGAGATCATCTCGTAGACGTCGGAGTAGTCGGTTGAGCAACTGTACCCCGAATGGCACCACGCCTACTGCGAACTGCGCCCGAATGTCAGGCGCATTGTACGGGGGGGGGATCGCGGGCCAACACCTGCCGCAAGCAGATGTCGACGAAATGGTCCTATCCGTTGTCCCTTGCCGGACGATCTGCGTCCACGCGCGCTTGGAACGCCGCATATGTGTGCGGCCCGTGTCTAACAAGATCAGACACCGTGTCTACCAGGCGCCGGGCACGTCGCCGGAAGGCCGACAACTCCACGGGATTGGTGGGGACAGGTAGCGACATTTAGCTATCGAAGACTGTGCGAGCTATGGACACGGGCGAACGGGTGGACTCGGGGTCGCCCGTCCCGCGTGCCGCTGGTTGCATGATGCACGACACATTGCACGACACTGTTGCACTCCCTCGCCCCCTATTGTGCTCCCCCCTCTCCCCTCTCTTGCTCCGTTGCCTTTGGTGTTGCCCCCTTTGTGCTCGCCTCGGGACTACCCGGGTTTTGGTGGGTGTGTGGTGTGGTGGGGTTGGGGGGGGGGGCTGCCTGACACTGACTCGGGTCCCCTCCCCTGGAGTTTCCCCTTGGGGGGGCCGATGCTTGCACTCCCCGTCAGGGCGTAACTCTGTTGTACGGGCCGTCCATTTGTACCCGCTCCGTACAAGTGGACCTGCGTCGTAAGCAGGTACTCCGGACGTTCCCCACACTGGGGTCGGGTACACTGTGGGTCGCAGGGGAGTCCTTGCGGGATAGGCGCGTCTCTTGGCTACCCCGATGGACGGTGTGCCCTACCCGCAGCCCCTCACAGGACACGAACCGCAGTACGTGCCGTGGGGAGTGCTCCTTGTCAGGCCGATTGGCCACCCCCCCAGGCCGGTGCCACCTCGGGCCGCTGACCAACGGTCCCGGGCGTATCCCACCTTATTGCGTGTGCTCACGTGGGGCCGATATGGTCACCGGGGGGGGGCCCAAACTCCTAGGGTTTGGTCCCTTGCCAGCGTCTCCTTTGGGCCTCTTTCGCCCCGCCCCCCCCCTTCCGCTGTGTTGGACCCTGCCTCCCCGCTTTCTACCGTGGGGTTTCCCCCTTCCCGCGCCCCTTTCTGCTCTCCCAAGCCCCCGCCGTGCCCTGCTTTCCCCCTGCTTTCTCCCTCCGCCCTTGCCCGCTCTGGGATTTTGTTTGTCATTTTCTGGGCCGGGTTCAGGCTGCCTGGTGCCCCCACTGCTTGCCGCCCGTCTCTCCCTCCGGCCTTGTGTTCACCCCTGTGTCCCCCCCCCCATTTCCCCTTTCCGTCCCCTCGCCGCCATCGTCCCCTTCCTGGGGGGGGGGGGGTTGTTGCCTTTCCTCCGGAGCATGCACGCTGCGAGCACGATGCAAGCACGAGGTCGCGGCACTTGCTTGCGGGGGGGGGGGGGGGCTTTCTTTCTGTTCGCTCTTCCCTTCTTGGCCTCCCCGCTCGCTTCGGTTTCTCTGGTTCTCGCTCTGTGGGGGGGGGGGGGTTAGCCGTGTGGCTCCCTTCGGTGCCCTTCGTGCCCTGCGTCCCCGCCTCTGGTGACAAGCATGTTGCACGCACATTGCAAGCACATTCCACCACCCTCTGTAACCACCTTGTTTATCGGCTGCTGTTGTCGGGTTTGTTGCCCTTTCCTCCTGGGTGTGCACGTTGCAGGCAAGATGCGAGCACGTGGCGCGGCACTTGTACGCGGGGGGGGGGGTGCTCTCTTTCTGCCCGCTTCTGGGCCGCCCCACTTGCCGTGGTTCCCCCCGTGCTCGCCTTGTGGGGGGGGGGGGGGTGTTCGCTTCTCGGCTCCTCCCGTTGCCTCTCGTGCCCCGTGCCCCTGCCGCGTTTGCAAGCATGATGCACGCACATTGCACGCACAATCACATGTTTTCTGGTTGTTAGAACTGCTCTCCCTCCATGTGGCGGTAGTCGCCTGGTATCGCTCACGTCCTTAGTGTCCCGTGCCTACTCCCTCCTGTGCCTTACTCACTGGAATAGGTACATACCCGGGTGGAGACGGTTGATGATGAAGTCCGGGCAGCAGGGAGGACTTACCGTACGCCTCGAAGGCCTCTTGTGCCATCCACTACCCTTGTCGAGGGGAGGGCCCGTGTCTCGGCACCAAAAAGCCCGGGGGGCGCTGACCACCCATCCTTTCCCTGGTGCCTGTGCGCCCACTTCCCCACATCCTCATACCGGTGCCGTGGTATCAGTCTGTGGGAAGTGGCGGCTACGAAGCGGCCGTGCGCTCTCGCCCTCCGGGCCACTGCCACCCCCGAGCGCGATGGAGGCCCCTGAGGTCCTATGGCAGTGGCGCGGAGCGACGGACGGGGGATTTATTGTGGCATCCCCTGGCCACCTAGATAGTCTACATAGTCAATGCCGCAGGGGGCCCACCGGATGGCGCCGTTGGTGCCCGCCCCCTCTGCGCGCCGTTCCCGACGGTTGTGGCCATATCTTCCGCAGGGGGTCCAATGGATGGCGCCACTGGCGCCCGTCCCCTCTGCGCGCCCAGGCACAGGTCTTCCCACCGGCCCAACGGATGGCGCCGCTGGGCCACGTCTGTCACCAGCTGCCTCCACCGGTTCTGGCAGCCATATTTGTTGCAAGAGGACCATACATTGGTACGCACCTTCACGTATGCACGTTCATGACGAGCAAGTTGCACGACACCATGCGCGGCAGGCCCATTTCCCCTCTCTCCTCTCTCCCTTTCTTCGCGCCTGCTTCCTCGCCCCCCGTGGGCCCTTGCTGGTCCCTTCCCTTCTGCGGCTGTCGCTGCCCTGCTCTCCGTGTTGTCTACCTGTTCTTCTCGTTGCCCCTCTTTGTATCCCCTCTGTCCCGTTCCGCCCCTGGCACGTTGCACGACACTGTACTAGATTCCTTCTCCTTGCTGCGGGATCGCCTCGATCGGGGCCGCGCTTGCCGTCCCGCCGCCGCCTTTCCCCAGCCGCCGACTCTGCATTTGTATGAGCCCGCACCTGGGGCTCCCCCAATGTTCGTCGGTTCTGGACAGAGACACTGCGCGCAAGTCACATGCCATGCTGCACTACCGCTTGCTCCCCCGCTCCCTCTCTCCCTCTCTCCCCCCTGGTCTGCTCTGTGCTTACCCTTGGGCCCCTCTCTGGTCGCTCTCCCTCTCACGCGCATGTTACACAACAATGTGCAGGGCACCCTTCCTTCCTCGTGCCCCGGCCCCTCTTGCCGTTGCGCGCACGGTGCATGGCAACCCTCTGTGCTCCCTGGCCCCTCTGTCGGTGGCCTTGTGGCCTCTTCTATGCCCCTGTCTCGTCCCCTCTACTTCTCTCCCCTCCATTGGCCCGTCCTGTCCCTTCCTTTCTCCTCGTGCTCTGCCCTACCCCCTCTCTCTGTGCCCCTCCGCCCTCTGAGCATGATGCACGACACTTACCTGTTCTCAAATACATCCGGCCACACGCTGTTGCTTGCGCATTGTACACCGTTGCTTCCGTTGCTTTTTGTCCCCGTTGCACGTGGCCAGGGCAGACAAGAGCCTGTCCACCCTTCACTCGTCCGCAGGTCTCTCCTACCACGCGCTGGCTCAGGTCAGAGGCATGGTGCGCATGATGCACGACACGTTGCGCAGCAATCTCCTCTTTGGCCCCTGTACCCTCCCCCTCTCTCTTTTTCTGGTCGCTTGCCCTTCGTGTGATTTGCGCCCCTTGGCCTCTCTCCGTGTGCCCTCTCTCCCCTGCGCACGGTACACAACACTGTGCGGAGCACCCGCTGCCCTCGCCTTGCCCCTGCGTGCCCTCACCCACCCCCGTGGGTAGGTTTCGTGTCCTCCCCTGCTCCCTCCCCCTGTACGCGCACTGTGCAGAGCATCCTCTTCCCCTCGCTTCTCTCCCCTTCGTCGTTTGTTCCCTTGGGGTCCCTCGGTTCCCCCTGCTCTCGCCCGTCCCTTGGCCGTGCTTCCCTTCCCCTGCCCTGGACACGTTGCAGGCAAGTTGCACGCACGTTACACTGCACCCGCCTGTGGCCTTTTTCCTTCTACGTCGTACCCCGCGGGCTCCTCTAGTCCCCTGGCCCTCTGGTGCTCCTCGCCTGCCCTGCCTCCCCCTCCCTCCCCTGCCCTTTTCCCCTCCTGACACTATGCAGGACACTGTGCCGGCAATTTGCACGCATGTTGGAGGCACGCACCTGGCCTTTACCGTCCGTGTCGCCAGACTGGGCAACAGCACGCGGCGGCTGCCCGCTGCTGCCACAGCCCCCGCAGGAGTCGCCGCCGCGGGCAGCCACTCCATATGCCGCGGGGGGCGCGGCCCTGACAAGCCCCGGCTGCCGCCCGGCCAGGGTTTCACTGTACCCCCCGCGGCGCATGGTCGCCGGGGGGGATCCATCACAAAACCCTGCAAGAGTCGAAAAAAAATAGCCGCGGATTGAAAGGGGGTCTCCATGTTAAGGAGACTACGCCACATGTCTAAGTCAATGGCACCGGAGGGCTGGGTGCGAGAAAACCACAAGGGCTTTTGCCGTTAGGAGGAGAACAAGTTTGACCTTGTGCCGAGGTGGCCCGGGAGTGGTAGAGCAGAATATAGAATGTGTCGCATGTTGGGAGAGTTCCACAAAAATACCCGTAATACACACTACTCATAGGACACAACCCATCGTTGGGTATTCTACTGCTAGCAGTCGACCCATACCCCAACAAGGTGGACATTGATCCATGTTCCAATGTTTGCCAAACAGGGTACTAATGCAAAGGACGGCATACAACTACCCATGACAACAATCTTCGGTGTATGTTGATAAGAAAATAAGGGGACAATTGTCTACAATGGGACGGGAACCATGCATCGACAAGGCCGGTGTCACATACACATACACATACACATACACATACACATACACATACACATACACATACACATACACATACACATACACATACACATGTCGCCGCCGAGTGAAGGGGGAGGGGAGTCAAGTGAAGACTCCCATGAGCTGCGGCGGGACATAAAAAAGAGAAAGAAAGGGAAAAATACATAGAGAGAAGGAGAGAGAGAGAGAGAGAGAGAGAGAGAGAGAGAGTCGGGGGGACGGCCAGGTGAATGGAGGGAGGGGGGGTCAAAGTGAAGGAGCGTGGGGAAGAAGAGGTGGAGGAGGGGGGGCGGGGACGAGACAATTGAGGAGGAGGATGCGGAGGTGGTGCAGGCCAAACCCCCTTGTTATTGTAACGGGTGGTGGATGTTGAGGTCCAAGCTGGGGTTGCGCCGCTGCTGTGCATCGCCTGCCGTGACCGCGACAAGGCGCGGGAGCTGCCATTGGGCAGCCTGCACCGCCTGCTTGCGACCGACCCCGCCAAGGGTTTGGAGATTCTAAGGGGTTTGAGGCATTGGGAACATGGGAGGGTCTGCTCGGAGGTCTGGGTGGCCTCCGAGCGGTATAGGGCTGGGGAGTGGGCGAAGATGCAGCACGTAGGGCACATAGGGGCGGAGGATGAGGGGGTGTGGGCATGGAGGGTAGGTGGTGATTGAGAACGGGAGGAAGCGGTGAAGGAAGTGAAGGAAGAGAACAACCCCCCCCCCCCCCCGGACTAAGGCCAAAGCACCACACCCCAAACCCCTAGCCATCAAAACCGGGGGCAAGAAAATCCCTACAATGCATTTTCAATCGAATGACTAATCAGATGGAGCCCTCCCCCCCTCAAAAAAGAAAGCCCTCCCCAAGCCTAGCCCGGCTACAAAGGCCACCCCCGCCCCTAAGACAAAGCCCCTGAAGGGGGAGTTGGGCTGGGTTGGGGCAAAATCTCGCCTGGTCGCCTACCCACGGTCCGCGCCGCCTTCTCTGCCGGACCCGACTGGGCGGCCGTACCCGGATGTCCGGTCACAAGGCCTCCCGGACCGCTGACCGCCCCCTGACCCCGCGGTGGCGCTCGCGGGCGGGAGATGCCGCCGTGCCTGTGTCTATGTGCCCTTAGTGTCTCGGGGGGGGGGGGGGGCTGGGGCACATCTGCTTGCTCCATTTTTGTTCGGCGTTGGCGCACATGGCGCGGGGGAGTGTGTGCCTGGTGCTCCACGCCCCGGCAGGGATGCTAGAGAGCCTGACTCTGAGCCCGCCGGGGGAGATGTGGGCCTGGGCTCGCTACCTCCTCGTCACAAGGACATGCTACCCGACCACTCCACGACTGCCTGTTGGCACGGGAAGGCCGTGGTACGTGGCACGACTGGGGTCAGGCCCGCGTTCCTTGACTGCCTTCGGCACACGTGGTGCTGCCGCGCGGGCTGGGTCCGGCTCCCACGGCCGAGGACGTACCCTGGGCAGGTGGAGGGGCACCAGGGCGCAGAGAGTTCGTCCCTGCCTTGGGTGCCACCGGTGCTGACTGCACTAGCTGCGGCGCTACAGCCCGCGTAGACGAGGGGGCCTAGAGGGCACCACACCCGAATGGCCTTTCGGTTGAGGAAGGGGGGGGGGGCAGGGGTCGGCAGGTGGCTGTCTGGCCTCCAAGGGTCGTCCACGGCTGCACTGGAGTGCACGGGGCTGTGCTGGCATAGGCGTATGTGATGAAGTTGGAGGGGCGCGTGCACACTTGGAGTCTCCCTGAGCAGGCCACTCAAGGGATACCCACAGCGGTCAAGCTGTGAGCCCTTCACAGCCTGCACTTTTTAGGTCTTGAGGGCGCCGACTCCGTGTACCCCTCCCGTCGGGCCCACAGGCCGGTGGGGGGGGGGGGTAGAGTGGTGGATGGGTCTACCTGCTCACTTGTGTGGGAGAGGAGGAGCACCTGCTAGGTTAACCGTGCGGGTCCCACATCCCAACATACTTGTCGTTCGGCGTCCGCTCCCTCAGGGACCTCAATCACCATGTGACGCCCTGCAGTGAGGGTGCGAGGGCATGCTGGGGGGGGGGGGGGGGTGCTAGGCCTGCTTTCGGTCCGCCTCCATTTCTGTTGGGGGGGGGGGTAGGGGAAGCAAAAGGTCTGCTCCCCTGTTTCCTGGTCCCCACCCGAAGGGGGGGGGGGGGGATGGTGCGGACGACCCCGTTGTCGGCACCAAGGTCCACGGCCCGTACCCACGGGGCGTGGAGGTTGGCACCGTGCGCGGTGTCCCACGGAGGAAGGCGGGTGTTGTCTAGGTGGAATACCCAGATAAACACACGACAAGAGAACAAACACCTTTTTCATCCATTCGGGTACCCTTTTTGGCCATCATAGCCAATGCTTGTACTGTTCCACAGGTGGCATTACTTGTCGAAGTGTGAAGTGTCCTGACACTTCTTGGGACCCATCTTTGTGGTTGCACAATTGCTGGTTTGGGTCAGGGGATGGGTTAAGGTTTGGGGCTGCTTGTCTTGTTTGGGGTCAGTCGGGGGTTTAGTCTCCGCGCAAGTGTAGGGGGTTAGTCTTTTGGTTTAACTGGGGGTTAGTCTTCGGGCCAGGCCGGCCCGAACGTGGGGGGGGGGGGGGGCTGACCGTGGCCTTGGGCTGGCAAACACGCTCAAGGTGTTCATGGGCGGCTCCGGGTTATAGGGTTTTCAAGGGCAGGTGAATTGTTGCAGAAAGCAGTTAATTTCTGCTAAGTTAATATTAACGTTGGCGACGCTGTAATTTGCATTATTTCAAAAATGAATTCAAAAATCAAAATCAAGAACAAAACCCGAGGACCATTTTAATATCTTTTCGCAAGGAATCCGGTGAGACCCCCCCCCCCCCAACGCCCGAGTGAATATGGCTCCCGATTCCGTAAGGCGCCCCATGGGGGTGCACTTTTTGCCGTTTGAACCCCTCAACCCACCCCTAGGAGGGTGGCGAAATGTCACACTTTCCCACATCAAGTGCAATTGTGGGACTTGCCCAGCGGCCCAACAAGAAGACACACTGCTAACGATGTTGTTCGCCGTACCAGCAAGAGCCAACGAATCCCATTACAATTCTTTTGCGTGCCCTTCTTGGCGGCCGCTTCGCCATCGTCATGGCTACCGCCTGGGTCTCGTTTCTTCTTCGGCTGTTCGTTCATGGGGGGTATTCTGCGCTGCGTGCCCACTGCGCGCTACTTTTCTTCCGGGTCTACCCGAAAGGGGCTGGCTTTGACACAGCTCCCAAAATGCCCCGTAATCAGAGATAACCCTTGGGTACCACACACTGGGGCTGAGCTTCGAGGGCGGGATCTTTAAAGAGCAAACGAGCGTTTCGTCTTGCACGATTTGGTGCTCAAAGCATGGACGGTTTGATGTAACAAATTGGTGCAGCAATTCAACTCAAGAGTATGGCGAACTAGGCTCAAAACCCTTAGACAAGGGGCACCCAGGGGCAAAAGCTGTAGCTGCTTGCTCAAGCTAGATGCGTAAATATCCGTGCTGCGTGCGCACGCCGCGTTAGGTGCCCCCCCTATCTCCTGTCTCCGTACTATTACTTCCGCGCCGGATGGCGTCCGCCACTCGCCGCGCACACGCTATGTTGTGCTTCCCGTGGGCTATCACCGGCGGCGGTTCATAGCTATCTCCAGATCAGCCTTGGGTACTTGTAGATTTCCGAAACTGACGTCTTCCTGGGGATGGCAACCTACATTGGTATGTTGGAATTCCATCTCGCATCCACCACCCTCTTTTTGCGCGGCCGTACCTTGCAGTGTCGCCCTTTTGGCCAAGAGGACATCTGCTGACAATACCTCTTCCAAATTGAGGACAATATCGATCCCGTCATCCCCAAAATCGGTTGCCACTCACAGGGCGGCCGGGGCTCTTGGGGAGGCCCAGATCCTATGGCGCGCTCGTTCGCGAGCATCGGCGGTGGATTCGAGGCTCTCTTCCACCACTAGGCACCGGAGCTAGGCCTGCCGTTGTTGCTTTGGTGGAGCCATTGCTCACAACCATCCACCTCGGCTACACGGGGCCCAACGTGTCCTGGCTGGGACGCCTATGGCGCTCGGAGTAGCCTGCGCAGGTTCCATGCAGTCTTCTTCCCCTGCCGCCTCGTTCTCCACTGGGTCCTCCTTGGTCAAGGCAATTTTGGTCTCTCCGACGAACACATGTCGTTGCCTTGAACTCTGGCCGCGACCGTGTGGATGGCACCCATCATCATGGTCTTTTGCCCCACCACTGTCATACCCTTGGTGGGGGGGGTAACGCCCCGTTCCTACAACGAGGGACTCCGTGGCTTCGCGTAGCTTCTTCTTGAATAGGTCCCCGTGCTGCTGCAGCGCATTAGCCATGTGGCCCTTCACTTTTGCCCACCTGTAATGGTCCGTGTCAACGTATTACAAAATCTCGCTCCGGACCTATCTCGTCAACCGGATGTGGGCCCTCTCCACACCCGGTGTCATTCCGACCACCGTTGTCTGGACATCTAACACGGTTTTCGTGGTGAGGGAGACCCACAATATCTTGTGTGGCACGAGGAACCGCATGGGTATATTGGTGGACAGGGAGCCTGAGGAGAGGGTGACGCCCACGCACACTCCATCCTTCCAGTGCATGCCCAACTCCACCCAAAGTGTTCTTGGGGCCGGCGTCCAGCATCACATGCACATCATCAATCCGCACCAGGTCCGGTCGCTCATTTGTCGCCAGTGTTCTCCCGAGGGAAGCGTCAAGGCGTCGACTTGTTGGCCCTCATGCACTGCCCTCTACAGCACATTTGTGATCGAGGGTTGGGCCATAATGTTGCCGTGAAGCAAAAGGGATCCGCTAGGCTCATCACACTACCCTACACGTCCTCTAGGGGTTATTGTGCCCCACCTCGTCACTTTTGCATCGCTCGTCAAGTTACTTGTCTTTACGTCGATATGCACTACAACGTACTTGGGCGTTTCACGCCTTGCTCTTTGATCCGTGTTTTACCCTCTTTGCCTTTGTCCTTGATGTGTATTGGGTGTGCAATGAACATAAAGATCTCAGCATGGCCCCTTGGAAGACCACGAAACATAAAATGAGTAGATTGTGGCGAGGGTGTGCCAAGCATTGTAAGTCAAGCACATCGGGAGAGGTACCTTGCAATTCCAGCACAGGCAACGGTTCATAGTGGGCAATGGGACCACATCCCTAGGAGAACTCTTTGGTTTGCCAAAACACACCTCTTATTCAATGGCACACCACATTGAACGCGTTGTGGATTTTGCAAGGAAAGCACCGCAAACTAGATGCCATCCAGTGCCTACATACTGGCGATGTGAGACCAAAAAAAAAGCATGTTGTCAACTGACAGTCCTTCTGTCGATTGGGTGGAGCCAAAAGCTCCGGCAAAAAAAATTGGTCGATGGTGGCCTACCACAAGAATATCAATGCATGTTCACGTGTTGCTGGTAATCGAGTTTGTGTGCTTGTATTATGGCGTACAAAATGTCTCACAGGAACTACATCAACATGATATGTAGCCGCTTCTCCGGCAAATTGTGCTCAATACAGTTTTTGTGCCACCGTTGATGACGGAACCTTGCCCCCCCTATAGCACTCTGCTCTTGGTTCACATGTGGGCGTCTTCAATGTGAACCGATTTGTGCTGTCCTTGGTGTTTGAGATGGTTTAGAGGAACATGGCAAATTCTATTGCCTTCGGCAGTGCACCTCGAAGAGAGGTTGACAGTCAGCCAATCCGTCAGTTAGGCAGGCCAGCAGTCCGTCAGACAGAAACACACACTTTGGGTTTTTTGTTAGTAGCAGACACTTTATGTAGCAGTCGGGACTGTGCTGAGTGCAAGCATCGGTGGTGGCCGAGTGGTAATGCATCCGGCCGCAAGCTCTTAGGTCGGCGGTTCGAACCCTGGCGCGGCAAATATTTGCAGCGGCGGCGCCGCCGCTGCAGAAGTCAGCAGGCCAGGAATCGAACCACCGACTCTAACGCATGCGTCGGCTGCATTACCATTGAACCGGCAGTGATACGATAGCACTCAGCTTCCCCACTGCTTGAAGCCTGTTGAGCAAAAACTTTTGACCCCCCCCCCACCCCCCCCCCACCCCCCCAAAAAAAGTGATATCCAGTTTTAGGGGATAGAGGCCTCAGAATCAAAAAATCCATTGGGGGATGGTCTTATTGGGCAAAATAATGATTTTACAAGGGGTTGGACATCCAATATCATGCCTTGGGGTATGCTACGCGAATGACCCCAAAAAAAGGGGGGTATACGCCGCTCGCGCGTGCGCTTGATCTAACAACCTCTCTTCGAGGTGATTTTAGACCCATGAGCCATCAACGTAAAGAACACGCACCCAGATGCCCAAGACTTGGCATTAGAGATGGCTACGCAAAAGAAAACTGACAACTGACAACAGCGGCATCATTCTTAGCGATGATGTTTCAAAAAACCCTAGGCCACATGAAGCCTAGCCATCTCGAAGCTCTCTGTATCCAGCATCACATCAGCCAAGACGTCAATTTGAAGTGGAGCACCAGAGACATTGTGTTGCATGGTTGTTTCAAGGGCTTTTCAAATGCCTAAAGATGCCACGTTTGAGCTCACATATATTGTTGGAGGTAAGCGGGTTGGTTGCTCAAAGCTATATGTTAGAACTTCTTCTTGCTTTATCGCCCAATGACCTAGCCCAATGGTCTTCTATAACTGCCGGCCAAAATGCTTGGAAAAGATTGAAAAAGCTAAGGATTTCAACACACATTGCTTGAAGTATTTTGAAGGCTGCTGCTTGATGCTATTGCTTTTGTCGATTGTCCATTTCCTACTCCCACACGTCAATACATGTTGAGTTGGTTCTATGAACACAGGAAGGAGTCATTTTGACAATTGTGTTTCAGCACCCCCATGGACCAATGTAAAATCCAAGGAAGCAAGGGAAAAGGGACAATGTATGTTTTGTACAACCATATTGGTTAATGCGGTGTTTCCTTGTGGACGACACTAACACTTGACAGGGTATCCTTTGTCCCGCAGAAATAAATTGAAAGATGACATGTCATTTTCCAATGGCTATGTCAGGCCCAAGCCTAGCCAAGCACGGCGGCCTTTGGTCAATAAGTGTGGTAAAGGGCTGGGAGGCGTGGGGGTGTCGCATGCCCAGACCGAGGAGCCCCATGTGGTGTACGTCATTCTACGCACGACACAAACACACAGTGGCGATGGCCATGTTTGCATGCCACATAATTTGCAGACTGACACATTATGCAATACAAACAGACATCATCCGGCAGATTGGCTCAAGTTGGTGCTGTTAGTGTGAAGTGGTAAGTTTCCTTGTCATGGTGACCAGCAAGAATGGCATTGGGAGCCTGATCAGAAGGACAAGAGCTGGCTGCAGAGGGTTTTGCCTTCAGCTGGTGTCGTTTGCCTTTTCTAGCAGGAAATTTAGGCATGTGGGGCCAACACATCCTTGGGAACACCTTCAGGTGGCACACCATCCTGCAGAAACAAGTTCACCGTTGACCATCTGACCATTGGGGAACAGTCACAGCCACTGGACCTCCCAGATGGACTCTGTATCACAGAAACCCTGAGGATCCAGAAAGAGACGATTATTTGATCCCAGACCAAATGATGTGTTCAATCTTCTGACCACTTCCTATGCCTTTAAAATCTTGAACACCATGTTGTAGGTACTTGGTATGGCAAAAAAGAAAACTAGTTCCCCAAAATTTTTGAAAAGATAATTGGCAAATTGGTTCATGGAGCTCTTTGGACAAAAAAAAAAATAGAAAGAATAAATTAGGCGCCCATGAGGTTCAATCAACCATGTAGACTCAAATTTGGCCTCAACTATGCTCATAAGCACCTCATCTCAACCATAATTCATTTCCAGAGCTCCAAAGGACCAGTACTCCACACTGCACCCCCCACACATACCACTACAACCCCATTCCCAACGCCCATCAACGAACCCTAGGCCACATCCATTGCTAAATTTACATTTTCGGATACACAAAACCACCTGTCAATCTTCCGCAACCCCCATCACACAGAGATTTGAACCATCGGTCATATTTCCTGAGATGGCCTACAGAGAGAGAATTAAAAGTGCCAGTCCGGTTGTGTATTGCGTGACTCTGAGGCTAACAAAATGACAGTCACCCCCAACCCTGGACCTCAGCTGATGATATGATGTTGTATGTCAATGACATCAAAGACCACGGCAGTTTGCATGATTTGTGACGCCTCCCTCGGCTGGCGAGGGCTGGGAAATGGGGGGGGGCAGGGTGTGCTTGCGGCCCATGCGGAAAGAAGCATTTACCGTTTGAGGCTTGTCCTTGACGACTGCCTCCACAAAGACGGTATCCGACAGCCCAAAGTGCGTGCGTAGCTCTTCATCAGCCTCCACTTTCGCTTTCAAGTGCTTGACCATCTCCAGAGTCTTCTTGATCTCAGGTAACTTGCGCAACAAAGAGGCCTTGTTTTGGCCGAGCTTGTACTCCATGAGTTTGTATTTGCTGTACTGCTCTTGCATCACTTTGATAGCTCCCTCCGGATTACAGTCCTTCTTCTTGAGGAATGCGGCCACATCATCCACAAACTCAACTCGCGGAATTCCCCGGGCATTGACGTAGTCTTCTGAAAACCCTTGGGTGTACCAACCCCCCATAGAGGACAACTGTCCCGTCGCCATGGCTAAAAAGAGAGTGTAGACAGCATGCCACAAACTACTCAAAGAACAAATCATAGAAACAGTGAGGGCACAAAACATCAAGCATCTCAATTAAACAGTATTGCAGACAGCGATGCAGCAAAAACAATGAAAAGAAGCAATGCCAGAACCTTGCCAGCTCTGGGGGAGAATCATTGCTGTGCATGCTACTTTTGGGACATATTTCCTCCAAAAAGCCTCCAAACTGCACCCTTTCCAAACCTCACCTCCCTCAAACCTCAAACCAGCCACTGTGGCGCAGTAGTTTTCTCATGTCCCCTCAGGCAAGGACAACATGCAAAACAGACAACACAATACACATTTAAGGGACAGGGCTGCATGGAGTCCTTGCCACATTTTGGTGGCTAAAAGTTGTGGGGAAAGGGGGAACAAGGGGGGAGACATGGGGAAATGATGGGGAAACCGCAGGGAAACGAGGGAAATGAGGGCTTGTGTTTGTGCTTGTGCTTGCGTCTCACCAAACTCAGAAGGCGATCTCTGCCAGCCCCATAGAATGCCGGCCACACAGGAAGAAAACCCCTTCTCAGCAGTGGAGAAAGTCCGTCAGCTTGCTGGCAAAGCACCTGGCACGTTGCTGCAGGAAAACTCTCTTCGTTTCACAGAGACAGTCCAGATGGGAAGCGCCCAAGCATGGGGAACACCTACTACGGTAATGGAATTGGGGGGGGGAGTGCCTGTGCATGTGCTTGTGCTTACGTCTTGCCAATCTGAGAAGGTGGATCTCTGCCAGGCCCATAGATTGCCGCCCACAATGGAGGACAACTCTTCTCAACACTGGAGAAGCCATTGGAGAAAGTCCAGCGGGATGCCGGCAAAGCGCCCAACACATTGTTGGAGGAAAACTCCCTTTAGCTAACAGAGACAGTCTGCATCAGATGGGGCACGGAAGAAAGTTCCCTGTGGCTCCGGAAGCACCTGTGGATGCCCACACATGCCAAGACATGGGTGACACTTACAACAATGGACGGGATAGAGGGGGGAAATGTGGGGAACAGGGGGGAACTTATGATTGAGTGCTTTTGTCATTTTCGTCTTGAAAATGGGGAAAACGGGGGCAAACCGGGGGGGGGGGGGGGGGCATGGGGAAAAACGGAGGGTAAGCGGGGAGGATGAAATCACGTTTGCGTGCTCTTAGGAACTACCCTTGAGGCCCTGTCTGTGCCCTGTTTTCAGCCCCTCAGGCCTGATAGAGGAATGGGATGGGAGTTCCAATGCTCAATCCCTTGTAAGTAGTCATCCACAACACACAAACTGCCTTACACATATGGCAACATTCCCTCGTTGTAGTAACACTTGTTGTTGTTTTTTAAAATTAAGCTTCTTTCGCCACTAGCCCTCTTTGGTCGAAGTTCAAAGCAAACTCTTCCAACACGATTGGCAAACGAAAGCTTGAGCTTTGATGACATTGATTGATTGATTGATTGCATGGAACCCCAACCATTTAATATCATTCCATGCATGGCAAAGGGTTTCAGGATGTTGCCAATCTTATGTGGCTGCATAAGGAGCCTTGAAGCATTGAAGACACCATAAAGAGCACAGCAAAATATGGCAAGCATGATTTGCAGCTTGCGCGGTTAAATTGCATGCTGTGTTGATCCTGCAACAACTTGTTTATTGCGTTTCTAAAAGAATGATAAAATTCGTCAACTGAACGTTGCTCGGCGCGAAGAGTGGGATGCATTATGGTTTGTGCACAGTTGTGTGTGGAGGGGGGGGGAGGCTTGTCGATTGTTGCCGGTCTTCAACATCAGTGGTCAACTCAGCCAACATCTTTGGCTTGGCAATATTTGCCACTGCCTCTGCCACCAACCCAACCTACATTAATCCCCATATCACTTGGTGATTTTGAAGCCCCCTTGGTTGCCTTGTGCTTTGCCACTGCCACCCCATTGGTCCAGCCTGTGAGAAAACTGAGCTTGACATACCATTGCTGAAATTTGACATGAGCTCATATATTGCACGAATCACCCCCGCACACACACATTGGAGGTGTGTTGGGGGTTTGGGGGGGTGTAAAGGGGCGGGGGGGTATGGGGGGGATGTATGGGGGTTTGGATTTGCATTTGGCCACAGGGGGGGACGTCTCCTCGCTTTTATACGCGACCCCCCCCCCCGTAGAAGTGGGCCGAAGGCCCCCCAAGGGGGGGGGGGGGGGGCATTGGAGGGGGGGATGGGTGGATGGATGGAGAGGAAGCATTCCGGGGGCCGCATCCCGAGGACACAGGCCATGAAGCCCAAACTGAGGGCCCATGACTCTGATCGCTTCACTGTCCTAGGCCAAGCCGCAACTGGCGTCTGATGGGCAGTGACAGCACCGCAAGCCCCCCTACGGTGCCTCGGAGGACCATTACAGAGCACAGGACCCCTCCAGATGGTGGGCAGTGACAGTACACCGGCCCCCCCCGGTGCACCAATGTCAGCCGGCAGCACGTGGTCGCAAGCACCCTGCACCCTATATCAGCAGTCGGGAGTGGGCAATCGGGAGTGGGCATGGGTACGATCTCGGGGCATTTCAAAGATGCCATAAGACGGAGGTGTCCAAAACTGATCTAGGGCCATTGGCATGGTCAAAACGAGGGGCATGTTGCAAAATTAACGGAGGGGGGTTGGTGAACCCAGCGACCGGACCCCCCATTAGAACGGGCTCATACAAGGGCCTAAGAAACAAGATGAAACCCACAGCCTCCAGAGGTGACGCAGACCCTATACTTGAAAAAAGAAAATTGGTGTTTTGGTATCAGCACAACAAGGGTCAAGGAGAAATATCATGTGCCGAGGTCCACGGCAAAAGCATCCACCCCTTTTTGACTCAAAACAAATATTTGAGGGCCTTTGGTGCTTGAGGCAATGCTCCCCAACAGCTCTGCAGGAACCATGTGGGGTGCGCTTCTCACACAGGTGGGACTGTGGGACGGGCGAGTACCATACGGTGAGCACGCTACGCCAGCTCATCTTGGTCCAGACCAAAAATAAAAACAACAACAAGGGATCAAATGCTGTGCGGATAGTAGTAGGAAATTTGCTGCAGCAATGGATAAAGAGTATGTGGAACTTGGGCTGCAAGGTTCAGCGGTACCATGGCGGCAACAAGGTTGGGTAGGGCCGTTACTCGACCATTGGTTAATACAGCACAGCCCTCCAAGGTAAACAATTAGTTACCCGCAAGGGTCAAGATGGAACCACCGAATATTGCTGCCATGAGTGACAGCACACTTCCCCCCCCCTCTGCAAGCCAATGAGAGCAAGCACAGCACCGCATAGCATAGCACAGCCCATGCAGGGAGCGTTGAGGCAGATCCCGAGAGGGGCTCGAGCGCCGCTTGCACAGGGCCGCACCTGGTGCACAAGAAGCCACGCAGGCACGCTTGCATGTGCGAGGGAGGGAGGGAGGGAGGGAGGAAGAGAGGGAGGGCGTCGCATATTCTGCTACAAATGCTGTCTCTGCCACACAGGCATGCATGTAGTCACATATTTTGCTATGCAGGCTGTACCTGCCCCACAGGCATGAATACATCTGCATAACCTGTCACACAGGTGTGCATGTAATCACATTGGAGGGGGGGGGTTTAGGGAGGGGCGATGGGGGGGGGGGGTTGGGAGGGTTTGATTTGATTTGACTTGAGGGCCGATCTTGAGGCTCATAGGCCGCCTCGGGGGCGCTCGATGGCTGTCCCGGGAGGCGCCGGGAGGGGCAGGCCTGTCGCCGTGCCGCGGGATGGGTGGGGGGGTCACGGTATCCTCGGCGGACGGCCGCCCGGTGCCCGCACACCTGGGTCAGGGCGCGTGAAAAGCGACCTGCACCCTACAGCGCAGCCGGCACGCCCGCACCGGGACGGCGGCGGGAGGGCGCGGTATGGAGGGTATGAGGTGCAGCCAGACAGGATGAGGCCGACAACCCCCGCCCCAAAGTGTGTATTCCTCCACCATACCCCCTCATATCCTATGACTCTTAGGTACTAAAACATGTTCCCTATGCCAAGGGGACCCCGTGGACACCGGTGCCGCCATGTGCGCACGCGCCGTGCGCATTTCATAAAATCCCACGACAGCCCCAAGACAGCCCTTGTCTTCACAACAACCCCCCTGTCTTGGTTTAGCTGTCTTACGACGACCCCGTGTCTTGACACCGATCGCGACCCCCTGTCCTAAGACAACCCCCTGTCTCGGCACCTGTCCCACAGCCTTGTCGCAAAGCAACATTTTGGATTTAATTCATCTCCTTAGGCCTTTCGTCGTCCGATGCGTCGCTTCTTGTGCTTCGTGTCATGCAACACATGCCACATCTGCAAGCCCACGTCAAGAGCATCAAGCTTTAGTACATGGGTGAATGCCCCTGCACAAAAATAGGGGCGCGATAATTTGTAAACTAGAAATGAATGGGGGATGTCCATCTTGAACTCCACGTTCCGCCTTTCGGTGGGGATGCTGGAAAAAATATAAAAATTGCGGTACTCAGCCGCAAACCACCCAGAATGGACACATGTCCAGTGTACCCACAATTTGGGTTGCCACGGCAACGCACGCCACTCACTGGCAAACTGCCCCACAACATGCCTATACGACTCCACCTCCTTATTGGTCAAACCAATCTTGTTCGACCAACACTTTTCCATATACCACAAACTTAGGAGCATGCGCTGGATCACGGCATGCAGGGGGATGCTTGTCCCGCCTACAACCACACGCTCTTGAGGCCCCACATGCTGTTGAATAAGCTGCACAACTTTTGCGTGCTTTGCCTGATCTCGGGCAAACCACCTTCCCCCCGCTTAATCAAAATTACCATCCTTAGTGGGCCACGGTGCGTCCTTGATTTCGGACGGGATGTGGGCAGCTACTTGCATCACGGATTGCACTACACTCCGCAGCAAAGGGCTCAGGGCACGGGCTGGTGAAATCCGGCCGTCCGAGCATAACCTTTTGGAAATTGCATTTACTATTCTACAACACCAATGCACCATGTCTCCAACACGACGTGTTGGGGGTATGGGGCGGAGGAAAGCCCCCCATCGGATGGAAATTATAAAATAACTGGGACGGAGGTTGTCACCTCCAAAGTCCTGGAATGCGAGGTCACAATGCCAACAACGGCATTTAAGTTTCGTGTGCCCAACGCACATCCCTTTCCCATCTCCCGTTAAGAAACATTCCACCTCAACGGTCACGGTGGGGGTGGCAATCCCATCGCGTTGTAGCTCAACCACCTGGGCATCTAGTTGCCCCAATTTGTCGGCTAGACGCAAGGGGTTGGCATCATCTGATCCATCGAACGTAAACCACGTGGACCACAAACTAGGCCTTCCCGCGCTGTGTGTACTATCTGCTAAGTCGATGTACACGTCCCCACGTGTGGCACTTGCCTTCCAAAAAGGGGTGGCATCCACACAAATGACAATACCAAACTTCCGTTCGTTGTACTATCCGCCGCATGTGACCCAACAATCAGAGTGTAGGAAGTGAGGAAGATCCCGTCATCGGGAACGAGGCGTTTTTGAGCTGCACGATGAACCGGCCCCGGTGATTCATTGGGAAGGCGCACCAACTTGACGAACAAAAGGTGGAGTTGCTTTTGGTCACCCGCAAAGGACATTCACACCCTATCAAGTTGCTTCATGGCAAACCCGCGAACTTGTGGTAAAGGAGCCGTGTAACCATGGGAAAGAGTTGTCACTTCCTCTGCCGGAAGACCAGGCACGTCCTCAAGATATAGATCCCGATGAGGGGGCTTCGCCGCGACGGGCTTCCAGTGAAACTTGTTGTGGGCCGCCCTGACCTCTTGTCGTAGCTCGTCGATGATGCCGATTGATTCTTGCGCGAGAATGTATGACCAACGTCGATCTGAGTCCTCCCCATGTGCCTCCAGTGGTGTGATACCGTCTGCCCCCTTGACACGGTCGTCGGACACGCCAATAAGTAGTGGTGGTGGTAGAGAGGGGATGGTAATGGGGTCGTTGTTGTGCGTCACCCATAGCCCAGCAGACGTTGTTCTTGGCCCATGTTCATTCCATTGGTGAGGGGAATGACTTCGGAGGGAGTACACGGGACTTGACAAACTTGGATCCTTTTCCATGGACAGGCAAAGGCGGTGCTGCAAGGGTCCTTGCCATGATGTGTTTTTCCGAGAGGCCCCTTGGGGGGCATCTGCTCGGAGGTCCACGCACCCGTCGTCATCCAAGTTCTCGAGGTACACCGTCTCCTGGCGGCACCCCCCATCAACAGTAGCTTGGGCCTACTCAAATAGGTGCTCCTGGTCTTCGCTACTAGGCCGTACCACCACCTGGCTGCTTTCAGGGTTCCCTTCGACAATGTCATGGAGGACGTCGCTGAAGCACCTTGGGGATCGCTTGGCGGTGAACACGGGCAACATCTTGACATCCGCCATGGCACCATCGCATTGCACCTGCATACTCTCCCTTGCGAGGATGCATTGCGTGGGCATTTTGGCGGCATGAACCACATGTCGCAGCACATTTTTGGCACCCCATACCCCTCACCTCTGCATGTTCTAGGGTTTGGAGTGCGCATAGGTAGGTGAAACTAGCCCGAATATACAACTGGTTGCGTTGTGCCCTTGCGTTTCGCCCAACTGTTTTTTTCACGACCGCCCCTTTCTTTGCACAACACAAGGGGTCTGTCGGACGACGGCCCCCCTGTCTTGTGCCACCTGTCTTACTACAGCCGGCTGTCTTGAAGCCTGTTTGCACCCCCCGTCCACAGACAGCCCGCTGTTTTGAAACATGTCTACGACACCTGTCTTGTATTAGCACCTGTGTCGTCTTTGCAATGCCGAAGTGGACAACCTCGCCAAGGGGTGGATTGGCAGTGTGGGGACCAAGGCAGGGGCAGCGGAGCGTGAGGGCGTGGCCGTGCCCCACAGGGGGGGGGAGGTGCCGTGCAGGGTGACCGCGGTGATGGGTGGTTGTTGGCTGGGCCCGCGACGGCGCTCGATGAAAATTGGGGGAGGGGCGGCCCTGCTGAGGCGGGGGGGAGGGGGTCGGAAGTGGGTGGCTCCCCTCTTCGCCGCCTTGGTGGTTGCCTGTGCCGCCCTGGCGCCGCTCCCGGACCCCAGCCTCTACCCGAACCCTCCCCTTGAGCCGCCCCCTCCTGCCCCTGTGGGCCGCCTTTACCTCCTGGTTGTCGCCCGTTGATTGCATGGGCGGACACGCGTGACGCGGGCAGATGGAGCGGGCACGGGGGCGGTCATATGCTGTGATACCGATGCTACTATCAATTGTACATGCACCGGGGCTGCCGCCGGCCCTCAGTGGGGCCGACGGTGCGCTCGTCTGCCTGCTCAAACTGGGCCACCTGTGTGCGTTGGGGAGGTCAAGGAGGGCCAGGCAGCGGTGTGCGCAGGGCGCCCGTGTGCGTTGGGCGCCTCGCCGGCCGCAAGGGGCGATGTCACGGCCCAGGGAGGTCCGCCTACGCTGCGGGCCGCGCCACGGCCTGCCGTGGCGCCGGCTACCCCAGCCCAGGGAGCGGGCGCGCGGCTAGGCACAGCACGCTGGTCACGGGAGAGAAGAGGGCGGCGTGCGGGGGCACGGTGCAGCCCGGGGGGGGGGGGGGGGGCGAGGTCATGGCCCACCGGGGCGGCGTTGTCGTGCAAGTCCCGGCGGCTGGGTCGCCCCAGGGCTGTGCGTAGCGCCCGGGAGCCTAGCCCTTCGCGGGGTGGTGTCCAACCGCGGGCTCGGGTGACGGGCTCCCCCCCCCCAATGCCGGGTCGGGACGGGGGGGGGGGAGACTAGATGAGGAGGTACTCGTTGTCCTCCCCGTTGAGCTCCAGGCCCAGGTCGAGGTCACCAGCTTGGGGCTCGGGACCCCCGCCCTCCCCCGGCTGGTCCCCCGGGGGCACCGCCTCCACCGGGAAGAAGGTTTGCAGGGCCGCGAGGAGGCCGAGTGGCACCGCGCCCGCCGGGAACGCCAGCACGGGTCCATCCCCGAGCGGCTGGATGGTAAAGCCCGAAACAGCGCCCGGCAAGTTGCGGGCAGGGCGGTTGGGAGGGTTGGTTGGGAGGGTGTCCAGGCTTGGGGGGGGGGGGGTCCAGGTGGGGCGATTTGGGGTGGTGGGGCGGGGTGGGGTGGGGGGTGGGGGGGGCACAGGCTCCCCTTACCTCCCCTTGCCCTCAATCTAACCAGACCATCACCATAAACCCAACGCTAACCTTTGCAGCCAGTTGGTTTGGCCATGCCAGCCATGTTGATTGGGCTGAACAAGATCCCCCTAATTTCGTTTATAGCTGCTTTTGCCACATCATTGCTCTCCATTTTGGACTCCAACACTCACTCTAACCCGAGGCTAGGGTGAGACCTAGGGCTAGGGCTAGCGGCAGGGCTAGTGTTAGGGTTAGGGTTAGGGCAAGGGTCTAGGGTAAGGTTTGGGGGCATGGTTAGGCTTACTCTGAGGGTTGGGGTGGGCGTTAGAGTCCAGGTTGGGTTCAAGGATAGTGTTGGGGTGCAAAGTGGACAAAATGGGCAAGGGGAATGAAAAAAAAAATCAGGTGCCTCCGGCGCCACTATATGTATGGCCAGTAGTTGTTGACCCTTGGCAACTAAGTGGGCCCGGAGGGCAGGGAGGGGGGGGAGGGGGGGGAGTCGCGTACCACAACCGAGGAGACGTCCCCCCTGTGCATTTGGCCGAATCACGCGGTTTTCTCCGGCTACTCCAGCCCCTCAAGCTGGGATTGATGCCACACACAGGTGCATTCAATGTACATGTTGCCCCAAGTATTGAAAAGGGGTTCGGCTTGCAATGCTAGCACTCTCTCGGCCGACCGAGGCCCTTGGTTCGTTCCATATGAACAACCTCTATAAATGCTGCGACTGTGACTCCCTGCCTTACATTATTATGAGTAATGCTTACTCTTCCTCCTCTTGCGTTTTGACCTCCCGTGCCAATCACGAAAATCAGCATTGTACTCGCAATCGTCATTGACAAAGACCTATTCCAACAAGGGCTCGCCCCCAGTGGGATCAGGCAACTCGCGGGCGCGTGAAGAAAGGAGCGAAGCGTGGTAGCTGTCTGCCATGGGTTCAAAACTGAGTTTTTTCCAAATAGCCACACGTGATGGCGTGGGAATATGACTAAGGTTGTGACTACACATGCTAGTTCTTGTTCCAACTTGTTTTAAGGATAGTTGTCGGACTAGGCACTAGGGGACAACGTGGCAGTGGAAGGTGTTGTGAACAGCGGCGCCTGCAGTAGAGCAATATCCTCCTCATCCATGAGGAGGACACATGGCGCGCTGGCTTGCGAGGAAATTGAGGGCTAAGTGGCGAATGTGCCACTGCCAGTAGTCTAGTAGGTAGTGCGGCGACATGGCAGTAATGTTAAAGGGGTGCATGCAGCAAACCCACTCAGCCAATCTTTCTGCCTGCTCATTACCAGGGAAGCCCTGGTGCAATCGGTACCACACCCACCGGAAGAGTTGTGGGTCGAGTCGAATACCTGCATTAGCGCTTCCCACGGCATGGAGTCAGGTATTGGGCCCTTCGGCCCATACAAAACATTGCGTCGCCATTTATACGCCTCCCCCAACACTCCATTGAGCACATACTTGGACTCACTCAAAATTACTGTGCGCAGGGTCACCTTCAACACTACTGTGATAGCAGCCTTGAGTTCGCTGGGTCACCTTCAAGACTACTGCGATAGCAGCCTTGAGTTTGGCCGTATTTTACGTTTGTCTTGCACCTTCCTCTAGGGGGGCAACGAACTCCCAGTTATCTGGAAAGCAATACCCCCCCACATGCCCGGTCTTCTCATCTCCTTTGGCCGACCCGTCAAAGGAGAAGATGTGCCATCCCTCCGGGAAGTAAGTGCGTAGCAGTGATTTGCCTTGCTCTACCACTAAGGCCTTGCGTACTTCTCAATTCTGCTTTTTGGCATCCGATGATGTGCCCAGTATCATGTTGGGCTTGTATTGTCGCCAATTGATTTGTTGTCTGGGGACTGTCCCTTCCCTTAGGAAAAACAATAGGGCTCCATGGTATTCTAACACGGCTTTGTTGTGGGGTTGCAGTGGCTCCCACCGGTTCGTAACGCTAATTTCCCCTGCCCACTTTCCAACAAAATGGGCAATGTCAAGTGATGCCCCCATTGACGCGCCGAGAGCCCCAGTGCCCTTTGCGCACACACCAAAGCACGATACCTGGCGATGTGCGTGAAGTCTGTGCAACGTGTATCTGTACCCAAGGCCTTGTTTTCCCTAGATACACCAATATCCAAAGCACGCCTGCATGGCTTGCTGTACATGTTTGAAAAATTTGGACTATTTGAGAGGATGCCTCATTGTTTCCACCTTGCCGTACAGCGGACAGTGTTTAGCTTGCGGCCAAGAAAAGAGGCGGACTCTAACCCGTAGCGTGCACCACGTGCTTTGATAAATGAAATCTTGCAAAGAAGGGGGCAACGGATCACTCTGAAAAAGAGACCATGTGTCCAAGTCCGAAGGGAGCGTTACCCATTTGGAAGGGGCCACAAGGGCCAAGGGGCGGGCCTTGGCTTGCGTTCCCGCCCACACTAACGGCACGGACCAGGCATCAAGCGGAACTACCTCCTAAGTGCGCACACCTCCTGAGTAGATGGCCCACCGTGAAGGCGGGAGAGGTCGAGGCCCTCCGTGAGGAGTATGCTGGGCACTCCCTCAAGCAGCGCCCGCAAAACTTGGGCCAAAAAGTAGCGGAGCATACCCTAAGAGGGCGCCCACTAGCAGCCGCGGGGGATGTTGGCGGAGAGCCTTTGCCCACGACCCGCACCAAGTCATGGAATGACGGCAAGGCACCAGCCACCAGTCGTATCCGCGGTTGTAGCATCGCTCCCCGCACGGGGGAGATGAAGTCTGGGTCGTCAAACGGGTCACTCGGGACTGTGGGCACCTCAGCCATGAGGGGTCCATGGGCAAGCCGGCATGGCCGCAGTGTAGGTTCGTGGCTTCTTGCAGGAGCTCCGCCTGGAAGCTCTGCGGGGTGTTGAAGAATTGGACATAGTGTGGGCGAACGTGCGTGACAAAGCGGAATTTGGTGGTCTTCAGGTGGAGGACGTGCCCGTCTAGGCCGTGAGGCACAACCCCTGCAAATTGGACTAGTCGAAGCGCAGCAGTGCCATGTACACATTGTTCTGCTACAAATGCGACCAAGATTGCATGGCGGCCGCTCCGTCCATATCCGTCTCACCCTCCACGGCGTGTGCCACTTGGAAGGCAAACATGTTACGGGGGCGCCACGAGCCGGGTTGCTCCGGCACCGTGCACTCTAGTGCGGACCACACCATGGGTACCCATGCGTCCAAGGAGGGGTTGGTGTGCACCGACTCCCAAAAGGCCAACACCGCGGCTGTTGATGCCAAAGCTCGCTGCTTTGGACAGAGCATTGATCATTGGTACCGGCGGCACAACAGATTTGCTGCCGTGAAGATGCAGTCCCCGAACACGTTGGTGGGTGCTCAACCCAGGCATGCGCTGGCATTGGCTCCCGCGTCCGGGGTCTCCAGACTAAAGAGCACCCAGTGGAGCTCACATTCAGACAGGCGGTAGGTTTGCCCCACCATGTTGGTGGCCATCGGCAGCCTACATGCCTAGAATAGAATGCTGTTAGGCTCAACAAGAGTGCTACCCTCTCTATTCCAAAAAAGATCCAAGGGTGGTGGTTCTTCCACGGTGTGCGGCACTAACACAAGCCGTTGGAACTTTAGGTTGGGGACCGACGTGGGCCTACCCGTTGAAAAGAATATCGGGGCTACTTTGGCCGAGGAGAAGCAGGCTAATTATTCCAGCCGGTAGCATGCCCATTGGTGAGTTCTTTGCGGGCGGCCCACAATTAAAAGCGCGCACCATTACCACCAACTGCTCAAAAACTTTCGGGCGACACAAAGGCTACCAAAATGAGATGAGCGCACCCTTTTTTTGGCCTTGAAAATGTATTGTACATTTCCTGCTTCCAGCTATACTCCAGAGTGGCCGTACCTTCCGTGCTTGTCACTTGTGCAAACCTTTTATCTGCCTCCCTCGCCTCATCGCGAAGCTAGATGGGCTGCCGATCTCCAAACCACATGTGGCTCAAGCCATTGAAGTATAGGTTGTTGGTTCCACCCCACTTAGGAACCACGGCGCTAGGATGGTGCCTAAAAATTGTCCATCGTCCCCAGGGCACTGCACAAAGACTTGCTCACCGGGAGATCCACCATAGATAGCAACACCATATGACCGAAAGACATCATGCAGGAGTGAAACTAGAGTGGCAACAACATTTGATGGGCCACAACAGCGGTTATGGTGCCTGCCTCACGACCAGCCAGATTGATGGCACCACGGAACCGTTGTGAGACCGATACCCTTGCCGCTCGGTTGTCGCGTGGCAGCTCGGGGCGGACACATTGCCATGCCACACTACCAATGGCCCCAAAAAAAGACAGCCGATCCTCAACACCCAAACTGCGTCCAATGAGAACTACCAACGATCATTTGCAATTGTGCAGGATGGGTTGGTGAAATGCAAAATGATCATCCACATCAGCACCAAAGAAGCGTCCCTACCGTCCAACTTGGCGCACACTAAGGGCGTGACACCGAAACAACCCATCAACTGCGTGCCGTTGTGTCCACCCGCATCATACAAAACCGTTACAGCCAAATTCCCCCCAAAAGGTGGCGGTGGGCGGCATTGATGAAACGGAACTGGAGGTTAATGGTGGCGGTGTTGTGAACACCGCGAAAGGGGATGGACAGTTTCAACTTTGTCAGCTATGCAAAATGTAACTCCTCCCGCCGTTGTGACAACCAGGAATCAGCCTCCCTTTTTGGGACTGCCCTCCGTGTAAGCATGGGTGTTCTGCGTGTCACGTGGCTTGTACGAGGAGCATATGGGAACAACTGTCCGGACCAGACTGGTCCGCGCAAAATTAGGGGGGCACGCAAGAGGTTTGTAGCCATCACCATACCCACTGATGCCAACAGCCACCTGAGGAAGAGGAGGGTGCTGCCTATGCTCAGCTACCCGTCCCTTACAATTGATTTTCCACAATAGCCTGTGTCTCTAGTACCGTTTTGACAGACCTACAACAGTGGCGCTCTCCGTGTAGAGCGTGAGGACGGTGTGCTTCGCTGCATAATAAGCCGCTGTGATTTCACAAACATGTTGTGGCCACAAGTGGTGTGTACAAGCGATGCATATTTGGTCCCGCATATGTGTTGACATTATGGTGTGGTGTGCTCGTTTCGCCCCAAGGGGGCTGTCGTAGACTGAATTCAAGTCTCTCAGGTTCCAGCTGGCGGCCCTCAAGGCTAGACACACTTCGCAGGAGGACCTCGAGAGGCGTGGGGATGTTGCACGCTTTGTAACGGGTAAGCTAACGGTCTGTGATTCGGTTGTGACTATGGCGATGAAGTCTGAAGCGTGGTTTGTGAGGGTGGATCGGGCCGGCAACGGGTGGGGGGGTGGCAAAAGTAATGTGGACACACCGCTGTTGAGGCTCCCGAGATTGTGCAGGGCGCCTTGCAATGTATGCGTGAGACCTTGCTAGTAAGGCGGTCCACGCGGAACGGCAGCCCTGGTCGCCACTAGTTGTGGCACAAGGGGCCCGTAGTCCTTGGAAGGCCAGTTTGCAATTGCTAAGGAGGAGCAAAAGCAGCAGAAGCAGGGGCCTGTGTACTTTCCGGTCACGAAGGGGGTGCCTAGGCAATGTCAGCAGTCGCAACCTTAGTACCCTTGACCGCTTCATCTTCTTTCCACATTGCCCCGATCCTGTTTTTAATCAAATTAGCCAAAATTGAAGGTGCTAGGGCCCGCAAGGCAATTTCATTGCAATAGGATTTCATGATTCCCCGGGTCTGCATATAGCTAGTCTTCTCCCGGGGTTCCCTAATGTTGGAGCCGTCGCCGGCCTGTGTGGCCCATTTGATTCAAAGTGACCGCTAGCATGGCCTCGAGGCCAAGGACTGATTCAAAACTCGGTCACACAGAGGTAGGTCTGATGGTTTGTTCATGGCGCGTATCTTTAGCTTGCGAGTCGCCATGAACTATGTGTCGTGCAGTGGGACGTGCCCGAGGCATTGATGAAAGACTGAAGCGGCGGTGCAAGAAGGGGCTTGGGCAAAGCGTTTTCGTCAACGAACAGCCCGATGTGGGGGTTGTCCACCAGCAGGCTGGCCTACATTGTATGATTGTCCTCCGCCAACGTAACGCCTCGACGATTGTGTTCGAGGAGGGACGACCCTTTTTGTCCAATTTGGTGTTCCTCGATTTTTTGTTTTTCTGGCCGTTGATACGGCCAGTCCACTTGGGTGCTCGTTTGGCGTTATCTGCCTGAGTCACTTTTTTGCTTATGCCTCACAAATAGCTTGCTTTGCCTTTCGCCGGTTTTGAGGACTTGATGGCTGAACGAATGTTCTAGAATAGAGTTTGACATGCATGTTGATGTGTGTTGTTGGGGTCCGGGTTGCCCACCGTGGATGGTGGCACACCTAGGGAAGGGTCCAAAAGTCTTGCTGCGGGTGGCGGCTTACATTCGACGGGGTGCAAAAGTGTTATTGCAGATGGTGGGACACTTGGGGGAGGGTCTAGAAGTGTTAGTGCGGATGGTGGCGGACCTAGGAAAGGGTCCAAAACACCTGCTCGGAATAGCTGCACACCTGGCAACGGTCCCAAAAGTCTTATTGCACATGGTGGCACAAGTGGGAAAGGGTCCAAAAGTGTTAGTGCGGATTGTGGGTCGCATGTGAAAAGGCTCAAAAATCTTGTTGCAGACGATGGCACACCGGGGAGAGGGTCCAAAAGTCGTACTACGGAGGAAGGCACACGTAGCAAACATGGCTAAGGGTCCAAATGTTTTGCCGCAGATGGTGGCAAACATGCGGAAGGGTCCAAAAGTGTTAGCGCGGATGATGCCAAACCTAACAAAGGGTCCAAAAGTGTTATAGCGGAAAGTGGAACAAATGCCAAACAGCCCAAAAGCCTTACTGTGTATGGTGGCACACCTAAAGAAGGGTCCAAAAGTATTACTGCGGATGGTGGCACACATCAAGAAGGGTCCAAAAGTTTTACTCAGGATGGTTGCACACTTGAAGAAACGTCCCAAATTCTTACTTTGGATGGTGGCACATGAAGAAGGGTCCAAAAACTTTGTTGTAGATGGTGGCACACATGGGAAAGGGTCCAGAACTCTTATTGTGTATCGTGGCATGTATGGGAAAGGGTGCAAAAAACTACAACGTGAACATGGGGACACATGGGTTGCTGTCTTTCAGACACTCTACTTGACATGGCGACCGAAGCCCTTTAGTCGCACAAGTTCATTGTGGATTGTTGTGCCTCCTATGTTCACGGTCATGTAACCTCACTCGAGGCATTCCTCCTCATCACCCCCATCACTGCCATTGAGTTCTGGGTGAATGCCTTCATCACCCACTTTCCCTCCAAGCATGCTCTGGCTCGAAAAGAACCTCCATGCTACCGCGTGAAGGGACAACAAGCTCAATTTTGTCCGGCGCCGGTTGCCCCCTTAGCCCAACGGAAGCTTCCTCCCTCTGCCGCCAACTCTCGTGGCGCCATGATAGCGGTTGCGTTGCAACACTCGGTTATCGGCTTCCGGGCCCTCTTTCGGAAGATGCTAGGTGTGTTAAGGGAACCGGGGTAGGCATAGACGTAGCTACGGTTAGCGGTGGCGAACATTTTTCCCAAAGGACCTCGTGGGCTCGCAAGGGAGTTTTTGGTGGCAGTGATGCGGTGTGGTGCATGTACTCTCACCTGCGCGCCTATCATTTTGGCTCAATGCCCTGTGTTACCCCCGTGCACATTGACTTCTGCCGTCAGTCCAAGTGGATCTCCCATTTGTTAGGGTCCCAGTGCGCCTTGTGCCCTTTCAATGGTGGTAGTAGGGCGATCTCCCACATAAAACGGTCCTAGTAATGCCTGGGTCGCTTCCGGTGCAAGTATAATTGCTATCATACTTGTCGTGGTCCTCTGTTGTAGAGTGTGCGCATCTTGTGATTCGAGTTGTTGGTGGTAGGACCAGTCCAGCACCTGGCACGACAAGTGTTGTGTGTAGTGATGGCACGCGATGGACAGAAGCACGAACACCCCGTACAACAAGGGGGGGGCGATGGACGGCAGCAATAGTACCTTGAACAACAAGGTGGAGGCGAAGGATAGCAGCAGTAGCAACAACTACAACAACAAGGTGGTGGCGATGGACAGGATGGTGATGGCGAGGAAAATGGAGACGGTGATCAAGATGGAGATGGAGATGCAGGAGGCGGTGAAAAAGATGGTGATGGTGAGGACAAGGAGGAGGAGGAGGAGGAGGAGGAGGAGGAGGAGCAGGAGGAGGAGGAGGAGGAGGAGGAGGAGGAGGAGGAGGAGGAGGAGGAAGTGGAGGAGGAGGAGGAGAAGGAGGAGGAGGAGGAAGAGGGGCACGAGAAGGAGGAGGAGGAGGAGGAAAACGAGCAAGTGCGTTGGCGTAGGAAGGTAGCCATCCACGCCAACAACATGTACAGTACCTTGGGCTTTTCTTTGGGTGCCCCAACCTAGATGCTACCTCGTGGTGCAACTCGACAGGTCTCACTTACAAAGGCACTCAAGGGTCCGTGAAATTGCTCCATGAGTTGGAGGAGGAGCCTTGGATTGACGAGGTCTTCCACTACCACTCCAAATTGGTCAAGCAGATCTCATCACCGAAGGAGCCTACGGAGGCCCTCATGGAGACGGTGGGGAAGAAAATGGAGGAACACGACGACGCGATGGCAGACGGCGCAGCACACAAGCAGCTTGTGCGGGAGCTCGGAGAACGGTTCCCGAAAACGTGGCAAAAGAAAAAGGGGTAGCGAGGAAGGGTAAGGAACTCCGCGAATAAGTGGAGACGGAGATTGACGAGACGCATGCCCAAGCGGAGCAAAGAGCTCAGCTACGGTGCCATTTGTGCTTGATGAGGGGTCACGACACGGGAAGCGGCCAAACAATGTGGTGCCAGTGGAGACAAGGCGGCCGGCCTAGGTGCGCATGGCGGCAAGGGGGGCGGCCGCAGCGCAATCCTAATATTGCTTTGGTGTGGTGGTTAAAGAGGCGACACAGTGAAATGAAGACGAAGGATTCCATGGCATGCGCACAGCAGGAGGCACACTGGTAATGATGAGTCAATCTAGGTAGGTGCCACCGGGTAAAGCCCTCCATACCAAAAAGCCGGGTCGTCATGCGGTTGTGAAGCACGTTGGGGGCCCTCGATTTCCTACGCAAGGGTGTTGTGGTAGTTGTGTGGTGGAGGATGGTGCATGTAAAGCGGTGCACAACTAACGTGTCCTTAGCATGCCGCGCCTCCTCTAACCGTTGGACGATTTCATGGACCCCGGCTCAACTTTGATTTGCAAGTGCCATATCCAGACCGATGGGTGTTATTCGACGAGGTATGCTTGATGCCATCCATATCTCATCTTCAATGGTGGCTCCGCTACCATTCACCACGAGCCATACACCCCACCCAATCCCCAAGGCTGACAACATCCATTGCTGCCACAAGGCCTTCGTGGCTAAATTGTGTCTACCACGTATGTAGTTGCATGTCCTACACCCGTGCACGTGAGGGTGGGGGGGGGCAATGGGGAGGAGGGAGGGGGGGGAGGTTAGGGAAGCCGCCGCTCAGCAACGCGGGCCGGGATCGGGGGGGTGTGATTGACCACGCCTAGGCATAGTAGTCGGGGCAACCTCCACAGGGTTTCATAGGTGTGGAATGACGCTCCAAGAGGTGAATTTCACTAGGGCCCCATTTCGGTATTCATGTTCACCCTACGGGGCATGAATATGGGGTGTCCCGGTCTGTGGAGTTCGCTATATGCGCTCAATCATGCCCCCTTCCTAAGTCGCCCCCTCGAAAGAACCATCGACAATCAGCGCAACGTGTCCTCCCCGCCCTACCAAGAACAACAACAGCAGTGGGACGTGAAGAGCAGAGCGCAAGCAACAAGGACGGTGGAAGGCAACATAGGGTACGTGTGTCTAAAACCGGATGGAGAGAAAAGTACCAAGCTGACAATGACACCGAGGAGTCTAAAAGTGAAGGACCCCTAAGATCAGTCACAAGAAGCAAGAGCGCTTGTCGCACAACCCACCAAGAGTGCAAGGGGGGCCCCCACCCAACCCGAGCGACTAACGGAGTTAGGCATGAACGCCCCCACCCCCCCGTCTGCATGCCGCCAAAAAGCCTGAGGTCCAACACACACGAAACCCCTCACCACGCGCGACGCGCTCCATGCATGACGACATAGTACGGCACCTACCGCCAACGAAACGGATGGTCAGGGCAAACTGCGCCTTGCCATGTTTCAAACTTGGGCAATGTTCCGGACCAAAGGGCACACCTGGGTGGAACCAATGGGCACCCTAGGCCCTCTCTTGAGCGCGCGCGGCGTCCCACCACAGAAAGTGGTTGTGCGCATGACTCCAAATGACCCTGCAATTACTGGACACAATTCCCCAAGAGCAAGCACATACACTCCCGTTAGTGGCGGGACTCGTGCAGCTCCGAGCGATTCAGGGAGTCCAAGACTCGGACGCAAACCAGTGGGCCCCACACCCGACTTGCTTGCTTAAGCCCCTGCATCACGCGCTTTTCTGGGCAACACTACGCACCGCGGGATTCACCACACAACCTTCGCGACATGGTGAGGGCACCCTGTGGACTGTCTAGAAAATACAAACAAAACAAAGAAGATGGCCAGCCAATGTGGGATTGGGCATTGAAAACGGTGCTGGCGGCTTTCGGACTCCTCACCAAGGGCTGGTTGCTGTCCAAGCAACTACATCTGGCAGTTGTTGCCATACAATAAATATAAATGCCAACCAATGGTGGGTGCCGTGCACAGGGCGGTGGTGCATTGAGCAACGCTTGAGCAGCCGCTCGTGTTGTCCTTGGCCATCGCCAAAAATGACTCCGAACTGCAAAATCCGAACTCCATAGTGTGAAACATTGTTTCGGAAGCTTACTTGCATGGATGGCACTGTTGACTGCATCCAATTTGGTGGCACGCAAAAGAATATTGGCATGTTGTACAGGCACGACACCCAACCCCACTCCCTAACCTACCTTAGCCCCCCCACCCCATAAGCCCCGACACCTCGCTAGAACTTTAGTGGACTTGTGTGTAGCCTTTCTGGGGTACCATGGCTAGGGCTGGTCAATCACATGCTTCTAATCCCGGGGCGGACTACCAACGCCCAAGCCCGCCACCATTCCTCCTACCCCCTTCCCTGTGGTCCTGCTGTCCACCTCTTCTCCAGCTTCTGCCCCTATCCTTGGTGGCGGGCCTACCCGCTGTTGTCGTGCCCCTTGCCTGTTGCCTGAACATGAGCAAGGATAGAGGAATGGGCTTCGAAACCCCCCAACTTGGCATTGACCCCCCCTCCGTGCCCGTGGTAGCCCTCACCCAGAGACCTTTTGCCTTTGGGTTGGCGCCCCCTTGGGGTGCAAAAAGTGCCCCAAACAACCCACAACCCACCACGTGTCCGGGAGCAATGAGACAAACTCCGGGATGCACACCGCAAAGCAAATACCCCCCCCTATAAAAACTGAAAACAACCCCAAGTCGGCCTAGTACAGCTGGGAACACCCCCGAACTGGCATTGACCCCCTCCCTGAGCATGGCAGCACGAACCTTGAGAAGTTTTGCTCTTGTGTTGGCTCGAACTCGGGTGCCCAAAACGCCGAAGAAAAACCACAACCCACCGGGCAACACCGGGCACTAAGAAAAAGGCCGGGATATAGACAACGCCGAATCGGCCTAAAAAAGCCCCTTGGACTGGGGTACACAAAAAGCAAAATACATCCAGTAACAACCCTAATGGTCCAAACTACCTTGTGAGAACGTGGGATTGACACCGCAAGATAAGTCGCATAGACCAATTGCCCATGGTGTTGCCTACTCCGTAGATGGGGCCGGGGAGGGTCCTACTATGGACATCGTCTCGCCGCCGAAGACCGCCACTGCTAACCACCGAAATGGCGGACCGCACTACTGAGGGTGCCCTTCTGGGAGAGCCCTTAGACACATTGTCTTTAGCCCCATGCTAATCCGCACGTTGGTGTGGAGAAAAAGGAGCCCTAGGAGACCTTCTACTCGGTACCCTCGCTACCCCATGAAGGCACTCCTCACAACGAGGCTGCAGTGCAAGATTTTGATCCAAAGTCGGATGAAGAGTCACGAGGCACAAAGTGTGGATCCCGTGCCTGTACCCGCCTGAGGTCCCTCCTCCCTTGGTCAACACCCCTCCCGAGGGCTACCGATGCCTCAAAATTGTCCTGCTCGTCAACTCGGCGCCTAGACGGGGCTGTCCCCCCGACCCTGTTTGTCGCCGAGCAGAGCGCTACGGGTAGCGATACACATTTTCTTGCACTTATGTTTCTTTTGCAGCCGTGTACAGCGGGATTTCATCTTGTTGCCCTGAAAAGGCCCCTCCGCCTCCGTGAGGACAACAATCTCCCTTGCGCTCCAGTTTAGGTCGTGCTGCTCATAGTGGCGGCGCTTGTTGCGCCGCCGTTGCCAGCTGCACCCCAAGACCGGGCATTCAACACACACGGCTGGTACCACTTGGTTGTGGGTTGCCCTCATGTTGAACTTACAAACACACCCGTTTGCGCAAGAAATGGGCCGCACCTGTGCCACCCCCCCTCTTACCCGGCGCATCCAGAGCACGCAGCCGCAATCCCCACAATAGCCACATTAGGGGGGAAAGAGCATTTGAGAGTGCGCATGGGAGGCAATATGAAACCGCATCCTCGCCAGCGGTGCTAACTTCCCACAACCTGACACTCGGCGAATGGCCTCCCCATCCCGTCTATGAACCATTGCGGGCAACAGTGATACCCCTTTGTAGGTGATAGCCTCCCAAAACCCCCCCTCGCAAGAACCATCCACAATCAGCGCATTCTGTCCTCCCAGCCCTACCAACAACAACCGTAGGACAACGAGGCGAAGAGCAAACGGCGAGCAGGCAAGCCTACTGGAAGGCAACATAGGGTACGTGTGTCTGAAACCGTACGGAGAGAAAAGTACCAAACTAACAATGAAAACGAAGAGTCTGAAAATGAAGGACCCCTAAGATCAGGCACAAGAAGCAAGAGCGCTTGTCGCACGACCCACCAAGAGTGCAACCGGAGCCCCCACCGAACCCGAGCAACTAACGGAGTTAGGCATGAACACCACCCCCCCCCCCCATCTGCAAGCCGCCAAAAAGCCTGAGGTCCGACACACACGAACCCGCACACCGCGCGCGAAGCGCTCCATGCATGGCGACATAGTACGGCTCCTACCGCTAGCGAAACGGATGGTCAGGGCAAAATGCGCCTTGCAATGTTTCAAAATTGGGCAATGTTCTGGACCAAAGGGTAGACCTGGGTGGAACGAAGGGGCACCCTAGGCCCTCTCGTGGCCGCGCACGGCGTCCAACCACGAAAAGTGGCTGTGCGCACGCCTCCACATCACCCTTTAATTACTAGACACAGTTCCCCAAGAGCAACCACATGCACTCCCCGTAGTGGCGGGACTTGTGCAGCTCCGAGCGATCTAGGGAGTCCATGACTTGGACGCAAACTAGCGGACCCCACACACGACTGACTTGCCTGATTAAGCCCCTAGATCACGGGCTTTACTGGGCAACAATACACACCGAGGGGCAGACCTCCGTGGAACGCCAAAATCTGTAAAATCCTGTGAATGTTGCATTGACGGCGTGTCCAAATTGATAAATATCCTCTCTGAGGCTCGTGTTTCATGCGGCGTACAAATGATCGCACTGGAGTCCGCCCTACTAAGAACCGTCTCTGGCGTCCACAGAATAAAGTCATCCGGCTGTGGTGGCGGTGTGCTCTCCCTGACCCCCACAATGTGTAGGGTCTGCTCTCGGTCCTCTCCCTCCCCCTCCTTTCGCACATCGAGCAAGAGCTTTTTGGCAGTCCATAGTGGACTTCAAAGCCTACCCTGGGTGGCAAAAGTATCCACCTGTTCATTCTCTGCCCACCCCGCATGTGAATGAACGTGATACGCTGTCACATGTGGCCCATATGACTCAAGCAAAATTCAAATTCTTTTCCACAAATCTGCATGGGCCACTACCAATTCGCTGTGTGCCAATTGTTGCGGTGCCATCGCTGTGCCCACCCATTACACCCATTGACAACATACTCTCAGTCACACATGATACAGGTCCGTCTATACATGGTTACCTCAGAAAGGGCCTTAAAAACTTCCAAGAGCTCCGCCCTGCCTATAGTCTGTGACTCCGACACAGACACAAACTCCCATACATTGCATTCCGGCCGATCTGGAAAATAGGCTCCGTGGCCCCTCGGGCGGGACAAAGGCGTGCGCCGCAGCGGTCCGAGGATTAGACAACAGAGAGCGACGGGGTTTACCAAACTTGAATGCCGGCCCCACGAATTGAGTTGGCGGGGCATTGAAAGCTTGTGCGCGTGACCAGCGAATGGCAAATCAGCAGTCCAGACCAGCGCCGGCCCCCCTTGTGCGCTCAGCAACACGCAAAGGTTGCACAAGCAGACCATCAGTCTCTCGCGCATCGGCCCCCGGACCTCCATCAAGCTTTCGCCGCAGTCCCACTCCTGCGGTCGCCATCGGTGTCAAACCCAATGCAGATAGTCACTGGCACAGCCTACAATACACGAAATGTGAAAGCAAAGTCGTCAATCGAGTTAATCAACATAGTCAACCAGCGGCACTCCGCAACAAGCCAGGGCAGCGTAGTACACGACGAGATCCGGAGAACCAAACACTTCGAGGAGGAACTTCCACATCATCAAATCTTTGTGCTTAACAGCACGGAACAGGAGGCTAGAAACGTAATCTTGTTGAGCACGCACAAGAGCTGCGAGACACAGAGAGAAGAACTCGGTGGCCTGTGCGAGGGCTAACTGCAGCGCATCATAAATTTTCATTGAGCATCTTAGCTACACAAACCGGAACAACCAAACGATCAAGGAAACCTCAAATGCAGGGGACTGTCCACCAACCGAGACCATAAACACTGATCACACCAGATGCCCGCACCTGTGGTATCATGGTGGGTATCTGCAATGGCATCAAGGTGCAATACATGCTAAAGACGACGAGAGGTGAACCAAAAGCGATGCGGGTCAAGAGACAACTAGCGTGAGGCTGACCATAAGAGGGTCATGCGCCCCTCAAAGTGACTCGCACTCTCAGCCTCAAACGGTGACGCGGGTGTCCCGATGGTGATGCCAGAAGACCGTAACGATAATCGGCGGATCCCCCACAATAGCCCACTGCACAATGTATACTGCCGGGGCCCACCCTTGCAACGACACCCAAGAAAACCCAGAACGGTGGGCCCTGGTGACACTCACCTTGATGAACCTGACACCAAAACGGGTGGGACTTGATCCCTGGCCGCCATCCAACTCCAAACGCTAAGTCCATCTGCAGACCTGCAGCATGAACAAAAACCGAAACTTACAACATAGAAGCAACTTGAGTCGCCGAGGGCCCAAATTCCCCTGCCTCCCTTTTTTAGCACCCTCCACCCGGCACTAATACACATATATAGGCAAAAATGACAGAAGATCCATCAAGAGTCTGAAAAGGACACGCCAACAACAGCAAAGATGGCCTCATCGACGCGGTTGATGCGTGTCTCATGGTGCTGGGCAGCGTCAAAAACAACTTATCGTTAGAGGTGCATGCGTGTGGAAATGGGCCGTGGAAATGGGCCTCCCAGCCTACGCCGAAGTGCGGCATGCAGCTGGGGATCAAATCTGCCTCATGTACTACAAATGGGGACAAGGTGCGCCTCCCACTGCTTGTCGCCATGTATCATGAAACCGGGCTGCGTGGTCTTTGCACTTGCCAAATGCCAGTGCACCGCAGGAGGGTAGGCCGGCCTTGCAAGAGACACCGCGACGATTAGAGGATGCTTGATGCACATTGGCTAGCACTGCAGACAAGGACAACAAAAAGCATCGGCTGCGTTTTTTGTACGCGCTTTCATCCGCAATGCGAAAGTAGACCGGCGGCCTCTGCATGCGCTATGGCAAGTCATGTACGGGGAGACATGGGAGTGTGATGCTACGCCAACTGTGCTTGCATATACGCTGACTGTGCTTGCATGTACGCGCCGTGCTGGTGGAAGGGAGGACAAGGTGCTCGTGCATGCCTGCGCGTCGCTCCCCATGTGCACGCTGTGCGAGAACGCCAAGCGACGAGGGTGGCCGGACATGCACTACCTAACGCGGGGTCGCGGCAGAACGCTGACAAAGACTGGCCTGGCTAACGCTGTGCAGGCTCTCTTAGCTGTGACCATTTCGTGTCTCCCTCCCTTAACGGCCCCAACGCCCGGAACTCCTATTCACCTCTCGTTTCTTGCACATAACCCATAATGCTAGGCCTCCATGGTGGCTGGATGGCCTGTATGCGAAACATAACCGTAACGCCATGGAGCCCGACGCACGGCAGGAAGTGACAAGATAAAGGGGGTGTAGGCATATGCACTTGTCCGTTGTGTGTGTCTCGAGTGGTGCTTAGGGGCCATGAGGCAACGGATACTGGGCTCGCATACGCCCCCGTGTCACAGGCGCATGGTCATAACCACATAGTTCACTGTTTTTCCTCACTGCACTGCAGCGCAGACCAGTTCTGTACCACTCCAGGTGGCTGCTGAATGTGCTTTGGCCTTGGCCATCTGGTGCTTAGGGGGGAAGCGGGACGCAGACCGTGGCGACAGGCGGGCCAACGCAGGGATCGGTGGGTGCCCCGAGAAGGTGGCTATAAGTGTTCCATGGTGATGCCGCTCTAGTGCATGGCTGTACGTGGGACAAGGGGATGCTACATTGTGAAGAATTTGTCTTCCGTTTGATTCGACCATGCCTCTTGTGTGGCGCCCCAAGGAGAACGTGCTTTTGTATTAGTGGTACGCGGTCTGGCACTGGCTGAGTGGTGATGTAGCGATGGACAAGCTACCCACAGCGACCTCGCTGGCGGCCACATTCGAAGATGCAGAGGATTAAGACGCCTGGACGACGTTCGTGCGTGGGGCGGTGTCCGCAGCGCTCCGGTCCGCCTTCCAAGAGCACCTCTCAGCGTGGACCAGATTGGTGACCGGCACCACCCCACTGCCCTTCCAATTCGCCTTGGGTGTATATATCTGTGGGCGACACAGATACTCCCGTCGGAAAGCGTGTTGAGGCAAAAGGCGCGGTGCCCAGAATGTACCTTCCCGGCGCTTGGTGAGCTCGGCCTTTTGGCGGGATGCCATGCTTGGGCCCCGTCGCCCATTCCTACCCCGCTTGGCGGCGTGGAGCTAGCACCCGTGGAGTGTGGGGCACGCGCCCTCTTCCCCAAGATCTAGGCACCGGCTACAGGGCCTACAGCGCTGCTCATAAGAATCATGCTCCGCGGAACAGGCGCGGCGACATCTGTGGTGCGGCAAACCGAGAGATACTTTGGCCCGCATTTATCTCGACGTGCTCTGGGTCCCGTCTCCGTAAGAGAGCTCCGAGCTCAGGCCGTGTGGCCGATGGGTGGAGCCCCTTGGTAGGGGCTCGCAATCTAGGCTTTGTTGTGTGGCCCCTTGATCTGGGAGGTGATGCCGTTGGCTACGTGCCCTGCGACCAAGTGACACCAGCTGCTCAACAAACCTGTCTTGTCTCCAAAACCGCAGGCAAGCTGGACATTGACCACCAGGCTGGAGGCCGGACCCTTAGGCCTAGACTGCGGTTGTGTGGCGGGGAACGGTCCTGCCAACGTGGCGAAACACGCCCCCGAGGGATGACCGTGGCAACACAAATCACGGAGGATGCTCGACCAAGGATGAGGCATGGGGCATCAAAAGCATAGACACGTGGCGCTCCGCAGCCCCGCTGAGGAGCCCAATCCTACGACAACCGAGTCAGCGGACGGTGGAGCTGACATGGGCCAGCGTAACTCTATACACATGAAGAGGACCAGGGGGTTGGGCTCAGGGACTTGCAATTCACGCTTTGTTGTGTGGCCCCTCGAGTTGGGGTCAGGGACCCGCAATCCACACTTTTTTGCGTAGCCCCCTGAATAGGGGTTATGGACCCGCAAACCACGCTTTGTTGCCTGGCCCCTTGCGATGGGGTTAGAGACTCGCAATCCAAGCTTTGTCGCGTGGCCGCTTGAGTTGGGATTCGGGACTCACAGTCCACACTTTGATGCATGGCCCCTTAAATTGCCGTGAGGGACTCACAATCCGCGCTTTCTTGTGCGGGCCCTTGAAGTGGGTTTGGGGACTGGCAATCCGTGCTTTCTTGCGTGGCCCCATGAGTTGGGGTTAGGGACTCTCAATCCAAGCTTTCTTGTGTGGCCTCTTGAGTTGGGGTTAGGGACTCGCCATCTACGTTTTGTTGCATGGCCCAGTGAGTTGGTGTTAGGGACTCTAAATCCATGGTTTGCTGCGTGGCTCCTTGATTTGGGGTTAGGGACTCATGATCCGTGATTTGTTTCGTGGCCCCTTGAGTTGGGGTTTGGGCCTCGGAATCGAGGCTTTGTTGCGTGGCCCCTTGAGTTGAGGTCAAGGACTCACAATCCGGGCTTTGTTGGGGGGGGCTTTTTGAGTTCGGGCTAGGGACCCGCAACGCACGCTTTGTTGTGTGGCCCCTTGAATTGAGGTTAGGGACTTGCATTCCGCGTTTGCAATGTGCCGCAGGTGCTGCAAACGTTCCCGTTGGTAAGGGGTCATAACCTCTGAGTACGGAGTGGTGTCGCATGGCCCGCTCAAATGCCTCCGTGGCTTGCAACATTATGCAAAACGACGGGGCAAGACAGAAAGTCATCAAGTACCTGGAACCCCCACCAATAAGTGACTTTCGATAAAAAAGTCGATCAAGGAACCTCCAAAATGGGCCTAGTAAGGGCCACGTCTGCAACCTACTGTACGGTCACTTTCCGGTCGGAAACTCAGGTGAGTAACCCACTTTAGAGTCACTTCCCGGTTGGCGTTTTTGCATCACAACTTGCGTACGAGGGTCCTGTAAGCGGAAGGGGGGGGAGAGCAGAGTGTGACCTTGTGTTCATATGCAAAGCCAAACTCCATCGCTCCTAGCCGCAGTGAGCCACCCCGCTGCCTCCGCAACCGACACGTCCAACAATGGAGCATCCAGAGGAGTAGCTCCCACCGGTAGAGCATGGGTCACTTCTCATCCTCCTTACACAGGGCAAAGGCACAGACATACATGCCCATCGGCACAATGAGGGTCCTAGGGCCCGCGTTCACCAAGACAGTGTCAACCAGCGTGGGGGACGGCACCAACTTTTGGGTATGAGCCATGTCTCACAGTGGGCAATCCTCCGGTTTGGGTGTAGCCTAAGGGGGTGGGAGCTGGGACGTTGGCGGCAGCGGTTTGTATAGCAAAATGGCAACAAAAGTCGAATTGTTGCCAGGCATGTAGGGCCTTCGTGAACGGGAAGGGTGTGGGAGTGGTGGGCGGTGGAATGGCGGTAGGCTGGGATCCTCGGAAGACGGTGCACTGCATATCGGGCAAGGATCTCCAATGCTCTTTGCACACACCTTACTCTAGCCACGGGACACGCGACCCGCAACGGCATCCTTGGCGCAGCACCCATCAATGCACCTACCGCCTGGCTCCTTGGACTTGTCCCTGGACAGCTTGGCCCAGAACGGGCTGGCGACACCACAGGTCAAGCGGTCCATCACGTCATGCGTGGCGATCCCGGACCAGACGATGGTCGTGCGAAAACCTGTGGGCTGATTGAAGTGCACACAACCGCCGGCGTGAATGACATTACTCAGCAAGGCAAAACCGCTGCCCCTATGCAGACGGATGGGCACCCCATGCCACGGCCATGGGTAGAATCGGCAATGAAGTAGCGATGCGGCCCGTCAACTTGGGTGATGTCCCCCTCAATAGCCCCGAATACGGACAGCGTGCGACTGCCTACAGGCACATGTCGCATGTCTCGATGAAGATGTTGTCGCTTATACGGCGTAACACCGACGCAGTCGGCCACCACGAGCTTGCAAGATCGAAGAGGAAACAGCTCGTCCCGCTTTGCACCAATCAACTCACCGGTTGCGATCAGCTCCGGGAGGTTGTGGGTGGCGATGTCGTCATCGTCCGCTACCATTGTTGCTTGGAGGACCCGCCAATCCCAACCGTCCGGGCTGCATTCCAAAGAGAATGGGCGGCCATTCGTCGCAGGCCTGTGTCTTGTACTACGTCTTCAACGGGTCAAGCCGCTCCTCCGAAAATGACACCTTGCAACACCAAGTGACTAACCGCCTACAAAGCTTGGGGCTCCGTGTTCTCCACCGGGGATGCGACCTTCAGAACGAGAACCACGGCCTCAGAATGCCCAACTCAGAGAAGAGGGAATAGAAGTCGCACTAGCACTGGGTTGGGGGCGGGAGCCGTATACATGATGGGGGTGGTGATACCAAAGCGCGGCGCCACGAACCGTAGGCCCAATGCAATGGGCAGTAGGTGCACGGAAAGTACACACTGCGCACCTTGGAACTCGTAGATCTCGTAGTTGTAGCCCATAGGCTCATACCCTTGCCCCTCTGACCCGCGGGGCTTTGGCTCCCTGAACACGATGGCGGTGTCCCTAGGGGCAACACAGACCTGATTGTCCGTGGTCTCCGCGCCCCCCCCCCCCCCTTGATCTTCTTCCTCTTGGCCGTCATGCCGGGCATGTTGTCCCCCAAGCCCCTGCACACCGTGGAGGTATCGCGATGCCCAAGGTGGACGATCACAGCGGAAACGTGGCGATTCTGTGGCGTGACAAGAAGTAAGAAGCTGAACAGTGCCCCTAGCTGCCTAGGTCTTGCTCGTTGAAGGTGGACTGGGCAATGGATAGCACACCAATCATGGTGTCGGCCTGGAAGTCGACGTGGCTGGCGGGGCAGGGGATCTGCACGGTCGCCGGCTCATTGAAGTGGCCGATGGCGATCCCACTGTGTCTGGCGCGGTTTTGAGCGTGCTTGACACGGTCCGGCACAAGATATGGAGGCATTCGGCACTCTTAACGAAAACAGGACAAAGAACTATATGCAAGGGTGCGTAAAAGTGTGCCCACAATGTGATATACAATGATGTCATCAAGAAGGGGATTTGGTGTGAAGATAAAGGATGTGAAAATGAACCCAGCAAGTCACAGTAAGTCCTGAAAGTCCCACCAGGAAGTCACTTCCAACGTCAATTTTTCTGGGAAGTCCCCAAGGTTTCACACCCAAAAGTCCTTCTGGAAGTCCCGAGGAAGCAGATTTGTGACCCCATTTGATACTTTCCCATCTACCGCACGGTGGGACCCATGACCTTCAATCACCTTAAAATGATGCCAAAAGGAAAACAATACGTTTTGTCCCCATTGCAAACACCCACTTCAATTGGTGGCCATGGGGGTTTGGCAAAGACTTCCCGGTAGGACTTCCCGAAACACACCCCATAAATTGGGGTTCATGGGCGGGGGGGTGTTGTGGTGGGTTATCTGGGGGAGATATGGGGGTGGTGGTGTGGGAGGGTGGGGGAAATGTGTGTGTGTGTGTGTGTGTGTCGGTGGGTGGGTAGGGGGTGGGGCACTGTGGTTAGAGCTGCCGTCACCGCGCTCGTGGAACCGTTCTTTGGGTCTACAATCAACACTCGAATTAGGACCAAATTGGGTCCTGGTCTTGTGTAACGCATTGGAGATCACCGTTGAACAAAGACCGCTTGCTTTAGAGATATGCCTCCACGGTCAAGACGCTCATCCTGAGAGGCGGTTCAAAAACGGCTCATTTTCACCTCAAATGGACCACCGTGTGGCACCACGGCATGGTACATGCCGTATTGAACACCCGTTTGCCATCATTTGATAGCCCAATCGCCATGGATTAACAACGGCCCTCATTGCAAACACCCACTTGACACACCAGCGATCGTCCTGATTTTTCGGGACGATCGTCCCGAAAACAGCCCAAAAACGGCCATTCTTTGGACACTAAACCGGCCATAGAACGGGCTAGACGGCTCGAAATGCAACGAAACCTGTTTGTGGTGATGTGCCTTGGCTCCCCGGTCGTTTTGAGCTACTTAGATGCCGGTTTTGTGCCACGGTGCCGTCGCAAGGACTTTTGGATTGCCTGCTTGCTTGCTGCTGCTGCTGCTGCTGCTGCTAAAACGTGCTGCCCACCCTTGGACCCTAAAAGGTGGTGTAAAACCTCGACAGGGTAAACCCAGCTCGGTAATCAAGACTCGAACTAGGACCGAGCTGGGTCCTAGTGTGGTGTAACGCATTGGAGGTCACCGTTGAAGAAAGACCGCTTGCTTTAGAGATGTGCCTCCACGGTCATGACGATCGTCCTAAAACGCGCTCAAAAACGGGTCGCTTTCACCTCGAAATGGACCACCGTGTGGCACAACGGCATGGTACATGCCTTATTGAACACCCATTTGCCATCATTTGATAGCCCAATCGCCATGGAAGAACAACGGCCCTCATTGCAAACACCCACCTGACACACCGGCGATCGTCCTGAGTTTTCAGGACGATCATCCTGAAAACAGCCCAAAAACGGCCATTTTTGGACACTAAATCGGCCGTAGAACGGGCTAGACGGCTCAAAACGCAACGACACTTGTTTGTGGTGATGCGCATTCGCTCCCCGGTCGTTTTGAGCTACTTGGATGCCGATTTTGAGCCACGGTGTGGTCGCAAGGACTTTTGGACCTGCTGCTTGCTGCTGCTGCTGCTTGCTAAAACGTGTTGCTCACCCTTGGCCCCTAAAAGGTGGTGTAAAACCTCGACAGGGTAAACCCAGCTCGGTAATCAAGCAACTAGCAGGCACCCGCGAGATGAGAAAAAAAAACACAGCTCCGTCGTGGTGCCTCACATTCCACCAAAACCTTGGTGAATGCCAATAGTGCGAGTGAGGGACAACCACAAAAAGTATGAGCCAGAAACGGAACGGTGGTGGCTGGGAAATAGGCGTCGCAAGTACTGGACCTCCATTTGAAAAGCTGCAGTTTCGGGCAGAAATGGGATTTTTTTTGCCCAAAACCACCCCAAAACCTGCTAAAAACGGCCAAATGAAGTGAAATAGTGGCTACTATACACATGCAACTAGACTTCTTTGTGCCGAAGGGCCCTCTAGGGCCCTCTAATTCCACAATAGTCCACAAAGCGCCCCCCAAGCCCCCAAAAGGTCCAAATTTGTGCACGTTGGTCGCAGACGGCGAAACCAAAAACACACCATATCTTGGGATACATGGCTAAAAACGCGATTTCAAGCGCAGCTAATCAACCTGCAACCACCTATCTTTGGTAGCTCCCAACCCTCGAAATTGCCCTAACTGACACCGATATCCCCGTACCTAGGCCCAAGGAGTTGCGGCAAGCTGCGGGACGTCGCCCAAAGAGGTGGGTGCCAAAATGGGTCAACAATGTCCACGGGGTGCAAAAAAATGAGTTTTTTTCAAAAATGATTCTGGACCACATGGAATGCCAAGACAAGTGTGTTTGGCGCATTTTGAGCTTCTGGTCGCCGTTGTGGCCCTCCTAGAAACCCAAAATGCCTTGGAAAGGGGGCTGTTTCTAGACAAAAATGGGTCACAAACGGCTCAAAATGTGTTTTTCCAAAAAAAAAATGATGCTAGACCATTTGGGTTGCCTAAACCAGTGAAATCAACCCATTTTGAGCCCATTGCAACCGACTTTGGCTCCTCCAGGAGCGCAAAATGCCTTGAAATGGGTTGTTGTGCGACCAAAAATGGGTCCAAAATGGGTCCAAAACGTGGTTTTCCAAAAATGATCTGGGACAATTTGGGGTGCACAAACAACTGAAATGAGCCCTTTTTGAGCCCTTTGCCAGGCATTTCGCCACTCTATTGAGGAGTGTTTGCCCTGCGCGCTACTGTACTAAGTAATTTCCCCGATTGAGTACCCAGGTTTACCATTACCGTATGGAGCCCCTGAGTAGACCAATAGCCGCCTCTTGCCCACCGAATGAAGCAGCAAACCATTCATGCACATCATTGAACAAGAAAAGCAGATTTGAAACACCTTCACAACGTTGTTCCACCAAATCTAGTCGCTCACGATGAACAAGCAAGACCGTTCAAAAAACAGTCTTGTCCCCATAGGTGTGCGGGCCAATACATGCTGCACAAAATGCAAATGACCTTCACCACATTTTGTGGTAGTGTGCTTTCGACAGCACAATGCACATATACTAACCTCCTCCCTAATAGCATCTTGCGTGTCATCCTCAACGAGTGCTGCGGTGCTCTTCCAAACGGGACGGGGGGCATGTTCCCACGGTCCATACGGAGGGTAACGGACCTGCCTCCGGATGCAACATTGGATTAAGTGCAATAAAATGGGCAACGATTGATTCAACTCGTTAGGACCACAACGCCAAATGTTCCCAATTAAACCCCAATACCACAAATGTGCAAAGACTTAGTCCATTCGGGCCCAGTACCATCCATGCAGATCATTATCGGATTGTTGCGATGCCCATAGGGTGTCATTATTCCAGCCAAAAAGATAGCACAATGACATGCACACAGCGCTTGTAGACTAAATCATGGCCGCCCACGTCAAAATCACAAAAATCTCCTCGCGTGCGGGAAGGTCTACAACCATACCATATCAATACATTGGCGGGGGCCCTAGGTGCCAAAAGACAAATGCATATAATATTCCCCAACATGCCACCCCAACTAAAGGTGCAACGAAGTGTGGATTGCGAGCCCCCAACCCAAACTCGAGGGGCCAAGCAACAGAGCATGGATTGAGAGTCCCGAACCCCAACTGAAGGGGCCACACAACACAGCGCGGATTTTGCGTCCCTAACCCCAACTCAAGAAGCCACACAACAAAGTGTGGAGTCACAGTCCGTAACCACAACTCAAATAGCCAAACAACGGAGCGTGAATTGCGAGTCCGTATTCCCACCTCAAGGGGCCCACGCAAGAAAGCGTGGATTGCAAGTCCCTAACCCCAACGCAACGGGCCACACAACAAAGCGTGGGTTGCGAGTCCCTAACCCCAACTCAAGGGGCCATGCAACAAAGCATGGTTTGAGAGTACCTAACCCCACCTCAAGGGGCCACGCACAAAGCATCGATTGCGAGTCCCTAACCCCAAGTCAAGGGGGCATAGAACAAAGCCTCGATTCAGAGTCCCTAATCCCAACTCAAGGGGCCACCCAACGGAGCGTGGATTGCGAATCCCTAACCCCAACTCAAGGGGCCACCCACTGGAGCTTGGATTGTGACTCCCTAACCCCAACCCAAGGGGGCACGCAACAAAGCATGGATTGCGAGAACCTGAACCCAACTCGAGGGGCGACACAACAAAGCGTGGATTGCGAATCCCCAACCTCAACTCAAGGGGTCACGCAACAAAGTGTGCATTCGAAGTCGCTAACCCCACCTCAAGGGGCCCACACAAGAAAGCGTGGATTGCAAGTCCCTAACCCCAACTCAAGGGGCCACGCAACAAAGCATGGTTTGAGAGTCCCTAACCCCAACTCAAGGGGCCACGCACAAAGCGTGGATCGCGAGTCCGTAACCCCAACTCAAGGGGGCACGGAACAAAGCCTGGATTCGGAGTCCTTGACCCCAACTCAAGGGGCCACCCAATGGAGCGTGGATTGTGACTCCCTGACCACAACCCAAGGGGGCACGCAACAAAGCATGGATTGCGAGTCCCTGACCCCAACTCGAGGGGCGACACAACAAAACGGGGATTGCAAACCCCCAACCTCAACTCAAGGGGTCACGCAAAACAGCGTGCATTCGGAGTCCCCTACTCCACCTCAAGGGCCCACACGAGAAAGCGTGGTTTGCAGGTCCCTAGCCCCAACTCAAGGGGCCCAAAAGAGGACACAAACACTAGTCACCCTTGCAATGTTGCGGGACCCAAACAAAGGGGCACAAAATCACAATTGGCCGCCTCGCCCCTGCCTTCTCACGGTCCCAAAAGAGGGCGGAAATACTACCAAAGCCCCTGCATTCGTGGGGATCCCCAAACAAAGGGAAACAAAATCAGAAGTGGATGACTGAACCCTGCCTTCTCGGGGGCCCATATGGGGGCGGAAACACCACGTCACCCATGCATTCTCAAGGGTCCCCAAAAAGGGGACAAACATGGCCCACGTCGCGACAATGCAAAAAGGCCCTTGAGGGTGGTCCTTAATGGCGGTCCTCAACCAAAAAACAATTTGGTTGCTGAAGGAGCGCCCTGCGCCGCACCCCCACCTTCTCGGGGGCCCGAAAGGAAGCAAAAATGCTACGCCACCACTGCATTCTTGGGGGTCCCCAAACAAAGGGGGACGAAATCAGAAGTGGCTGCCTCACCCCAGCCTTCTCGGGGGCCCAAAAGAGGGCGGAAGTGCTATGTCGCCTGTGCATTCTCGGGGGTCCCCTACAAAAGGGGACAAATCAAAATTGGCTGCCTCACCCATAGGGGTAGGAATCAAACGTAGCCCAAAAAGTTGCCCTGTGCGCACCCTGCTCACTTACGCCCCCCGCATAGTCACAAAATGCCTTGAAAATGGGCCATTTAAAGACCAAAAATTGTTCAAAAATGGATCAAAAATATGTTATTCCAAAGATCCCTTCAGGAGCTCCTTGCCGGAGCGTGGAATGGGTGGTGGCACACCCGGCAGCATCGCGTGGACAGTCTCATGTGGCTCTGCGCCGTCCGAGGCCCCTCTGGCCCCCAATTGGGGACCAAGGTGGCCACCATCGCCCAGGCGCTCCAATGAAGGTACCGCTGCGTCCTCTTTGCACGCGCCCCCCGCCCTCACGACCAGATTATTGGTCTCTTCTACATGTGGAGCTTGCGCCTGGCGCCACCTTGGCAAGACGAGATTGGCGCGCCGATGTGGCGGCTGACCGGCGATGGCCGGGCGGAGTGAACAGCCCCAGCTGCTGGCACGTGCACCCCCGCCGCCACTTGGCCCTCTTCCAAGGCGAGACGACTGCCGGCCGGCCCCACGCCGTGCCGGTGGACTCGTGGGGCTGGCTGTGGGACAACAATCCCAGCTGCCAGTCGCCCCCCCCCCTCGAACCCGGACCCCTCAGCGACCTGGCGGGAGGTGGCCGCCCAGGCGCACGCCCTCCTCCGCCCGCTTACCCACGTCCGGTCGGCCACCTTGCGAGAGCCGGGCTAGGTCTGGCCACCAGCCCTCCCTTGCCAAGTCCCCTACGGCTCCCATCGGGACCCTCCGCACGCAACCTCGCGGATCGTCTCGCCAACGGGTGGGAGTACGGTCGCCCCCGCGTAACCCAGCCCCCCCTTTGCCGCCCGCCGCTGGTGGGCCGCCGCCTCCCCCCATGCCCCCTCCACCAGCTAGCGCGCCCAGCCTACGCCGGTGACCTCCGCCGCCTACTTGGCCCCTGTGCAGCAAGCCCGTGCGGCGCAGGAGCTACAACGGACATGGGGCACGCTTTGCTGCCCTCGCTGTAGCCTCCCTCCTTTGCACCTTTTGACCGGCGGCAGTGGCATTCATTGTGGGGCCAAGGACGCCTCCCCCCCTCACGCCGGGGGGACCATGACTGAGCCCCCCTTCCCCTTCTCCTGATGAGGTGTGGCGACGTGCACCCTCACTTGGACCGCTGCGCATGGCGATGCCAACGTCACGTCCGTGCGCTTGCACTGGCGCACGGTTGCCAAGTGGCAGTTGGATGTGGTCCTTCTCTCCCAAACCCGCGCGACAGAACTCCCTCAGCAAGTGATTCACGCCCAGGCGGGGTGGCAGGCCCCCCCCCCCCCGAGTCCCAGGTTGGGGGGCCATCTTGGATCCGGCTGTCGGGGTGGGAACCCTAGTGCGCCACGGCATCCCGGCGAGACAAGTACTCCCCCCAAAAGGGGCGCCCCGGGACGCAGCATATTTATTTGCCCACACCCTGTGGCACTCCATCCAGTGGTGCCATGTCCTGGTGGGCCTAGAACAGAGATCGGACTCCCTGCATGCCAAGGCGCCCTACGGTGTCTCCTCGTAACGAGCCCTAAACCACCTAGTACGTGGCCCAACACAGGACAACCCCTTACCCGGTGCGAGGGGGGCCTTTAATTCCACCCCAACCGCTTGATGCGGGCCCCGACGTCCATCTTGGCGGCCCTCCTAGGCGGGTGGATCGCCACCTTGAGCTGGCGACTGCTGCCGGGCGGGACCCCCTGTGCTCATACCCCGGTCCCGATGGCAAGCGCCTCTCGCGCATTCATGGGCTCCTGGGCAACACGGGCCTGGCGGTGCTACTCCATGCGTCGGACCTGCTCCCGCACGGCGCCATAGCGGACAATACCCCGTTCCACCTCCACTTCCACTTGAAGGGGGACTCCGAGTATGTCCCACGTTTGTCCGCCCGGAGCCAATTGGGCTAGCGGCGCAAGAGGAGCACGAGCAACTCCTCCTCGTAGATGGTGGCCTCGACCCCCTGGAGGTTGTCTGTGGGCATCCCCGTCCATAAGTGAAGTGGACCATACCTGGGTTCTAGCCCACGGCAGCGGAGGAGACTCTCCGCTTCCTTTCTAACCCGGACATTACCCCGGACACGCTGCTAGCAGTGGCCGCCTTGCCACTGGACCCGTTGCATGTGCCCCGGGGCATGGGGACCAACCAACTACTCCGTGAAGTGCGCCCATGCCCGAAGCAGCGGAGTGACACCGGGGGACCGCTCAGCTGCCCCTTGGTGCGGATCAAGGCGGCCCAAGGGCCCTTCGGCACGTTCTCCGCTTGCTGGAGCGGACGGCAGATGGCGTGCGTGCCAAGCTGCGCACGGTGCAACAAGTGGGGAGGCGCTCCGGCGCCACTTGACAAACTTTGCGTGTTGGGCCCAGCGTGCGCCAACCTAGAGTCAAGCGGCACCCACGATCGGCAGGCCCTGCTAAAGCCGTTGCGCTGCCTTCATCCGGCGCTTACGGGCATGGTGCAAGCGACGCTACGAGCGGAGGACAAGGGGCGGCTGCGAGATTGGCACGTATGGCTCGATGATTCCTCAACCTCCAAGGAGGGAGCAGTGTATGGTGGGTGAAGGACGAGTCTTACGCACAACCGAGCACCTTCCTCTCCAGCCCAGATGGCACTACCACCGGCAATGGGGCGGATATTGACGGCCTCTTGCAGAACGCCTTGCGACCGATAAACCACAAGCATTTGGTGGACCACGATCTGGATCCGGCGGCCTTTCTCCGCTGCTATGGGTCCAACGTCCGACAGGTATCCATGAGTGCGTCGCGGCTCGATGGATGCCGCCTCCTCTCGCGCATGAAGCAATCGGCTGTTTGGCTAGATTGGTGGAGCTTGGCCGACCTTTGCTCCCTTCCTAACAGGCTGCTGAGTTGGCTCGCTAACCCCCTCTGAGAACTGGAGCGCTTGCGCCAAGGGCTACACCGCCCTCATCTCCAAGGAGGGCCCTAGGGCCTATGAACACCCGCCCGCTCACATCGCCTGTCCATGGTCTAAAAGCTGTGGGCAGGTGTGCGCCTGGTGGACGCCATTGCGTGGTAGGAGCCCTGGGCCCAACGGCGGCCTTGAGCTGCCGCCCGGCCAAGAGCGCCGTAGATGGGGCGGCGGTGACAAAGCTCCTTTCGGAGCAGCGTCACCTCTGGGGTGGCAATGGCGGTGATGAGCATCAACTACGTCAAGTCTTTCGAACTCAACCCTCAGGCCATCGTGTTGGCCCTGGTGTTGGAGTTGGGCATTGACCCGGGCACATGCCGCGCCCTCGGGGCCATATACAACAGCTCCGCCGGGCCTTCAAGATCGCTGCAGTCTTCGCCTATTGGTGATAGGCGACCAACGGCATCCTCCACGGCTGCCCCCTATCCAAATGTAAAAGAAATACCCAGCATCCATTACATGTGGCACTTGCAGGAACATGAAACAGTTGGCCCTTTTTGCTCTCCAATCCTCTACTGTCCTTAGGGGTACTCTTGAAGCACAATGTTTCACCATGAGTTCATTGTGGAAAATTACACTGTATGGGTCAAGAGTGCTGTCTCCAAGTTGGAGGCCTTTGCAAGCATATGTCGTGTCCCTACCGACCAATCTATGGGGTCCGCCTTTGTCATGAACTTCCTAAGAGCTACCCCTTTAGACTGCAAGGGGCTAGACAAGCTGCCCCGGCCCGCCTCTGGCAGAATCAGGGTTGTGCGCCGCCGAATGGGCCCTTTCCCTGACACCTACGCCATTCAAGCACCCAGCGCCATGCTCTTGCACCCTACCTCCGGCATGAGCATGTTGTGCCAGCAGCAGTCCTACAAACCGTGGACCGCCTCCAAACAGGGGCAGGCTGGTATATGGTGGCACTTAGGCAACGGGAAGACCTTCATTTTCCTTCACTAGACTACTTCCTCACCAACAACAAGCTTTTGCCACAGCCGTGCTATCCGGAAAACTGGGCTAGTGGCTGCACAAGGCGGGTAGGCACCTCCAACACAGCACGCCACCTTAATCCTGGGCCTGTATGCCGATTGTAACCAACCCCGCGGACGCCCCAATATCAGCACCCAAATAAGTCTAATTGATTTTGAGGGACTTTGGTTCCCTCTTGCGGGCTCTGTGCCTCGTTGCAGAGATATGATATCATCGTTGGAGTTGCCCAAAGGTGTGGCCGCAAGCATGGGTGCCCAAGCGGGCACAAGCCCTGCACGTGTCGCTCTCATGCACATTTAAGCAACACATGAGATACCAAGGTGTTAAACACACCACTGCTCTCAGTGTACACTTTGGTTGCATCACCGCATACCACCACCGCTTGTGGGGTGAACGTAAGCAGAAAAGCTTTCTGGCTTGTCCATGGCTGATTAAGCATGGGGTGAAGGACCTCTTTTTGGACAAGGGGGGGGGTGTTTGAATCGGATTCGGAGGCCCCATAAGTTTCAGGGTGTTTAACACTTATAAAATGTACATATCATACAGCCGGTTGCGCAACACCAAGGGCAGTGCATCCCGGTTGCTTGGTGTCATTGGGCACACACTCCCGCCCGAGGCGCAACATGAGTTGCTGCAAGTTATAGCCCGTGTGGCAAGAAGGTACAACCCTAGATCCCTACCACTAAATCCCTGGGAACACTGGCATTTGGTCGCATGAGGGGCCATTTCCCGGCTCGGATCAGCCCAACACCCCGTGAGGCTTGGACAGTAATGGGCAGACTGGCAGGTAGCTTGGTTCTGCCTGCGCCTTTTCACTCACTAGTTTTGGCGTATTGCCGCATGGTGCACCTCTGCTATGGCTGCACAGAGTTGTCCACTTGTTGATGGCGTGCTATGGGCTTGGTGCGCACATACATTGTGCACATCATCCGTGAATTCGCCGAAGAGGGTTGCACTGCAAGTCTACATATAAACGGGTGGAACCACACATGGTTCAACGCTCGCAGCCCCATGTTGTTGTCGGATGAGGTAGAGGAGAGTGACTTAACGGTTGCAAAAAGGTATGCACCTATTACTAGCACACAACAGAATGCTAGTATTTCCGAAACTTTGAAACACGAGGTCCACCAAAAATTCGTACGTAAGAAGCAAAGAGTTCGCTCTACCAAAATTTGGGCCCCTGTCGGTCGAAATGTTGTGCTGGAGGCTTGCATGGTGGCTGCCAATGTGTTGTGGCGCACAATATTTGTACGCTTGTTACACCATCTCGTTGCATTGCAAGAAGCCGGTGGTTGTACTATAGTAATGCACGCAGACACGCGCTGTGTGAAGTGCACCTTCGTAGGTGCCAAAGAGCAAATGGATGTGTTTTGCGTGTGTGGGAGTTGTGGCGCAAAACATGGCATTCGGAGGTGGGTGTCAGCCGAGTTGGTATCTATCCAAGCTTGGCCCAGATTGGGTTTGAAAAGTCGTGCCCGATTTAAGTCATGTGCTGCAGGTCGCAAGTGCCTGAAAGCAGGTAAGGAAAAACGCGCCGCCGAACTAGCCCCTCACCGCAGTAGCAGTGACAGTAGTAGTGAAGGCACCTTTGGCGCCGACTCGGATAATGGTGGGCAGGACGTATGCGGTGGCTCTACCGTAAGCGGCAACGATTCTGATTCATCCACATCAACAGGCAACAACACAAAAACCCCACCGCAAAGCAAGAAGTATCGCCGTGTGGATGTACATATTGGAAAGGAGGTAGTGGATGTGGATGCCATGTCTAGTGATGCATGTCCGGTACGTATGCTAAGTGAAGGAGAGTGCAACGTTCACACTTCAAGTTAAGTATAAATTTTATGCTTGCCTTTCTTTTGCAGGTGTCCTTGCATTGCCAAGGTAAAATGGCATCTTCTATGGTGCGCAAAGATGTTGGAAACATGCCTTCAAGTTGTCAAAGCGGCTCAGAAAAACGCTCGGAAGTTTTGGGTGGGAAAGCCGCTCGAAAAACGCAACCAATATCGGCAACAATATGCTAGGGACTTCCCGGACAAGATACCTAGGGGGGCTCGGAAGAAATTTTCCATGCTATGTTGCTTGCAATTTTCAAAATCCACTGTGCGACATGAGTCGCATTTGCTGAGCATACATGGGTTGCATTTTAAAAATCCTAAGCAATATGAGTAGCGTTTTCGATGCAGTTTTTACCTTCTATGCCGTGCGTCTCAGCGACATGTGTTGCCAAAAAATGGTGCAGTGATTTTGCTACAATATATCCTTCATTTGCTGTAGCAAAAACGAACCGCGCGTTTGGGTGGGATGGATAAACCCCATACGGTTCTACCATGTTGTCTCCCATTAGCACATCCATGTGCGGCCCTAGGATGTAGTGGTATGTGTAGAGGGGTGACACTTTTGTCTTGGCTGATAAGATGGCACCAGGAATCTAAGGTCTTCGGAACCCATGGAGGATGCCCTCATCATGCCTAGCTGCGGTGTTGGGTTTCGGGTCCTACCGTGGATGTGCACCAATGGTGCTCAAGGAATGGCTATGGTGGCCTCCGGTTGCGCCTATTAGGTATGGCATGTAGGGTGCTACGAATATCAATCTCCTTTCGCAGAGGGGTAGGGCTGCATGCGGTGGTCGGGTTCCGCACGGCCAACAAGCATATTGCCATAGTTGCAGGCTGCAAACCGTTTCAATGCGGTGATATTGCATTGGCTTCCAAAGGTTGTCCTCAAGCATGCTTAGTAGCAGTGGTTGCTCTGCAATGTTTATTTGGGTTGCTTCGAATTCTGGCCACCCACTGCCGACAAACGTACTTGGGGCCGGGTTTCTCTATGGAAAGATCCAAAGGGGCAATGTCTCTTTGGAAACCCATGCTCCAATTTTTCCGTCGCGGCACATACATCCCAACGGCCCACCTCTACCCAGGCCCCAAACCCTGTTGTGTGCCACACGTGCTCCTTCAACCCCCCGTCTTGGGTCTAGTGCCCTTGGCGCGTGTAGCATGCCATATGTACAAAATGTCTCCCTCGGAATGCCAGATTTAGGAGTATTTTCCACATCGATCAATGTAACGGGCACATGATTGGTGATGTGCTCACCGTTTGCAGTGGATTTGCGGCTCAGCATGGTGCGCCCCTGAACAAGCAGCACACGTGGACTCCTTGCCCTATGGCACTTGGGTTACCGAGCTTTTGAAGCTAGTAAGTCTCTCACCTCCCATCATACGGGGGACGGCAATTGGTTGAGGGATGAGTATGATGATCCCATTTAGGCTACCCTGGTGTACAAGAGATGCATCCAAGGAAGTGGGGTGACCCCCCAGTGTCCACTCCACAGCCCTACACAATTTTGGGTGGTGGCATTGTATTTCAGAAGTGGGTACATGGGGACCTGTGTTGTCTTTTGTTGTTTGAAGGTTGTGTACCGAAGAGCCACCTAGGTTGAGGTGAGTGTTACTTTCGTGCTACTTCCCTGCCCTTGCCCCCCGCTGCTCTTCTCCATCGTATATGAATTGTTGAAGCAGCTGATAGCAAAGTACCCAAAACCTTCCGTTTATGTAGACGGTATCGCCATTATTGTGAAATCCCAAGATGAAATTGAACGTCTGTTTGCACATCTATCCGTGTGGGGGATCTGACATCGGGGTCCGTTTCAATCCAGAACGGAGTGAGGCGTTCCACTTCCACCGACCCAACTCCCCCAAATCAGGGATCCCCAAATACGTGTGGTGGGGGAACAGCCGCTTGCCAGTACTAGACCCTATCTTCACCTCTGTGGGGCACACCATCGCGGGCACCGGGTACAAAGGGAAGGCACGAGACTCTCTCTTTGCATCCCTTAAGGCACAAATAGCCGCCTATTATGAACTGCCGGTTACCAGCTTCGAACGAGCTGATGTCGTTAACTCCGTGCTCTTGCCCCGGTGGACGTACAAGGACCTCTTTCTATGGGACGTATGCTGGGAAACAGGGTAGAGGCAACATTCGAGGACTACGTGCTCGCGGCACCCCGTCTAGAAATGTATTTGCAGCACCGCCTGCACACACACACACATCGCACATGGGGGTGTAGGCTTGCGTAGCGCATCGTGGGCAGGCATGTGCACCCTTATCTAGCTGGTCCAAAGGGTGCTCGCCTCCCCACCCACAAGATACCCACCCAGGCCCGGGGAGGCCACATGCCCCATATGGTGGAGTGGTACCGCAAAATCGTGCTCTCCTTCGGTATCAAATTGGGAGGTCTGCCCCAGGCGTGATCCTCTACCCCGCGGAGGGCTTTCAAGCATCCGCGAGACAACTACGACCACCTCTATGACGAAGAAGACTCACATGATGCACGCTACGACTCCCTGGCCCCACAACGGTACTTACATTCCTTTCAACGATGGGCGAGAGGACACCGCCACCCAACAAAGCCACAAAACCTACAAGTCTATCAGGACCGAATGGGGAATGAACTGGCTGATCTGGAGGCAAAGAAGGCAAGTACCATGCATCAAGGGAAAGGAGCAGGCAGCACATCCCCTGCCGACATTTTGCTCAACAAGAACATGTCGCGTCCTCGAAACTAACCAATGGTGAATGGTTGATGGTTTGGGTTGTTTGTGCATTATATGCATTCCACCAACTAGCCATTTGTGTGGTATTTTTTGGGGGGCATAAAGTGTGTTGCACAATTCCTTGTTCAAGAGCTCATGCATCATGCAAGGGACACGAAAATTGGCCATGCACGGGGGTTGCTCCTGGCCGGGACCTGACCCCAAGGGTGGGGGGGGATCCACGGATCCCAAGATGGTTGCACGGAACTATCAGGTTGAAAAGACACTAGCTTCCCATTTGCATCAAACCATCTAAGCTTTGAGCGCCAAATTCGCAAGACAAGGCAATATACAAATTTCCTTGGTTGCTGTTAGAAGTGAACGTCGGGCATTCCGAGCTCTTCCCTGGCTCCCGTACAGTCCCACAACCTTTCAAGGGCAATCACCGGTGGTTACATGGTGACTTCTTTCTTTCCTCTTTCCTTCTTTCTTTCTTTCCCACACTTCAGTGTGGCCCATGGAGTTGGGGATATCGACTCCCACGCTTTTGGTGTAGCCCCTTGAGTTAGGGATACGGACTCCCACGCTTTAAGAACACTATGACAAACTCAGTGCATTGTTGAGTGTCAAAAGAAACAGGGACACAACTCCTAAGGCGATTATGGAATTAGAGTTACCAGAACCAAACATAAAGGGAAGGGCTCGCGGTGGGAGAGGTTCAATGTTTCAAGCCAATTTGGATGCTGCCACTAACCGTGGCAAGGCATGCAGTTCTTAAGATTGAAAACCCCTAGTGGGTGCAGGCGATTGAAAGTTAACAAAGACGTGCGACATTTACGGAGGGGCAGGGGGGGAGGGGTTGGTGGTTTGTCACCCATCAAGAGGTGTTGCATGACACGGTGTCGTGATTACCATTGAAAAGGACAAGAAGGGGAGGGGCCTCAAGCATCAAAACTGTCCTCCAACTCGTTGTGTGCCCTCTTGCTAGTACTCTTGGGCCAAGCGTGCCTTTTTGGCCGGGGTGCTTGTGACCTTGGGGGGACGCCTTGGGTGACTCAAGGCGCCACGTCAAAAGCCCGGGAGTCCGTATCCCCAACTAGAGGGGCCACACCAAAAGCGTGGAAATACGTATCCCCAACTCATTGGGTCACGCCGAAAAGCGTGGAAGTCCATATCCCCTACGCAATACCCAACCGTTTGGAGCTAGCCGACGAAAATGTGCCTTGTTTTGGTCAACGAAACCACCTCCCCCCCCTGAAAACCCCAAAAGGATTGCACATCCCTTGGGGTCACATGTTGTCTGCTACCAACCCCCGTTTGGCCGTGCGTGGAAAGAAAGGGGAAAAGGTTTTAACTGGTGCATGATGACCGCACCGCAAAGGGGGGGTACATGACAGCGTCTCCAAAGCGCCTCCCTTTTCTTATATATGAGCTACGAATCCCTGCAATCTACCGTGCCTAACACGGATCTAGTGTATCATTTCTTGATTCCGAAGAACTATTTGGAGTACTCGTCAACATTTGGAGTTACTCTCCAAAAAAAAACAGCACATTCCATGGTCTCCAAGAAATGTCAAGGGTCCCAACATGCAACACCGCTAAAAATGGAGGTTGACTCCACAAACATTAGCGCATGGATGCATCCCGTTTATCTTCTAAAGGGTTGGTAGGGAGGTTCGGGGTGTTCGAATGGTGTTTGAAACGCTTTGGTGCGATTGGGTCAGGCTTGTGTGTGCCGCAGTCGATCGTTTATTTGTTATTTTCTTGTTGCCTTGCATCTGCTACTTGTTCATGATACTATGCACGAAGCCGTACCGGCACACCCCCGTTTTTGAGCCATTTGTGGTCCCAAATGGGCCCATTTTCAAGACCTTTTCAGTCTCAAGAGGTGCCGAAATCGCTCAACATGGGCTCAAATTGGCCTCATTGCACTTGTTTGTGTACCCCAAATAGTCCAAAAGCGCAGGACCCCACGGCACAACCCATATAGGGGTTTAGGACACAGGTGGTGCTAGCCCACACTCGCCGTTGGTGGGGGGCGGGGAACAACCCGGTATACCATTCCGACCAAGGCAAGGACTCGTCCCACCGCGCTGCATCAGAGGTGGAGACGTGCTGGAGCAGGCACGGACATGAGGAAGAGCTATCATGGGTGGGGTCGCCTGCACATGACGGGAGTTTGGGCGTGCACCACCATTCGTTGAGCACGCAATATTGTAGCTGGGGCCGGTAGGTCAGGAATCCCCACTCAAGGTACAATCTTGTGGGCAGTCGCAGCTAATAGAGACAGTGCTTCACCCCAAAGAAGACCACACAGGCCACGGCCAACCGGAATATGCCAGCACTTAAACCTCAGACGGCTCTAAGCGAGTGGTCGGCCGAAACCCAAGAGGGATTCGGCCCGTGATGAAGAATCAAAGGGCGGGAAGAAAATTGCTCTGCCGGGGGGGGGGGGGGCACGGAAGCCCATTTTGCCAACCCCCCCCCCTCCCTCCTTGGCCGCCGTGACGGGAGGGGGGGTTCAGGGCAGGGGAGCCCGACCCGTCGTGCCAGGGGGGGCGGGGGGTCAACCCAACATCTATGGCTCAAAATGATACCCACGTCGCGCTGGTCATTTTGACTACTCAAATGTGGGGGGGGGGGGGGTGATTATTGGTGAAAAAACCTTTTTTGGGCCAAATTTTGTGTTCCCGCGCCTTTTGCGCCAACATCCATTCTTACACAAAACAAAGGGCCCGACACGGAAACCCATTTCTCCAACCCCCCCCCTTTCCTTCGGCGGGCGTCCATGTCACCCCCCCCCCCCCGCAGAGCAATCTTCAGGTCGCCCAGTTTGGAAAAGGGCCTCGTGGGGCACTGCATTTCCAAATGCTTGCCCTAACCCCTGTTTGGGGGAATAATGAATTTTGAGACCTAAGGGTCAAATTTTCAATTCTCCACATCCAATTTTCGCAGTGCAGTGAGGAAAACCCAATGTTGAACCCTCCCACCTCGGCAATGTATCTACCCTTCATGGATCAATGTATAACAAAAGAAATACATCCACATCGACAAGATACACAGGCATCGGGTGAATATGGAATAAAAAAACTGCACTTCCATGTGAAATGCAACATGTACACTTTTCATGTGTATGCATATGGACAAATACAACAATAATTGAGACGAACATCAAACACTTCAATGCCACCATCAAACGGAGCCACACGGGCGTGTTGTCATTCGGGACACATTTTTTAGGCAAGCGCGACTTCAGGGGATTTTGAGTGCACAATATTGCACCTTCAACAACAATCAGGGTGCATGAATAGGAGCATTTGTCACGCCGAGGGTGATCCCCGCCCCGAGGAATACATGAGAAATTTGATTCAACACAAAGCAACATCATTGGACAAAGATGTGGGTGGGGGCCGAGATTTTGAAGTGTTGTCGATGGACCTTACTGTGTGAAGCAGGCACCAACGGTCCCCAAAAAAATTTGTTGTGTTGCGGCATGCTGAGGCATGCTTCAAGCTGTAAGTGGCTGTACCCAAGTTTTCCAAAAACTACAAAGTAGCAAAACCCATCAGCGTACAAAAAACAATGCATCTCCGGATACCCTTCTTGTTTTTACCCAAAACATGCTCCTTGAAGATGGCACCTTGTGATGACACCCAAACTGCACACAATAGGCAATACAGTTTCACATTTTGACCTTCCACCTTGGTGCCTATGCAACATAGGAACTGCCCGATGTCTTCTCCAGTTGCCCACTTCATATAGTCTGTACTACTCCTGGGTGGCTCTTTGTTCCTCTTGGGTTGAGTTGTCCCATGCTCATCGGGTCCAACAATAGACATCACAGAAAAAGTGAAGAGAAAAATGATCTGTCAAGGCACAACATGGCCAAAAAAAGGCGTAAAAAACAGGTCCTGTCTTTTGCCGATTCCGGGTTCAGCAGTGGAAGCAGAAGACAAACATAGGGAACAATGATTTGTCAAAGCACAACAAAGTAAAAAAAGACGGAAAAAAAGATTCCGCCTTTTGCCAATCACGGGAATGGAACAAATGACCTCTGGGTTAAAGATGCACTCTTCGACCATTACAATACCTACTCGCCATCTTTGAGGAATACATGCTTAGCGACGGGATTCAGGTTTTGGTCTAATGTTTTATCCCCAAGAAATCCCAACCAAATTTTCAATCTCCCCCCCAAAAACAGGTGTTGCGGCATGTTGCAGCAAGCTTCATCCATTGGTGCCTCATGGAAAGCTAAAATTAAACCGGGATGCGCAAGGTGCTTGGACGAAATACGGTGGGAAGGAGGCCTAACAAAACGATGACATAGGGCCAAGTGGTTGCCCTGTGTACGCATTGCCTGGGCACTGCGGGCACGTGCCGGGAAACTCATCCAAGATCGCCTGCCACTTGTATGCTAGCACAGCAAATCTACAAAGCCCACAACATAACAACCAACACATGAGGGGGCACATGAGCCGGAGATTCAGCCTTCTGGCGCACCCAAGCACGTACAGTTGCTACCATGGGGGGCCCTCGACTGGGGATTTGGGCCTGATCTGTGAATCTCTTGAGTAGGAAATGTCGATCGTTGTTGTCCATTGAACACCCGCGCTAGATTGGGCGTGACGAGGCGCGTAGCGAATGTCGATTGTTGCTCTTTGAAGACCCCGCCCTTGAAGCTCAGCCCAGGCACAAGGTAGCAATTGGTGTGGGGCGAAACTTGTCGTTGGGCTACAATATTGTCGGACGCAGTGTTCGTTTCCGTGGTGTACATTACTGTTAAAACCCGTGGGTACAACGGCTATCACAATCTTTGGAGGGGCAATGGGACTACCCTTCGCAAGTTCGCATCTTGTTGCACCTCACCCAGTTTTGTATTCGGTGCCAAGTTCGCTACCCGTCGTATGGCCCTTGGCACCGCGCACGCGCTGCGCGCGTGCCGCGTCAGGTGCTCCCCCAAGGGGCCAAAACTAGGGTTCGAATATTTGCCGACCTACAAAAATTTGCACTACGTGCGCACTGCGTGCACAGCTTTCCCTAGGTGCACAGGATGCCATGGACAATCTTAGTGTGTTTGGTTGGTGCTATCACACCCAACAATGTGTTTACTACCATGCTGGGGTAAACTCTTTGTCCTCACATTGACAAAGGTCTACCAGTTGGTTCGCTTCGGCGGCTCTCGGGGTCATATTAGACCAGGGATGGTTTTTTGGACTCCAAAGTCCTCACCCAACCTATAATTCTATTGCCTTTGGCAATGCACCTCGAAGAGAGGTTGACAGTCAGCCAGTCAGTCCCTTAGCCGGGCCAGCAGTCAGTCAGACCGAAATACACAGTTTGGGTTTGGCAAACGCGGCCCCAAGCAATGGGGAGACCGTTTGCTTGAGACCAAGCACTGGCCGAATGGAAATGCAGTTGACTGAAGTCTTTTTGGTCGGCGGTTCAAACCCCGGTCGGATGAATACCCCGTCGCCGTTGTTCGCCGACCAGGATTCGAACGCCGACTGCAAACTTTACGTTGGCTGCGTTGCCATTCGACCGGCAGTTATGTGATAGCATATGCTTCCCCACTGCTTGGGGCCTTCTAAGCGAAAACATTCGACCCCCCCCAACCCCCCCCACCCCCCCCCTCAAAAAAGTGATATCCAGTTTTAAGGAATAGAGGCCTCAGAATGCAAAAATCCATTGGGGGTGATCTTATTGGGCAAAATAATTATTTTACAGGGGGTTGGGCATCCAATATCATGCCTCGGGGTATGCTACGCAAATGACCCCAAAAAGGGGGGGGTATACGACGCCCGCGCCTGCGCTTGATGTAACAACCTCCGTTCCAGGTGATTTTTGTTATAGGTGTTGCCCCAGTCTTTCATGTGTAGAAGCAACTCTTTCTGTAACATGTTTTGGCCGTGCGATTTGGGTTCGACCATTGTTTTGGTTTGGTTTTCATTTGGGTTTGAGAAGCAGTCGGGAAGGTTGCTGTGCAAGGCGTCATTGCGGGTGCCCATACAAGTCCAATGCGATTTGACCTCTGAAGCAGGTATCTCCTGGCATTGCTCATGACAGCTTCCTAGGTGCTGCACTGATGGAGGTGAACTTGGAGGCTATTGTTTTTTTAGGCCTACGAGCAACGTCTCTTGAGGAATACTGCAGAAAATATTGCCTTGCAAATGCGATCTACATGCTACCCTTGTCATGTCCATTGAACTATTGCAATAGAGTGTTATATCATACGGACCATGCTTTGAGTGCTAGATCGTGCAACACAAGCCGCTATACACATGGAGCGAATGCAATCTTTCCCCAACCCTCACCCTAACCCAAACCCCAACTCCGACGTGAAGCTAGTGCGGTTATTCCCTAACCCTAATCAAGACTGAATATTGGGACCGAGCTGGTGGGGGAGGGAACATCCGCTATGACTAGTGAGGGACATCAAGAATGATTCACGCATTGATGGCTCTTGACAAAGTGAAATCAGCTTGCAAGTGAACCCCATCACCACGAGGCCCACTTTCAAGGCTTTTTGGACTTCTGAGGCGCCAAAATGCCCCAAAATGGGCTCAAAATGGGCTCATTTCACCCGTTTGTGCACCCCAAATGGTCAAGGACGAGGTTTGGAAAAATGCGTTTTTGACCCATTTTTTGACCCATTTTTTGACCCATTTTTTGGTCCCAAAACAGCCCATTTTCAATGCATTTTGGGATTTTCGGAGGACCAAAATGGGCCACCACACGCTCAAAACGGTCCAAAAACACTTGTTTTAGCGTCGCACATGGTCTAGGATCATTTTTTGAGAAAACTCATCTTTTTGCCCCTACTGGGCCCTGTTAACCCATTTGGGCACCCACCTGTTTGGGCTTGAGCTTGCAGCTTGCCGCAGCCTAGTGGGCCTAGGTATTGGGGTCTAGGCGTCCGTTTGGGCAATTCTGAGGGGTGGAAACCACGAAAAGTGGGGGGTTGCGGGTGGGGTAGGTGCCCTTAGAATCGCATTTTGAGCCATGTAACCAAAGATATGGCCTATTCTTGGGGCCTCTTTGGGCCGTTTCCGGGACATATCATGGAGTTAGAGGGCCGCAAAGAGCTCGTTGACACGGGGAAGTCAAGCCGCACGTGGAGTGTATGCACCGTTTCCCTTCGTTTGGCCGTTTTGAATGTGGTCCACGGCTTTTTTGGCCCAAAAATGGCTGTTTTTGGCCCTAAACTGCAGTTTTTGAAACTCAGGTCCGCCACTTGCAAATCCCGTTGCCGGCCGCCACCGTTGAGTTTCTTGCTCTAACTTTGTGTGATTGTACTTCACACCCATAGGTATCATCCACCAAAATTTCAGCCGAATCTGAAGCACCACGACGGAGTTCTGATTTTTACCCATTTCGCGCGTGCTGCTGCTTGCTGCTTGCTGCTGCTGCTGCTGCTGCTGTTGCTAAACCTGGTAGGTCCAGCCTAGACACTAAAAAGGGTTATAAAACCAAGACTAGTTCCACCAGCTCGGTGACCCTAACCCTAACTAGCAATCTTGTTTCGCACAAAGAGGAACCCAAGATGTTTGCCTAGCTGCATCACCGGGTCCTTTGGCGCATAACACCCTACACAGAGCTTAAATGTGGAAGGCAGACTGTAATTAGACAGGTGGTTTGGCCCAATGATACTATCTACCCGAGGACCCAGTTTTACAATGGTCTAGCGATTGCATATTTCCTTTGGGGTTGCAAAGCTTTGCTTCCTGGCTTGTTGACCAACCCCCAAGGTCTTGTACATTGTGACGGGAGGTTTTGGATGTCTCACATTTCAACGTGGTCCATGGACAATGCAATCCCCCCCCCCCTATGCAAGAGAACCAAAACAATTAATGGAACACCTAAGACCTCCTTGCCACTACTACTCGTCCAATTAACATGTGTTCCGCAGTGCAAGGATCGTAACGTGTCGCCCATCAAAGACACGATTGGAACATACCCCATTAAACCTTCCACCTTCTGGCACACAATGTTTTGCTCGTTTACTACAACGCAAGAGTGAACTTCCGCAAGCGTGTGAATGTAGTATTTAAGTGTCACGAGATAGCTTTGTGCAGAAAGGGCTAGAATGTCTTGCTTGTACATATGCCACATTTCCAAACGGCGAGGGACACGGGTCAAAATATTGAGACATGTCGAGGTAAAGAAATGTCTCCACGTAAATTAGTGGCACGCGTCTGTGGTATAGGTCAATGTCCTCTAACGGCGGAACACTCAGACACATGGTGTGTAACAAGAGGTGCTTTGCACAATGTATTGTGCCAAATACTCCTGGCCAACGGTAAATATCGGCACCCGTTATCTCCCATGGATGCCATCTACCCATTGTTGCATTGTATCGTTGTATGTCATACAAGACATGGATGGTGTTGAAAGGTCAAATGCTCGTTTCAAAAGCTGATGAGATTCTTCTTCCAAATCAGACGCATGTGGCGAATGTGCCAAGGAAGAGAGTCCTTGATGTTCTCCAAAAGATCCAAACTGGTGGAGTGTTCTTCAAAAGCGGGTCCTTTGGGCCGGGGAGGCAATGGCATAATGGCGTACACAGTTCAACTGATATTCTTGTTGGGCCTTATACACGGATTCTGAGAGTTCAGCCTTTTCTTCCAGTCTACGGCCCACAAGACTACAGAACCACCATTTGTTGTTTCACTGAGCATCAGTCGCAAAGGGTCGTGTGCCAAGCATGGCTGTGCAAACCTACGTTGACTCCGTGTCATCTTGGTCACCTATTCTTCAAAAGTTGTTGTAGCGGGGCACAGCCAAAACCTCATTGCATCGTATGCAACACAGCAACCAGGATACCATCAACAACGATCTTTCCCATGCTCCACTGACACTTAGTGACTTTGTGCTGCAGTGTTCAACTTGACTCGACAATTCCACAAAGCGGTCGGCAATCCCACCTTCAACAACATTGGAGATCAAAGACTCAATGGGTGTTTATTCATATAAAAAAAATCATCTGAGGCACAACCGACTTTCCATGCTTTTGTAATTGGTCATTGCGCACAGAGAAAAATGAAAACTGAATCGTTCATACAATGTACCACGCACTAGCTGATTGTGTCCAAAATTTGAAGGTCATTGCACACCTTGGTCGGGGCTTGGAGTAAAAAACCATGTGAACTTTCATGCGGCGTCATAGCAAACGTCAGATATGGTCCAAAACCCTCCTTTTGAGACAAAGGGAGCTGAGGTCATGACAAACTGCCAGATAGTTTGCCTTGTGACCAGACACGTACGCATTTTAGGTCTAGGATCCGAAGGGTTCGCAGAAATGACCTACCTTGAAAATCAGAAGGATGCATGTTGGCACCAGAGCTGAAAAAAACTTGCAAGGGGTTGTAAAAATAATCTAATACTCACAGAAATTGTGTGCACTTGCTTTTTGCAAGCGCAAATCACGCAGTTACAAATAGGCATTTCACACGAAAACAACACCCAAACGCCTGCCTTTTCAGTGTGTAGCCTTTCAAATCGGAGGTGCCTTGCAAAAGAAGGCCAGAGCAACGGGCTCCGAGATGGAAATGGCCTATGGGGGGGAGGTGAAAAAGAACCAGACCAAGGGGAGGCTAAATTGCCCGGATTTGTGCCATGTGACATGGGGCCGAAGATTGAAAGGGACAGGGGGAGAAGCCCCTTCTGCGAAGAAGGAGAATAAGAAAGAACCAAACCGCCTGCAGAAGAAGAGGTTAGTAAAAAGGAAAAGAAAGGGGGATCGGGGGGTACGGGTGACTCACAGTCATACACACTATGGGCCACAGCTGCCTCAGGTGGCACGCTGTGTGAAGCCAATTCAGTTGGGTCCCAAGTTTGTAGTATGGGGAGGATATTTACACATTCCAATGGCCTTTGCACATGCCAACAACACTTTGTAGGTGCTGTTCCCCTTTTTCGATCGGAGAATGTAACCCCCAGCCCCCACGTCTAGTGCCTGGCACCGTGTCGACCAACATGCAGAGTGCTTGGCCGAACCTCAAAAGTGTGGTCCGTTGGGTGGAGCAAGCCTGTCATTGTCCCAAGCCAGAGGATGATTGCAATTTCTGCATGAGCTCTGGTTGCGCTCCATGCATTGTGCTAAAAGGATGGGGGGCAGGGGAGCAAGCACGGTGCTCAAAAGCGCCGTTCGACAAGCACGTCATCGTTGGACAGGCAGGTGGTTGGGCAACGGTGGTTACATTCGTATTTCCAGACAGCAAAGAGGGAAAGTGCCTTAAAAAACATACTTGCGCATGACACGTGGCAATGGAAATGCAAAACGTCAGGAATGCCTCAAATCCCCACTTTGGGTTAGATGTAGACCCTCAAACACACCAATCGAGTGTTCTGTCGGTCACACCACCTCTTATGATGTGCAGCGTCAATTCATAGTCCCAAAAAGAACATTTCTGGGGAGAAATTCATTTGCCCAGGGGAAAGGGGGTTACTTGAAGCCCCCTAGAGAAAGGGCGGGCGGGGGGGATCTGGAACAGGGGATCTTCTGACGGCATCAAAGTGACCGCTGGGGGCGGGTTGAAAACGGGCATCGCACAGATGAAACTTGTCTGGGACAATTTCTCTTCCTCGGTGTACTTTAAAATGATCATTGGGTCAGCCCCCCCCCCCCCCCAATCTCCCGGTGTGACATGCCAGTGTCACTATCACCGTCAATGCTCTACGCCACTTTTTTTACTGTCGAGAGCTGAAAGTGCAGCTTACCCCCTCTCCCTCCTCCCAACATGCACGCCCTGGCCAAATTGATGTGGTACATGACCCCTTGTGAAGAGATGAGCTGCAGCAATATACCAGGCCCCAAAGGAGCCCTTCCCCATCCGTGTTCATACCATACCATATCATACAACACCACAATACCCCGGGGCGCCACCCACAGGTGGGCCGCACTACTACCACTACCACTACCATACCATACCATACCACACCACACCATACCATACCATACCATACCATACCATACCATACCATACCATACCATACCATACCATACCATACCATACCATACCATACCATACCATACCATACCATACCATACCATACCATACCATACCATACCATACTGTACCATACTGTACTGGGGCGTGCCGTGCCATGCCGCACCGCACCACACCACTTACCATACCACATGCCACACCACACCATACCGCAAAGACCCCACACCATACCACACCATCCTCCAATGTACCATAGCCCCCCCCCCCCCCCTACAAAACTTGGTCTCCTGCCAGGTGTTGTTGCCAACGGCCTCATCTCAGTGCCGACCCCCCCCCACACACACTAAAATCAGTTCATTGAGTCTGCAACTTGCAGCTCCCCAGATGTGCACTCTTCAGGCACACAGACAGGGGCTGCTCAATCCAACTGGAAGTCCTCCTCATCCTCGTCAGGAACCCACACGTTGCCCTCAGACTCTGCAACGGCCCGCAAAACAGCTGCGTCTTCACCGATATCCTCCAGCAACGCCTCCTCATTCTGCAGCCAGTCGTCCCCTAGCCCCCCCACAAATGCATCGAAGCCATCCCCCGCAGGAGGCGCGTCCTCGTCTTGCGGAACGAAGTCCACTTGGCCCATGGCATCAGCCAAGGACACCTTGCAATATTTCTGTGGGAAACGGAGGAGGTCATGGGGGTCATGTGCGACAAGGAAAGCGCAGCTGCATTGTGGAAATAAGCGTCACTTGCTTATTTTTTTGGGCGGAAATTGTGTGGAAAAAAAACCCCTTTTTCCAAAAAAAAGGGGGGGGGACACAAGAACCACCCAACAACTGCCATTGCTACCGCAGGATATAGCCCCCACGGACATTTTGGGTTCCTCCGGCAAAGGTAAAGCAATGGAGCTGTGGCGTGAAGGGTGGCTTTTATACTCATCGCCGGCAGATGTCGGAAATAACGTGGAGCACAACCATATGAGGTGCTCATCATGATCGCAAAAGAAAAATGCACTTTGCCCTTCAGCCTTTGGCAAGCGGTATCAAAAAGACTATATTGCCGGTGGCCCACCGGCTACCAAGCTCAAGCCAGCGATACCACCGGTCCGGTCACCTCGTACCAACTACATTCTTCGCATACGTCCATAATGGCGTGGAGCCCACTACAAAATATTGGTGGACACACGCTTGTAGATCGAAGCACTCTTCGTGTCTCATGGCTTCGGCTTTGCACGCAGAGTGTTGTTTTGCGCACAAGGGTCACGAATATCCTTCGAAAGGAAATGTTCCAGCTGTTGAAAAAACAGTTAGTCGTTCAACACCGACCCTATAAACCCTTTGGGTACGCCTCGGGGACCTCGACACCCTTCCCACGGATGAGCATGTATGGACGGGCGTCATCACTTGTGAGGTGGTTGGAAGGGATGGCCTATTTTCAGGGCATTTTGGCACTTTCCATGGGCCCAAACGCGTCACCAGGGGTTAAAATGGGCGAAAAAAACTTGGTTGAGCATCCCAAATGGTCTAGGATCACTTCTCGAAAGACGTGCTTTCGACCTATTTTTGACCCATTTTTGACCCATTGTTGGTCCCAAAATGGCCCATTTGCAAGGCATTCTGGCATTTTCCATGGGCCAAAATGTGTCACCACGGGCTCAAAATGGGCTAAAAACACTTGTTTGAGCTTCCCAAATGGTGCCGGATCACTTTTGAAAAAATGCGTTTTTGACCCATTTTTGACCCATTTTGGGTCTTAAAACAACCCATTTTCAAGGCCTTTTGGCATTTTCCATGGGCGAAAACGCGCCAACACAGGTGCAAAATGGGCTAAAAACATTTGTTTGTGCATCCCAAATTGTCTAGCATCACTTTTGGAAAAATGCGTTTTAGACCCATTTTTGACCCATTTTTGGTCCCAAAACGGCCCATGTTCAAGGCCTAAGGGCATTTTCCATGGGCCAAAACGCGTCACCACAGGCTCAAAATGGGCTAAAACCACTTGTTGGTGCATCCCAAATGGTGCAGGATCATTTTTCGAAACATGTGTCTTTGACCATTTTTTGACCCATTGTTGGTCCCAAAACGGCCCATTTGCAATGCATTTTGGGATTTTCCATGGGCCAAAACGCGTTAGCACGGGGGCCAAATGGGCTAAAAACACTTGTTTGTGCATCCCAAATTGTCTAGCATCACTTTTGGAAAAATGCGTTTTAGACCCATTTTTGACCCATTTTTGGTCCCAAAGCGGCCCATTTGCAAGGCATTCGGGCGTTTTCCATGGGCCAAAACGTGTCACCACGGGCTCAAAATGCGCTAAAAACACTTGTTTGAGCTTCCCAAATGGTGCCGGATCACTTTTGGAAAAATGCATTTGTGACCCATTTTTTGACCCATTTTGGGTCTTAAAACGGCCCATTTTCAAGGCCTTTTGGCATTTTCCATGGGCCAAAACGCGTCAACACAGGTGCAAAATGGGCTAAAAACATTTGTTTGAGCATCCCAAATTGTCTAGCATCACTTTTGGAAAAATGCGTTTTAGACCCATTTTTGACCCATTTTTGGTCCCAAAGCGGCCCATTTGCAAGGCATTCGGGCGTTTTCCATGGGCCAAAATGTGTCACCACGGGCTCAAAATGCGCTAAAACCACTTGTTTAAGCTTCCCAAATGGTGCCGGATCACTTTTGGAAAAATGCATTTGTGACCCATTTTTTGACCCATTTTGGGTCTTAAAACGGCCCATTTTCAAGGCATTTTGGCATTTTCCATGGGCCAAAACGCGTCAACACAGGTGCAAAATGGGCTAAAACCACTTGTTGGTACATCCCAAATGGTGTAGGATCACTTGTAGAAAAATGCGTTTTTGACCTATTTTTGACCCATTTTTGGTCCCAAAGCGGCCCATTTGCAATGCATTTTGGGATTTTCCAAGGGGCGAAACGCGTCACCATGGGCTCAAAATGGGCTAAAAACACATGTTTGAGCTTTCCAAATGGTGCAGGATCATTTTTCGTAACATGTGTCTTTGACCATTTTTTGACCCATTGTTGGTCCCAAAACGGCCCATGTTCAAGCCCTAAGGGCATTTTCCATGGGCCAAAACGCGTCACCACAAGCTCAAAATGGGCTAAAAACATTTGTTTGAGCATCCCAAATGGTGCATGATCCCTTTTGGAATAATGTGTTTTTGACCCATTTTCGACCCATTTTTGGTCCCAAAACGGCCCATTTGCAATGCATTTTGGCATTTTCCATGGGCCAAAACGCGTCAGCACGGGGGCCAAATGGGCTAAAAACACTTGTTTGTGCATCCCAAATTGTCTAGCATCACTTTTGGAAAAATGTGTTTTTGACCCATTTTTGACCCATTTTTGGTCCCAAAGCGGCCCATTTGCAAGGCATTCGGGCGTTTTCCATGGGCCAAAACGTGTCACCACGGGCTCAAAATGCGCTAAAACCACTTGTTTAAGCTTCCCAAATGGTGCCGGATCACTTTTGGAAAAATGCATTTTTGACCCATTTTTTGACCCATTTTGGGTCTTAAAACGGCCCATTTTCAAGGCCTTTTGGCATTTTCCATGGGCCAAAACGCGTCAACACAGGTGCAAAATGGGCTAAAACCACTTGTTGGTGCATCCCAAATGGTGTAGGATCACTTGTGGAAAAATGCGTTTTTGACCTATTTTTGACCCATTTTTGGTCCCAAAGCGGCCCATTTGCAATGCATTTTGGGATTTTCCAAGGGGCGAAACGCGTCACCATGGGCTCAAAATGGGCTAAAAACACATGTTTGAGCTTCCCAAATGGTGCAGGATCATTTTTCGAAACATGTGTCTTTGACCATTTTTTGACCCATTGTTGGTCCCAAAACGGCCCATGTTCAAGGCCTAAGGGCATTTTCCATGGGCCAAAACGCGTCACCACAGGCTCAAAATGGGCTAAAAACATTTGTTTGAGCATCCCAAATGGTGCATGATCACTTTTGGAATAATGTGTTTTTGACCCATTTTCCACCCATTTTTGGTCCCAAAACGGCCCATTTGCAATGCATTTTGGGATTTTCCATGGGCCAAAACGCGTCAGCACGGGGGCCAAATGGGCTAAAAACACTTGTTTGTGCATCCCAAATTGTCTAGCATCACTTTTGGAAAAATGTGTTTTAGACCCATTTTTGGCCCATTTTTGGTCCCAAAGCGGCCCATTTGCAAGGCATTCGGGCGTTTTCCATGGGCCAAAACGTGTCACCACGGGCTCAAAATGCGCTAAAACCACTTGTTTAAGCTTCCCAAATGGTGCCGGATCACTTTTGGAAAAATGCATTTGTGACCCATTTTTTGACCCATTTTGGGTCTTAAAACGGCCCATTTCCAAGGCCTTTTGGCATTTTCCATGGGCCAAAACGCGTCAACACAGGTGCAAAATGGGCTAAAACCACTTGTTGGTGCATCCCAAATGGTGTAGGATCACTTGTGGAAAAATGCGTTTTTGACCTATTTTTGACCCATTTTTGGTCCCAAAGCGGCCCATTTGCAATGCATTTTGGGATTTTCCAAGGGGCGAAACGCGTCACCATGGGCTCAAAATGGGCTAAAAACACATGTTTGAGCTTCCCAAATGGTGCAGGATCATTTTTCTTAACATGTGTCTTTGACCATTTTTTGACCCATTGTTGGTCCCAAAACGGCCCATGTTCAAGGCCTAAGGGCATTTTCCATGGGCCAAAACGCGTCACCACAGGCTCAAAATGGGCTAAAAACATTTGTTTGAGCATCCCAAATGGTGCATGATCACTTTTGGAATAATGTGTTTATGACCCATTTTCCACCCATTTTTGGTCCCAAAACGGCCCATTTGCAATGCATTTTGGCATTTTCCATGGGCCAAAACGCGTCAGCACGGGGGCCACACGGGCTAAAAACACTTGTTTGTGCATCCCAAATTGTCTAGCATCACTTTTGGAAAAATGTGTTTTAGACCCATTTTTGGCCCATTTTTGGTCCCAAAGCGGCCCATTTGCAAGGCATTCGGGCGTTTTCCATGGGCCAAAACGTGTCACCACGGGCTCAAAATGCGCTAAAACCACTTGTTTGAGCTTCCCAAATGGTGCCGGATCACTTTTGGAAAAATGCATTTGTGACCCATTTTTTGACCCATTTTGGGTCTTAAAACGGCCCATTTTCAAGGCCTTTTGGCATTTTCCATGGGCCAAAACGCGTCAACACAGGTGCAAAATGGGCTAAAAACATTTGTTTGAGCATCCCAAATTGTCTAGCATCACTTTTGGAAAAATGCGTTTTAGACCCATTTTTGACCCATTTTTGGTCCCAAAGCGGCCCATTTGCAAGGCATTCGGGCGTTTTCCATGGGCCAAAACGTGTCACCACGGGCTCAAAATGCGCTAAAACCACTTGTTTAAGCTTCCCAAATGGTGCCGGATCACTTTTGGAAAAATGCATTTGTGACCCATTTTTTGACCCATTTTGGGTCTTAAAACGGCCCATTTTCAAGGCCTTTTGGCATTTTCCATGGGCCAAAACGCGTCAACACAGGTGCAAAATGGGCTAAAACCACTTGTTGGTGCATCCCAAATGGTGTAGGATCACTTGTAGAAAAATGCGTTTTTGACCTATTTTTGACCCATTTTTGGTCCCAAAGCGGCCCGTTTGCAATGCATTTTGGGATTTTCCAAGGGGCGAAACGCGTCACCGTGGGCTCAAAATGGGCTAAAAACACATGTTTGAGCTTCCCAAATGGTGCAGGATCATTTTTCGTAACATGTGTCTTTGACCATTTTTTGACCCATTGTTGGTCCCAAAACGGCCCATGTTCAAGGCCTAAGGGCATTTTCCATGGGCCAAAACGCGTCACCACAAGCTCAAAATGCGCTAAAAACATTTGTTTGAGCATCCCAAATGGTGCATGATCACTTTTGGAATAATGTGGTTTTGACCCATTTTCGACCCATTTTTGGTCCCAAAACGGCCCATTTGCAATGCATTTTGGCATTTTCCATGGGCCAAAACGCGTTAGCACGGGGGCCAAATGGGCTAAAAACACTTGTTTGTGCATCCCAAATTGTCTAGCATCACTTTTGGAATAATGTGTTTTTGACCCATTTTTGACCCATTTTTGGTCCCAAAGCGGCCCATTTGCAAGGCATTCGGGCGTTTTCCATGGGCCAAAACGTGTCACCACGGGCTCAAAATGCGCTAAAACCACTTGTTTAAGCTTCCCAAATGGTGCCGGATCACTTTTGGAAAAATGCATTTTTGACCCATTTTTTGACCCATTTTGGGTCTTAAAACGGCCCATTTTCAAGGCCTTTTGGCATTTTCCATGGGCCAAAACGCGTCAACACAGGTGCAAAATGGGCTAAAACCACTTGTTGGTGCATCCCAAATGGTGTAGGATCACTTGTGGAAAAATGCGTTTTTGACCTATTTTTGACCCATTTTTGGTCCCAAAGCGGCCCATTTGCAATGCATTTTGGGATTTTCCAAGGGGCGAAACGCGTCACCATGGGCTCAAAATGGGCTAAAAACACATGTTTGAGCTTCCCAAATGGTGCAGGATCATTTTTCTTAACATGTGTCTTTGACCATTTTTTGACCCATTGTTGGTCCCAAAACGGCCCATGTTCAAGGCCTAAGGGCATTTTCCATGGGCCAAAACGCGTCACCACAGGCTCAAAATGGGCTAAAAACATTTGTTTGAGCATCCCAAATGGTGCATGATCACTTTTGGAATAATGTGTTTTTGACCCATTTTCCACCCATTTTTGGTCCCAAAACGGCCCATTTGCAATGCATTTTGGGATTTTCCATGGGCCAAAACGCGTCAGCACGGGGGCCACACGGGCTAAAAACACTTGTTTGTGCATCCCAAATTGTCTAGCATCACTTTTGGAAAAATGTGTTTTAGACCCATTTTTGGCCCATTTTTGGTCCCAAAGCGGCCCATTTGCAAGGCATTCGGGCGTTTTCCATGGGCCAAAACGTGTCACCACGGGCTCAAAATGCGCTAAAACCACTTGTTTGAGCTTCCCAAATGGTGCCGGATCACTTTTGGAAAAATGCATTTGTGACCCATTTTTTGACCCATTTTGGGTCTTAAAACGGCCCATTTTCAAGGCATTTTGGCATTTTCCATGGGCCAAAACGCGTCAACACAGGTGCAAAATGGGCTAAAAACATTTGTTTGAGCATCCCAAATGGTGCATGATCACTTTTGGAATAATGTGTTTTTGACCCATTTTCCACCCATTTTTGGTCCCAAAACGGCCCATTTGCAATGCATTTTGGGATTTTCCATGGGCCAAAACGCGTCAGCACAGGGGCCACACGGGCTAAAAACACTTGTTTGTGCATCCCAAATTGTCTAGCATCACTTTTGGAAAAATGTGTTTTAGACCCATTTTTGGCCCATTTTTGGTCCCAAAGCGGCCCATTTGCAAGGCATTCGGGCGTTTTCCATGGGCCAAAACGTGTCACCACGGGCTCAAAATGCGCTAAAACCACTTGTTTGAGCTTCCCAAATGGTGCCGGATCACTTTTGGAAAAATGCATTTGTGACCCATTTTTTGACCCATTTTGGGTCTTAAAACGGCCCATTTTCAAGGCCTTTTGGCATTTTCCATGGGCCAAAACGCGTCAACACAGGTGCAAAATGGGCTAAAAACATTTGTTTGAGCATGCCAAATTGTCTAGCATCACTTTTGGAAAAATGCGTTTTAGACCCATTTTTGACCCATTTTTGGTCCCAAAGCGGCCCATTTGCAAGGCATTCGGGCGTTTTCCATGGCCAAAACGTGTCACCACGGGCTCAAAATGCGCTAAAACCACTTGTTTAAGCTTCCCCAAATGGTGCCGGATCACTTTTGGAAAAATGCATTTGTGACCCATTTTTTGACCCATTTTGGGTCTTAAAACGGCCCATTTTCAAGGCATTTTGGCATTTTCCATGGGCCAAAACGCGTCAACACAGGTGCAAAATGGGCTAAAACCACTTGTTGGTGCATCCCAAATGGTGTAGGATCACTTGTAGAAAAATGCGTTTTTGACCTATTTTTGACCCATTTTTGGTCCCAAAGCGGCCATTTGCAATGCATTTTGGGATTTTCCAAGGGGCGAAACGCGTCACCGTGGGCTCAAAATGGGCTAAAAACACATGTTTGAGCTTCCCAAATGGTGCAGGATCATTTTTCGTAACATGTGTCTTTGACCATTTTTTGACCCATTGTTGGTCCCAAGACGGCCCATGTTCAAGCCCTAAGGGCATTTTCCATGGGCCAAAACGCGTCACCACAAGCTCAAAATGGGCTAAAAACATTTGTTTGAGCATCCCAAATGGTGCATGATCACTTTTGGAATAATGTGTTTTTGACCCATTTTCGACCCATTTTTGGTCCCAAAACGGCCCATTTGCAATGCATTTTGGCATTTTCCATGGGCCAAAACGCGTTAGCACGGGGGCCAAATGGGCTAAAAACACTTGTTTGTGCATCCCAAATTGTCTAGCATCACTTTTGGAATAATGTGTTTTTGACCCATTTTTGACCCATTTTTGGTCCCAAAGCGGCCCATTTGCAAGGCATTCGGGCGTTTTCCATGGGCCAAAACGTGTCACCACGGGCTCAAAATGCGCTAAAACCACTTGTTTAAGCTTCCCAAATGGTGCCGGATCACTTTTGGAAAAATGCATTTTTGACCCATTTTTTGACCCATTTTGGGTCTTAAAACGGCCCATTTTCAAGGCCTTTTGGCATTTTCCATGGGCCAAAACGCGTCAACACAGGTGCAAAATGGGCTAAAACCACTTGTTGGTGCATCCCAAATGGTGTAGGATCACTTGTGGAAAAATGCGTTTTTGACCTATTTTTGACCCATTTTTGGTCCCAAAGCGGCCCATTTGCAATGCATTTTGGGATTTTCCAAGGGGCGAAACGCGTCACCATGGGCTCAAAATGGGCTAAAAACACATGTTTCAGCTTCCCAAATGGTGCAGGATCATTTTTCGAAACATGTGTCTTTTGACCATTTTTTGACCCATTGTTGGTCCCAAAACGGCCCATGTTCAAGGCCTAAGGGCATTTCCATGGGCCAAAACGCGTCACCACAGGCTCAAAATGGGCTAAAAACATTTGTTTGAGCATCCCAAATGGTGCATGATCACTTTTGGAATAATGTGTTTTTGACCCATTTTCCACCCATTTTTGGTCCCAAAACGGCCCATTTGCAATGCATTTTGGGATTTTCCATGGGCCAAAACGCGTCAGCACGGGGGCCAAATGGGCTAAAAACACTTGTTTGTGCATCCCAAATTGTCTAGCATCACTTTTGGAAAAATGTGTTTTAGACCCATTTTTGGCCCATTTTTGGTCCCAAAGCGGCCCATTTGCAAGGCATTCGGGCGTTTTCCATGGGCCAAAACGTGTCACCACGGGCTCAAAATGCGCTAAAACCACTTGTTTAAGCTTCCCAAATGGTGCCGGATCACTTTTGGAAAAATGCATTTGTGACCCATTTTTTGACCCATTTTGGGTCTTAAAACGGCCCATTTTTCAAGGCCTTTTGGCATTTTCCATGGCCAAAACGCGTCAACACAGGTGCAAAATGGGCTAAAACCACTTGTTGGTGCATCCCCAAATGGTGTAGGATCACTTGTGGAAAAATGCGTTTTTGACCTATTTTTGACCCATTTTTGGTCCCAAAGCGGCCCATTTGCAATGCATTTTGGGATTTTCCAAGGGGCGAAACGCGTCACCATGGGCTCAAAATGGGCTAAAAACCACATGTTTGAGCTTCCCAAATGGTGCAGGATCATTTTTCGTAACATGTGTCTTTGACCATTTTTTGACCCATTGTTGGTCCCAAAACGGCCCATGTTCAAGGCCTAAGGGCATTTTCCATGGGCCAAAACGCGTCACCACAGGCTCAAAATGGGCTAAAAACATTTGTTTGAGCATCCCAAATGGTGCATGATCACTTTTGGAATAATGTGTTTTTGACCCATTTTCCACCCATTTTTGGTCCCAAAACGGCCCATTTGCAATGCATTTTGGGATTTTCATGGGCCAAAACGCGTCAGCACGGGGGCCACACGGGCTAAAAACACTTGTTTGTGCATCCCAAATTGTCTAGCATCACTTTTGGAAAATGTGTTTTAGACCCATTTTTGGCCCATTTTTGGTCCCAAAGCGGCCCATTTGCAAGGCATTCGGGCGTTTTCCATGGCCAAAACGTGTCACCACGGGCTCAAAATGCGCTAAAACCACTTGTTTAAGCTTCCCAAATGGTGCCGGATCACTTTTGGAAAAATGCATTTGTGACCCATTTTTTGACCCATTTTGGGTCTTAAAACGGCCCATTTTCAAGGCCTTTTGGCATTTTCCATGGGCCAAAACGCATCAACACGGGTGCAAAATGGGCTAAAACCACTTGTTGGTGCATCCCAAATGGTGTAGGATCACTTGTGGAAAAATGCGTTTGTGACCTATTTTTGACCCATTTTTGGTCCCAAAGCGGCCCATTTGCAATGCATTTTGGGATTTTCCAAGGGGCGAAACGCGTCACCATGGGCTCAAAATGGGCTAAAAACACATGTTTGAGCTTCCCAAATGGTGCAGGATCATTTTTCGTAACATGTGTCTTTGACCATTTTTTGACCCATTGTTGGTCCCAAAACGGCCCATGTTCAAGGCCTAAGGGCATTTTCCATGGGCCAAAACGCGTCACCACAGGCTCAAAATGGGCTAAAAACATTTGTTTGAGCATCCCAAATGGTGCATGATCACTTTTGGAATAATGTGTTTTTGACCCATTTTCCACCCATTTTTGGTCCCAAAATGGCCCATTTGCAATGCATTTTGGGATTTTCCATGGGCCAAAACGCGTCAGCACGGGGGCCACATGGGCTAAAAACACTTGTTTGTGCATCCCAAATTGTCTAGCATCACTTTTGGAAAAATGCGTTTTAGACCCATTTTTGGCCCATTTTTGGTCCCAAAGCGGCCCATTTGCAAGGCATTCGGGCGTTTTCCATGGGCCAAAACGTGTCACCACGGGCTCAAAATGCGCTAAAACCACTTGTTTAAGCTTCCCAAATGGTGCCGGATCACTTTTGGAAAAATGCATTTGTGACCCATTTTTTGACCCATTTTGGGTCTTAAAACGGCCCATTTTCAAGGCATTTTGGCATTTTCCATGGGCCAAAACGCGTCAACACAGGTGCAAAATGGGCTAAAACCACTTGTTGGTGCATCCCAAATGGTGTAGGATCACTTGTGGAAAAATGCGTTTTGACCTATTTTTGACCCATTGTTGGTCCCAAAACGGCCCATGTTCAAGGCCTAAGGGCATTTTCCATGGGCCAAAACGCGTCACCACAGGCTCAAAATGGGCTAAAAACACATGTTTGAGCTTCCCAAATGGTGCATGATCACTTTTGGAATAATGTGTTTTTGACCCATTTTCACCCATTTTTGGTCCCAAAACGGCCCATTTGCAATGCATTTTGGGATTTTCCATGGGCCAAAACGCGTCAGCACGGGGGCCACAGGGCTAAAAACACTTGTTTGTGCATCCCAAATTGTCTAGCATCACTTTTGGAAAATGTGTTTTAGACCCATTTTTGGCCCATTTTTGGTCCCAAAGCGGCCCATTTGCAAGGCATTCGGGCGTTTTCCATGGGCCAAAACGTGTCACCACGGGCTCAAAATGCGCTAAAACCACTTGTTTAAGCTTCCCAAATGGTGCCGGATCAATTTTGGAAAAATGCATTTGTGACCCATTTTTTGACCCATTTTGGGTCTTAAACGGCCCATTTTCAAGGCATTTTGGCATTTTCCATGGGCCAAAACGCGTCAACACAGGTGCAAAATGGGCTAAAACCACTTGTTGGTGCATCCCAAATGGTGTAGGATCACTTGTGGAAAAATGCGTTTTTGACCTATTTTTGACCCATTGTTGGTCCCAAAACGGCCCATGTTCAAGGCCTAAGGGCATTTCCATGGGCCAAAACGCGTCACCACAGGCTCAAAATGGGCTAAAAACACATGTTTGAGCTTCCCAAATGGTGCATGATCACTTTTGGAATAATGTGTTTTTGACCCATTTTTCCACCCATTTTTGGTCCCAAAACGGCCCATTTGCAATGCATTTTGGGATTTTCCATGGGCCAAAACGCGTCAGCACGGGGGCCACACGGGCTAAAAACACTTGTTTGTGCATCCCAAATTGTCTAGCATCACTTTTGGAAAAATGTGTTTTAGACCCATTTTTGGCCCATTTTTGGTCCCAAAGCGGCCCATTTGCAAGGCATTCGGGCGTTTTCCATGGGCCAAAACGTGTCACCACGGCTCAAAATGCGCTAAAACCACTTGTTTAAGCTTCCCAAATGGTGCCGGATCAATTTTGGAAAAATGCATTTGTGACCCATTTTTTGACCCATTTTGGGTCTTAAAACGGCCCATTTTCAAGGCATTTTGGCATTTTCCATGGGCCAAAACGCGTCAACACAGGTGCAAAATGGGCTAAAACCACTTGTTGGTGCATCCCAAATGGTGTAGGATCACTTGTAGAAAAATGCGTTTTTGACCCATTTTTGGCCCATTTTTGGTCCCAAAGCGGCCCATTTGCAAGGCATTCGGGCGTTTTCCATGGGCCAAAACGTGTCACCACGGGCTCAAAATGCGCTAAAACCACTTGTTTAAGCTTCCCAAATGGTGCCGGATCACTTTTGGAAAAATGCATTTGTGACCCATTTTTTGACCCATTTTGGGTCTTAAAAACGGCCCATTTTCAAGGCCTTTTGGCATTTTCCATGGGCCAAAACGCGTCAACACAGGTGCAAAATGGGCTAAAACCACTTGTTGGTGCATCCCAAATGGTGTAGGATCACTTGTGGAAAAATGCGTTTGTGACCTATTTTTGACCCATTTTTGGTCCCAAAGCGGCCCATTTGCAATGCATTTTGGGATTTTCCAAGGGGCGAAACGCGTCACCATGGGCTCAAAATGGGCTAAAAACACATGTTTGAGCTTCCCAAATGGTGCAGGATCATTTTTCGTAACATGTGTCTTTGACCATTTTTTGACCCATTGTTGGTCCCAAAACGGCCCATGTTCAAGGCCTAAGGGCATTTTCCATGGGCCAAAACGCGTCACCACAGGCTCAAAATGGGCTAAAAACATTTGTTTGAGCATCCCAAATGGTGCATGATCACTTTTGGAATAATGTGTTTTTGACCCATTTTCCACCCATTTTTGGTCCCAAAACGGCCCATTTGCAATGCATTTTGGGATTTTCCATGGGCCAAAACGCGTCAACACAGGTGCAAAATGGGCTAAAACCACTTGTTTGTGCATCCCAAATTGTCTAGCATCACTTTTGGAAAAATGCGTTTTAGACCCATTTTTGACCCATTTTGGTCCCAAAGCGGCCCATTTGCAAGGCATTCGGGCGTTTTCCATGGGCCAAAACGTGTCACCACGGGCTCAAAATACGCTAAAACCACTTGTTTAAGCTTCCCAAATGGTGCCGGATCACTTTTGGAAAAATGCATTTGTGACCCATTTTTTGACCCATTTTGGGTCTTAAAACGGCCCATTTCAAGGCATTTTGGCATTTTCCATGGGCCAAAACGCGTCAAACACAGGTGCAAAATGGGCTAAAACCACTTGTTGGTGCATCCCAAATGGTGTAGGATCACTTGTAGAAAAATGCGTTTTTGACCCATTTTTGGCCCATTTTTGGTCCCAAAGCGGCCCATTTGCAAGGCATTCGGGCGTTTTCCATGGGCCAAAACGTGTCACCACGGGCTCAAAATGCGCTAAAACCACTTGTTTAAGCTTCCCAAATGGTGCCGGATCACTTTTGGAAAAATGCATTTGTGACCCATTTTTTGACCCATTTTGGGTCTTAAAACGGCCCATTTTCAAGGCCTTTTGGCATTTTCCATGGGCCAAAACGCGTCAACACAGGTGCAAAATGGGCTAAAACCACTTGTTGGTGCATCCCAAATGATGCAGGATCACTTGTGGAAAAATGCGTTTGTGACCTATTTTTGACCCATTGTTGGTCCCAAAACGGCCCATGTTCAAGGCCTAAGGGCATTTTCCATGGGCCAAAACGCGTCACCACAGGCTCAAAATGGGCTAAAAACATTTGTTTGAGCATCCCAAATGGTGCATGATCACTTTTGGAATAATGTGTTTTTGACCCATTTTCCACCCATTTTTGGTCCCAAAACGGCCCATTTGCAATGCATTTTGGGATTTTCCATGGGCCAAAACGCGTCAGCACGGGGGCCACACGGGCTAAAAACACTTGTTTGTGCATCCCAAATTGTCTAGCATCACTTTTGGAAAAATGCGTTTTAGACCCATTTTTGGCCCATTTTTGGTCCCAAAGCGGCCCATTTGCAAGGCATTCGGGCGTTTTCCATGGGGCCAAAACGTGTCACCACGGGCTCAAAATGCGCTAAAACCACTTGTTTAAGCTTCCCAAATGGTGCCGGATCACTTTTGAAAAATGCATTTGTGACCCATTTTTTTGACCCATTTTGGGTCTTAAAACGGCCCATTTTCAAGGCATTTTGGCATTTTCCATGGGCCAAAACGCGTCAACACAGGTGCAAAATGGGCTAAAACCACTTGTTGGTGCATCCCAAATGGTGTAGGATCACTTGTAGAAAAATGCGTTTTTGACCCATTTTTGGCCCATTTTTGGTCCCCAAAGCGGCCCATTTGCAAGGCATTCGGGCGTTTTCCATGGGCCAAAACGTGTCACCACGGGCTCAAAATGCGCTAAAACCACTTGTTTAAGCTTCCCAAATGGTGCCGGATCACTTTTGGAAAAATGCATTTGTGACCCATTTTTTGACCCATTTTGGGTCTTAAAACGGCCCATTTTCAAGGCCTTTTGGCATTTTCCATGGGCCAAAACGCGTCAACACAGGTGCAAAATGGGCTAAAACCACTTGTTGGTGCATCCCAAATGGTGCAGGATCATTTGTGGAAAAATGCGTTTTTGACCTATTTTTGACCCATTTTTGGTCCCAAAGCGGCCCATTTGCAATGCATTTTGGGATTTTCCAAGGGGCGAAACGCGTCACCATGGGCTCAAAATGGGCTAAAAACACACATGTTTGAGCTTCCCAAATGGTGCAGGATCATTTTTCGTAACATGTGTCTTTGACCATTTTTTGACCCATTGTTGGTCCCAAAACGGCCCATGTTCAAGGCCTAAGGGCATTTTCCATGGGCCAAAACGCGTCACCACAGGCTCAAAATGGCTAAAAACATTTGTTTGAGCATCCCAAATGGTGCATGATCACTTTTGGAATAATGTGTTTTTTGACCCATTTTCCACCCATTTTGGTCCCAAAACGGCCCATTTGCAATGCATTTGGGATTTTCCATGGGCCAAAACGCGTCAACACAGGTGCAAAATGGGCTAAAACCACTTGTTGGTGCATCCCAAATGGTGCAGGATCACTTATGGAAAAATGCGTTTTTGACCTATTTTTGACCCATTTTTGGTCCCAAAGCGGCCCATTTGCAATGCATTTTGGGATTTTCCAAGGGGCGAAACGCGTCACCATGGGCTCAAAATGGGCTAAAAACACATGTTTGAGCTTCCCAAATGGTGCACGATCATTTTTCGTAACATGTGTCTTTGACCATTTTTTGACCCATTGTTGGTCCCAAAACGGCCCATGTTCAAGGCCTAAGGGCATTTTCCATGGGCCAAAACGCGTCACCATAGGCTCAAAAGGGCTAAAAACATTTGTTGGTGCATCCCAAATGGTGCATGATCACTTTTGGAATAATGTGTTTTTGACCCATTTTCCACCCATTTTGGTCCCAAAACGGCCCATTTGCAATGCATTTTGGGATTTTCCATGGGCCAAAACGCGTTAGCACGGGGGCCAAATGGGCTAAAAACACTTGTTTGTGCATCCCAAATTGTCTAGCATCACTTTTGGAAAAATGCGTTTTAGACCCATTTTTGACCCATTTTTGGTCCCAAAGCGGCCCATTTGCAAGGCATTCGGGCGTTTTCCATGGGCCAAAACGTGTCACCACGGGCTCAAAATGCGCTAAAACCACTTGTTTAAGCTTCCCAAAATGGTGCCGGATCACTTTTGGAAAAATGCATTTGTGACCCATTTTTTGACCCATTTTGGGTCTTAAAACGGCCCATTTTCAAGGCATTTTGGCATTTTCCATGGGCCAAAACGCGTCAACACAGGTGCAAAATGGGCTAAAACCACTTGTTGGTGCATCCCAAATGGTGCAGGATCACTTGTGGAAAAATGCGTTTTTGACCTATTTTTGACCCATTTTTGGTCCCAAAGCGGCCCATTTGCAATGCATTTTGGGAATTTTCCAAGGGGCGAAACGCGTCACCATGGGCTCAAAATGGGCTAAAAACACATGTTTGAGCTTCCCAAATGGTGCAGGATCATTTTTCGAAACATGTGTCTTTGACCATTTTTTGACCCATTGTTGGTCCCAAAACGGCCCATGTTCAAGGCTAAGGGCATTTTCCATGGGCCAAAACGCGTCACCATAGGCTCAAAATGGGCTAAAAACATTTGTTGGTGCATCCAAATGGTGTAGGATCACTTTTGGAATAATGTGTTTTTGACCCATTTTCGACCCATTTTTGGTCCCAAAACGGCCCATTTGCAATGCATTTTGGGATTTTCCATGGCCAAAACGCGTCAGCACGGGGGCCAAATGGGCTAAAAACACTTGTTTGTGCATCCCAAATTGTCTAGCATCACTTTTGGAAAAATGCGTTTTAGACCCATTTTTGGCCCATTTTTGGTCCCAAAGCGGCCCATTTGCAAGGCATTCGGGCGTTTTCCATGGGCCAAAAGTGTCACCACGGGCTCAAAATGCGCTAAAACCACTTGTTTAAGCTTCCCAAATGGTGCCGGATCACTTTTGGAAAAATGCATTTGTGACCCATTTTTTGACCCATTTTGGGTCTTAAAACGGCCCATTTTCAAGGCATTTTGGCATTTTCCATGGGCCAAAACGCATCAACACGGGTGCAAAATGGGCTAAAAACATTTGTTTGAGCATCCCAAATTGTCTAGCATCGCTTTTGGAAATAATGCGTTTTGGACCCATTTTTTGACCCATTTTTGGTCCCAAAGCGGCCCATTTGCAAGGCATTCGGGCGTTTTCCATGGGCCAAAACGTGTCACCACGGGCTCAAAATGCGCTAAAACCACTTGTTTAAGCTTCCCAAATGGTGCCGGATCACTTTTGGAAAAATGCATTTGTGACCCATTTTTTGACCCCATTTTGGGTCTTAAAACGGCCCATTTTCAAGGCCTTTTGGCATTTTCCATGGGCCAAAACGCGTCAACACAGGTGCAAAATGGGCTAAAACCACTTGTTGGTGCATCCCAAATGGTGTAGGATCACTTGTGGAAAAATGCGTTTTTGACCTATTTTTGACCCATTTTTGGTCCCAAAGCGGCCCATTTGCAATGCATTTTGGGATTTCCAAGGGGCGAAACGCGTCACCATGGGCTCAAAATGGGCTAAAAACACATGTTTCAGCTTCCCAAATGGTGCAGGATCATTTTCGTAACATGTGTCTTTGACCATTTTTTGACCCATTGTTGGTCCCAAAACGGCCCATGTTCAAGGCCTAAGGGCATTTTCATGGCCAAAACGCGTCACCACAGGCTCAAAATGGGCTAAAAACATTTTGTTTGAGCATCCCAAATGGTGCATGATCACTTTTGGAATAATGTGTTTTTGACCCATTTTCGACCCATTTTTGGTCCCAAAACGGCCCATTTGCAATGCATTTTGGCATTTTCCATGGGCCAAAACGCGTCAACACAGGTGCAAAATGGGCTAAAAACATTTGTTTGAGCATCCCAAATTGTCTAGCATCACTTTTGGAAAAATGCGTTTTAGACCCATTTTTGACCCATTTTTGGTCCCAAAGCGGCCCATTTGCAAGGCATTCGGGCGTTTTCCATGGGCCAAAACGTGTCACCACGGGCTCAAAATGCGCTAAAACCACTTGTTTAAGCTTCCCAAATGGTGCCGGATCACTTTTGGAAAAATGCATTTGTGACCCATTTTTTGACCCATTTTGGGTCTTAAAACGGCCCATTTTCAAGGCCTTTTGGCATTTTCCACGGGCCAAAACGCGTCAACACAGGTGCAAAATGGGCTAAAACCACTTGTTGGTGCATCCCAAATGGTGTAGGATCACTTGTGGAAAAATGCGTTTTTGACCTATTTTTGACCCATTTTTGGTCCCAAAGCGGCCCATTTGCAATGCATTTTGGGATTTTCCAAGGGGCGAAACGCGTCACCATGGGCTCAAAATGGGCTAAAAACACATGTTTGAGCTTCCCAAATGGTGCAGGATCATTTTTCGAAACATGTGTCTTTGACCATTTTTTGACCCATTGTTGGTCCCAAAACGGCCCATGTTCAAGGCCTATGGGCATTTTCCATGGGCCAAAACGCGTCACCACAAGCTCAAAAATGGGCTAAAAATATTTGTTTGAGCATCCCAAATGGTGCATGATCACTTTTGGAATAATGTGTTTATGACCCATTTTCGACCCATTTTTGGTCCCAAAACGGCCCATTTGCAATGCATTTTGGGATTTTCCATGGGCCAAAACGCGTCAGCACGGGGGCCAAATGGGCTAAAAACACTTGTTTGTGCATCCCAAATTCTCTAGCATCACTTTTGGAAAAATGCGTTTCTAGACCCATTTTTGACCCATTTTTGGTCCCAAAGCGGCCCATTTTGCAAGGCATTCGGGCGTTTTCCATGGGCCAAAACGTGTCACCACGGCTGAAAATGCGCTAAAACCACTTGTTTAAGCTTCCCAAATGGTGCCGGATCACTTTTGGAAAAATGCATTTGTGACCCATTTTTTGACCCATTTTGGGTCTTAAAACGGCCCATTTTCAAGGCCTTTTGGCATTTTCCATGGGCCAAAACCCGTCAACACAGGTGCAAAATGGGCTAAAACCACTTGTTGGTGCATCCCAAATTGTCTAGCATCACTTTTGGAAAAATGCGTTTTTGACCCGTTTTTGACCCATTTTTGGTCCCAAAGCGGCCCATTTGCAATGCATTTTGGGATTTTCCATGGGCCAAAACGCGTCAACACAGGTGCAAAAATGGGCTAAAAACATTTGTTTGAGCATCCCAAATTGTCTAGCATCACTTTTGGAAAAATGCGTTTTAGACCCATTTTTGACCCATTTTTGGTCCCAAAGCGGCCCATTTGCAAGGCATTCGGGCGTTTTCCATGGGCCAAACCGTGTCACCACGGGCTCAAAATGCGCTAAAACACTTGTTTAAGCTTCCCAAATGGTGCCGGATCACTTTTGGAAAAATGCATTTGTGACCCATTTTTTGACCCATTTTGGGTCTTAAAACGGCCCATTTTCAAGGCATTTTGGCATTTTCCATGGGCCAAAACCCGTCAACACAGGTGCAAAATGGGCTAAAACCACTTGTTGGTGCATCCCAAATGGTGTAGGATCACTTGTGGAAAAATGCGTTTTTGACCTATTTTTGACCCATTTTTGGTCCCAAAGCGGCCCATTTGCAATGCATTTTGGGATTTTCCAAGGGGCGAAACGCGTCACCATGGGCTCAAAATGGGCTAAAAACACATGTTTGAGCTTCCCAAATGGTGCAGGATCATTTTTCGAAACATGTGTCTTTGACCATTTTTTGACCCATTGTTGGTCCCAAAACGGCCCATGTTCAAGGCCT